>JAPDPK010000037.1:0-1200000 GCA_031772115.1 Heritiera littoralis | reverse complement strand
TCACTACGGATTGCAAACTTCTTCATTCTAGTTGATCTTCTTAATGCTATGTCAACATCCTCTTGTGGAGTATGTTGCACAATAGGTTGCTCAACAAACTTTGGCAATTGTTGAACAATTGGACTACTAGATTGTCACAAGCAGCTTATGGAGCTTCAATGTTTGATTGTTCAACATCCATTTGAACTTGAGGGGATTTATGAATAATAACCAATTTGTCACCTGAAATAGGAGCTTGAATATCTGAATGATTCTTCTCAGAAACTAAGTTTCTAGATTGATCACTCCCACTGATTAAATCATTTTCAAGAAACTTTGCATTTATTGATTCCATAATACTAGTGTTGTGTGATGGATAGTAAAATCTGTAACCTTTGGACTTTTCAACATATCCAATGAAATGTCCCCTTGTAGTCATTTGGTCCAATTTATAGTCTTTTCAACATATAAATTCTTACTTTTGACGAGCATCCCTAAACACGAATATGTCGCAAGCTCAGTTTCCAACCTTACCATAATTCAAAAAGTGTTTTTGGAACAGCTTTAGTTGGAACCCGATTCAATAGATACATTGCCATTTTAAGAGCTTCAATCCAAAATGATTTAGAAAGCTTGGAGTTGCTAGGCATACTCTGCACCATATCCATCGAGGTTCGATTTCTTCTTTCTGCTACACCATTCTGGTCTAGAGATCCAAGCATAGTGTATTGGGCCAAAAACTTATGCTCTACAAGAAACTTTGTAGATGGACTAGGTGCTTGTCTATCCTTCGTGTATCTACCATAGTATTCTTCACCTCTATTTGATCTCACAGTCTTAATTTGCTTTTCGCATTGTTTCTCTTCTTTTGCTATGAATACTTTAAAAGCATCTAATGCTTTGTTTTTATTATGAAGCAAGTAGACTTGGAAATTCTTATTTATAATTTGTTTTTGTATCATGTAAAATCGTGTTCGCGTTGTGTAAAACACAAAAATTTCGTGTCAACATGGAAAACATAAAATCTTATTTTTAGTTTCTATCGTATTCATATACAATTTTTTACTTAATTTTAGCCCGTGTCACCATTGTGTCTCCTATTCATGTCATATTTGTGTCGTGTTCAGGGTTGCTAGGTCTAAAAGAAAGTAGAGATACATATATCGTAAATAATCATCTATGAATGAGATGAAGAATTCTAACCATATGAGTCCATATCCAGACTACATATATCTGTATGTATGATCTCTAATATGTTTGAACTCCTATTAGCACCTTTCATTGTCTTGTTGGCTGCTTTCCCTTTATGCAGTCCACACAAGTATCATAATCAATAAAATCCATAATACTAAGAACTCTATCATTCACTAGCCTTTTAATTTTCTGTATGAAAATATGTCCTAATCTCCGATGCCATAACATAAAAGATTTTTCATTCATAACACATCGTTTAATACCAACGTTGCTTTGGATGTGCATTAGATTATTTGAAATATTGTTTTGTAAATGAATGCGAAATAAACCATCAATCAATGTACCAGTTCTAACAATACTAGATTTATAAAGAAAGCGGAAAGAATTTTTATAAAATTCTAAGGAAAATCCAAAAGGTTCTTTATAGAGTAACTGGGAATATAAAAGGCTTTTTTCTAAATTCAAAATAAAACCAAAATCTAAAACTAATTTGTACATCCCAACCACTTCCACTTGAGAATGCATCTTATTTCCTGAACAGTGCATTACTTACTGGCCATTGGTTTCCTTTGGTTTAGAAAACTATGCAAGGTATTTAAAACATGAATTGTGGAACCAGAATCAATCCACCAAGTGTTATGACAAACATCAACCATATTAGATTTATAACAAACTAGTGAGATTGGATTACCTTTCTTCTTAAGTCAAGCTTTATATTTGTTACAGTCCCTCTTCATGTGTCCCTTCTTTTTACAAAAAAAAAAACACTTGGACTCCTTGTTCTCAATTTGGATAGTTGTTTTACCCTTTCCTTTTTGTTTAGCTTGTGCTTTGTTCTTTCCTTATGTTGCTATATGTGCACTTTCACCTATTTCCATTATCAGCCTCCCTTTCTCTTGAACACACATGGTTAAGAGTTCGTTAATTGGCCACTCTTCCTTGTGTGTTGTAAGAAATTTTGAAAGGTCTATATTGATGTAAAGTGCACAAGGAAAAATTCAAACATCTCAACCTCAAGAGACTTCAACTGAGCCATTATGTCCCTTATCTACATAATGTGCTCATGCATACCTCTAACATTGGTAAGCTTCATAGATGATAACTTTGTCATTAGGGTGCTAGCTAGTGCCTTATCTGAAAACTTATACTGTTCATTAATAGCCTTTAGCAATTACTTGACATTTTTACACTTAAAGATTGAACCACAAATACTAACAGATATGCGCATCCTTATGAATATCATATTTAAGCAATTAGATCACTCCCATTATTTATATAAGGCATTTGCACCTTGAGAGCTAGTTTCATTAGGTACAGGTGGTTCATCCTTCCTAATGGCATAATCAATGCCCATGCACCATAATTGAAGAACTTTCTCTTTCCATACCTTATAGTTATCACTACTTAAATAGGGAATATCATATTTATCATTAGAAAACTTCAAAGGTTGTATAAGTGCAAATAAATCAAATATTCATGCTTGTGTTACAAAAATTGAGGCAAATAAACATTAACCATGCTTTACTAATGTAAATCATGCATCAAAATATGAATCAAATAACATATAAAATTGCTTGTGGGCAAAGTTCTAATTTAAACATATTCATATATAAACTTTATGATGGAACTATCAAATTATATTCCTTTTCTTAATTCCTGTGGGTAAATTAAGAAAAACAATTTGGTACTTCATCCTAATTAATCACAAAAATACAATAAAATTTTCTGTGAGATAAAATTAATTATATTAAAAGTGATTCATTACAATTAATGTCATTTTTCCATATATGACTAAATATACTTAATATATAATTTTACATAACTAAAAATGTTGTAGCTATTCTTTGATCAAAAAAAATTACATAGATCACATGACATTGAATTTTATGCATAAATAATATTTTTTTACAATCATCTATACAATCAATTTATTAAAAACTGATAATGTTGCATACATACATGCATTACTTACACACACAATTCAAGCATACAAAAGGCACATCAAAAACCATATATATAATATAAATTCATATATCATATGTCGATTTGGTGGGAATGCCACTGTCTTATCAATATGATAAATGAAACACCACTTCAAATCACCTTTTTATAACATGGCAATTGGCAAAGTATGTGGATTTGACTATTCTTGGCTCTTGTAATTATCATGAAATGTTAGGACTCAAAAATATGTTACTACGGTCTAACAGAAGTTGAACATACCATAGCCATGTCATATATATTTTATATACTTTATGGCACCTCTTTTATTATTTAAAAAATTAAAACCAAGCCACACAAATCGATTTGAGGAGGCAGATTTTCTCCAATCCTTTATGCTATAATAATATATTGTTTTAGCTAAGTCTTTTAAATACATAGAAATATATTTTCCAATTAAAAGAAATAAGACAAGGAAAAAGCCAAGACCCTACGTTTTATATGCTTTATTCTTTTACGAATATATACTAATGTCGTATTGTGAGAATCCCATTTCCTGATTGTATTTCATAAGTTAAAGAGTGTAGAAATTGAAAAGCAAGAGTTGATTACTAAAATTTCTAAATAGTGAATCTGTTTGGTAATTATCGGGGAAGTACCTAATGTGGGCTTCACAAGGACTTTTACTGTGCAGATCGAAATGAGACCCAGAGTAATGATAATTGGAGTGAATTATTGAGATTGCAAGAATCTACAGCTTGAAAATCCTTCATTTGAGCATGTTTTGGGAAGTGTGCAACAAATTCGGAAATGAAGGCTGTGTCCATAGGCTGGAAAAATATTTCTAAATAACGGTTCATGTGGTTTACTTTTGACCAACAAATAGTTAGAGTCAAACCCTCGTGTGAAGATGTCTCAGCCATTTCTAACCCGTAGATTGAATCATATGAAAATGCTAAAAATAACGCGAATGTGCCGATTGGAGTATTTTGATAATTTCACCAATTTGACAATTAAACCCCATTAAAAGTCAATATTTTGACTAAATCATGTTAGATAGATAAGCATTGAAATAAAACTAGTTGAAATTAAACTAAATATTTAATTGAATATTGAAATAGTAGGGATGTAAAGGGAATTTTCACATATGTTAAGGGTAAAATGGTCATTTTTCCATGAGATTTTTTTAAAATACATAAAAATCTCATCTTCTTCACTTGTTGGCTAGCCACCCCAAATCCACCATTGATGAAGCTTGAAAAAGTTTAGTTTTAAGAGAGAGAAAGTGATAAAACCCTAGTGTACAAGCCCCGAATTGAAAAACACACTAAATGAAAGTTGTTCCTCTCATCAAGCTCTATCACATACCTCCAAACCAACCATTGGAAAAGCCATTTGAAGGGTGAAAAAGGCTCCCAACGTTTCAGCCACTAAGGAGGTAAGAGAATGACTGCTTTGTTTTCGATTTTGTCTGTTCCAAACAACTGTTCTTCGATGTTTAAGCATGCGTATGATGTTGGATTGAAACAAAAACATGTATATCACACCCCTTTAGTTTCGGACAAGATGGTTTGTGAGTGTATGTTGCATGGCTTCATGTGAAATTGATATAGAAATGATGTAGACAGTATGAAGAGTATGAATATGTTATTAAATTTGCAAAAGACCTAGTGTAGGATGATGCAATGTTTTTGGCCAAAGTGAAATGGTAGGGTTACCATGCTCTATTTGATAGATTAATGGTCTTAGAATACTGTACTAATGAATATAAGACTGATGGTGAAGTCATAATTGAAAAAGGAAGTGTTTTGACTATAGTTGTAGTTTTGGCATTTGGTATAAAGTAGACCGAAATTGCTGTTGTATTAGGAAATATCAAATATTTGTAAGTGTGCTACATGTTTTATAAAAGAATTACAAGCAATTGACTGTGTTTATATTGTTTTCTACAACTCCGAAGTAAATTGGGGGTGTGGGAAAGTAAGTGAATATATGCTCGCTTACCTATGCTATTGCTACTGTTTTGTTGATATTGAACTGCATTGTGATTGGAATTGATAACAGACATATAAGGAAGATGTAGGTGATATCATGGTCTATTTTTAATGATTCTGGCTTTATGAACAAGTAAATGTAATTGATCATATATGGTTTGAATGAAAGCTTTATGATTCCGATCGATTGAGGTATTAAAGATGCATTTTGAACTATCTATGGTTTTGATTCTATCGAAGTTTTATGACTCAGATACTGTGATTGCATTAAAATCAACTAGCTTTGGGTATTTGAACTGTGTTTGACTTGCAGGAGGGTTAGGATAGACTATACCGTTACGCTACTGAAATTTCGTAAAATGATTGTATAGATCATAAACTTTCTTCGAATGAACCAATTGGTATAGGAATGAATAAAGGAAAGGTTAAGGATTGTTAGATTGGCATCATGTAAGTTAGTATGCATAAATTTATAAGTTTGTTTTGAAAAGGATATATAAGGATTTTAATGTTTTTCATAAAACTGATATGTTTCAGCATTATTCTTACACAAATAAAATATTTTGAGCACTGTTCCTGGCTTTGAGAATATTTTATATCGTATATGCTTTTACCGAATGTTATTGTTTTGAACGTAACTGTTATTAATTTTGAAGATTATGAAATGTCTGAATGTAATGTTTTGGATCAAATTGATTATTATAAATGATTTGACTATTTGTGAATTGTTTTGAGATTGTTTTATGAACTGTTTGATTTCGAATGTTTATGAACTATTTTGAGACTATTAGTTCCCCACATTACATTTGTGGTAATCATGCTATTTGGCTTTAGTTTTGGCTCTAAATGCTGATTGACTCTGACCCATTCATTAGCATTTGTAGTTATCACCTAGTCAATGTACACTGTGGGCTCTTTTATGACTTTGGCCATATGTCATCTGATTCTAATTTATTCCCTAGTTGAGATCTTTGCATGATTTGACCCGGGATGGGATGTTGCTAGGTCTCCATCGTATCGATTTTACTAACTCTGATTCTGAATTTGATATTGGTTTTGACAGTGAATCTAAATGATTGAATCTAATACTAGTTTTGGTACTTAATTTAAAGTATTGAAATGTATTTGAAATGTACCGATTCTGAATCTGATATTGATTTGATACTGAATCTAAAGGACTAAATTTGATATTGATTTTGATACTAAATTTGAACTATTGAATTTGATATTGGTTTTCACGCAAATTCTGAATGATTGAATTTGATATTGGTTTTGATACTGTTTTTGAACGTATTTGAACTGTACTGATATTGAAATTGAAATCGCATCATTCGCATTGTTCATTGATTTTGAAATGAAAGTTTATTGATTTTGAAAACGAAAATGTTCGAACTACATGGATTGGTTTTGACAAGAGTCTTAGGACTTTGAGATTGTATTTATATCAGTATTAAAATGCTTAAGAAATGTTTCTCGGTAAACTTTTCGTAGGACCCTATAGTTGGACTTAGGGACTGGGATAAGTGAGGTGCTTCAAAGCATCCTTCCATACTCAGCCCAGTATCCCTAACTGATTATAGTAATTCCTTCCTTCGAGTTGTCTGTTATTATCTAATTTCTAAATGTTTATTAAACAAAAGATTGTCATTGATTTTGTACTGTCATGTATAGAAACATATATATGATTCATGCATATAGTTAGTATGATATTTGTGCTTTGTATATGTTTCTTACTGGGCTTAAAGCTCAC
Source organism: Heritiera littoralis (assembly GCA_031772115.1). Taxonomy (NCBI): domain Eukaryota; kingdom Viridiplantae; phylum Streptophyta; class Magnoliopsida; order Malvales; family Malvaceae; genus Heritiera; species Heritiera littoralis. The sequence goes on along the minus strand of JAPDPK010000037.1, from coordinate 1,193,142 downwards.
CCTTTTTTCACTCTTACAGGTTATCTGAAGTAAGTTGATACCAAATTAGGAGGATTTTGGAGTATTCCTTCAAGATGCTAATTATACCTCGGAGGTATACTTACATTCAGTGTTTATGTATTCAGATAGTATGTGTACAGTATTATATTATACTTTTATTTAGTACATCAGGATGTAAATTTGTAAGGTAATGAATGTTAATTACAGTCTTGTTGAACAGTATAGACTTATAAATATGATGATCATATTTAATGAAACTGAAATGGGACTTGCACGATGTTGATTAATAATATAAGCTAATTAAGTTAAAGCTTAAATCAATGAATGTGACACTGCACATAGCCTAACTCAATGTAATGAAAGGAAAAAGTTAGTACATATTTTAATAAATCGAAGCATGACACATATAGCAGCCAAAATTGTTCAAATAAAATCAAGGCAAAGGTTAATAGGCTCGAATACCAATTGTAAGAATTTTAATCGATTTATCGAATACCAACTATAAGAATATTACTTGATCTATCTAAATGCATTAAGATCACAAATAACACATCATAGATCATAAACACGGAATATGATACTAACTTCCAGCCATTAATACCAAAAATATTGACTTTCAATGAAGTTACTGTAACGTACAGTTTTAGTGAAACTACGAACTAACTTTTTCTTTTCTACGATGGGTTAGGCTGTTTGTTGGGTAATCATTCTTTCTTATTCATATTGTGTACATATCCGTGTTGAATTTTAAACATCACATTCAAACTCATTCACACCCAAATACTGTATGTATATTATATTAACATAGATGTGCCATTTCATTCATTTACATATAGTTATATTGCTACTAATACAGCTTACTATACATAACATTCTTTTCTAAAGTTTACATCCCCATTACATGCAATACTATACACAAGCCTGACATATATATAAGAAAAGTATAATATACCTTCAAGAATCTGCTAAGGCGTCCTAAAGGAATAGTGTATCTCTAAAAGTATGTGCTTTTCTAAAAGTGAGCAAAAGTCACTGCAAATAATCTGGGAGGAAAAACAGGGGGTGAGTTTACGCTCAGTAAGAAAACATATATAAAAGTGCGGTACTATGCTACTACTGTGCATGTTCTTACTTGGTTCTATGGTATTATGTAAAAATCATTAACAATATTGATAACTTGGTAGGGAGGAATTTCTATAGTCGAATAGGATTACCAGGTTGAGTATGGAAGGATGCTTTGAAGAACCTCACTTGTCCCGAGTCCTAAGCTCGACTATACGAAAACAATTTAATATTCTCAAAAGTAATTGCATGATCATTAGATCAAAATCACCTTTCAATTATGATACAAAATAATCACAAGGGTATGAGTACATTAAATAGATATAAACATATAGTCAACCCTTGTGTTTCTTTACAAATGTTCAAATCAATCAAACACTTCTTTCAAATTCAAATAATTCAAAACTTTAATCTGATAAACTTTAAGCAAATCAATGGAGACGGTCAATATCCAATAGAATCATGCATGATGGAATCCTAGAAGGGATGCGGAAAATGGCATACCCAACGCATGGGCCAAGGATCCACCCTTAAGCCAGACCTATGAAACGAAGACAAATGGCCATCATTGAAAAGTCAACAGTGTACACTAGTCAGGTGATAACTGTGGTGCTGAGGACTTGACTAAGATCTCACAAGTAGAGGCAGCAAAAACTGGCCCCAGACCGAACCGGGACTAGCCCGAATGGAAGAAAAAAGTCAAAGGCCCGTAACCGAAAAAGCCCGAAACCGAAAAAACCCAAACCCAACATAACTCGAGCCTGATATGATCCGAAACTGAGACTGATCTGATCCGATCCAAAACCTGTAAAAAAATCGAATTTATAACTCGAGAAAACCCGAATTATAATTATATAATTATTATTTATAAATAATTAAATAATTGATATACTTTTTTAATTAAAAAGTTTAAAATTTTGAAAACAATTATTATTTATTGTATAATTTTATCAATTATGTATTACCAACAAAATAAATATTGAATCTTTTTAATTCAATTAAATTAAATTAATTTAAAACACCATAATGTATATCAAATAATTTTTAATATTATACTTATTGCATTTATAATAATAAATATATCATTAATTTAACATTTGATTTTATTATAAAAATCATTTTAACATTTTATTATTTTTATTTTATAACAAAATTTTAATTGTAATACAATAATAAATCAAATATATAAAAAAAATTATATAATTTCAATTTTTGTTCGAAACTTTGAATTTGATATTTTGTGCAACACATTAAAATATTTTTAATAAAATTGTTGGCTTTATAACTAAGCCGAGAGGGGGGTGAATCGGTTTTTGGCTACTTTTTAGTTTGTTTTTCGGTTCTTCTAAATTCTATAGCTTATATTGAATTTTCTAAGTTTCTAGGCTACACAAGCATGCAATTCAAGTTCAATTCAACAATCACAATATAAATGCAAATAAGTAAAGAGAGAAGGGAAAGAGAAATGTACACAATCGATTTATAGAGGTTCGACAACCTTGGCTACGTCCTCTATCTTGAGACGCTCCAAAGGATTTCCCTAAATCCTCTAGCTTGAATTTGTTACACTCTTTTTCTTAGGCTCAAGAGTAACCTTCACACCTCTCCTTTTTTCGGGCTCAAGAAGGAAACCTTACACCTTCTTTCCAGGCTTAAGAAGGAAACCTTACAACCTCTCCCTTTTATGGCTCAAGGAGAAAACGTTCTACCCAATCCTCACTTACAATGAAGCACTCAAGTGTTCACTCCCTTTTACAAATTGTGAATGGGTTTTCTAGTTTGTGTAATGAAGGAGATACCTCTAGAGAGGCAAATGATTACAAAGGTTAAGCTCAAAATAAAACCTATATAATATTTGTGCTATTTTATACAAAGAAGATGAGAATGATAGAATATGAAGAATTTTTAGCACTTGAAATGTTGTTGAGACTTGAGGAAGATGGAGAAGATGAAGAATATTATTGCTCAGCTATTCCTCTTGCTTTCTTAAGCTTCCAAGCCTCTTTTTATAGTCCTTTGGACGTGTTCTTGATGTTGGGTGGAGCCAAAATTGAAAGTTACCATTGTATCTCACAAAAACTAACCGTTGGAGTGCTTTTTCGTGCTAGGGGATCGATCCTATGCCTTGGGGGATTGATCCTGTGGCTTTTGCCATGCTTCCTGGGCATTCTGCCATGAAGGGATCAATCCCTTCTCTTAGGGGATCGATCCCATGCTTCAATTTTGCCTCCTGGGAGCATTCTGCCATTAGGGGATCAATCCCTTCCCTCCGAGGATCGATCCTTGAACTATTCATCTATCCTGTTGGTCAGGAGATCCATCCCTTCAGGCAGGGGATCCATCCCTTGCACTATTCATTTGCCTTTTCTAGGTTTTTAGGCATTAAAAACATTCTAGAGCCAATTTTGAGTTTTTTTAAATATAACATGAATTTGAGTCCAAAAATTTATCAAGTAATTTTCTTCAAATATATTCAATAATTCTATAAGAAAATTACTTAAACCAATAATTAAAAATGTTTTCTAAATTGATTAAAGCCAATAAAGATAATCAATTAAATCATGGTTTTATATTTGACAAAAGCACTTAATATGGGTTGTGAAAATCATAATTGATAAGCAAATTTACAATATGAATCAAACATTTAAGATTACTTAAGTTTTTGTCATTTCAAAATATATATGTCAATTTAAAGCTAACAATCTCCCCCTTTTTGATATGACAAAACTTAAGGTAAATTTGCTTTGAAAATTCTTTAAGGAAATACTCCCCCTCAAATAAAGCATGGTTTTAAATATAAAGCTTCCCTTAAATATTAGCATGGTTTTCAAAAGAATTTTTCAAATCCCATTATTTCTCCACCTTTTTGTCATAGCAAAAAGAAGGGAAAAATTATGCTCCCCCTAAAAATATGGCCTAATAAATGTGAGAATCAAGAAATATGCTCCATCCAACAAGCAACGTGTTAGTGTATGGGACTAATAGCACAAATAAATAGATCAATGTCCATAAAGAATATGAGATGTTTGTGCATGCAAAGGACATTAGTTATGATCCTATACCAATTGTTCATAAATAATTTTGCAAGAAGCTCCTAATTGGTAAACAATGAAGCAAGTTGTTTATAAATTATCTACTAAGTTCAATAACTTGCTCATTTCAATTTTATCAAGCACCTAGAAATATCAATTGTTCTATAAAGTCCAACTAAGGTGCATGTCAATACATCATGATTATGAGATGAAATTAGATAACATACCATATGCATTGAGCTTATAAATCAATTTCAAGTAAGAATGTGTTTAGAATTAATACATATATCAATTAACTACAAATGCTAGCACACAAGTGTCACATGCAAAAGTGTCCTAAATGAATTCTTCTCTATTTGTCATTTCAATATAAAGAGAGTGAGAAGAATTGTCAATTTAAAGCTCATACCAATTATTACCAATGGTTGACTTAAACATTTTGCATGATGTTAATTGTTATGTGTGGTGTGCTTAGTGAATAATCAAATCAAACATCTAAGAACACAATCACACACCATCAAACATGCATATGAATTAATTAGACATTAGCGTCCTATCATAAAACATTAATCCATATTCATAAGCACAAATCTAATTATATGGAAGATAAAAAAATTTATATCATCCAAGCACATACATTTTCTTTCATAGTTATCAGCAGAAAAATCCTATGCTTATTTTCCAATTTAAATCCTTAACCAATTATGAGCAAGGAAAGGTTCAAAATTTTCCTCTTAAACATTTAATAACCATATCCCTAATTGTTTTCATCATTTAAGGTTCTAGAGGGTATATGCTATTTTAACTAAAATGGCTTTACCTAAGTGAATTAATATTATCAAGCTAAAATGTATTTTATCATTAAGATTTGCAATCTATGAGTGAGGTCAAGTACAATTTCATGAAAACTAATATTCTCACCTTATAGACATGATCATTGATTTGACTTAAGCAAACATGCAAGTTCAACATCAAAACAATCAAGATTCAATGCATAGATATCAATCAAAGTGCATTTGTTCAAGTTTGCATTTGTCCTTGAATGTTTATGTTGTCATTAAAGCCTAAGTTCTTTAAAAATTTGGCCATAAGAAAAATCTAAGTTCATGGATGACAATTTTTCATACATTTGAACATTTAAGATCTATTTATCATCACAAATTATAAGCCAAGGACAATTATGACTTTAGGTAAAGCTTTTTGTATCTCAAGCATTTTATTTACCTAAGTCATATTTGAATTCTATCATTAAGGTCAAGTTTTGATCATTTTATCATTTAAGCATATATTTTGACCTTTAATTATTCATATTCCACTAGATGTATAGTTATCATGGAGCCTAGTGTGGAATAGGTAAGTTAAGCTATGAGATAAAGTCCTCTAAGCATGCTTGACTAAGATGAACTAAGGAAATTAATATGCTTATCAATCGCTAGTTCATCAAATTCTCTAATATATACACAAATCCTTGAAATAACTCTCAAAGCAATATTTAAGCATTCATTGATATTATAATTCAAGATTATTTCAAGATTTATGTATTTCATAAATGTCTTCAATATTGAAAATGATTTTGCACTTGTGAGTTCAATAAAAGATGATATTAATTATTGAGAATAATGCCAATTGTTGAAGTTGAGGCATGATACCAATGAAAAATGATTTTTCATATTAAAAAGATCATTAAAATGAAGCTAAAACAATGAATTTTGAGCTTTATAGAACGAGAGTATGAAGTTAATGCAAAATCCTTCTCAAATTCGACTAAAAAGTGCAGGGAAGGCATTTTCCCTTTATGGGGGATCAATCCTTAGGGGAGGGGGATCGATCCTTCATCCCTAGAATGCAAAAATTGTACATTTTTTGGCTAGAGGATCGATCCCTCATTCAACTTCTGTAGAATTTTGGCTTAAAAATCAACTTTGGAGGTGCCAAAACTTTGTTTTTGAGTATTTTAAGTCCAAGTAAAAGTTTAAACATTTGTGTAACATGAGTTTGGACTTGTATGAATGAAAAATATGGATGGAAAATCATTTAACAATAACTTTTGTAATTTTGGAAGCATTATCACCATAAAGTGCACTTTTGGTCTCAAAAAGGGTCATTTTGAAATTTATGCATATTTTGGCAAAACTAATACAGTGGAAAACACAAATATGCCAAAACAAACATGTTCACATAGAATTTAAGTGCATATATCAATGAATCACACAACTTGTGAACATCATGCCATGATTTCTAAAATACAAATTCCTCATTAATGCTCATGACATGGCATTTTGCATGCATGACATATTTGACATTTTTGAAGCAAGAAAATATATTATCAACACATTGCAAACGTGTTCAAATTACAGAAATCCAATAATCATTTCAAAATCATTTTACATGCTTTTTATCCAATCATCAAGAATTGTCCACAAAATAATCAAGAATCATTTAGCATGCCTTTTGTTCAATCATTCAACTCACAATGCATCAAAGATCATTAACAAAATGCCTCATTGAATCATACAAATAATTTTAGCAAATATGAGTTTTGAGAAGATAGAACTTAAGCTTACAAAACTCCTTTGCTTAAGAATGCTTTGCCTTGATTTGTTAAGTCCACCTTGAGCTATCCTTTGAAGAATTTTTGTAACCTTGCCAAGGGTGGATTCCCAAGCTCTTTCTCTTTCTTATCGGCACAAGCAAACTCCATGGGATGTGTAGAGCATTTGAACTTCATTGTTTCATTGTAGATCCATGCTCTAACACTCCTACAACAAACAAATTCAAGCATGTTTTGGTACCCAAATTTTCTTGGGGCCATGAGAGTTAGTGTTCAAAATTTTAGATCCTTTAGGGATCCATTTCAAACTCAATTCATCATTATTTACAACATGCTTTGGCACCTACATTTTTCTAACTACTCTTCCTCTAAAAGTGGTTTTTCTATAAGTGCATGCTTGTGATGAGTGTCCTATTCTATTGTATAGTGAACATGTGAGAGATGTATCATGCATAGAATTTTTGTTCGCAAGAAAATTCTTAAGATGAGTTTCCTTTTTATTTGCATTATAACCTAGCCCATCTTTATCAAAGAAAGCTTTTTGGGTCTCAAGCATGTGATCTAATATTTGTTGACCCATGTAAAATCTAAAAAATGAGTTTTGCAAATTTGTATTCTTTTTATTCAACTCATTTATCTCTAAGTTGGCCTCTTCTAATTTCTTCTCTAGTTCTAGCTTAGCATTTGTCAAGGCTTCCTTTTCTATTTTCAAATTAGCAATGATTTTCTTATATTTAGAGTTTATGCGTTGAAATTCATTTGCTAATTCATTAAAAGCATTTTGTAATTCATCAAATGTATAAACGTTATCTTCGCTAGAATTAGAACTAGCTTCATCATCACTAATAGCCATTAAGCATGAGTAGGCTACCTCATCATCTACGTTTTCCTTATCGGAGTTATCACTATCACTCTATGCAGCCACAAATGCTTTCTTCTTAGGCTTCCTATCTTTTTCCTTCCTAAGTAAGGGGCAATCTAATCTAGTGTGCCCGAGTTCATTACACTCATAGTATACTTTGGATTCTTTTTCTTTCCTACTTGACTCTCCTCTCATCACTTCTCTTCTTATATATCTCCTATCATTCTCTCTCTCCTTCATCCTTATAAATCTATTAAATCTTTTGGAAAACATTGCCATTTCCTTTCTTCCTCATCTCCACTATCATCACCATCATCTCTAATGTTCTTATGAGTGGAAGATTTAAGTGCTACCCCTACTTTCTTTGAAGGCACTTCATTTCTTTTCAATTTCATTTCATATGTAAGTAGGGAGCCCATAAGCTAATCTAGAGACAAGGTATTAGGATCCTTAGACTCTTCTATTACGATTACCTCTGCCTCCCAAGATTTTGGCAAGCTATTCAAAATTTTCTTAACCATTTCTACATTGGAATAGGTCTTGCCTAAAGACTTAAGTCCATTGATTATGTCATTAAACCTAGTAAACATATCACTCATGGACTCATCTTCTTTCATCCTAAAAAGTTCATAGTCATGTGTGAGCATACCTACTTTAATTTCTCTAACTTGATTTGTAATGGCTAATTTGTCCCATATTTGCTTGGCATTCTCATAGATAGAGACTCTATTATATTCATTGGGACCTAATGCACAAAAGAGAGTGTGCATAGCCTTGGCATTCAATTGTGCCAATCTCATGTCATTTGTGCCCCACTCATCCTCACTCTTAGGGACATCCTTTCCATCTACTTTCTTCATTTGAATTTTAGGACCATTAATTATCACTCTCCACACTTCATAGTCATTTGATTGCACAAACAACATCATCCTAGTCTTCCAGTATGAAAATTCTCTCCATTGAAAAGTGGAGGTCTAACTAATGAGTGTCCCTCTTCTCCTAAGGCTGTACCTATGTTTAAATGAGCCATTTAGGATTGTTTTACTCGATGGATGTTAATCCAAATTAACCTCGAGCCCAAGCTCTTATACCAATTGTTCGCTCTATAACTAAACCGAGATGGGGGTGAATCGGTTTTTGGCTACTCTTTAGTTTGTTTTTTGGTTTTTCTAAATTTTCTAGCCTATATTGAATTTTCTAAGTTCTCTAGGCTACACAAGCATGCAATTCAAGTTCAATTCAACAATCACAATATAAATGCAAATAAGTAAAGAGAGAAGGGAAAGAGAAATGTACACAATCGATTTATAGAGGTTCGACAACCTTGCCTAGGTCCTCTACCTTGAGATGCTCCCAAGGATTTCCCCAAATCCACTAGCTTGAATTTGTTATACTCTTTTTCTTAGGCTCAAGAGTAACCTTTACACCTCTCCCTTTTTCGGGCTGAAGGAGGAAACCTTACACCTTTTTCCAGGCTCAAGAAGTAAACCTTACAACCTCTCCCTTTTATGGCTCAAGGAGAAAACCTTCTACCCAATCCTCACGTACAATGAAGCACTCAAGGGTTCACTCCCTTTTACAAATTGTGAATGGGTTTTCTAGATTGTGTAATCAAGGAGATACTTCTAGATAGGCAAATGATTATAAAGGTTAAGCTCAAAATAAAACCTATACAATATTTGTGCTATTTTATACAAAAAAGATGAGAATGATAGAATATGAAGAATTTTTAGCACTTGAAATGTTGTTGAGACTTGAGGAAGATGAAGAAGATGAAGAATATTGTTGCTTAGCTATTCCTCTTGCTTTCTTAAGCTTTCAAGCCTCTTTTTATAGTCCCTTGGACGTGTTCTTGACATTGAGTGGAGCCAAAACTGAAAGTTACCGTTGTATCTCACAAAAACTAGTCGTTGGAGTACTTTTTCGTGCTAAGGGATCGATCCTGTGCATCTTGCCATGCTTCCTGGGCATTCTGCCATGAAGGGATCAATCCCATGCTTCAATTTTGCCTCTTGGGAGTATGCTGCCATTATGGGATCGATCCCTTCATCTATCTTGTTGGTCAGGGGATCCATCCCTTCATGCAGGGGATCCACCCTTTTGGTCAAGGGAACCATCCCTTGCACTATTCATTTACCTTTTATAGGTTTTTAGGCATTAAAAACATTCTAAAGCTAATTTTGAGTATTTTTAAATATAACATGACTTTGAAAACATGAATTTGAGTCCAAAAATTTATCTAGTAATTTTCTTAAAATATATTCAATAATTCCATAAGAAAATTACTTAAACCAATAATTAAAAATGTTTTCTAAATTGATTAAAGCTAATAAAGATAATCATTTAAATCATGGTTTTATATTTGATAAAAGCACTTAATATGGTTTGTGAAAATCATAATTGATAAGCAAATTTACAATATGAATCAAACATTTAAGATTACTTAAGTTTTTGTCATTTTAAAATATATATGTCAATTTAAAGCTAACAAAAATTAAATTTAAACTATATTTTCTTAAAGTTTTAAGTATAGAAAGATATTGAATTTAGATTAAAAAAACCTAATCTTAAAATTAAAATTCAAGTTTTTAAGATTAGAAAAAGTTAAGTAATTAAATTAAACAGTATAAGTACAATTTTTTTATAAGCTTGGACATCATTGAAAGAGAAAATTATAAATCAAGCTAGTGGTAATTTTATTTTTAGCCTTCAAACAAAAGATATTAATAAATCAAGGTAGTGGTAATTAATTATTTATTATATTACAATAATCTTATACATGAATAAACCAATTTAATATCTTATAATAATGATTTGTATATTATATTATAATAATCTTTTAAGAATAAATTATATAATCTCTTAGTGTGTAAGTATTATTTTGAAAGAATTAAGTATTTATTAAAAATAATTTATTTATTATCTATTAAATGTAAAATTAATAATTCTAATAGTAAATTAAAGTGTAATTTAATAATATATTAGAGTAGTATTACTGTGTAAGTGATAATTTTTATAAAATTTGTTTTTATACTTTATTAATATTATTATTAATTATATTTAAATAACTAGCATTATATTAATTAATTTAGTAATATCTACTATTTAATATTTTAATTAGATATTCGATCAATTGGTGTATATCGAATATTATTATGTTACTGTGAATATGAAAAAAATTAATACTCAATTGGTGTATAATTATATATGATATGATTATATTAAATGTTATTATTTATAATATAATATCAATTGGTGTATGTGATAACCCTTATTTGCGATACCAATCGTAAGTGTACTAAAGTGAATTTTAACTAATTTGAGGTTATTTTTGGCATTATGGACAGATTGTTGAAGTTGAGAATGTCCTGGTCATCTTGGTCAAGAATTGGTGAAATCGGATTTTCAAAAAAAAAAAGGGTAATTTCCAATTGAAAGATTATTCGGGTTTTAAATTCTGAATTAAGGAGTTAGTGGAAGACTATAGAAAAGGAAGATTCTTACATGGTTTTAATAATTAGCAGTATTATAAACAAAGGTGATCATGGAATATTTATTACTTAAGAATAGTGGAAATTATGGTGGATATGTATGTATGTATGTATGTATGTATGTATGTATGTATGTATGTATGTATGTATGTATGTATGTATGTATTAAGATATAAAGTAGGAAATTAATTAAGTAATTAAGATATACTATAAGGGAATTAAATATATACATATATAAGATATGAAAATTAAATTTATAAAGATAATAAATAGTGGGGGACACATGAACATAGTCCAAATTATGTTTCAAAGAAAATGGCTAGTTTAGGAGACATTATTATTTGCTTGAAACAATAATTACTTATCAAATAATCCATTAATATTGAATTGGGTTATTAGAAGCTGATATTACAAGAGATAAAGGGCTAGAAAACCGTGGGCCTCTTTAGGTTTGTTAAGCAAAAGACACTTAAGATTTAATAGGCCAAATGAGGGCTGAACCAAAACACAATTTATAATCGCTAAACTCTCAAAGTCTTAGCTATTGTAGAACCAAGAAGAGCTGGACAATATTTACGGTAAAAAAAACCTAATGGATTTCATGGAAACCAATGGGAAATGGCATGAGGAAACCGATTATGCCATTGCATGTGTGAATCCCAAATATTTTTAGTCAAACCGAGAGTGGGTAGACTCAAGAAACACTCAGCTATAGCAAGAAAGAGGGGGATTGAAAGGGAAATATAAAAGCTTGGAAATTGGCAATCGGTCTTGAGAAAACTAGGTAAGGAAATGGTTATTTTAGTGTATTGTGATTTAATTACCCTTGGGTATTGAGTTAACAATTATGCATGACAAATTGGCTAGAAGGAAAACAGAAAGTGAAAGTGAGCTCTTGGTTTGAAAAAGCATGAGAGTGAAAGAAACCAGAATTGGGAAAGAATGGATTATCTTGAATCTTGAAGAAGCTTAGTTTGTTGGGATTCTTAGGCAAGTGAGGTAATGTACTGACTTTGCAATATTTGATTATTATGCATGAAAATGAAATTGTGATGAATTAAATCAAATGGTTGTTGTATGGATGAAGGATTAATTGAATTCCAGCTTGATGTTCAAATCTGGAATTGATGTTCTGTTTTGGGTTGTAATTAAAATGATCAGTTTAATTGTTATACAGGAAGAAAAATTCTGGAAAAAATTACAGTAGATAGTCTTTTAAGTTAGGAGAAAGTCAGTTTTGGAATTTCTTGATTTGGATTTCTATAACTTGAGATATGTACAAATGAGTGCAGGGTACTCTGTCCAGAAACGTGAATCATGGTTCTGACTTTGAAAAATTGTAGAAAATAGCCTAAATTGAATTAGGTTGCAAGCCTTACATTTCTAGAAAGGTAATTAAGTTAGAATTGTGATGGTTCTGAGTTTGCATCAATTGGATATGCCTATAATTAAATATGAAGTATTTTGTGCAAGTAGGTCAATGTAACACTGTGCATGAAACTGTTGGAAGATAGTGCAATTTTGAAAATTTGCTGATGTTGATCTAGAAAGAATTAAATCATGAACCTTACATTTCTAAATAGGGAAATGAGTTATCTTTCATCTAGTTCTGAAATTTGTGGATTTAAAATTATGTAACTTAGGATATGTATATAATAATGCAGGATACTCACTGTATGGTACAAACAGCCTAGTGTCAACTTCAAAAATACCTAGAAAATAATCCAAATTGAGTTTGATTGCAAACTTTACATTTGCAAAAAGGTAAATGAGTCAGGATTGACATGGTTTTGGGTTTGTACAAATTGCATATCCCTATAATTAGTAATATAATTTTTAACGTACAAAGATCAGGAAAACTATCCTACTTGATGTGCCAGATTTGAACCGAAGGTTGGAAAATTATTGGAAATAGCACCAGATAAATTAAGAAGTAAGTCTTACACTTCTAAATAAAGAACTGAATTAGGAGTAACATAAAATTTACGACTTGGCGATTAGATTATGAAATTTACACTTAAGGCTAGCACAATGACAAAAGGTCAAAAATCCTAAAATGTAGAAATTGAATCTAGTAGATTATGAGAGGCTCAAGTGAGCAAAAAGGCAACAAATAGAACTAGTTCATATTTGAATAATTAAGAATTACTCCTTGGTGTCATTTCTTATTGAATTGTATAACTTGTAATCCTAGCATGTCACTAGGGGTAATGAGTAACCCGATCCTCCATGTGTTGTGTAGAGGGTAATGCTGACGACTGAAATTGACTAAGAGCTCACATAGCTCGTATGAAACTTGATAGGCCAGGGAGGATTGAATCTATAAGCTAAGGAAGTATTGTAAGTAACCCTAAGCAACTACCTTGCATTCAAATTGTTAATGTTATAAATTTTGATTTGGCTATTAAAACAAAATAAATGCTGCATACGAGATATCTTCCCTTGACTGTTGGCTTGATTTAGTAGAATTGGTTTACAAACAGATAATGGGCTTGCAAGTATGGTACTGTTTTGTACGTACTACATAATCAAGAAATATTCTAAATGTTTTAAAAAGTTCAAATTAAATTCTGACTTACTAAAATTTCATTGTTTGAACTATAACTTTATAGATAACTTAAATGCCTTGCTAGTCTTGGTTTATGGAATTACCTCTTTATGAACTAAAATATTTGCTATGAGGTCAAGGAAGAATGACTGATAAATGATTACTAGAGTTTTGTTTTAGACCCGGGGTATCGAGACCTTAGGGCATTGTACCTTAAGAATTGTATAGGTGTTCTTGATTGACTTAGAGTACAGTTTCTTGAGCATTAGTCTCAGAAATAATTGGCTTGTCTTGTATACTACATTTGGACAGGTTCTGGTGTCATATGCGCAATGAACCGGGGTGGATTGGTCTATGCATGGCAGCATCCCTTTATGGGAGATTGCTACGGCTAGCTACCATAGATCGTTATAGTGTTAGCTCTAAGTAGCCTTGATTGATACTATGTGGATTCTCTTGGTACCACGATTTGTTTTATTGATTGCATCGCATGCTTTACGCATGATTTGATATTGAGACTTTTAGTCTATTGATGGAACTCTATGTTTTGCCTAATATTTGTAATTGAATTTCCATACCATATCTTAAGCTTAATGCAGCATAATTGATTTGATATATTTGAAAGTGATTTGAATTAGTTTTCACAGTAAGATATGCTTGGTATGATTTAGTTGCTTATTTTCGTTACTTACTGAGTTACGACTCACTTTCCTTTTCTTTCCCTCCTTTCAAATTGATCGATATTGTCACTGTTGATTTTGGCTCGGGAAGCTCCTCGAGAGTGGTTTCCCCTGTATAGTGTAAGGTATATGGCTCCCAGTAGATTGTATAGACATAGATATAGATGATGCCACAGTGTATTGATAATCTTTTGGCTGTACATATGTACTTACGTGACGAGTCTGGGATGTAAGTTAGGTTATATTACTGTTGGGATATTATAACCATTATACTTATTGAGCTGATATTACGTATGTTGTAGATATACTTGAATATATTAAGAAGTCTGATGTAAATTATCTTATTATATCACTATAGAATGGCAGGGAATTTATCGACTGATGGAGTTAATAAGTTAATAAGAGATCTTAGTGATCAAAGGATCATATAAAATTGAAAGGTAGCCTACACAGTCACCTACAAACAAGAAGCGAAGTAAAAAAAAATATTTTGCTCACAAATTTAAGTTTTCGTAAGATATTAAGAAGGACAAGATGTGTCAGTGTATATAACTTGTTTAATTTAATGTTCTAAATTTTTAATGAGATATTTGATTAATTAATGCATACGAGTACGATTATATTTAATATAATAATGTTATATTATGATTTATGTACAAACCAAAAACAAAATAAATATAAAATTGAGGTAATTAATTGACCAATTATTCATAATATTAAGTATTTTTTTATTGTACACTATAATTTTATTCAACATTATAATTGAACAATTAGTTAACTAGTTATGCGGTTAGATTTAATTTAATTACTAATTATGTTGATATTTAAAAGACAAAATAAATGTAAAAAAAATTCTTAAAAATTTAAAATTTTATTAAAAATATAATATAATTATTAAAAAAGCTAATAAAATAAAGTAAAAAAAAAAAGAGAAATTTATTGAACTGAGAATGTCTAAATTCCAATAGCCCAATGTTGACCCAAAAAATACAATAACCCAATAAGTTATTGTTAAGAGTATAAAGCCATCAATATAAATGTTTAATTATTTAGTGTGATTTATTTATAATTTGTTAGTTATTTATTTGTATAGCTAATACTTTTGGATTTTCACTTTCTTTTAGTTTTACTATATAAATATTTGGCTCACTTAAAAAATAAATGTTTATATAATTATTAATATATGGTTATATATTTTATAACAAACGTGAATATCAAAAGAAATAAAAAAATAAATAATAGTTGTCAAGTAATATAAATATTAAAATGTAAAAATTTATATTTATGTAAATGTTTATTAAATTTTAACTTTAATTTAGCATTTCTATTATATTGTTATTTAACTATATAAAATTAAATTAATTATTACATTCAAAATTATAAAATATTTATAATTTATAAAAATTTTAAAATAATTTGACTAAGCCTGCTAAGCCCGCTCGATTAAAACCGAATCGAAACCGCAAATAATCGAACCCGAAAATACTCGAAATCGAAAATACCTAAAATTGAAAGTGCCCGAAACTAAAAAAACTCGAGACTTGAAAAACTCGAAATTGAAAAAACCCGAACCCGAATATAACTCGGACCGAACCCACCTGAACCAACCAGTTTGCCAACTCTACTCACAACCAATAACTTATCAATCGGAATGCATGATCACCATAGGAGCTAACAATCTCAAAAATAGTTCATAAATCATCACAATCGATAACAGAAATCATTTCTAGATATTTATCTTCAATCAGTCCATAATCATTCAAAGTAACAAAACTTACACTTCAAGGCAGAAAATTTGGTAAATATTCTTAGTGCAAAAGTAAGTGTTCAAAATATTTTTGTTATGCATAAATACAAGTATATTACATATCAGCAAATTCAAAACAAGCGAAAATAAATTTTTATACAAGTTAAAACTGAGTCACAAAGATATGCAGGCTTAAGAATCCAATTTTCTCATTCAAGAAATCTTTGAACTAATTGGGTTGGCAAACTAGTCTAGCTTATTCTAGGTTATCAGTATGTTGATTCTAAGTTCGTTTTATGAAATTTCGGTAGCATAGTTGTGAGACCCATTTCCATTATACTGCACATGTGTCAAATAAATAATTATTAAGTGAATTTGGTGTAATTTTTGTAAATTGTAATAAATTTGTGAAATGGGCCCCACTTGTTTAATAATGCACAGATGTACATAAGATGAAATTTGAATTTTTGGAGCTCATTTACATAGTTATAAAAATTATGGAAGCTGAAGTGCACTTTTGTCCAAAACTATTATAACTAAGGGCAAAATGGTCATTTAACATGGGGCTGGTCAATGTTGACCCGAATTGCCTTAAAAAAATTAAATTCAATTCAATTAAAAAAAATTTAAAATTAAAAAAATTAAATCTGAAATTTGGAAATGGAAAAGATATCTTAATAGCATAATATGTAAATAAATGATCTTTAAAGGGAGAATTTTTATTATTTGGACATATGGTAAATTTCTATTGGTGGGAATATAAATAAAGAAGAGGAAAAAAAATTCAGTTCTTCACTGCCTCTCCCTTGCTAGCGTTTTGCTGCACGTGTGGAACCACTTAAAAAGAAAAGAAATGAAGAAGGAAATGTGTTAGTGAGCTATGTGGCAAATCCTTATTGGATAATATGATAAAAAGAAGACTAAATAGAACAAAAACTTAGCAATTTAACTTCATCTTTGCCGACATACTCTGTAGCACACCGATTTCTACTTTGGCTGCAAGTTTTGTTCTATTTTCTTCTTTGTTTCTTCTATGGTTACTTAGCAAAATCTCATCTTCTTTCTATCTAATCGTCTAACCCTTTACACTAAACCTCTTCTCCATCTTAAGACCATCTAAAAAAAAAAGGAAAAAAAAACCAGGAAAGGAGGGGCTGACGTGAACGGAAACAGCACTGGTTTGGAGCTATTTTGGTTCGGCTGAGCAAAGGTAAGGGGGTTTGGTGATGTGTTGTTTGATTTTTATGATGGCATATATTTGTTATAGCATGGATGATGTGTTTAAGACATGGGATTGAATTAAATAAACAAGGAAGAAGAAACAAGGAGGTTCGGTTATAAAGGAATTAAGGGGAAATTTTAATAAGTTGGATGTTGTTGATTGAAATAAATTAGAGTTGATGAATGAACTTAGTTGAAAGTGGGATTAAACGATAAAAGGCCAAAAACAGCAAGATGTGGCGTAAAGAAAAGCACCTCTCGGCCAGAATAGAGGTGCGTGATGGTGATGATAAAATGATGAGCTGAAGATGTATGATGAAAGTACTAAGTAGAATAAAAGACATGCATAGATGGGATTAAGGAAAGAATAGATGAATCACCATAAGAATGGGTTCATGAAGGCATTCGGCCATGAGCATTTTTGGATTGTTATCATGCTGCATTTTATGGTTTGAACATGGAAAATGACCGTAGAAATTAAGAGCATAATTAATGACAATTTTCGATAAAATTATTTTGCAGCCGGGATTTACGATTTTCGCTTGGTGCTACCGAACGAGTTGGTATCACTAGACAGGTAAAGGAGAAGTGTGTGAGTTGTAAGGATATAATAAATTGCATGATATATTTAGTGTGATTTTATGAAATTATTAGAAGCTTAAATTGCTTTGAAAATCATGCAAATTGTGGTTGAAAGGTGGTTTTATATACTGTAATTTATGTGCAGGAGGTTAGGAATTCGCAGCTGTTATACTGCCGAAAAATTATCAAAATTATTCTAAAATATCACAAAATATTTTATATGCATAATTTGAATAAATTGTAAATTTTGGAAATTATTTCCATAAATTTTCCATAAGTTGGAAATTGGTTGAAAAATGTTAAATTAAGTATTCATGTTATGAATTTTTATTAAAGTGAGAATAAAAATATATTCTTTATAATATTAAATATTCTTTTTGAATATTTATGAGATTTCTCACTAAAAACATGAATATTTATTGACTGTTTTCACTGTATTTTGATATGTGAAATTAATACCTTTTTGGAATATTTATTTAATTAAATGATAAATTTTATTAAAATTCCTTAAAGGTATTTTATATGTAAAATCAAATGATTTTGAGACTTTAGGCCCCAATTTCATGCTCACTGTTTACTGTACTGTCACGTGGCTAATTGACCCGCCAAGTCATCAGCAGTCCCGGAGTCACCTGGCAAGTGTACACCGAGGACGTCCTATAAACTATGGTCATAGATCTTATTGCTTATTGTTACTATTCCTTATGGGGATTATAGCATGATATATTGAGGGTGATGCCTAGTTGTCTCCACCTACTGTTTATTGCTACTGAACTGTGATTCACTATTAAGTGTTTTATCAAACTGAGAACTACAGATACTGTTTTACTGAATTATTGTTTACTATTACTGAACTAAGAATTATTGTTAATTGTTTTACTGAACTACTGTTCACTGTTTACTGTTTACTGAATCGTACTAAATTGTTACTGTTTACTAAATTGAAAGAGTTTTATGGAAATTATTAATGGCTATAAAAGTTTACTGTACTGTGGAACTCAAGTGTTTACCGTACCGTACTGTTTTTATACTGTATACTGAACTGTTACTGTATCAATACCGAACTGTTTTACTGTAACTGCAAAGAATGTTGTATCGAACTATTACTGAAGTGTTTTACAAAATTTATAATGTTTCAAAATGAACATTTTACTGTCTCTAAACCTATAAGGTTTACTAAAACCACTATTGTTTACTAAATTGTACTTCATTGAATATAGTTTACTGTACTATAGTAAGAAATACTGCACTAAAACTGTGATTTACTGGTTTTTGATTTCTGAATGGTTATTAAGAATGAAAATTTTAAGTGTTTACTGTACTGAGCTGTTTACTTACTTTTTACTGAAAAGTTTTACCATATTGTTACTGAATCGTTTCAAATATTATTTCCACTGTTTAAACGTTATTGTTTACCGTACATCTTACTACTATACTGTCACGTGTTTTAAAGTGCTATTGAAGTGATTAAATTAAATGGTTTATCACCATTTATATTTATTGGAAATATCATTAAATTATTTTATTACAACAATTCATAAATTACTCCCTATAGTCGCTCCGGGTTTTCGAGACAAGACAGGTATTTCAAAATACCTTCCATGCTCCATCTGGATTTCCCGACCGACTATAGTATTCTTCCCTTTTTACAGTGCTTAGTGAACCACTAGGAAAATAATATTTTTCTAGCAAATAAGTTTCATTATATCAAGTTGACATATGACTTCTTTACTGAGCAAGTTGTCACTCACCCATTTATTTTTCAACTCCATAGGAAATTAAAAGAGATTAGAAATGGGTATACATTAGAGGATCGACTGAAATTGATTACCAAGACTACTTATGTCGGACTGGGAGGTATTTGTACTTACTTTTATACTTCAAATAAATTTTACAATACTACTTAAATTGTAAAGTAGAATCAAGGGATGTAAAGTGTAAGGAATATTGTAAGATTTTCATATTCCAAAATTATTAATTAAATAAAAGTTTACTATTTATTACTATTATTGTTCAAGTGTTAAAGTCATCATAGACAACATAACCATCAAATATGTGTAAAAATATGTTATTTACTATACATTTGGACTGTTACAATAGTGGCTGTAACTATCTTAACCCCCTACATGAAAACCACAGTTTATGGTTTCCAAAAAATAGCTAATATTCCCAATGCAAGCATAGCATTTCCTATGCTCTTCCATATATGTCAACGCAGTTTAGCTGCCTTATAGCACCACTTAAGCTCCTTTCTCTTCCACATAAGGGTGCAAAACAGGTAGGGCGGTGCCGATCAACACGGGTATGGGTCATAAACGGGCCAAACCGTTTAAGCTCGTATTTAAATGAGCAAAAAATTGCTAGACCGGTCCGGCTTCAATGTGGGCTGGATCGGCCAGCGGGCTTCATCAGTAAAAAAAAAAAAACTTAAGCCCAAAAATAAAACAAAGAACTACAACCCAAACTCTTTATAGCCCAAAAAACTAAAACAAAGATCTAAAGCCTGGGATAGATTTTTTGCTGAAATAGAAAAGTTTGCTACACTCAAGAAATCTCAACATCATTTCCAAAATGTTTAATTAAAAAAAAAAGAAATTAGCAAAACGCCTGGAGCAATCCACATGTTTTCTCTTAATGTTGAAACAAATGGGGACATTACAAAATATTTTCCCTTGGTGACTGCCGCTGGTGGCCGGTGAACTGGTGCTACACTGTGCGTGAGGCTGTGCGTGTGCGACTGTGCTGTGCCCTGTGCGAGACTGAGGCAGTGAGGCTTGAAGGCGTGAGGGCTAAAGCTTGAGGTGGGACTGGTGAAGGGCTGAATGAAGGCTGCTGTCTGTGGCTGTGAATGAGTGATTTGGGACTTTGGGTATTCGGCTATTCGCGTGAGTGAGTGAGACTGCGAGAGTGATTTCAGATTTGGGGCTAACTGCTAAAAGTACCGAAAAAGAGTGAAAAGAATTAAAGAAATGAAAGAAAACTAAAAAAAGAAGTCTGTGTGTGTGAGTGTGTCGAATGGGGGGCTGGCCGGTTGGGGGGTGCAGCGCTGGCAGGCTGTAAGCCAGGAAGGCTTGGCTCAATGGCTCGTGGGTCGCTGTGTGGCAATTGGCAGGGGATAGGGGTGTGTCATGTGTGGGACCGTGGGACTTTGGATTGGGCTTTAGTTGGTTGGGTTGGTTTTAGGTGAGGAGGGCTTTAGTTGGTTTTTTTAATTATTTTTTTTGGACTGGCCCGCGAACTAGCCCTTATCAGCACGGGCCAGCCCACGCAGGTTGTTAGCCCGTCGGGCTCAATCCGTTTAGGCCCGTTTTTTAACAAGCCTAAAATTAAAGGCCCAATCCTTTTAAAGCTCGTGTAACATCCCATTACATCCTCTTTTAAGACAATTACTAACTAACTTTTTCTTTCACATAAGGTTTGGTTAGGCTGTTTGACAGTGCATCCTTCTTCTTTCTTATATCTTATACTCTATTGTTTAACATGACAATGCTAATTTCAATGACAAGATATCTCTCATGCATATGCAACATCGTCTTACACATAGTTTTAAAACTCTCATATAATTACATACTAATCTCTTTAACAATTTACATCCCCAACATGTTTATTATACATCACTGTACCATACTATAGTCTGAATTACATAACAAAATGTATATACCTTCAAGGGATCGAAAGCGAGCCTCGAAGGAATACCGTATAATCCAAAATATACGCTCCTCTACTAAGAGCGGACTTCACTGCAAATAATTTGAATGAAAAATGATGTAAAGGAGTGAGTTTACGCTCAGTAAGAAATATATATAAAAGAGCATACTATGCCACTATATGCAGTTTTCCTGTGTAGGATTCTTGTAAAAACATATATCATATAAGTTCGTCAAATACCATATGAAGTCACTTGCATGTATTCAAATAACTCAAATACTTTCATATATATGTCAATTAACTTGAAATCACATATACAAATAATCTTCAAATAGGGGGAGACAATCAACATCCAGTAGAATCATGCACCAAATAAATCCCATAAGGGATGCACCTATAAGTGGCGTACCCACGCACGGGCCAGGGCTCCTTCCCTTAAGCCAAACACATATAAGGGACTAATGGCCATTGTCGATATTCTACAGTGTGCACTAGTCAAGTGACATCCGTGGTACTGAGGGCTTGACTAGAGTCCCCCAGCCAAATACAAATAAGCAAATAATATGCATGATTACCCATGGAGTAGCTAATCTCAAAACATTTGGTAGCAAAACTACCTCTTGGAAAACCATTGATATTCATAACCCTTCTTATATACTTTAATGATAATCCAACTACATTTATATAAATAAATTAAAAATCATTATTTCCAAATGGGGCAATTGACTGCTCTTTTAGGGCAGTCGATTGCTATAGCATATAAAAATTTAATAAATTTAATTTCTTTTTACATTTAAAATATTTAAAATTTCGGATGCAAGTAGGGCAGTTGATTGGTCAAATAGGGTAGTCGACTGCTCCGCAAACAGAATGTTTTCCGAGAAAATGTAGTCGACTAGCTCTTTAGAGGTCGACTGGTTAGCAAACAAAATGCTTCTGGAAAAATGGCAGTCGATTGCTATATAAGGAAGTCGGCTGCTCTATGTCGGTTTCGAAAAAAGTTACGTCACGGCTGTCTCTGAGCAGTTGGCTGCTATTTAGAGCAGTCGGCTGCCCCGAGCCAAATTGTAACTAGGAGAAAAACCGACATTTTAACCTTCCTGCACTTTAGACATCTTCATTTAACACCAAATCATGCAACCACATGCAGACATAGTCACCCTACGTCCGTTACATATATTCCTTACATCAAATAGCCCAATAACGCAGTAGCTTGTTTGCACCAATGATATTCCTTTCACTTAACACTGCACATATCCATAATAACCATAAATAAATCAATCCTTTAAGAAATCTTTACAAACATGCTATACCAACTCCACATAACTCCAAACTATGGACAGAATTGAATGAATCAATTTCTTCTCTTACCTTTGTCAATAGCTAAATTAACAGCAACTTAGATCTCTTCAATTCCTAGGATTCAATCCACCAAACTTCAGATATAGCTTAAGCTAGTGATAAGGAACGTTTTTCATTAAGCTAGCTCAACGATTCGATGACAGGATCTTGGTGTTTGTCAAGATGAGTGGAAATGGAAACTTAGAATTTTGGAAGAGAAGCAAGATGGTTGCCGGCTTTGAAGAGTTGACGAGAGTGATGACAATGCAAAATTTCATTTAATGCTTATTTATCCCTTTTCATGTCAGCCATTAATCCTTTGACCATATGACTTTTGGACCATTTAATGTCTCTTATTCCATTCTTATGCCATTTGTCATTTAATTACCTAAAATCTGATATTTATTTTATTACACTCTAATCATTCTTACAATATCAGAATTTATTCCTTAACCACTTGATTATCAATTTCATTATTCCTTCCATGTCCCATATATCATTCATACTTCAAAATCTCAGATTTATTTAATTCCTTCAAATTGAAATACTATACAATTAAGGGAAGTTACATGAAATTGGGGATTTCATATTCTTCCTACCTTTAGGAATTTGGTCCTCCAAATTTGAATCGGCTATCATGTAAACAATTTCGGATATTTCTCCTTCATTAAGTTCTCTAGCTCCCATGTAGCTTCTTCCATAGTATGATACTGCCAGAAAACTTTAACTAATGGAATCGTCTTAGACCTCAACACTTTCTCTTTTCCATCCAAAATCTGAACTGGCTTCTCCACATAACTAATGTCTTCCCGAATCTCCAAGGGTTCATATTCTATGACATAAGATGGGTCCGGATGGTACTTCCGAAGCATGGACACATGAAAGACATTATGCACTCCCGATAGCTCCGTAGGTAGTGCCAACCTGTAAGCCACATCTCCAACTTAGTCTAAGACTTCAAATGGCCTGATGTAACGAGGACTAATTTTACCTCTTTTACCAAACCTCATGATTCCTTTAGAAGGAGAAACCTTTAAAAATACTGAGTCCCCAACTAAAAACTCAAGAGGTCTACGTCTAACATCCGCATAATTCTTTTGTTGACTCTGAGTTGTCTTAAGTCTTTGATAAATCAGTTTGACATCCTCAGAGGCCTGCTCAACTAGATCTGGAGCTAATAACTTACACTCACCCACTTCTTCCCACCCAATCGGAGATCGACACCTTCTACCATATAAAGCTTCATATGCTGCCATCCCGATACTTGAGTGATAGCTATTGTTGTAAGCAAACTCGGCCAATGGCAGATGATCGTCCCATGAGCCTTTAAAGTCCAAAGCACTAGCTCTCAACATATCCTCGAGCGTCTGGATGGTACGCTCAGACTGACCATCAGTCTGCAGATGAAAAGCTATGCTAAAATTCAATTGAGATCCCACAGCTTCTTGAAACTGTTCCGAAAAATGAGAAGTGAACCTGGAATCTCTGTCAGAGGTAATGCTCATTGGAACTCTGTGTAGTCTGACAACTTTTTTCACATACAAATCTGCTAAGGCACTAAGTGTATCAATAGACTTCATAGGTAGGAAGTGTGCAGACTTAATTAACCTATCCACAATTACCCAAATACCGTTATGATTCCTCCTCATCTGAGGCAATCCCATAACAAAATCCATCGTAATGTGCTCCCATTTCCACATAGGTATAGGTAGAGGTTGTAACAAACCTGCCGGTCTTTGGTGCTCTACCTTAACCTGCTGACATGTGAGACACTTCGCCACAAATTCTGCTATGTCTCTTTTCTTGCCTGACCACCAATATACCTTGCGTAGATTGTGATACATCTTAGTATTTCCTAGATGCAAAGTATACTTGTGGAATGTGCTACAGTCAAAATCAACTTCTTCAACTCTTTATCATTAGGAACACATATAGGATTCCTAAACCTCAAAATTCCATCACTACCAATGGTAAATTCCAATGGCATACCTACTTGAACCTTATCCATAACCTCGATAAATTGAGTATCCTCCCTCTGAGTAATCCAAATTCTATCCATCAACTCTGGCTCAATCATCAAACTGGCTATCACCCAAATTGCTCAAGAGGTGTAACATTTAAATTGAAGCTTGCAAACTGCTCTAGTAACTCATATTCTCTTACCATCATAAACGACACTATACCCACATGCTTCCGGCTCAGAGCATCTGCCACCATATTGGCCTTCCTCGGGTGGTACAAGATCTCACAATCATAATCCTTCAGGAGCTCGAGCCATCTCCTGTGTCTCATATTCAATTCTCTTTGAGAGAACAGGTACTTTAGACTTTTATGATCCATAAAAATCTGAAATTTCTCACCATACAAGTAACGCCTCCAAATCTTTAGAGCAAATACCACTGTAGCTAACTCCGAGTCATGAGTTGGGCAGTTCTTCTCATGGTCCTTTAATTGACGAGAACCATATGCAACTACCTTACCATGCTGCATTAGTACTGTCACATCCCGTGACCACATTTTTTCACGTAAAATACACAACTTATCCGGTTGGGCTGTCTGTGATACTTCACTTTTCATATTCATTTAACTATTAAATATAAAATGTATATTATCAATTACATCCCTTATTTTGATTCTCAAGAAAGTAGTACTGAAAGTAAGTCTAAATACAGGAAATAAATGATCATACCTCATATTATAAATCCAGCTGTCGCAATGTCTCCAAATGCGCAGCTCAGAATCCTCAGATGTCAAATCTCACAGTCATCGAAAATCTGAAATGTTAAAATTGGGGAGTGAGCAAACCACGGCTCAGTAAGAGAGTTATATGCAACACTTGATATTCAGCTACCTATATGCTGAAAATAATTTTTCACTTTCTTTAAATCTTCCTAGATGCTCTAGGCTCATATGTAGGAAGGATACTACAGTCAACTAGGGATCTGGATGGAGTAGGCTATTTTAGAATACCTGGCTTGTCCCGGAACCTAGAAGCAACTGTAGAGAGTAATCGTTTTCTTTTGATATTCAAATCCCAATAAAACCTTAAATATTCACCTGATAAAACACTTAAGTAAATAATTAAGGAATTCTTGTTCCTTTCACAAATACTCTTTTCCACACTTGTAAAACACTGTAAAATATTTAGTTTAACACGTAATATATCAAAAGCTCAGTAGCTGTAGATAATTTAGTACCAGTAAAAGTTCAGTGAAAAGTACAATCATCAGTACAGTATCATGGAGACTAAGCAACACCCTAAATATCATGCTATAATAATATCATCCCAAATAGGGGAAACACATGAGATCTATAGCCATAGTCTATGGGGTCCTCAGTGTGCACTGATCAGGTGTCCACTGGGACGCTGATAATAGGATCAGTATCTATCAGCACTAACACGTGACACGTGAGCATGATATGGGGCCTAACAGTCTCAAAACACTAAACACGTGATATAAATCTCATTTATGAAATCACTTTCACTGAATATAAGTTCAATCAATCCATAAATATTCATAAGGAAAATATTTTCATCTTATGAATAACAATTTATAAAATATTCATACTGGAGTAATCATTCCCAAAAATGTTTTAAATATTATAGAACGGTATAAATCACATTTTCCATACGGTGAAAACAGTTTATAAAATAATCACTGTAAAATATAAAAGGTCATAACTGTCTTTTTCACCGTAAAACATATACGCACGTTTTTCCGTGCTTTCACTTGAAAACATGATTTTCAAAGTTATCGGGATTCAAATCAATCATTTTTATGATTTATGGAAAATTAAAATATTTATTTTCCAAATCAACACTCTCGTCCCATATGTTCTGTGTAAACACATGCTGTCACGACCCGTGACCACATTTTTCATCTTCTTATACACATCTTAACCGGTTAGGCTGTCTGTGATACTTCACTTGTACTGACTGTTAAACAATTTTACAATGTATTGTTTATATTATACACATCCCCTATCGTAATTTATCAGATAAGTAGTACTGTTGACATGTCTAAATACAGAGAATAAATGATCATACCTCAAATAAACAGTTGGTCTGGCACATTGTCCTTCGTGTACAGCCAGGATCCACAATCCACTGAACTCACATTCTTCAAAACCTGAAATGTTGAAAATTAAGGGGTGAGCAAAACCACGGCTCAGTAAGAGAATTATATGCCTCACTTGATACTCAGCTCCCTATATGCTGAAAAATCTTTTTCATTTTTTTTGAATTAATAAATCCTTTTTCCTTTTCAATCTTTCATAACCTTTTTCATATTCTTTTCAAATTAATGCTTCTACGAAATAAAGCATATCTATAAAATAATTAATATTCGTATATTCCTTGAAAAGAATGTTAGTTAAATCATCATTTTATTTCTTTAAAATTCATTTCATGTTCTAATGTACTCTCTTAATTAGTACCGTCCTTTAAAAAGCAAAATAAGCTATTAAAATCTATTCCATTCTTAAGTTCACAAGGCATCATTCTTTTTATCAG
Source organism: Heritiera littoralis (assembly GCA_031772115.1). Taxonomy (NCBI): domain Eukaryota; kingdom Viridiplantae; phylum Streptophyta; class Magnoliopsida; order Malvales; family Malvaceae; genus Heritiera; species Heritiera littoralis. The sequence goes on along the minus strand of JAPDPK010000037.1, from coordinate 1,165,864 downwards.
TATGATTAAGTGTGAACGAGACGAACATTCAAGTAGCACATGTTTGAGTGGCATATATAAACAAAATCTGTTATATCACACACATCATATGTCATGTGCACAAGATCTATTTCATCCTTCGACATTTGTCGCATCCCCATCAGAACTTAGACCTTTACTAACACCTCAGAACACGTGCAGCACTTAGTTCCCAAAGGATTCTAGAGGTGGCTCACACGGTAAAGTCATCGAGTCTTTGCTCGGTTTGGCCTTTACTAATACATCAGAACACGTGCAGCACTTAGTTCCCAAAGGATTCTAGAGGTGGCTCACACGGTAAAGTCATCGAGTCTTTGCTCGGTTTGGCCTTTACTAATACATCAGAACACGTGCAGCACTTAGTTCCCAAAGGATTCTAGAGGTGGCTCACACGGTAAAGTCATCGAGTCTTTGCTCGGTTTGGCTTTTACGCCATATGTACTTTCCACTGTCTTATCAGACCTCATGTAGTACTTATGATCTCATATTCCATTTAAGACCATAGAAAGAATATTAGAATTATCATTTCTTCCTTTTTGAAAACATATTACATGTTTGTATCTCATGTCTTATGAGAATCATCTCACGGTACTATAATCAGTACCTAAATGAGCATTTTGTAAAAATTGCTATAATTCAATTGATTCTCTTATCATATTATATAAAACATGTTCTTTTCATATGTTACCCATCATGTATCACATTTTCCGGTTGGCATATTCCATCTTATGTAAAATACTTTCCTTTTTAACATATCACCAATCATTTATGGAGTCTAAGATAGACATCAATCTTATCATACTGTAAACCTCGGAGGGTAAGAGAATACGCCGGTCAAATCTATACCCATAACCTATATTGTCCTCGGTGGATCACTGATTTAGGCGTCGACCGGGACTAAACAGGTCACATATCATGCATCAGCATGATAGGAATGCCAACCAGTCTCAAAACCGTATTTTCATCATAAAATAAACTTATATGGAATTTATATAAATATAAAATTCCATAATTTAAAACCATAAGGTTTAAAATCCTTTAGTGAATATTTATAAAAATATTCATAAGAATATTCACTATATTTCACTTCATCTTTCATCTCGTAATTCGTGTAATTTATCTATTCCGAGAATTTTCGATGATTTCATTATCATCATTCTCGAATACATGAATATTCTAAAGTTCCATCTCATTATATTCATGTTTTATGAAATTTAGAAATTTCCTCATGTTTCGTGATTTACTATCGAAATTCGAAAATAAAATCATTTAATATGATTTTATAAAGTTTTTCTAAAATTTTCGGCAGCATAACGGCTGCTGATTTACTAACCTCCTGCACGGAAAATACAGTTTAAAATCTTTCAGCCAGTACTTCTTCCCAAATTATTTTCAGCAAATCATGCATCATAATAATTTTCATAAAATAATTGCATAAAATATTTCAATTTAAAATATGCAGACTGGGTATCCTTACAGTGCTGCACATGCATCCCTTACCTTTTTCCGGGTAAGCGACTTCCGCTTATCGATCGAGCCCACACTCCATTTCTCCCGATTCCTTATCTCGATTGCTGAAAATAATTTCTAGAAATAAAATTCTAATTTTTAGAATTTTTTTCATAATTTATTTAATTTTTCTGAATTTAAATTTCAGGGGAATTTCTTACCGAATTTTTGTGAATGTCCGGGTTGTCGAATTTCCGGGAATTTTTCGAATTCCCGAAATTCTCCTTTTTCCTCTTTTTCTTCCTTTTTCTTCCTTTTTCCTCTTTTTCTTCCTTTTTCTTCCTTTTTCCTCTTTTTCTTTTCTTTCTTTCTTTTCTTTTTCTTTTTCTTTTTCTTTTTCCTTTTTCTTTTCTTTTTCTTTTCTTTTTCCTTTCTTTTTTCTTCTTCCTTTCCCGGTTAGACCGGTTCAGACCGGTCCAGCTCCTTTCCTCGCCGGTTCCTCGCCGGCGGCCGATTCTCCGGCGGTTCAGGCGTCCCTCAGCTGGCCGGCTGCACGACGAACTTGCCGGTGCCCTCCGTTTGCCCTGGATCGGCGGCACGGCAGCGAATCGAGGCGGTTTTGCCTCGGTTTCTTCTTCCTCTTCGCCGGCGTTCCTCCGCCGTCCATTGCACCTCCGGTGGCCTCCATCGGCTTCCTCTCCCTCGGGTGAAGCTTCGGTGGTAATGGCGGTGCCTGGATCGGCCGGCACCACCAGATCCGGTTTTCTCTTTCCGCGGCTTCCGCCGCGTTTTCTGCCTCCGTTTCTCTCTTTCTTCCGCCGCCGGTGGTTTCCTTGACTTCTCCTTTGGCCGGCGACGACATCCTCTCCATTCTCCCTCACCGGCGGTGGCACCTCCGCCACCGGCGGTATGCCTAGGGAGGGTCGGGATTTCCTCCCCGATTTCTCCTTTTTCCTTTTCTTTGGTTTTCTGTTTTATTTCCTCTTTTGGTTTTTGTCTTCTTTCTATTTTTAGTATACTATATACTATATATTATACCATATGTTTTATACATATAATATATATTATATGTTATACATACATTATTTCATACATAATATTATACAATATATATTATATACAAAATACATATTGTACATCACAAAATACATGTCTAGTATATATGTGTATATTTATATATATACTTAAAATTAAGTAACATTTATATATATAAATTATATAAATGCTATAATAAAATATTTATACATATAAACTTTAATATAAAATCACATTTACCTTTCTTCTATATGTATGTATATATTTATATATACATGAAATATTATGTTTATATACATATGTATTATTTAAATTCATGAAATACTATATATTTCTATATATATATATATACCAACGTATATTAAAATATATTATATAGTATTTTTAAATACATATGTGTTTATATAAAATACATTTATATAATTTGTAATTATATAAATATATTTCATTTTATTCTTTTATTTTCTTAATTAGATTTGGATTTTAATTTATCCAATTTAATTCTTTTCCTCTCTATTATTTTTATCTTTATTTTCATTTAATTTCCTTCACACGAATTTCCTTATTCATCACTTCCTCATTTCTCAGGATTTTCACCAATATCTCGTTTCTCGCAAATTTTATTTATTTCCCCTTATTTAATTTCTCTAATATTTATTTTCAATATTTCTAATTTCCAATAAATGGAAAAATTTACGGTTATCACACATGCGGAGACTTTTTAGTCTCAAAACACTGTTTTCCACCTTTAATTTCCTTTATGGAATTTTCTATAAACACTTATTTTCACAATTGAACCCATAAAGGTTATTTATAAAATCAAGTGAATATTTAAAGAAATATTATTAAAATATTCACTTTGGTCCTTTTTATTTTTCACCTTGTTTCACGTGAAATATCACATATCGGGATAAATTTAGGTGATTTCCTTTTTCACCATTTTCAAAAACATGAATAATTTAAAATTTATCATCAGTATATTCATGTTTTATGAAAACTAATCGATTTCTCGATTTTCGTGATTGGAAATCATTTCTCATGATGAAAAATCATTTATTATGATTTTCGGTAATTTTTCCAATAATTTTCGGCAGTATAACGGCTGCCGATTGGCTAGCCTCCTGCACATAAAATACAGTTTAAATCTCAACCAGTAAATCACCACAATTTTTCCAACCAATCATTATTAATAGCATTTATAAAAATTAAATGCATAATTTAAAACATGTGTGCCAAATATCCTTACAGGCTGTACATGTCTCCCTTACCTGTCTCGGGTCGGCGATTGCCTCTCGAAGGTAGCACCCGTGTTCACCTCGCCCGATTCCATTGGCTCGGTTATCGAGGGAATTTTTTGGAAATTAAAATTCTAAAATTTGGAATTTTTTCATAATTATTTAAATAAATAGATTATTTAAATAATTTAATACTTTTCGGGATTTCTTACCGATTCCCGTAATTTTTTAGTTTTCGAGTTTTCCGAGATTTCCTGAAATTCTCGAAATTTTTGAAGTCCGAAAATTTCCTTTTTCTCTCTCCTTTTTCTTCCTTTTCTTCTTTCTTTTTCTCTTTTCTTTTCTTTTCTTTTTCTTTTTCCTTTTTCTTTTCTTTTTCTTTTTCTTTTTTCCTTTTTCTTTCTTCCCAGCCGGACCGGTCACCTCCCCTCACCGCCGGTTCTTCACCGGTGGCTGGTTCTCCGGTGGTTCAACGGCTCAGCAGCTGGCCAGCGTGACGGCGAAGCCGGATCTGGCCTCCGTTCATCCCGAATTGGCGGCACGGCGGCGGATCTACTCGGTTTTGGTTCGGTTCCTTCTCCTCCTCCATCGGCCTTCCTCCGCCGTTACCCGCCTCAACGGTGGCTTCCCACGTCTTCCTCTTCCCCCGGCCGTGGTGTGGCTGCAATGGCAGTGGCCGGTTTGGCCGGCACCGCCAGATCCATTTCTCTTTCCCTGTTCGGTTTTTCGCCGGTTTTGTCTCTGTTTCTTTCCGATTTTCATTCTGTTTTGGGCCGTCGCAGGTGACCCTCGCCCTTCCTCGTCGACCGGCGACGTCCCCTCTCCTCTTTTCCCTCGCCGACGGTGGCAGCTCCGCTACCGTCGGCTCTGGCTGGAAGGGATCGGGCTCTATCCCGATCCTTCCTTTCCTTTTCTATTTTGTTTCTATTTTTAGTATATAATTATGCTATATACTTTACACTATATAATATATTTTATACATATAATATATACTATATATTATACATATATTATTTCATATATAATATAATACAATATATATTATATATAAAATATATATTGTATATTACAAAATATATGTCTAGTATATATATATGTATATTTATATATTTTAAAATTAAATAACATTTATATAAATATTTATATAAATGTAATAATTCCATATATATTGTATTTACAATATATACATATTCAAACTTTAATGTAAATTAATATTTACATTTTTCTCATATATGTATATATTTATATATACATAAAATGCTATTCTTGAATACATATGTATTATTTAAATTTATACCATAGTATATATATATCTATATATACCTCAGTATATTAATATATACTATATAGTATTTCAATACATATGTATTTATATAAAAATACATTTATATAATTTCTAATTATATAAATATATTTCTCTTTTATTTCTTATTTAATTTGAATTTCCATTTATCCAAATTAAATCTCCTCTTTCCATTATTTTTCATAATTCCAATTTTTATTTTCCTTCACTCGTATTTCTTGATTTATCACTTCCTCAATCCTCAGAATTTCCACAATATTCCGATTCTCACAATTTTATTTATTTATTTATTTTCAATGTTTATTTCCAATAAATGAAAAATTTATGGTTATCACAAGTACACATCCTAAACCTTGTCCAGAGGCAACACTATACATCGAAAATCCACAAGAACCATTAGGAATGGTGAGAATAGGTGCAGTCGTCAGCCTACGCTTCAACTCTTGAAAGCTACACTCGCAGGCATCATTCCATTCAAATTTCATCTCTTTGCGCGTCAAACGCGTTAATGGAGCAGCCAACCTCGAAAAACCCTCTACAAATCGTCGATAATAGCCCGCTAGACCCAAGAAACTCTTAATCTCCGTAATAGTTTTCGGTCTCTACCATTGCACTATAGCTTCAACCTTAGATGGATCAACCGAAACCCCATTTTTACTGACTATATGACCCAAAAAGGAGATTTGATCTAGCCAAGAGTCACACTTAACTTGGCGTATAATCCACGATCTCTGTGGGTCTACAAAACTATCCGAAGATGCTGCTCATGCTCTTCCCGGGATCTCGAATACACCAATATGTTATCGATAAAAACAATGACAAACTGGTCCAAGTATGGTTTGAACACATCGTTTATTAAGTTCATAAATGCTATGGGGGCATTGGTTAGACCAAATGGCATTCCTATGAACTCATAATGGTCGTACCGTGTCCTAAATGCCGTCTTAGGGATATCTTCACTCCTGATCCTCAATTGATGATATCACGATCTCAAATCTATCTTGGAGAAAACTTGCGTACCCCGAAGTTGATCAAAAAGATCATCAATCCTAGAAAGAGGGTATTTGTTCTTAATTGTGACTTTATTCAACCATCGGTAGTCAATACAAAGTCTCATGCTGCCATCTTTCTTTTGGACAAATAGCACAGGAGCACCCCACGGGGATACACTGGGTCGTATAAACCCCTTATCTAATAGCTCCTGAAGTTGCTTCTTCAATTCCTCAAGTTCTACTAAAGCTATCCAGTAGGGAGGTCTAGAAATAGGTTCCGTTCCCGGCACCAAATCAATAGTAAATTCAATCTCCCTATCCGAAGGAAGTCTTGGAAGTTCATCCGAAAATACATCGGAAAAGTCACTGACTATTGGAATTTCATGAAGTTTGGGACGTTTTTGTCCCATGTCCACCACATAGGCTATAAATCCTTCAATTAACAATTATGTTCTATCAAATTCATTTTCAAATAAGTCACTTAACAAGTATACTTTTGCATTAAACATTTGCAAATTTTACAACATAGCTAACGGGCGAAGAGAAAGTCACAGTTTTGCATAACAGTCTAATATCACATGATTCTTAGCCAACCAATCCATTCCTAATATGACATCAAATCCGTACATATTCAATAGGATTAGGTCAACTATTAATTCTCTCTCTCCTACCCTTAGCTTACAAGTACGATACTCTATATCCGTCATTTGAGATTCCTTAAAAGGAGTATTTATTTGTAACAAATGTCCTAAGGGTTCAGGTTCCACGGGCAATTTCATAGCAATCATAGGAGATACGAATGAGTGTGTAGAGCTTGGATCAAATAATGTAAGGACATTTATATCAAAAAGATAAATCTTACCCTTAATTACTTTTAATGAAGCATATATGGACTCCTTATCAATAGCAAATACCCAACCTTGAGTCACGACTTTCTTTCCCTTCTCTGCAGCCATGGCCTTATGTTGAGGCTGGGTAGTCTTATCTGATTCTTCGAACCCCCTCTGAGAATTCTTAGGACAATCTTTAATCCTATGTCCCTTCTCACCACACCAAAAACAAGCTCGGCTCGCCATACGACATGGCTGTGACCCATGGAATCTTTCGCAATGCTCACATTTCTGCGTTATACTCTTCGGTAAGCTCGCGGTACTACCGGCTAAATATCGAGATTTCTCATCATCTATTTTGATCCCGGAAGGCCTAGGAGTCCCTGTTTCATAACCATCATAGAGCTCCTAAATTTTAGTATATTTTCATATAACCCTTTAATTAAATTAGAATCATTCTCTTCCAATTTATTTCCTTACCTGTCGATGCTCTTCCATATGGTCTACTTCTTCTAGATGGATTTCTGTCACTTGAGGCTCTCTCGTCTGACTTTTGTTTCATCAGTTCTTTGCCTTTACTCTTAACTCGAAAATCAGCCTGATAAAATTCATAGTCCTGCTCACACAATTGAGCCTTACGGACTGCCTCTTCATATGTAGTGATATCCATGGGATATAACTTAGACTTGATGGAAGGTCTCAATCCCTTCATAAATCTGTAGGTCTTATGCTCCTCTCTCCTCAACACTTTCGGATCAAATATGCTTAACGTAGTGAACATTGACTCGTATTGACTAACCGTCATATTCCCCTTAGTCAAGTTCAAAAATTCTACTTGCAACCTCCTTTGAGCAGTGCGTGGGACGTATTGTTCATTGAATGCTTCTAAAAATATATCCCATGTTACTTCTAAATGTCTAACCTCCAACACTGTCTAAGTGGCCTGCCACCAGGGTTCTGCATCGTCCACTAACAAATAGGCAGCCAATCCCACCTTTTCTTTCTTGGTACAAGTCATATATACGAATGATTTAGTGACCGCCTTCACCCAATTCTCCATGACCAACGGGTCATTGCCACCCTTAAACTTAGGCGGATCCAGCTTTTTTAATTCCTTGATCAAAGCAATGCTACAATAAGCACTTGGATCCTGCCTCTCTGTAATCTGAATGGATGGAGGAAACTCAGGCTGTACGGGTGGTGGCTGCACAGGAGGATTAGAAGAAGTAGGAGGTGCAATCCCTAAGGGAGTAGGAGGAGCTGTTGGTGCATTAGTGGCCACGTTTGGGAGATTAAATATGAACTGATTAAATAGAGTGGCCGTAGTCTTAATACTTAGTTCCACTCTTGACAGTCGAGTGTTAGGGCTACTCGATGGTGATGGAGGAGAAGACTGGGTTGGGGGCGGTTCTACTCTACCCCGTCCTCTTCCTCTACCAGTACCCCTTCTACGAGTACTCATTCTGCTAATATCGCCACAAAATCAAATGTTTAGTATAACTTTCAGTAGTTATGCCACATATATATATTCAGACAAGTACAGTACATGGGGATGTACACTATTTCTAGCCAAATGACACTATCAAACGTCAGACTAACCTCGTTCTGATACCAATCCTGTAACATCCCATTACATCCTCTTTTCAGACAATTACCAACTAACTTTTTCTTTCACATAAGGTTTGGTTGGGCTGTTTGACAGTGCATCCTTCTTCTTTCTTGTGATAACTGTAAATTTTTCATTTAATTGAAAATTATTAATATTTAAAATTTAGTGGAATAAATAAATATAATTATGAGATCGGAATATTAGTGAATATTCTGTGAATTGAGGAAGTGACGAATTGAGAAGCTCGAGTGGAAGAAAATTTAAATTGGAAAATAAGGTTGGAATTATGGAAAATAATGAAAGAAGGAAATTTAATTTGGATAAATGGAAATCCAAATTAAATAAGAAAAGGAGAAAAGAAATATGAAATATGAAATATATTTATATAATTATATGTTATATAAATGTATTTTTATAGAAATACATATGTATTTAAAAACTGTATAATATATAGTACATATTAATATACATTGGTATGTATATATGTATATATACTATTTTATTATTTAAATAGTACATATGTATACAAATATAACAATTTATGTATATATAAATATACACATATATGAAAAATGTAAATATTGATTTACATTAAAGTTTGAATATATATTGTATTATCATATTTATATAAAAAATATATATATAAATGTTATTTAATTTAAAGTATATAAGTATATATATATATTAGATATATATTTTGTTAATACCTAATATATATGCATATTTATATAATATATATAGTACAATACTATATATAAAATAATAATATTATATGTATAATATATTGTATATACTATATGTATGATATATAATATATGGTATATAATATATTATATGTATAATTGATATAATAAAAAAATAAAACAAAAAAAGAAAACAGAAGAAAAAAATCGGGAAGAATCCCGATTCTTCCCGATTTGTAGCCGGCCACCATCGCCGGTGAGAAAGAAAGAGAGATGAGGGAGGCAGTCGTCAGTGAGGGAAGAGGAGAAGGAAGCTCGACCAATGACGGAAGGAAAAACGAAAAGAGAAAGGGAGGAAACCGGAGGAAGCCGAGAAGGAAAAAGAAAACGGAAAGTGACGGTGCCTGCCAATTCGGCCACCACCACTGCAACCGAACCTTCAGCGGAGGAAGAGGAAAGGGTAGGAGGCCACCGGAGAGGCGGAGAATGGCGGAGGAGGAATGGCGAAGAGTGAGAAGAGGCCGAACCTAAACCGAGTAGATCCATCGCCGTGCCGCCGATCTTGGCTGAACGGAAGCTAGATCTAGCTTCGCCGCCACCTTGGTCAATTGTGGAGCCGTCGAACCATCGAAGAACCGGCCGCTGGAGTAGAACCGGCAATGAGGGGAGGTGATCGGTCTGGCCAGGAAAGGAAAAAGGAAAAAAGAAAAAGAAAAGGAAAAAGGAAAAAGAAAAAGAAAAGGAAAGAAAAAGAAAAAGGAACAAAGAAAAGAGAGAAAGAAAAGAAAAGAGGAAAAAGGGAGAGAAAAGGAATTTTCGAGAATTCAAAAATTCCCACGAATTTGGGAACTTAGGAATTACTGGAATCAGTAAGAAATCCCGAAAATTATTAAGAGAATTATTAATTTATTTATTTAAGTAAATTATGGAAAAATTCTAAATTTTAGAATTTTAATTCCAGAAATCATTCTCGGCGAACGAGATGATGGAATCGGAAGAGGTGGATTACGGGCGTGACCTTTGAGAGGTAGTCGCTGACCTGGGACAGTTAAGGGAGGCATGTGTAGCCTGTAAGGATATTCAGTATGCATGTTTTAAATATGCATTTAATTTTATAAATGCTGTTGATAATGATTAGTTGAAAATTTGTGGTGATTTATCGATTGAAATTATAAACTGTATTTTTCGCGTAGGAGACTAGCCAATTGGCAGCCGTTATACTGTCGAAAAGTTACTGAAAATCATAATAAATGATTTTATTTCACGAGAAACGATTTCTCTCCACGAAAATCGAGAAATCGATTATTTTTCATAAAACATGAATATACGGAAGTTTAATTTTAAAATATTCATGTTTTCGAGAAGTGTGGAAATAAAATCACCGAAAAGTTTCTCGAAGTGTAAAAAGTCACGTAATACGAGATGGAAGATGAAAAGACAAAAAGTGAATATTTTAATAATATTTCCTCAAATATTCACTTGATTTTGTAAATAACCTTTATGATTTCAATTGTGAAAATAAGTATTTATAAAAAATTCTATAAAGGTTAATTAAAGGTAGAAAACGATATTTTGAGACTAAAAGGTCTCCGTATGTGTTTACAGAGAAAATGTGATAACCGCAAATTTTTCAATTATTTATTGAAAATTAATATTTAAGAAAATAGATAAGAGGAAGTAAATAAATTAAAGTAAATAAATAAATTTATTTACGAGATGGGAATATCGTTGAAATTCCCGAATTGATGAAGTGAAGAAGTGGAGAAAATTAATTTGGATAAAATTGAGGAAATTTAATTTGGATAAATAGAAATCCAAATTAAATAAGAAAAGGAGAAAAGAATATAAAATATATTTATATAATTATATATTATATAAATGTATTTTTATACAAATACATATGTATTGAAATACTATATAGTACATATTAATATACATTAGTATATATATATACTATTCAATACATTTAAATAATACATATGTGTATAAATATGATATTTTATGTATATATATAAATACATATATAAGAAAAGTAAATATTATTTACTATCAAAACTTGTATATATATGTATATAAATTGTAATACAATATATAAATACATATATATATATGAAATATATATTAATTCAAATAAAAATTTATATATATGTATTTTGTGTATAAAATATATATGTTAAAATATTATGTTTATATATGGTATATATAAATATAATATAGGATAATTAAAATAAAAAAAATGGAAGAAACAGAATCGGGAACTCCCGATTCTGCCTTCCGCGTGGAAGCCGGCCACCGTTGGCCGGCCAAGAGAGGAAGAAGAAAAGGAGGCGAAGCCGCCGACGACGTGAAGGAAGGCGACCGGTGACGGAAGAAGGAAGCGGTGAAGCAAAAACGGAAAACAAAAACGACGGAAAGCGAAGAAAACTGGAAAGAAAAGGGAAAATGACAGACGGCGATGCCGGCCGATCCAGGCACCACCACTGCCATCGAAGCACCGCTAAAGGGAGAGGAAGAGGATGGAGGCCACCCAAGGCGCGGTGAATGGCGAAGGAGGGCCGGCGAAGAGGTGGAAGAAACCGAAGGTAAATCGACTCGATCCGCCGCCGTGCTGCCGATACAGGCCTAACGGAGACCACCAGCAGACTCGCTGTGCCGTCGGCCAATTGTGGAGCCACTGAACCGCCGAAGAACCGGCTGGCGGCGAGGAACCGGCGATGAGGGGATCTGACCGGTCTGAACCGATTCGGCCAGGAAAAGGAAAAGAGGAAAAAGAGAAAAGAAAAAGGAAAAAGAAAAAGAAAAAGAAAAAGAAAAGAAAAAAAAGAAAGAGAAGAGAAAAAGAAAGAGAAGAAAGAAAAGAAAAGAAAAGAAAAGAGAAAAAGAGAAATTTTTGGGATTCGGGAATTTCGAAAATTACGGGAGATCCCATGAATTCGAAAACCCGGGAATTACGAGAATCGGTACGAAATCCCGGAAAGTGCTAAATTATTTAAATAATTTATTTAAATAATTATGAAAAAATTCTAAATTTTAGAATTTAATTTCCAGAAAATTCCTTCGATGACTGAGCCAATGGAATCGGGTGAGGTGAACACGGGCGCGACGAACAAGGCGGTCGTCGATCCGGAAACAGGTAAGGGATGCATGTGCAGCACTATAAGGATATTCAGTCTGCATGTTTTAATTTCGAAATATTTTATGGAAATAATTTATGAAAATTATTATGAAAATTGATTGGTTGGAAAATTGTGGTGAAGTGCCGGTTGAAATTATAAACTGTATTTTCCGTGTAGGAGGCTAGCCAATCGGCAGCCGTTATACTACCGAAAAATTATTGACAGTTATCAAAAATTTCTAGAAACTTTAAAAAATCATAATAAATGATTTTATTTCACAAGAAACGATTTCCAACCACGAAAATAGAGAAAATGATTATTTTTCATAAAACATGAATATAACGAAATTCATTTTAAAATATTCATGTTTTCGAAATTGGTGATAATGAGATCACCGAAAATTATCTCGATATATGAATTATATGTGATATGAAATGGAAAATGAAAAAGGGATAAAGAGAATATTTTATGAAAGTTTTCTAAATATTCTCTCGATATATGAATTATACGTAATATGAAATGAAAGATGAAAAAGGGATAAAGTGAATATTTTATAAATATTTTCTTAAATATTCACTTGATTTATTATATAACCTTTATGGTTTTAATTATGAAATTATTATTTTTATAAATTCCATAAAGGTTTTCAGGTGATGAAAAATACGGTTTTGAGACTAGTTGGCATCCGATCATGCTGATATGTGACATGTAATATGTGATATGTAGTCCCGGCCGACACCTGATTAGTGATCCGCCAAGGACAATTATAGACTATGACCATAGATCTGACATGATTATTTATACCTTTTGGGGTCTATAGCATGATATGAGTAACGACCCAGTGGACGGGCTGGGCGTGCGTGCCTAAGTCTCCATATATGAGAATGTTTTATATGATATGTTATATGTTAAATGTAAACGTTTTACATGATATGTGATAAGTTAAATGAAAGTGATTTACAGCATTTTACATAATGCTTATTTCGGTACTGATTTTAGTACTACGAGGTGATTTTTCATATGACATGTGATATGAACATGTAATATGTTTTCAAAAGGAAAAAGAGTTTATAAGTCTAATATTCTTACTATGATTTTAATTGAATATTAGACTATATGTGACATGAATATGTGATATGTTTTTTCAAAAAGGAAAAAGGAGGAAAATAAATCTAATATTCTTATTTTAATTTTTAAATTGAATATTAGATTTAAATGATATATATGTTACACGAAAAGAATTTAATAGTTGATTTTGCTATTTAAAGTACTGTACTAATTATGGTTGTACAGTAAAATATGAAATGAGTTTTGAATGAAAAGGATGATGATTTAACTATATTCTTTTCAAAGAATATATGAATAAAAATTATTTTATTTAAATGCTTTATTTCATAAAAGCATTATTTTGAAAAGAATATAAAAACGATATGGAATAAAAAGGAAAAAAGGATTTAAATTCCAAACGAAAAGAAAATTACTCTCTACAGTTGCTTTTAGGTTCCGGGACAAGATAGGTATTTCAAAATACCTACCTTACTCCATCTGGATCCCTAGCCGACTGTAGTATCCTTCCTACATGCGAGCCTAGAACCCATAGGAAAAATGAAAAAGATTTTCAGCATATAGGAAGCTGAATATTAAGTATGCATATAATTCCCTTACTGAGCCGTGGTTTGCTCACCCCTTAATATTAACATTTCAGGTTTTCGAGGACTAAGAGTCTGACATCTAAAGGACTTCGGCTGTGCATTCGGGGACGATGCGACAGGTCGACTTATAACATGAGGTACAATTATTTATTTTTCGTATTTAGACATTTTCACAGTACTATTTTCTTATAAAGTAAGATAAGGGATGTATTTCATATTATAATTTAATATGAAATTGTTAATATGTAAAAGAAAAGTAAAGTATCGCAGACAGCCCAACCATATAAGATGTATAGAATAAGGTGAAAAATAGGGTCACGGGATGTGACAGATTTAATGGTATCAGAGCAGGGTTGGCCTGATGTCTGTCGATACTTTTGGAAAGAAAATGTGTTGAAAAGGTTAACATCCCCTGTAGTACTGCGTAGTCTAAATACATAAAGAAAATAAATGATTGCGAATTGAATTAAGTGTTTAGAAGAGGGTGAGAATTATGAACTAAAGATATCAAAAAGGGAAAATGGCTCAAGAATGTTAACTGAAATGGTGATCTTATAATCTAAATGAAGGTCGGTTCGTAAGGAACAGAAATGGACTCGGTGAGGGCCCCACTAGTACTTTTCTGTCCGGATCGAACTGAGACCTGAAAGTGATGATATAAAGGAGGGGAATGAAATATTATCATTAAATAGACCTTAAGATCACCGATTGAAGGTATTTGGAGGAGAGAGAATATTTTGACCAAAAATGATCAAAATACCCCTAGCTCTAAAATTTTGCCTGGAGTCAAAATACACTAGTAGAAGTTGGAATTGATTGATTTGACAAAGTAATTGATGATGTAAAGCTGCATTTCAAGCAAAATAATCCAATTATGGATCCTAGTGGACTTCTTTGTCGATATTAAACAAGATCTTAAATAGCTGATATTAGTATGAGAAAGGATACTATCAGCACATAGATAATAAGATCAATTGTTTAAATGTAATTAAAGAGAAAGAAATAAATGTGGAAATGATGAAAATGCCCCTTGTGGGATTATGGTTTGAATAATGATAAAACCAAGTCGATCTTGAATTCCATGATAGAAAGGGAGTTATTGATGGCATAAAGGACATAATATGGGTATAACGATCCCGATTATAAATTTCACTACACTTGGAGTGCTGATGTGACCCGAATGGTTATAAGGAAGTCGTAGGATGAGCGACTCTATTATTGATTTTTGAGGGTCTGAATTAAAAAGTGTATTAACGGGATATGATTACGAGATCATGGGATATGATGAAAAATAATATGATTACAGATGATGAATAAGAAAGAGATCAGTACAGAGGATGTAATCCATAGCAGTATGGTTAATTTCGGTTCTATACTATTATTCTAGTTTCTGAAGTATTTAATGGATATTTATAGAACCGGAGGATTTTGGAGTGATATAAAAATGGAGAATATGCATAAGGATAGTAAATGATGAAAAGAGACAAGGAAGATAACAGCTAACCTGGATTATTAAACGTAAATGATTTAAAATGAATTTTAATAATAAATCGGTTAGCTGTGAAAGGTGTTAATCAAATAATTATACTGGATACAGATGCTAATTAAGATGATTGATATACTATGAAATATGAGTAAATAAGTGAATCAGGGCAGAGCAGATGTTAAAATGATTTAAATATTAAATGTCTTTGCCTTGAGGACATACAGTGAAATGATAGGACACAAAGATGAATGTCCAAAATGATAAGAGAGGTGTGGTTAAAGAAAGCATCGGATGAGATTCCCAATAAGATTTCAAAGTTGTATAGATTGGAGAGATCGAGTTAACATTGATTCGATTGTAAATATGAAATCTAATTCTAAGCTTATATCGAAAACATATAAAGAGGAATCTGGAAAGCTTAAGAAAATAATTTTTGGAAAATATTGTGGATATTGAAATTCACATGTATTGATGTAAAGGATGGAAAAACAGATGATGAGGTGAATTGAGGATGAAACATAAATGGAGTATTAAATTCTAATTATGAAATAAAGTTCTTATGAAAAACAAATAATCATCCATATAGAAGTGATGTCTTAATTGATTTAATCGAAGATGTATAAAGAGTTTATAAGACCAATATCTGTACAAGGCATCACTAGATGAAAAGTTAGAAACTAGTGATCATAAGATGATAATGATTTGAACTCGATAAAATTATCACGAGTTCCTATTGAGGTTAAGAAGTTAATGATTTTCCTTGTGAGATATATAAGCCTAATGAATGAGGTATCCATATAAGGATAAGTGATGAGATATTGATATAGTCTAAGATATCAATGGAAAATAAGCAGCATGGTGGTATGACCCTACGGACTCTCAAAGACAATGAATTATATGTTAAGTATGGCAAATAAGAGATATGGCTAGACAGTATCTCTATCAAAGATATATGATCTCGAATGACAGAGCGATGTGGATCTGTCTATGATGAAGAGATAATGATTGAGATACGAAATGTACTGAGTCTAGCTAGATACTATTGTCAGTCTATAGGAGAGTTTATGGGTTAGCTGTTATACTGACGTGACTAATAAGTAAAGAAGTTAAAGTGGATGGACGAATAAATGTAAAGATGATATACAAAAGGTTAAAAGAGTTTAATAGTGGAATACTTTACCACTGAGGAATATGAAATAAAAGGATAAGTACATGATGAAGAGGGAATATGAATATGAAGCAGTTCTCGAATTTGAGACTGAAAGCGATTTTTGTGGTTATCACATGATTATGGTTAAATGTAAGATCGAGCCAAACTCGATGGAGGAAAAGTAATCATACCCAAAGGAATAAAGAAATGATTTATATTTTTACTGCCAGTTATATAAATGGAAAAAGGATATATATATATATACCACCCCAAAATGATGAAAAGAGTGGATTTATATGGATAATGAGGTGATTAAATTGATAATTATAGATTCAATGATGAATTTAAATAATGAGGAGATTAAATTATAATTTGATTATGCCATCATGGGATCTAAATTATCAAAAGAGTATATTCGCAGGTATATTCTAAAACCTAAGTGATATAGAGTATACCATAAGAATAAGAGATGTAATGATGAGATTACATGGAAGTAGATATGGGGAGAAAATGATTGTCTCCTGATTCAATTATGGTAAAAAGGTGGTAAATAGTAAAGTCTGCAAATGAACTGCAGTAGTTGATGAAATAAATATGAAAAAAGTATTGAGGATAATAATGAAGAATCTAAAAGAGATACGATGATATGGAAGTGATTATAGGCTGATAGTCTAGATGGAATCACTTATCCATTTTCAGGTTCTTAAAGTCTATAGTGCCATAGTCGAAATATAATTATGAGAATGTATGTGAAGTTCCAGGGAGCCCTATATGTGATGAGAATCTCTGAGTAGCTATATGTTTATGGGAAATAGCAAAAGGCTCTGAGATTCCAAATTTATTGACAGCATCACTCCGTACTGATGTAAATATCTGAGCGTAGTATTAAACGCTCGAAGATATGTTGAGAGAGCGGATGCACGAGATGTGACAAGCTATTGGGACAATTTCATACTAGTAAATTATCGGGAAATGATAGTTATCAAACTATATCGACTTGGCACTAATTGAGAAAAATGGATAATGAATAGCATGAATTCGCTATTATGTGATATGAAAATGAGTGGAAATGGATAACTCCCAATTGATAAGAAATTTAAGGGAGTATAAATATATGATGAAAGATGATATGTAATGATATAAGAGATGATTCTGATGTTGATGATATACTGGCAGTACAATATGGAAGATGATTAAAAGGTCAAGAATGATAAGTATACAAGACCCTACCACCTTATGAATTAAGTTAACTTCGGATGACCAAATTTCTTAAGGTGGGGAGAATGTGATAACCGCAAATTTTTCAATTATTTATTGGAAATTAATATTTAAGAAAATAGATAAGAGGAAGTAAATAAATTAAAGTAAATAAATAAAATTTATTTACGAGATGGGAATATCGTTGAAATTCCCGAATTGATGAAGTGAAGAAGTGGAGCAAATTAATATGGATAAAATTGAGGAAATTTAATTTCGATAAATGGAAATCCAAATTAAATAAGTAAAGGAGAAAAGAATATAAAATATAATTATATAATTATATATTATATAAATGTATTTTTATACAAATACATATGTATTGAAATACTATATAGTATATATTAATATACATTAGTATATATATGTATATATACTATTTAGTACATTTAAATAATACATATGTATATAAATATGATATTTTATGTGTATATATAAATATATACATATATAAGAAAAGTAAATATTATTTACTATAAAAACATGTATATATATGTAAATATATTGTAATACAATATATATAAATACACATATATATATATGAAATATATATTAATTCAAATAAAAATTTATATATATGTATTTTGTGTATAAAAATATATATATATGTTAAAATATTATGTTTATATATGGTATATATAAATATAATATAGGATAATTAAAATAAAAAGGAAAAAAATGGAAGAAACAGAATCGGGAACTCCCGATTCTGCCTTCCGCGTGGAAGCCGGCCACCGTCGGCCGGCCAAGAGAGGAAGAAGAAAAGGAGGCGAAGCCGCCGACGACGTGAAGGAAGGCAACTGGCGATGAAAGAAGGAAGCGGTGAAGCAAAAACGAAAAACAGAAACGACGGAAAGCGAAGAAAACCGGAAAGAAAAGGGAAAATGACAGACGGCGGTGCCGGCCGATCCAAGCACCGCCACTGCCATCGAAGCACCGCCGGAGGGAGAGGAAGAGGATGGAGGCCACCTAAGGCGCGGTGAACGGTGGAGGAGGGCCGGCGAAGAGGTGGAAGAAACCGAAGGTAAATCGACTCGATCCGCCGCCGTACCGCCGATCCAGGCCTAACAAGACCACCAGCAGACTCGCCGTGTCGTTGGCCAGCTGTGGAGCCACCGAACCGCTGGAGAACCGGCCGCCGGCGAGGAACCAGCGATGAGGGGATCTGACTGGTCTGAACCGGTTCGGCCAGGAAAAGGAAAAGAGGAAAAAGAGAAAAAGAAAAAGAAAAAGAAAAGAAAAAAAAGAAAGTGAAGAGAAAAAGAAAGAGAAGAAAGAAAAGAAAAGAAAAGAGAAAAAGAGAAATTTTAGGGATTCGGGAATTTCAAAAATTACGGGAGATCCCGAGAATTCGAAAACCGAGAATTACGAGAATCAGTACGAAATCCCGGAAAGTGCTAAATTATTTAAATAATTTATTTAAATAATTATGGAAAAATTCTAAATTTTAGAATTTAATTTCCAGAAAATTCTTTCGACGACCGAGCCAATGGAATCGGGCGAGGTGAACACGGGCGCGACGAACGAGGTGGTCGTCGATCCGGAAACAGGTAAGGGATGCATGTGCAGCATTGTAAGGATATTCAGTCTGCATGTTTTAATTTCGAAATATTTTATGGAAATAATTTATGAAAATTATTATGAAAATTGATTGGTTGAAAAATTGTGGTGAAGTGCCGGTTGAAATTATAAACTGTATTTTTCGTGTAGGAGGCTAGCCAATCGGCAGCCGTTATACTACCGAAAAATTATCGAAAGTTATCAAAAATTTTTAGAAAATTTATAAAATCATAATAAATGATTTTATTTCACAAGAAACGATTTCCAACCACGAAAATAGAGAAAATGATTATTTTTCACAAAACATGAATATAACGAAATTCATTTTAAAATATTCATGTTTTCGAAATTGGTGATAATGAGATCACCGAAAATTATCTCGATATATGAATTATATGTGATATGAAATGGAAAATGAAAAAGGGATAAAGAGAATATTTTATGAAAGTTTTCTAAATATTCTCTCAATATATGAATTATACGTAATATGAAATGAAAGATGAAAAAAGGATAAAGTGAATATTTTATAAATATTTTCTTAAATATTCACTTGATTTATTATATAACCTTTATGGTTTTAATTATGAAATTATTATTTTTATAAATTCTATAAAGGTTTTCAGGTGATGAAAAATACAGTTTTGAGACTAGTTGGCATCCTATCATGCTGATATGTGATATGTGACATGTAATATGTGATATGTGATATGTGATATTTAGTCCCGGCCGACACCTGATCAGTGATCCGCCAAGGACAATTATAGACTATGACCATAGATCTGACATGATTATTTATACCCTTCGGGGTCTATAGCATGATATGAGTAACGACGCAGTGGACGGGCTGGGCGTGCGTGCCTAAGTCTCCATATATGAGAAATGTTTTATATGATATGTTATATGTTAAATGTAAACGTTTTACATGATATGTGATAAGTTAAATGAAAGTGATTTACAGCATTTTACATAATGCTTATTTCAGTACTGATTTTAGTACTACGAGATGATTTTTCATATGACATGTGATATGAACATGTAATATGTTTTCAAAAGGAAAAAGAGTTTATAAGTCTAATATTCTTACTATGATTTTAATTGAATATTAGACTATATGTGACATGAATATGTGAAATGTTTTCCAAAAAGGAAAGAGGAGGAAAATAAATCTAATATTCTTATTTTAATTTTTAAATTGAATATTAGATTTAAATGATATATATGTTATACGAAAAGAATTTAATAACTGATTTTGCTATTTAAAGTACTGTACTAATTATGGTTGTATAGTAAAATATGAAATGAGTTTTGAATGAAAAGAATGATGATTTAACTATATTCTTTTCAAAGAATATATGAATACAAATTATTTTATTTAAATGCTTTATTTCATAAAAGCATTATTTTGAAAAGAATATAAAAACGATATGGAATAAAAAGGAAAAAAGGATTTAAATTCCAAACGAAAAGAAAATTACTCTCTACAGTTGCTTCTAGGTTCCGGGACAAGATAGGTATTTCAAAATACCTACCTTACTCCATCCGGATCCTTAGCCGACTGTAATATCCTTCCTACATGCGAGCCTAGAACCCATAGGAAAAATGAAAAAGATTTTTAGCTTATAGGAAGCTGAATATCAAGTATACATATAATTCCCTTACTGAGCCGTGGTTTGCTCACCCCTTAATATTAACATTTCAGGTTTTCGAGGACTAAGAGTCTAACATCTAAAGGACTTCGGCTGTGCATTTGGGGACGAAGCGACAGGTCGACTTATAACATGAGGTACGATCATTTATTTTTCGTATTTAGACATTTTCACAGTACTATTTTCTTATAAAGTAAGATAGGGGATGTATTTCATATTATAATTTAATATGAAATTGTTAATATGTAAAAGAAAAGTAAAGTATCGTAGACAGCCCAACCATATAAGATGTATAAAATAAGGTGAAAATAGGGTCACGGGCTGTGACAGAAAACTTGGTGACGGGAGTGTTGATTTGGAAAATAAATATTTTAATTTTCCATAAATCATAAAAATAATTGATTTGAATCCCGATAACTTTGAAAACCATGTTTTCGATAGGAAGCACGGAAAAACGTGCGTATATGTTTTACGGTGAAAAAGGACAGTTATGACCTTTTATATTTTACAGTGATGATTTTATAAACTGTTTTCACCGTATAAAAAATATGATTTATGCCTTTATGAAATATTTTGAAAAATGTTATTTATTTTATTTATTTCATAAAGGTAAGGATTTATACATGTGAGCCTTATGGATGATGGTGAAATGTTTTACACTACTATGTTTAAAATCCATAAAGGCTATGGTACGGTTTTATAATGTTTTGAGACTTAGGCCCCGAGTTTCATGCATCGTACTATTACTGTTACTGTCACGTGATTGATTGACCAGCTAGTCATCAGCGTCCCGGATTGTCACCTAGCAAGTGTACACTGAGGACATATTATAGATCATGGCCATAGATCTCAGTACTGATACTGTGTACCTTAGTGGACGAAGATAGCATGATTTAATTGTAGAGTGATGCCTAGTCTCACTTATTGATTACCATTTACTGAAAGGACTTACTGAATCCTGTTTACTGTACTATACTGTTTACTGTACTGAACTGTTTACTGAACTACTATACTGTTTACTGTTTATTAAGCAAAACCGTACCAAAACACTATTTTACTGAACTGTACTATTACTGTTGACTGTTTACTGAAATGGTAGCCACTGATTACTGTTTTACTGAACTGAAAGCTACCATTTACTGTTTTCTGAACTGAAATCTACCGTATACTGTTTTCTGAATTGGTAGCTATTGGTTACTGTTTACTGACTAAACCGTATCAAGATACTGTTTTACCAAATGGTGCTGTGCTGAATATTACTGTTTTACCGAACCGTAAGATACGGTTTCTGAACTAAAGAGAAATTAATGTTTATCAAAAAGAATAACATGAAAATTATTTCTAAAGATAGAAATAATTACAGAATTGTTTATCCAATGATTTGGATATTTACAAACCACTGTACTGTCACGTGTTTTAAGCCATACTGAAGTGAAGAGAAATAAATAGTTTAATCTATGGAAAATGAGTATTAAAGTGTTTTAAGAACAAATTATAAAATACTCTCTACAGTTGCTTCTAGATTTTGGGACAAGACAGATATTTCAAAATACCTGCCATACTCCATCCGGATCCCTAGCTGACTGTAGTATCCTTCCTACATGTGAGCCTAGAGCCTCTAGGAAGATTTAAAGAAAGTGAAAAATTATTTTCAGCATATAGGTAGCTGAATATCAAGTGTTGCATATAACTCTCTTACTGAGCCATGGTTTGATCACCCCTTAATTTTAACATTTCAGATTTACGAGGACCGAGAGTCTGTATCCAAGGATTTCAGCTGTGCATTAGGGGACGATGCAACAGCTTGATTTACTACATGAGGTACGATCATTTATTTTCAGTATTTAGACTTATCTACAGTACTACTTTCTTGGGAATTAAGATAGGGGATGTAATTCGTGTTATAATTTTATATGAGATTGTTTAAATGTAAATGAAAAGTAAAGTGTCGCAGACAGCCTAACCGGATAAGTGTATAGAAAAACGTGAAAAATGAGGTCACGGGCTGTGACATTTCTTATATCTTATACTCCATTTTTTAACATGACAATATTATTTTTGATGACAAGATATCTCTCATGCATATGTAGGATCGTCTTACACATAGTTTTAAAACTCTCATATAATTATATACTAATCTCTTTAACAATTTACATCCCCAACATGTCTATTGTACATCACTGTACCATACTATAGTCTGAATTACATAACATAATATATACCTTCAAAGGATAGGAAGCGAGCCTCAAAGGAATACCATATAATCCAAAATATACGTTCCTCTACTAAGAGCGGACTTCACTGCAAATAATCTGAATGAAAAATGATGTAAATGACTGAGTTTACGCTCAGTAAGAAATATATATAAAAGAGCGTACTATGCCACTATATGCAGTTTTCCTGCTTGGCTCTATAATGTCATGTAGGATTCTTGTAAAAACATATATCATATAAGTTCGTCAAATACCATATGAAGTCACTTGCATGTATTCAAATAACTCAAATACTTTCATATATATGTCAATTAACTTGAAATCACATATACAAATAATCTTCAAATAGGGGGAGACAATCAATGTGACATCCTTGTCACTACCCAAATATCAACTAACTTCTTCCTTTCACATACCGTTTAGTAGACTCGTTTGTCAATGTCACCTTTTTGTCTTCTTATACTTTAGGCATCATTTCTTATAACATGATATCAAACTTCGCATGAATGAATTTTTTCATATATATATATATATATATACATGCATCACATACATCAGGATCTCACATAACTTACATATCCTATATCCCCAAAACAACTAATATACATTACTATGGTATTGTATGGAGCACATAAGACATGAGTATACCTTTAATAATTATTGGGAAGCGTATCTCGAAGGTACACTAAAAATCCCAAAGGTAAACTCCTCTATCTGGAGCGGGATTTACTTCAAGTAATCTGTATGAAAAATAGTTGTAAAGGAGTGAGTTTACGCTCAGTAAAAAACATATGTAAAAGAGCGTACTATGCTACTATATGCAGTTTTCCTGCTTGGCTCTATAATGTCATGTAAAATCATTATAAAGCATATATCATATATATTTCCACAATTATCAAATACAAGTAAAATCAAATAATTCAAATATTTCAAATACTTTCACGGATCTCTAATCACGTGAAATCACATATACAAATACAAATAGCTTCAAATACTTTCGCATACTTTCAATTAGATGGGAGACAATTAACTTCCAATAGAATCATGCACCAAATAACTCTCATAAGGATACAGCAAATATATCTCGTAAGGGATAATCCATGAGAGATCTCATAAGGGATACCACAAATATATCCATAAAGGATAATCCCGAGAGATGTCAAATAAGTGGCATACCCACGCGTGGGCCAGGGATCTTCCCCAAAGCCGAATACAAATAAGAGACATATGGCCATTGTCTATAGACCACAGTGAACATTAGTCAGGTGACATCTGTGGCACTGATGACCGAACTAAGGTTCCTCAGCCAAGTACAAATACAAGTAATGTGCATGATCGCCAAAGAAATCCAAGGTCTCTAAAACCTTTGTCATATAGCTTTAACAAATATAAGTATATTTTCTTGAAATAGGCTTTAAAAACTCTTTTTCAAAGGGGGGCAGTCAACTGGTCATATAGGGCAGTCGGCTGCTATCACATATTTGGCTTTATTGAATTTCTTTTTCTTTTAAAATTCAAATATTTTATTTTTCGAAAGACATATAGGGCAGTTGACTGGTCCCATATAGCAGTTGAATGGTTTTGAAACAGAATGCTTCAGAGAAAAAGGCGATCGGCTGGCTCATTGGCAGTCGACTGTCTTCATAAACAGAATGCTTCTGAAAACAAGGCAGTCGACTGGCTTCATAAGCAGTCGGCTGGTTTCTCAAACAGAATGCTTTTCAAGTAAATAGCAGTCGACTGGTTTGAAACATAATGTTTTATGGAAAATAGTAGTCGACTGGCTTATATAGCAGTCGACTAGTTTGAGTCGATTTTCGGGAAATCTTCGCTTTGGTTGTCTTTAGGCAATCGGCTGCTACTTAAGGCAGTCGGCTACTCCTAGCATTTTGGTAACTAGGAGTAAAGCTCGAAATTGACATTTTCTTTACTTAAATCAATTGGTACTTCATCCCAAAACCATTAAAAACATGTGAACATAGCCACCCTACGTCCGTTACATAAATTCCTTACCTTAATTAACTCCAAATACGCAAATCACTTGATTGCACCAATTCTTTTCCTTCACTTCTTCAACGCTGTAAACATCATCAAATTTCAAACCTTTAGAAAACCTTTATAATTATACTTACCAACTCAATACAACTCCAAACCATTAATAGAATTGAATGAATCAATTTCTTCTCTTACCTTTGCTAGTCACCAAAAATGACAGAATTTTAGATCTCCTCAATCCCTTTGATTCAACCTTTCATATTACATATATGGCCTTAGCCATTGATAAAGGACGATTTTCGTTTAAGGAGCTCGTTGATTCGATAGAGGAACAAGGTAGTTTGTCAAGGAAGTTAGAATGGAAAACCTAGAGGAATTTGGAGGAAACGAGAGGAATGCTGGAAAGGGGGCTGCTGACTTTGGTGATGGGAGAAGATGACTCATCAAGCATCATTAATTGCATGTTAATCTTCTTCCCATATCAGCCATAATTCCTTTGACCCTTTGACCCTCTTGACTTCTCTTCTTTCTTCCATTCATATGTCATATGTCACTTTAATTGTTATAAAATCTGACATTAATACCTTTCTCATACTTCAATTATTCTTACACTATCAGAATTTAATTTCTTGACTGTTTGACTATCAATCCCTTTTATTCCATCTACGTCCCATAACTCATTTATACATCAAAATTTCACATTTATCTAATCATTTCAGCTTATAATGCTTTACAAATATGAAAAATTACAGGAAATTGGGGATTTCACAATCAACATCCAATAGAATCATGCACCAAATAAATCCCATAAGGGATACACATATAAGTGGCGTACCCACACATGGGCCAGGGCTCCTACCCTTAAGCCAAGCACATATAAAGGACTAATGGCCATTGTCGATATTCCATAGTGTGCACTAGTTAGGTGACATCCGTGGTACTGAGGGCTTGATTAGAGTCCCCCAGCCAAATACAAATGAGCAAATAATATGCATGATTACCAATGGAGTCGCTAATCTCAAAACATTATGTAGCAAAACTACCTCTTGGAAAACCATTGATATTCATAACCCTTCTTATATACTTTAATGATAATCCAAATACATTTATATAAATAAATTAAAAATCATTATTTTTAAATGGGGCAGTTGACTGCTATAGCATATAAAAATTTAATAAATTTATTTTCTTTTTACATTTAAAATATTTAAAATTTTGGATGTAAGTAGGGCAGTCGACTGGTCCGCAAACAAAATGTTTTTCGAGAAAATGCAGTCGACTGGCTCTTTAGCGGTCGATTGGTTCGCAAATAGAATGCTTCTGGAAAAATGGCAGTCGACTGCTATATAAGGAAGTCGGCTGCTCTATGTCAGTTTCGAAAAAAGTTACATCATGGCTGTCTCTGAGCAGTTGGCTGCTATTTAGGGCAGTCGGCTACCCCGAGCCAAATCATAACTAGGAGAAAAACCGAGATTTTAACCTTCCTGAACTTTAAACATCTTCATTTAACACCAAATCATGCAACCACATGCAGACATAGTCACCCTACGTCCGTTACATATACTCCTTACATCAAATAGCCCAATAATGCAGTAGCTTGTTTGCACTAATGAATTTCCTTTCACTTCTCCAACACTGCACATATCCATAATAACCATAAATAAATCAATCCTTTAAGAAATCTTTACAAACATGCTATACCAACTCCACATAACTCTAAACTATGGACAGAATTGAACGAATCAATTTCTTCTCTTACCTTTGTCAATAGCTAAATTAACAGCAACTTAGATCTCTTCAATTCCTTGGATTCAATCCACCAAACTTCAGATATAGCTTAAGCTGGTGATGAGGAATGTTTTTCATTAAGCCAGCTCAACAATTCGATGACAGGATCTTGGTGTTTGTCAAGATGAGTGGAAACGGAAACTTAGAATTTTGGAAGACAAGCAAGATGGCTGCTGACTTTGAAGAGTTGATGAGAGTGATGACAATGCAAAATTTATTTAATGCTTATTTATCCCTTTTCATGTCAGCCATTAATCCTTTGACCATTTGACTTTTGAACCATTTAATGTCCTTTCTTCCATTCCTATACCATTTGTCATTTAATTACCTAAAATCTGATATTTATTTTATTAAACTCTAATCATTCTTACAATATCAGAATTTATTCCTTAAACACTTGACTATCAATTTCATTATTCCTTCCATGTCCCATATATCATTCATACTTCAAAATTTCAGATTTATTTAATTCCTTCAAGTTGAAATACTATACAATTAAGGGAATTTACATGAAATTGGGGATTTCACAGCTCGCATTTTTAATGGGCCAGCCCGCGGGCTGTAGCCCATTTTGTACCCCTACTTCCGCACTCAACGCTGCAAAAACAATGTAAAAATGCATTTAAAATTCGATGCTTCAATTACAAAGAATAATCCACTCATCATCATCTTTTATTTTGTCTAATACAACAACAATTTCGGTTTAGTTCTTACTAGATGCCAAAACACAACTACAGTTAAATCGCATCCTTTTTCGAATCCGATTTCACGATTGATCTTATTAACACCTACACATTATTCTTTAGCCATTACATTATATGAATTAACATGACAACCTCATTACCTCGCCTAGGCCGAATAGACCCAATTGTCCAAAACTCATTTTTTTCAAATTCTAACTTCATGGATGTTATCTACTCACATTCTACATTCATCCTAAACCCTCCATATATCAAGAATTCATCAACTTCACCTAACCTTCATCATGGCCGAATACTCCCTTTGGTGCCAAGCCTATGATTTTGATATTCTATGATTATAGCTATGTTTATCTCATCACATGCAATCATGCTATACCCATTATGCATTAAAATCACCATGGTGTCTCTACATGCCCTTCATGGTCGAAACCCTCATGTATCACTACATTCCATTTTGTTTCAATCTAAGGTTCTAGACATGTTATTCATGCATAAAACAATCAAAAACCATAGTTAGAACCAAAGGAAACATTATCACTTGTCACCTTGACTTGAAATAGAAACTTGCAGCAATCAAAATATCCCTTAAATGTTTGATTCAACCCTCCAAATTCTGGGTTTAGGTAGCTCTCAAGATGGGGAACAATTTTTGTTAAGGAGGTTTGTTGATTTGGTGAAGAGAGCTAGGTGATTTACAAGGAGAAAATGGAGGAGAGTTGGAGAAAAATGGAGGAAGAACCCAACAACGGTGGCCAGCCCTAGATGGATGAAGAAGACATCAAAATATCTCATATTTTATATTATTTTATTTTAAAAATTTAGCCTTGGTGAAAAGACTAAAATACCCCTTTAAAATTTCATTATTTACATATACGTCCTCGGCATTATTTTAATAATTTAAATTTTGATTTTTTTATTTTTTATTAATTTTCATTTATTTAAGTCAAATCTGGTCAAAGGTTGACTATTGATGTGGTTTGACCCGCCATGGGTAGTGAAATTACCAAACTACCCCTAAACAAAGGCTTTTGGGCTCATTTGCGTTGTTATTAGCATTTTCGCGTGATTATTTAGTTTATGAACTGGAATCACGTGAAACTTCTTCACACAAGGGTTTGACTAAAATAGTTTGTTTGTCCAAAATCAAACTAGGTTGATCATTATTCAGAAAAGTTCTCCCGACCAATGGATAAAATCGTCATTTTTGAATTTGTTGCACGCAAACCTAAGCATACTCAAACAAAGGATTTTCAAAAAGTGGTCTTCTTATCAGTTATTGTAAGACCTCATAATTTATAGTACAGTTTAATTATATTTGTATAATTGAGAATTATGGAATAATTATAATTACTAAATATTTGATTTTATCTTAAGTTTAAGGTTAAACGGTAAGTGGGCCCTACCGATTCCCGAAGGTTCGGATAAAGGTGAAACTTCAGGGATTCAATAATCAGGGCTGAAAAATATGATGATGAGGGTTCTAACCTTAATCTTAATTATTTTGCATATTTTGAAAAATGTGCAATAATTTGAAAAATGACGGTTTAATCCATAGGCCGTTAGAATTTTTAGAAATAATGGTCAAACCAAAAAAACTTTTGACCTATTGTTTACACTGAATAATTTCTCATAAAATATAGTTTTAAAATATCTATATAGATGGAAGAAACTAGATGTGAAAGTAGAAGTTTATGCGAGTTTACGGTTAGGGGTATTTAGTAATTTCACCCAAACTGGTAACCGAACCTCAACAAAAGCTTCACCAAACATTAGAGCAAGTAAATGGAGTTCATTTATGATTAAATAAAATATTTTACAGGTTAGATAAACTGTTTTCAATTGAGTCAAAGTTTAGGGGCAAATATGGAAGAATTCTTTAAGTATAAGGGCAAAATTATCTTTAAGTATAAGGGCAAAATGGTAATTTTACCCATAAAATCTCATTTTTATTAGCATTTCTAGCAGCTTCCTTGTCACTTTCTGCTAGAACCAAACCTCTCCCCAAAACCTCCATTAACGTGAGCTTTGAAGGAAAAGAAAGCTTCCAAAACTTAATGAAAATCAACCCAAAACCGAAAAAGTCTTTAACAAACCCTGTCTATTTTTCAGTGCTCTTCCTCTTGGCACCAATATCTTCATATAAAGTGACCAAAATCAGATTTTAAGGTCTTCCATAGTGTTTGGCCAAGGTGAGACAAATAGAAAATTTAAGCTTTTTCATGGAATTCTTATTTTTTATTATGTATTCATGATGTTTCCATGCTTCTCTTAGTTTGGATCATGTCAAAACCATGAAATTGGGCCTTTGAGGAATTCAGCCAATACCTCATCTTCATGCATGTGACGTGTTTGATGAGGAATTGCTATAGAAATAAGGTAGAAAATTATGGACATTATAGATATAAGCTTAATTAAGCTTAAAGGCAAGAAAAAGCAAGAGAATGGATGGTGACACTATTCGGCCATGACTAGAGGATGCCATTTCATACATAAATTGTGCAGAAGTAGTGTAGAAAATTAAATAAATAAGTTTAAAATTAATAAGGAAGCTTAACTTTGGAAAATTCAATATATATGGAAGAAAGAGCAATTCGAACTAAGGAAGGGGAGGCTAAATTTGTGCCAATTTTAATGTAATTTAGGTCCTAAAATAATGTATAAATTATTCTGAGAATGTAGGTGTGATCAGAATCGAAATCGGAGTTATATAGTAAAAGTTACAATTTTGTACCGGTAGAAATTAGACTGCATTTAGATAAGTTTTACAAACAATGCATTCATATTTAAATAGTTAAATATTCTTTTAGATAAAATATAGTGAATTTATCAAGTTTAAATAATAATTTGCAGCCTCTAAATCCGAGGGTACTACGGTGCTGACGAGGCATCTACCGAGAAAATAAAAAGTAAGGGATATTTGTATGAAGAGTAGGGATATAGCGCTGCATGATTTGATGAAAAGTGCAATTGGTGGAATTTAAATAAATATTTTGGATTGAATTTTGAAACTGTGAAATGTGGTTTGAAAGCTGGATTTTTGTGCAGGAGGGGTTAGGTTTAAATAAACCATTATGCTGCTGAAAATTTTCTAAAGAAATCCATACTATTCAAAATTATCATTTTCGCTTGAATATTGAAATATGAGAAATTGATTTTATGTGGTTGATTTTAAATTCTTAGAAATGAATTTATATAATTAAATCACAAATTCATTATATGCCTTAAATTAGCTAATTAATTATAAATTATTTGCGTTGGAATATTTTCTATCACTGTGAAGTTTATATTGAATATTTGCAAGGCTAAATATTGTTTTGATATTATGTTTTACGAAATAATATATTTGATTATATGATTTTATGAATTTATTTTAGGTATGTTTTATTTAATTTATCTCCGTAAACAGCTTTGAAATATTTATTTAAATGTTTTGAGATTGTGGCCCCGTAGCTACTTGCGGGTACATGCATTTCCGTTCCATTCTAATTATTGTTGACTCTAGCCCAGTCTTCTAGCTCCCATAGGTGTCACCTGGCTAATGTACACACTGTGGTACCTTGACTATGGCCATATGTCTATTATAGTGCATGTGTTTATTAAGTGTCGCCTAGTCTCCATTAAAATTATACCGGGGTGGTAAATCCCTGGTTAACTTAGATCCAGGCACTCCTAGTTTTGATATGTTTATGATTTTGATTTATCTACATTTTATGTTCCATGATATTAATATGATATTTTGTGAAATTATTTATTTGATTTATTATTAGAAATTGCTATAAATATGATTTATACTGTTTACAGAGAAAGTGTTTAATTTATGTTATAAGTATGTTTATTTCTCAAAACATTGTAATTATATTTGAATTTGTGATTTAATTAAATCAAATGAATTCTCTATAGTGGCTTTTGTGAGATCTCATTTTCTTATACTATAGTTGTACATTTATATGAACAAATTATCAATAAAGAAATTATTGATAATATTTTGAGGAATTAAATATATAAGAATAGTGTTTCTCACATAGAAAAATTTTAATCCTAGATAAAATATATATAAGTATGGAAATTATTACATAAAGGATGAAATAAATAATTAAATGAATGTTGGAAAATTCTGATTTGGATAAATCAGAAAAAATGGTGCGGCATGAAGAAACAAAGAAGATTAACTAGCTTGACTTGGAGAATCAAATGAGAGAAATAAAGGTTAATTTTCTTGACTTTATACATGTGAACACTAGACTTTTGGCAATCTAAGATATAATAGATATGATCATAATGTAAAGACCAAATGGAAGCCAACGTAGGAAACAGAAAAGAAAGAGGGCTCACGGCTTGGTCAACAGACAACAAAGAAAAGATAGAAAAAAAATTTGGTTGGCTATCTAGGTGGAGTCTCGGTTGGAGAATTGAGTAGTAAATAAACAAGAGAAAAGAAAAGACAAAATAAATAAAAGAAGACAAGAGAAAGTCTTCTCCTTGTTTTCTTAGGTTGGCAGAAACTATAGTATTGACTCCCTTGTTCATTTTCTTTTGCTCCACCGGACAAGACAAGAAAAAAAAAAAAGAAGTAGGCAATTAAGAAGGCTTTTAAATGAAGGCTGTTAAAGTCTACTTAAAATAACTCTTTTGCTTTATTTTTCTTCCCGTAGTCATCTTCATCTTCAATCTTCATCACCGAAGATCAATACAAATAGACAAGAAAAGAACTAAAGCAAGGAAAAGATGGGAAAGTCAGAAAACGTGGGCTGCATGAAGAAAAATTTTAACAGAAACAAGAAGTTAGTCTCGGCTTAGAGGATAAGGAATATAAAACAAAAGGAAAGAAATAGGAAATGAAGAGGGCTTTTAATGAAGCTGGCAAAAAGTCCAAATAATAAATTTTCTAGTGCTTTATATTCTTCCATCGTGACCTTCATCTCCAGCCAACATCATCACCGAAAATATTCTCTTCTGTTTAAGCATGCTGGACAGCTTTCCCTCTCCCTAACAGAGCCTTCTTTTCTTTAACAATTAACCTAAGTTCTTGAGGCAAAATAAACCTGGATTTATGAGCTTCAAAGAACCACTAAGGAGTTTAACCGAAACCTCAAAACAGAAACTGATTTAGGTGGACAGATCTGCTCCTTGTACAGGTAATGTCCAACTTCAGTTTTAAGCTTTTTATTCCTTACTTATGGCAGTACTGATCAAGAATATATTGTTTATAGCTTTGGTTTGGACTGAAAAACATTTATAATCTAAACCTAGGGTTCGATTGTAAGGGTTTAGAATGAAAATAAGAAGATGTAGATGATGATTTACGTGAACCATGAACAGAAAAGGAAGAAGCTGTCGGTTTGGACAGCAATGAAGCAGTAAATAACTTCTGTTTGAAGAAGTTTTGAAAGAGGTTAAAGTATGAATGAGGTTACGTGAGTTGAAGAAGAAGAAGAAGCAAAATAAACCAATAAAAATGATGTTCCTTAAAGTCAAAGAAAATGGCTGGAAGAAAGAAAGTAAGTGGCTGGTTGTATATCCGAAAATGCAAAGGGATTATATGACAGATTCATGCAGCCGAAAATGAGGAAAATTGGGTAGCTTGGCTGACTTTTTGGCTGACTTTTAGGTGTGTGAATGCTAGAATATTAACAACCTAAGACATACTTGACATGACCATTATATAGAAACATAAGGAAGCTAACGTAAAATACAAACAGAAACAGAAAATGGAAGAAGGCTCACGTTGGTTAGTAAACAATAGGAAAGAAAGAAAATAAAAATGAAAGAGAGGGTTAAGTTTAGGTTGACTAAATAGCTAGGTATAGTACCAATGAAGTTAATGAATATAGACATTTTAAAGGAGTAAACTACCTAGCCAAAATAAAGCCAACTTGGGCAGGAAAATAAAAAGAAAAGGGAGCTCTCGGTTTGGATATAAGTGGCAGAAAAATAAAGGAAAAGAAAAGAACCAATAGAGGTTAAGTTGACCTACATGGAAAATAAGTGATACATATATACATTAAGTGGAGAAGATACCTACATTTATTCAAGGTCATTCGGCCACACTGTGAAATTTTAAGAAATTATAATATTCTAAGTAATAAGAATTTAATTAAGAATTAGACAAGGAGGAAATTTAATACCGAAAATTAATTATGTCAAATTTTGACTTGACAGTTTATAATTCGGAGAGATAAGAAGCATAAGGGTGCAACATAAGGCGTTGCTCTACAGTGTACTGAGGTAAGGGATGTAATTTAAAGTTGTGATGGTATCCCTTACTTTCATTGCTAATTTTAAAGAAATGTTTGAAGCATGAATTTTATTCCGAAATTAATTTCCATAATCTTTTGATAATTAGCTAAACGCACCTTATAAATTCTATGCATATTTTTCATAATGTTTTAAGTATGACATGAAATAAATATGTTTTTCGAAAAAGGTATCGGAGTGCCACACCCCAGGCTAACTTAGACCCTGGCACGCCCGATCCTTACTATTTTATATCAATGGTATATAAGTAAGTTTTGAGACTAAGGCCTTCCTATAGTTTATGTTATTGCCTGTCATGTCTACCACATTGTGGCATAAGTTTAGCCACGTCGTGCATGTCCTCGCCCACATTGTGTATGTTTACATCCTTTGTGGGTATGTTGGTCCTTCGTGGTGTATGTATATGTTTGCTGTACGACTCTAATCAGGTCTACAGCCCATACCATGGCCATAGGTATTCCGTTCCCTCTTCGGAGGAAGAAGTAAGTGTCATGACCGCATACTGGCTATATGATTCTGCCTAGTCTCCATGAACTGTATGATATGTTTTATTAATTTTGAATTTAAATTTTTAAAGTAAGATGTATGTTTGATCAAGTATGAATTTTGACATATATATATATATATATATATATGTATTAAAGAATTCATACAATGTTTGAAAGTATGAAATGCATTATTATGGCATTGTTTTCTGCATATATATAGATGCTATAACTATTTTAAATGCATTTCTTACGGGGCTTTCCAAAAAGCTCACCCCCTACTCTACCAGATTATTTGCAGTGATCATCTCCTAGCCTGTTGCGCATATGACGTAGGCTGAGGGATACGTCTCTCCTCCGGCCATTTTTGTACTCACGTAAGGTATACTCATATTTTGATACCAGACGTCCTGTATGGCACAGATATTTGTATGTAATAATACTTTTGGGATGTAATCGATATCGTATGAATGTAAGCATTACCTGGAGAAATAAGTCAATATAATGTGAATGAAATATTTCATAAAAATATTGTGATGTTTCTGTGGTTGGAAAAGTATGATGAGATACTGGCAGGAATGCAACCCAAGTAAGGAATTAAGATTAAATGTATAATAATAAAAAAAAAATTAGCCCAAAACTTCCGCGTTCTCGGGATGTGACAGTCTTTCTTGGTATACCAAAACATGAAAGGTACTTTAAAGTACCTCCCATATTCCATTTGGTTACCCAACCCACTATAGTATCCTTCCTATTAGATCTTGCCAACTATAATTCATATTTTAAATTCATGATTTCGTATAAATATCTGTTTATAAAATCTGCATATAGGATGCGTTATATCAACTTTTGTATAGATGTTCCTTACTGAGCATGTTTGCTCACCCCTTTATTTTTCACTCCCAGATTACTTGCAGTGAGATCGGGTCTGCTTTATAGGAGGACTTGATTTTGGTATTCCTTAGGCGATTTTACAAACTCGTCGAGGTATACTGATTTCATTTTTATATATTCAGATTTTTGTACATTTCTATTTTTATGTGTAAATAACTTGGGATGTAAATTTCTTGTAAATGAATTCTGTAAATTTTGTATCCTGTGTTTTGTATTTAAATAATAGATTTATAATTAGAAGTTAAGTGAAACTACAGACAAGCCCAACCTTTAGGTGTTTAATTTTGTGAATTTAGTAAAATATATATGGTATTCCAGGACGTTACAGTTATGTATTTCGAGTCAAAAATTTACATTTTGCCACTTCAATGTCCATCTGGATTAAGGATTGTCCTGTGGGGCCTACTTCGAAGTTTCCCCGATACCTACAAAGTATATAAAAGTTAGTTATCGTAACTTGGTTTATTCTTCTAACTCAGCATATTCAATAGAGGTAGAAAGAATAGAGGAAATTAGGAATCTCACACTTACATTCTTTTCATATTTGATTTTTTAATCTTAAGCAAACTCACTAATGATGTCTTTTTCAAAAAGCTCAAATTAGGGACCCAATACCTTGTATTTTCTTTATATACGTCTTCCCATTAAAGATGTAATTCTAGTAGTAGGCAGTTATCACTTGTAGATATGGATAGATAATTTTAAAAATTATCAGATAGTAATAATAAAATATAAGACAACTCAATAGGAAGTTTTAAGAGGCTATGGAATTAACCTCAAGTCTTTTATTTCCTATAAGACACTACTAATTAAGTGGATAACTTACATGGGTAACTTACATTTCTAACTTGATCAAGAGAGCTACTTTGGAGAGGAGTTTAAAAGGGATCAGAATTGCTAGGAATACTCTTACAGTGACCCATTTA
The DNA here is from genome assembly GCA_031772115.1 of Heritiera littoralis. NCBI lineage: Eukaryota > Viridiplantae > Streptophyta > Magnoliopsida > Malvales > Malvaceae > Heritiera > Heritiera littoralis. The sequence goes on along the minus strand of JAPDPK010000037.1, from coordinate 1,129,586 downwards.
TTTTTTGTGGATGATAGTCTTTTTTTTTCTTTATAACCTTGTCAAGTGACTGCACTATTATCCTTGATGTATTATGTGTTTATAGGGAAGAGTTTGGGTAGCCATTTAATCGACAAAAGTTGGCCATTTACTTCAATGCAAATGCGAGTTCAAAATGTTCTAAGGGTATTGCATTTGGTTCTGACAAATTCTTGGGCCTACCTTTGTTTCTTGGACATTTCAAGATGGTTGCTTTTCACTTCATAAAGGAAAGGGTCTAGTGTAAGGTTCAAAATTGGAATTAAAAGTTGCTATCTTTTGCAAGGAAAAGTATTTTAATCAAAGCTGTGGCAATGACTATGCCCCAATATTATATGAGTTGTTTCATGTTGCCAAAGACTATAGTGGCTAACTTATCGCAGATCATAACCAAATTCTAATGGAGGTATATTGTTGATACAAGAAAGTGATGCCCTTAAAGCCAAGTGTTTTCCATACACAGATATTATGAATGTTGTAGATGTTGTTGGCTCTTCCTTCTTGTGGCATAGCCTACTACATATGAAAAAGGTGGGGCTAAAGGGTTCCTATTGGAGGGTTGGTAATGACATGCATATAAATGTTTGGAAGGATAGATGGCTAGAGAAACCTCCTCATTTCACACCAACCTTGATGAAAATGAATCAACTCATTAATATTTCATCCTTCACTTCGAGACAAGAAATGTTGAACGAGATGTGTAAGGATGAGGATATTGCATTGATATCGGGAATACCACTTAGTCCATATAATCAAATAGACAAACTAGTGTCAAAGGAATTAGTTCTTGGTTCTGTCTCTATCAAATCTACCTATTATATGGCACGACAAATCCTTGGTAAACCATATGGAATAGGTAAATGCAGTACTCCTATCTAGAAATGCATCTGGTAAATGCCAATAATGCTAAAGATTAAAATTTTCATTTCACAACTAATACATAATAAACTACCAAAATTTTTGTAGTTCGAGGAAGAGGAATCATGTTGGTGGATGAATGTCTTGTTTGTGGATTATAGGGGTTGTGGTACCACTACTTCTTCAGTTGTAGGTTGAGTATGAATGTATGGCAAATGACAATGCAATGGTTTAGTAGTTTATTTCCAATGGTTCTAGTTGATGTCTCATTGATAGGAGTAGAAAAAGTTAATTATAAATATTTTTAACATTATTGTATTAATTTTATTTTTTACCTAAAAGAGCTTACTAATGTTTATTTTCTATTTTAAGAAACAAAAATAAGCTTTGGGAGCAAAATGAGCTAAATGGCAAGTTTTAAAATTTTTTGACCAGTCAAGGATAAAATGTTAATTTGAATATCTTAACGACTTTGGATGAAGATGAAGCCTTCATGGAAGTTGAAGAGGATTGCTCAAGCTTCTTAGAAGTGGTCAAGGTTCAAACTAGAGCTCTCACTCCACAAAAATAATAAACATCTCTTAACTGGTTTGTTGGTTGAGAGTTTGATCTTGAATGGCATGATTTGTGACTCGACATGACTCCAAACAATATGCAAGAAGAGGTATTTAGAAGCCCAATTAAGTAACGAGACAAAGAGTAACTTGATAAATTGGTTTTTCAAAATAGAAAGGAATTTGTTTATTTCTTTTTTTTTCACTAGTTCATTAATATAAAAGGAGAGCAATAATTTTCCCTTTTAATTGCCTCCACTAAAATAATGCCAGATGAGTAGAGGTGATAGTGGGCTGGATCGATATAGTCTCATACTGGGCTCGACTAGTTTTGGCCCACAATAAAATAAAACCGGTCTTAGCCGAGCTAAACCGACGGGCTCAATTTTTTTTTTAATTTTTAATTTTTAAAATTTATATTAATTCATTTTAATAAATATATATATATGAATATATTTTTATGATTTAATCTAATAAATTTATTTTTATAATAAATAATGTTAATAGTAATTATAAATTTATAATATATAAAGTTGTTATAATTTATTTAATTAATGTAACAATAATTTAAAGATAAAATTACTATAAAATTATCTAATAAAATTATTGTTATAATAAAATAAAGTTACATTATGATATTATGATAAAGTTATTATGATATTTGATATTTGATTCAAAATATAAATAATGACATTATGATAAAGTGATAAAGTTACTTATTTAATAAAGTTGTTAGTTTTTTTAATTTTGTTAAACTTATTTATTACATCTGAAATATAATTTACTTATCATTTAAAATATAATTAAGCATATCATTTTGCATTTAAAATATTTATTCATTTATTTAGTATGTTTTTAAAATATTCCTTCATTTTTTGTTTTAAATATTTATTTATTTTTTAAGCATATACAAGTATAACATTAATTAATTTGGTATTTAACAATAATAATAAATTAAAATAACAAAAGAGAAAAGGAGAGAACAGGAGACCAAAGATTTTTTATGTGAAATTCCCCTTCAAAAGTTAGAATTATTATCGGCGAATTCATTGGCCATTCCAAGTTTGATATTGCAGGATTCCGCGCCAAACCAATCTTTAAGGCATTTTAACATGCATAATGAATCCAGGTTAAGTGGTTCAATAGTCTCCAATAATTCTTCCACATGTCGAGAATGTGGATTCTGAAGAAACAAAGAAACTTACACCACAAAAACATCTCGGGCCATGGAAGCTAAAATTGGAAATTGTTTTTGGTTTTGTTTCCACCATTGGAGAAGATCAAAGTTTTTGCCTAAAAAAAAGTCTTGACTTAAGAAAAATCTATCTCATTGAAGTTAGAATTTTGTCGAGTTGTTAATGATCCAGATCTGTCGGCTTTTCCTTTTAGCTTCATTCTCTTCTTTGTTGCTTCCTTAATCGCATTTAAAATACCTTTTCCTTTGCTGCTGCCACTCTCGGTTTCTTCGTACGTTTCTTCTTGTCCTCGATTGAAGTTGAACTGCTTCCTTTCTACTTCATAAATATTAAACAATTCTCGAAAAAGATGGTTAATTGAGAACTTTTGGTGCTCAATAGAATCAAGACCGAGAAATTCATTATAACAATAAAAAAAAATCTCTATATTTACCTTACCTTGACTAGGATCTAGTAAAGTTGCAATACAATAAATAGGAGGAATTATTTCCCAATATTTTTAAAATTTTTCCTCCATATCATATATAAAAGAATATAAAGTTTCATGATTCCTAAATTTTAAAAATTTATCAAACATTGTATAGATAATAGGAACAAAATATGGTGTAGTTGGATAAAACTGAGTTGAAAATCTTTCGGTTGCGTCTTTAAAAGTAGATAATAAATGAACACAATATTCAATAAAAATTCAATCTTCATCATAAAGTGCTAAATACAGGTACTTATATAATTGTTATAAAAAGAAGTAATAAGTTCTTTATAAGGTAAAACAAAAGAAAGCAAACAATGAAGTGAGTTCCACTTTGTTTCTACGGGAAGTGGAAATGCTTTAACAGGTATATTATTTTCTAGACAAAGTTACTTCCATTCACATTTATTATTTGGGGTGCGGATCTATTTTGCTAAAATTTTAATTTTATCAATTGGAATTATGCCATTAGTACTACCACTACCAGTAGCACTAAAACCACTTTGAACACACAAATTTATAATATGGCATGTACATCTTGCATGAAAAAATACACATTGCATAACTGGGTTTAAACTTTTAATTAACATAGGAATAGTTGCGGTATTACTCGAAGCATTATCAAAAGTAATAGCAAAAACTTTATTATTTTCAAATCCATATAATTTACAAACTTTAGTAATATATTTATGAATAGTATATGAATTATGTGCTTCTTCTATTACATCTAAGGATAAAATTCGTTTTTGCATGCACCAGTCTTCATCTACCCAATGACAAGTTATAACATGATAACTTATACTGTTAGTTCTAGTCGATATATCACTAGTTAAACTAACCTTAGATGAAATATTATTAAGTTTATCAATTAAAGCTTGTCTATATTCTTTAAACATATCCATGCAAATTTTTTTAAATTTATGTCTAGAAACAGATTTATATGCAGGTTGTAAATGTTTACAAACAAATTATAAATATCATACTTTTTCACAAATTGTGAGTAGTTGTTCAGTCCTAATTACAAATCTAACTAAACCACGTCTAGCCTGAACATTATCAAAAGTAAATTTTTTTCCACCATCATGTATATTAATTTGAGATTGTTTGCCTTTAGTAATTTCATTTTCTTCAGCATCTGGATTAATTTTATGTGTAGTAATTAAATGGCTTTTATATGTACCTGTACTGCCATCACTTTCACTGGAGCTATAAGGGTAAACATTTTTACACAATTTACAAATAGCAGAATATTCATCCGCCGTACCTTCTTTTACTACAATGTTGAAATACTCCTATACCTTGCTTTTTTTGGGTAATCTTCGACCTTGTCATTCTTGATGATGTAGCGGCAATGGTGGCAACTGATGATTGTGTTTGAGTACAACCTCCTCGACAACCACGACCACCACAATGACTAGTACTATGACCTATTGATGGTGCCGAAGGAAGCTCCTCCTCTGGATGAATATCGAGTTCGATTTCATTGAATGATTTGTCACCCAAATTAGAGATTTCATTTGAGCCGAAAGGTCGAGAAACAAAACATGAACGACAAAAGAAATCTTACATTTGTATATTTTTTTGAAAATAAATATATTTTAAAATTTAAAAAAATAGATGTAGGATATATATTGGAAGTCGGAACTTGAAAATTAAAAGTAAAATTTGTAAAATTGTAAAATTAAAAAAATGAATTTTAGAGAGAAAAATGATAATATTATATATTTGGAATAAGAGAATTTGAATGAATTTGAGAGAGTTTGAGTGTGTATTGAGAGAGTATGACTTAGCATTGAGTGAGTATTAAGAGTATGAGATGACTGTTTAGATTTGAGAGAAAATGTAAAGAAAAATGAAAGGAAATGAAGGTATTTATAGAAGGAAAAAAATATTGAATTTAAAAATAATTTTAAAAAAAATTGGACACTCCCTCCTTTGGCCGTTGCCCATCAAAATGTCGCAACAACCTGCTTTTGCAGGCTACTGCGACATTTTCAGCTTGGTACTATGCAGGCCTGCACAGTGATAGGCTTTATTTTAAAAAAATTTTGGAACTAGACCAGTTCAACTTGAACTGGTCTTGATCCTTAGATGGGCAAGCCCGGTCTTAAATAAATTGAATCAACCCAGCTCAGCATAATACCGAGCTGGGCCGGTTTCAAAATTGATTTTACCTTTTCCGGTTATGGGGCCAAATCGACCTAATCCGGTTTAGAGCTGGATAGGGCCAACCAGACCCAATAACCAACTATACAGATGAGACAAGGTATGCTATGTCACGACCCGTGACCACATTTTTACCCTACTTATACACATCTTAACCGGTTGGGCTGTCTGTGATACTTCACTTGTACTAGCTGTTAAACAATTTTACAATGTATTGTTTATGTTATACACATCCCCTATCGTAATAAATCAGACAAGTAGTACTGTTGACATGTCTAAATACAGAGAATAAATGATCATACCTCAAATAAACAGTCGGTTTGAGACATTGTTCTTCGTGTAGAGCCAGGATCCACAATGCACTGATCTCACATTCATCAAAACCTGAGATGTTGAAAATTAAGGGGTGAGCAAAACCACGGCTCAGTAAGAGAATTATATGCCTCACTTGATACTCAGCTTCCTATATGCTGAAAATCTTTTTCATTTTTCCTATAGGCTCTAGGCTCGCATGTAGGAAAGATACTACAGTCGGCTAGGGATCCGAATGGAGTAAGGTAGGTATTTTAGAATACCATACTTGTTACGGAACCTAGAAGCAACTGTAGAGAAAAATTTTTTTTCTTTTTGTTTTGAATTAATAAATCCTTTTCCTTTTTAATCTTTCATAATCTTTTTCATATTCCTTTCAAAATAATGCCTCTACGAAATAAAGCCTTTAAATAGAATAATTAATATCCGTATATTCCTTGAAAAGAATATTAGTTAAATCATCATCTTATTTCTTTAAAACTTATTTCATGTTTTAATGTACTCTCTTAATTAGTTCTGTCCGTTAAAAAGCAGAATAAGCTATTAAAATCTATTTCATTCTTTGACATTTGTCGAATTCACGAATCACACTCACTTACTTATCGTCACAATATCCTACGATTTCTCATACTAACATCGGAACACGTGTAGCACTTAGTTCCCGAAGGACTCTAGAGGTGGCTCCCACTGTTCAATCATCGAGTCTCTGCTCGGTATGGCCTGTACTGAAACATCAGAACACGTGTAGCACTTAGTTCCCGAAGGACTCTAGAGGTGGCTCCCACTGTTCAATCATCGAGCCTCTGCTCGGTATGGCCTGTACTGAAACATCAGAACACGTGTAGCACTTAGTTCCCGAAGGACTCTAGAGGTGGCTCCCACGGTTCAATCATCGAGCCTCTGCTCGGTATGGCCTGTACTGAAATATCGGAACACGTGTAGCACTTAGTTCCCGAAGGACTCTAGAGGTGGCTCCCACGGTTCAATCATCGAGTCTCTGCTCGGTATGGCCTGTACTGAAATATCGGAACACGTGTAGCACTTAGTTCCCGAAGGACTCTAGAGGTGGCTCCCACGGTTCAATCATCGAGTCTCTGCTCGGTATGGCCTGTACTGAAATATCGGAACACGTGTAGCACTTAGTTCCCGAAGGACTCTAGAGGTGGCTCCCACTGTTCAATCATCGAGCCTCTGCTCGGTATGGCCTGTACTGAAATATCGGAACACGTGTAGCACTTAGTTCCCGAAGGACTCTAGAGGTGGCTCCCACTGTTCAATCATCGAGCCTCTGCTCGGTATGGCCTGTACTGAAATATCGGAACACGTGTAGCACTTAGTTCCCGAAGGACTCTAGAGGTGGCTCCCACGGTTCAATCATCGAGTCTCTGCTCGGTATGGCCTGTTCCGTTTGACATATTCCATGTCATGTAAAATATTTCCCTTTTTAACATGTCACCTATCATTTATGGATTTTAATATAGACGTTAATCTTGTCGTACTATAAACCCTGGAGGGTAAAGGACTAACCCGGTCAAATCTATGACCATAATCTATATTGTCCTCGGTGGATCACGGATCAGGTGTCGACCGGGACTAAACATGTCACATAACATGTATCAGCATGATAAGAATACCAACCAGTCTCAAAACCGTATTTTTTCATCGGAAAATACACCTTATGGAATTTATACAATTATATAATTCCATGATTTAAAACCATAAGGGTTATAATCCTTTAGTGAATATTGATAAAAATATCCATAAAATATTTACTATATTTCACTTCATCTTTCGTCTCGTAATTCGTGTAATTTATCTATTTCGAGAATTTTCGGTGATTTCATTATCACCATTCTCGAATACATGAATATTCTAAAGTTCCATCTCATTATATTCATATTTTATGAAATTTAGAAATTTCCTCATGTCTCGTGATTTACTATCGAAATTTGGAAATAAATCATTTAATATGATTTTATAAAGTTTTTCTAAAATTTTCGGCAGCATAACGGCTGCCGATTCACTAACCTCCTGCACGGAAAATACAGTTTAAAATCTTTCAGCCAGTACTTCTTCCCAAATTATTTTCAGCAATTCATGCATCATAATAATTTTCATAAAATAATTGCATAAAATATTTCAAATTAAATTATGCAGACTGAGTATCCTTACAGTGCTGCACATGCATCCCTTACCTTTTTCCGGGTCGGCGACTTCCGCTTATCGATCGCGCCCGCGCTCCATTTCTCCCGATTCCTTATCTCGATTGCTGAAAATAATTTCTGGAATTAAAATTCTAATTTTTAGAATTTTTCATAATTTATTTAATTTTTTTCTGAAATTAAATTCTCGGGAAATTTCTTACCGAATTTGTAAAATCCCGGGTTGTCGAATTTTCGGGAATTTTCCGAATTTCCCAAATTTTCCTTTTTCCTCTTTTTCTTCCTTTTTCCTCTTTTTTTTTTCTTTCTTTCCTTTCTTTTTTCTTTTTCTTTTTCTTTTTCTTTTTCTTTTCTTTTTCTTTTCTTTTTCTTCTACCTTTCCCGGTTAGACCGGTTCAGAGCCTTTCCTCGCCGGTTCTCCGGCGGCTCGTTGGTCCCTCAGCTGGCCGGCGTCGAGGCGAAGCTGCCGGTGGTCTCAACTTGGCCTGGATCGGCGGCACGGCGGCGGATCCACTCGGTTTACCTTCGGTCACTTCTCCTCCTCCGTCGGCCTTCCTCCGCCGTCGTTGGCCTCACCGGTGGCCTCCATCCCATTCCTCTCCTTCCACCGATGCTTCGACTGTAATGGCGGCGGCCAATTCCGCCGGCAACCGCCAGATCTAGTTTCGTTTTCTTCCTCGGTTTTCCGCTGTTTCGCGTCGATTCCTTCTCCGTTTCGCTTCGCCGGCGTTGCCATCAGCTTCCTCTTCCTTTGCCGGCGACGACTTTCTCTTCTCCTCTCTCCCTTTCCTTCTCCGGCGGCCGCTGACGGGGGCGATCTCGCCTGGGGAAGGCAGAATCGGGGTCTTCCCGATTCTGTTTCTTTTTTCTGTTTAGTTTCCTTTTTTTTTTTTTTTTTACCTTTCTTTCTATTTTTAGCATATAAATATATTATATACTATATACTTTACACTTTATACATATATATAATATACATACTATATATTACATATATATTATTTCATATAAGTATAGTATAATATATATTATATATAATATATATTGTATATTACAAAATATATATTTAGTATATATATTTGTATATTTATATACTTTAAAATACATAACATTTATATAAGTATTTATATAAATGTATTAATTCCATATATATATTGTATTAATAATATATATATTCAAACTTTATGAAATTTAATATTTACATTTTCTCAAATATGTATATACTTACATATACATAAAATATCATACTTGAATACATATTATTATTTAAATTTATCAAATAGTATATATATTCTTATATATACCAATGTACCTTTAATTATACTATATACCATACAGTATTTAAACACATATGTATTTATATCAAAATACATTATATAATTTGTAATTATTAACCATATTTTATTCTCATTTCTCATTTTCTTATTTAATTTGGATTTCCATTTATCCAAATTAAATTTCCCTATTTTCCTCATTTAATTTCCCTCACTTAAATTTCCAAATTTTATCACTTCTCATTCTCGGAATTTTCACAATATTCCGATTCTCACAATTTTATTTATTTACTTTAATTTATTTATTTCCTTTTATCTATTTTCTTTAATTATTTATTTTCAATATTTATTATTTCCAATAGTTGAAAAATTTACGGTTATCACATCCTCCCCACCTTAAGAAATTCGGTCCTCCGAATTTAACTTAAGTCCAAAGGTGGTATATGCCGTAATACTTACGACTTCTGACCTCTAGTTCATCCTCCAAGTAATACTGCCAGTACACTTTCAACATCAAGAGTGCTTTAGACCACTACATGCTGTCTTTCATCATATATGTCTATACTCCCGTAAGTTCATTTCTCAAATCAAAAGTTATTCACTTTTACTCTTTTCATATAAGAGCCATACATAATATATTAATATTACAGCTGATTTATGCTGTTCATCATCCATGCTTCTCACTTAGTGCCGAGTCGACATAATTTGGTACTATCATGTACTCGTGTCAATCAATTATATGTAAGTGTCCCAGTAGCTTTCACATCTCGTGCACACGCTCTCTCAATATCATGGAGCGGTTACAATCTCACGCTCATATATATAAATATATCAGTATGGAGCGGTGCTATCAATACACTTGGGATCTCAAAGCTTTTGCTATCTCTCATTAGCATATGGCAACACAGAGACTCCCATCACATGTAAGGCTCACTGGAACTGTACATACACATTCACACCGTTTAAACACTTATACTTCGACTAAGGCACTAGAGAATCTAGAAGTCTGATAATAGAAAGTGATTCTATTTAGATCATCAGTCTTTAATCACTTCCATATCGTCATTTCTCTTTTGGACTCTTTATTGTCCACAATATTCATTTTCACACTTATTCCATCAAGGCTACATATCATTGCAAATTTTACTGTTAATCATCTCTTACAGAAATAAATCATGAGACAATCATTTTCTCTCCATGTCTCTTTTCATGTAGTATGGTCATTACATCTCTTACTCTTATGGTATATTCAATATCATTTAAATTTTTGAATATACCTGAGAATATACTCTTTTCATAATTTAGATTCTGTGATTGAGTCCTCGGATTATCCATTTAAGCATCACATTATCTATATAATTCCACCATCTCTATCATTTCGAGGTGGTTATGTGTACAAACATTTTACTGGCAGTAAACATATCAATTATCTTACTCCTTGGAGTATCATTACTTTCACTTATCAGTTCTGGCTTTGATTTTACATCTTGCCACAGTTATGTGATAACCAACACCCTTCGTTTTCAGTCTTAACTGCGGGAACTGTTTTATATTAATGTTCCCTTCTCGTCATGCAATTTATTTCCTTATCTCACTTTCATTTTCGTTTTCATATTTTTACTCTCATTCCTTTTTGTCGGTTTTCTCGATTGGTATGGTACTATACAGCTAAGATCTTTTAGAATCTTGCGTACCATCTTTTTCTTTACACTAGCCATCTGCCGACTTTAATTTCTTTAATTAGATCTCGTCTATAGAGCAGCCAGTCTCATCACTCTTTTATAGGCTGGCAATAGTATTTAGCTAGACTCATTTTTTTTTTCTCGATCATCATCTCTCTATCATAGATAGATTCACTGTAATCCTGTCATCTCGAGATCATATATTTCAAGAGAAGATACTCTCTAGCCAAATTTCTTAGTTGTTAATCTTAGCACAATTCCACATCCTTTAAGAGTTTAAGGATTATATCACAATGCTGCTCATGTTCCATTTATACTTTAGACTCTATCAGTATTTCATCAATGTTACTCATGTAAGGATGCCTCATTCTTTAGGCTTATCTACTTTACAAGGCAACTCATTACCCTTATAACTTCAATCGGAACTCGTAAAATTCACTTCGAGTTCAAATCATCATCTTATGGACACCAACCTTCAATCTTTTATCTAAGGACGCTTTATACAGCAGCTAGTCTTATTTACTCCTCACGTATCTCTAATCAGATCAATAAAGCGTCTATTTACACGTAGATTAATACTTGTTCTTCACCAGAACTTCATCAATGATAGAAATTTAATATATCCTTTTTGATTCGTCTACAACTCAACATCATTTGCATTTCTCTCATTTATACTTATACAGACAATTTCATTATTCTCAATTTTTCATTATCTGTATTTTCGTCATTCAGACCTCTACACGTGAATTTCATTATTCACACATTTTTCAGAATTATTTTCTTTAACTTTTCGGATTCTTTCTACATCCTCCGATATAAGCTTAGAATTTAACTTCATATTTAAAATCAAATCAGTGTTATCTCGATTCCTCTAATTTATAAACTTTGGAAGTTTTATCGGAAATCAAATCTGATACTTTCTTTAATCGTACCCTTCTTATCATCTTGTGACCATCGTTCTTTAACTTTTTATCTGATTATGCCTTTTACAAGGATTGCTCTTATAAGCTCCTTATACATCTCCGATTGAATCATATTTAAGGCATCACTTCCATATAATATTTATTTGTTCTTCATAAGAATTTTAGTGTATAACCAAAAATTTTAATACATCATTTATTTCATCCTCAAATCATATCATTTGTATTTCCTTTCTTTACATCGATACTTGTGAATTTCATCATCCGTAATATTTTCCAAAAATTATTTTCTTGAGCTTGTTGGATTTCTTCTATATTCTTCGATACAAGCTTAAGAATAAATTTCATATCCGCAATCGAGTTAACATTCACCTAATTTCTCAATCTATGTTACTCTAGAATTTATCGGGATTCTGATCCGATAGTTTCTTTATCCACACTTCTTTTATCATTTTGGACCTTCATCATGGTGTCCCATCATTTCACAGTATATTCTCAAGGCAGAGACATTCCATATTCAAATCATTTTGATACATACTCTACCTTGATTTCATTACCTAGTCATACTTTACAGCGTTACGAATCTCATTCTGGTAAGCTGTATCAATTACAATGATTCTCAACACACTTCACAGCTACCCGTTTCAATTCCGTTATTCACTTTAAAAACCATTTCCATTTACTGAATTCAGGCTTAGTTTCCTTGAGTATATTCTCCACGAGGTTTGAACCTTGGCACCCCTTACGTACCTAGTTCCTTACACTCGTGTTACCGTTGGGATACTTATAAGGGCCTCGCCCGTTCATATCGACCATCGACAAGCATCCCCTAGGCGATCCTTTCGCCTCAGGTTTATCCTTACTAGTGAGTCGGCGATGAGATAGTTCGCCTATATCTTACGACACATGATCCACTACGGTCGCCCATCATTGGGTCGCCCATCACATTTCTGTCTCAAGGGTCCTGAAGAACTTAGGTTAGCGGTCATCTTCTTTTTTTTTTTTATCACTTGACTGTTCTTATAATTATCCTCTAATTCACAGTACTCCAAACAGTACCTCATTCTGTAGCACATATTCCAAGATACGTCGGTTCTATGTACGATTATCTGTTTGATACCTCAAAGAAATGAAAACGTACAGAACCATAAGTAATCACACCAGTATGTATTTCATTATCTGTACTTTTCACCTCATCAGTCAATTCTTGTAATCATTTCACTCTTCACAGTATTTAACGATCCCGTTCAATACACTCTTAATTTTTCGACCCTTTCAGTCAATAACCGGGCCAAACATTTGATGACATTCCACTACACTCTTTGGATCGCATCATATAAGGCCCCGGCTCGTTCGCCGTCTGCCTATACACGTTTTATTGTGATGCCTCGGATTTGCCGGTCTCAAGCCGGAGGGGCCCGAGCCGCACCACTCATCCGTGCTGTCCGCTCTGAGCTCTAGAGGTGGCCCCCGTCACACAGACGTGGCACTTAGTCCCTCACGGATTGTTTTATTGTGAAGCCCAGGATTTACCACTATGGCCCAAAGTCCACTCGTGGGGGGAGCCCTGGCCGCCTCACTCAACCATACTGTTATCCCCTATGGCCCAAAGTCCACTCGGGGTTTTTTTCTTTCGCGTCCATAATCTAAGTGTTAGTGGAATCAGTAATAGGGATCGTTAGATTCATATGACATCTTCTATGCCATTAATAATTCCATTACTATCAATGGATTCCAATTCAGCTCGGTTTTAGCACTATTCCGACATTGCCCAATATAGGGGCATTTTCGTCATTTCGACATTTATTTCTATCTCCTCAATATACATTCAAATCAATGAACTGATCATCTATGTGTTGATAGTATCCTTTCTGATACTTATAACAGCAAGTTAGATCTCATTCGATTTTCGACAGAGAAGTTCACTAAAATCCACAATGGGATTAATTTACTTGTAATTCAGTTTTATATCATTAATGTCTCTGTCAAATCAATCAATTCCAACTTCTGGTGATCTGTTTTGACTCCCAGTAAAATTTTGGGGGTAGGGGTATTTTGGTCATTTTTGGCTAAAAATTTTCTCTCTCTTCAAATTACCCTCAATCGGTGATCTTAAAGTCTATTTAATGATGATATTTTATTCCCCTATTTTATAACATCACTTTCAGGTCTTAGTTCGGTTCGGACAGAAAAGTACTGGTGGGGCCCTCACCGAGTCCATTTCTGTTCCTTACCGAACAGGCCTTCTTATAGATTAGAAGAATCACCAATTTTTCGGTAATTTCTGAGCCTATTTTCTTCTTTAACATTCTCAGTTTATACTTTCTCACTCCCTTTAAATCATTTTACCCCATTTACAATCATTTATTTTCTCTATGTATTCAGACGACACAGTACTACAGGGGATGTTTAACTCTTTTCTTTCCAAAGTATTCACAGACATCAGGCCAACCAATGCTCTGATACCACTAAATCTGTCACGACCCGTGACCACATTTTTACCCTACTTATACACATCTTAACCGGTTGGGCTGTCTGTGATACTTCACTTGTACTAGCTGTTAAACAATTTTACAATGTATTGTTTATGTTATACACATCCCCTATCGTAATAAATCAGACAAGTAGTACTGTTGACATGTCTAAATACAGAGAATAAATGATCATACCTCAAACAAACAGTCGGTTTGACACATTGTTCTTCGTGTACAGCCAGGATCCACAATGCACTGATCTCACATTCATCAAAACCTGAGATGTTGAAAATTAAGGGGTGAGCAAAACCACGGCTCAGTAAGAGAATTATATGCCTCACTTGATACTCAGCTTCCTATATGCTGAAAATCTTTTTCTGTTTTTCCTATAGGCTCTAGGCTCGCATGTAGGAAAGATACTACAGTCGGCTAGGGATCCGAATGGAGTAAGGTAGGTATTTTAGAATACCATACTTGTTACGGAACCTAGAAGCAACTGTAGAGAAAAAATTTTTTTTTCTTTTTGTTTTGAATTAATAAATCCTTTTCTTTTTTAATCTTTCATAATCTTTTTCATATTCCTTTCAAAATAATGCCTCTACGAAATAAAGCCTTTAAATAGAATAATTAATATCCGTATATTCCTTGAAAAGAATATTAGTTAAATCATCATCTTATTTCTTCAAAACTTATTTCATGTTTTAATGTACTCTCTTAATTAGTTCTGTCCGTTAAAAAGCAGAATAAGCTATTAAAATCTATTTCATTCTTTGACATTTGTCGAATTCACGAATCACACTCACTTACTTATCGTCACAATATCCTACGATTTCTCATACTAACATCGGAACACGTGTAGCACTTAGTTCCCGAAGGACTCTAGAGGTGGCTCCCACTGTTCAATCATCGAGTCTCTGCTCGGTATGGCCTGTACTGAAACATCAGAACACGTGTAGCACTTAGTTCCCGAAGGACTCTGGAGGTGGCTCCCACTGTTCAATCATCGAGCCTCTGCTCGGTATGGCCTGTACTGAAATATCGGAACACGTGTAGCACTTAGTTCCCGAAGGACTCTAGAGGTGGCTCCCACGGTTCAATCATCGAGTCTCTGCTCGGTATGGCCTGTACTGAAATATCGGAACACGTGTAGCACTTAGTTCCCGAAGGACTCTAGAGGTGGCTCCCACGGTTCAATCATCGAGTCTCTGCTCGGTATGGCCTGTACTGAAATATCGGAACACGTGTAGCACTTAGTTCCCGAAGGACTCTAGAGGTGGCTCCCACGGTTCAATCATCGAGTCTCTGCTCGGTATGGCCTGTACTGAAATATCGGAACACGTGTAGCACTTAGTTCCCGAAGGACTCTAGAGGTGGCTCCCACTGTTCAATCATCGAGCCTCTGCTCGGTATGGCCTGTACTGAAATATCGGAACACGTGTAGCACTTAGTTCCCGAAGGACTCTAGAGGTGGCTCCCACGGTTCAATCATCGAGTCTCTGCTCGGTATGGCCTGTTCCGTTTGACATATTCCATGTCATGTAAAATATTTCCCTTTTTAACATGTCACCTATCATTTATGGATTTTAATATAGACGTTAATCTTGTCGTACTATAAACCCTGGAGGGTAAAGGACTAACCCGGTCAAATCTATGACCATAATCTATATTGTCCTCGGTGGATCACGGATCAGGTGTCGACCGGGACTAAACATGTCACATAACATGTATCAGCATGATAAGAATACCAACCAGTCTCAAAACCGTATTTTTTCATCGGAAAATACACCTTATGGAATTTATACAATTATATAATTCCATGATTTAAAACCATAAGGGTTATAATCCTTTAGTGAATATTGATAAAAATATCCATAAAATATTTACTATATTTCACTTCATCTTTCGTCTCGTAATTCGTGTAATTTATCTATTTCGAGAATTTTCGGTGATTTCATTATCACCATTCTCGAATACATGAATATTCTAAAGTTCCATCTCATTATATTCATATTTTATGAAATTTAGAAATTTCCTCATGTCTCGTGATTTACTATCGAAATTCGGAAATAAATCATTTAATATGATTTTATAAAGTTTTTCTAAAATTTTCGGCAGCATAACGGCTGCCGATTCACTAACCTCCTGCACGGAAAATACAGTTTAAAATCTTTCAGCCAGTACTTCTTCCCAAATTATTTTCAGCAATTCATGCATCATAATAATTTTCATAAAATAATTGCATAAAATATTTCAAATTAAATTATGCAGACTGAGTATCCTTACAGTGCTGCACATGCATCCCTTACCTTTTTCCGGGTCGGCGACTTCCGCTTATCGATCGCGCCCGCGCTCCATTTCTCCCGATTCCTTATCTCGATTGCTGAAAATAATTTCTGGAATTAAAATTCTAATTTTTAGAATTTTTCATAATTTATTTAATTTTTTTCTGAAATTAAATTCTCGGGAAATTTCTTACCGAATTTGTAAAATCCCGGGTTGTCGAATTTTCGGGAATTTTCCGAATTCCCAAATTTTCCTTTTTCCTCTTTTTCTTCCTTTTTCCTCTTTTTCTTTTCTTTCTTTCCTTTCTTTTTTCTTTTTCTTTTTCTTTTTCTTTTTTCTTTTCTTTTTTTTTTCTTTTTCTTCTTCCTTTCCCGGTTAGACCGGTTCAGAGCCTTTCCTCGCCGGTTCCTCGCCGGCGGCCGGTTCTCCGGCGGCTCGTTGGTCCCTCAGCTGGCCGGCGTCGAGGCGAAGCTGCCGGTGGTCTCAGCTTGGCCTGGATCGGCGGCACGGCGGCGGATCCACTCGGTTTACCTTCGGTCACTTCTCCTCCTCCGTCGGCCTTCCTCCGCCGTCGTTGGCCTCACCGGTGGCCTCCATCCCATTCCTCTCCTTCCACCGATGCTTCGGCTGTAATGGCGGCGGCCAATTCCGCCGGCAACCGCCAGATCTAGTTTCGTTTTCTTCCTCGGTTTTCCGCCGTTTCGCGTCGATTCCTTCTCCGTTTCGCTTCGCCGGCGTTGCCATCAGCTTCCTCTTCCTTTGCCGGCGACGACTTTCTCTTCTCCTCTCTCCCTTTCCTTCTCCGGCGGCCGCTGACGGGGGCGATCTCGCCTAGGGAAGGCAGAATCGGGGTCTTCCCGATTCTGTTTCTTTTTTCTGTTTAGTTTCCTTTTTTTTTTGTTTTACCTTTCTTTCTATTTTTAGCATATAAATATATTATATACTATATACTTTACACTTTATACATATATATAATATACATACTATATATTACATATATATTATTTCATATAAGTATAGTATAATATATATTATATATAATATATATTGTATATTACAAATATATATTTAGTATATATATTTGTATATTTATATACTTTAAAATACATAACATTTATATAAGTATTTATATAAATGTATTAATTCCATATATATATTGTATTAACAATATATATATTCAAACTTTAATGAAATTTAATATTTACATTTTCTCAAATATGTATATACTTACATATACATAAAATATCATACTTGAATACATATGTATTATTTAAATTTATCAAATAGTATATATATTCTTATATATACCAATGTACCTTTAATATATACTATATACCATACAGTATTTAAACACATATGTATTTATATCAAAATACATTTATATAATTTGTAATTATATAACCATATTTTATTCTCATTTCTCATTTTCTTATTTAATTTGGATTTCCATTTATCCAAATTAAATTTCCCTATTTTCCTCATTTAATTTCCCTCACTTAAATTTCCAAATTTTATCACTTCCTCAATTCTCGGAATTTTCACAATATTCCGATTCTCACAATTTTATTTATTTACTTTAATTTATTTATTTCCTCTTATCTATTTTCTTTAATTATTTATTTTCAATATTTATTATTTCCAATAGTTGAAAAATTTACGGTTATCACATCTATGTGGTCAATCAGTCCACATGACAACTTATTAGAGATCCATTATCCACATCATTAGTTACAAGAAACAGTGTGAGGGGCAAGTACCACATTGGAAACTTTTGAAAGTTTAAGTACCACATTATCACATTTCACTATAGTTTCGAAGTTATTTGTGACATTAACCCTTTAAAATTATTGTATGGATGGATAGATTAAAAAAACTAATTCTTATTTTAATAAGTTTTTAAAATACATGAAATAAAGAAAAATTATCTTAAGTATGCAAAAAATATAATCAAACACGTGTGTAATATTCAAAATAATTTGTTTTAAATAAGAAAATCAAAACAACAACAACAACAACAACAACAACAACAACAACAACAATAAAAAAGTTGGGTGCAATGTGGGTTAGACATGTTTAAGGTCTGAGCTATCGGTTCAAACTCGAAAGCCCGCCCAATTTTGGGCAGGTGTGGACAAAAACATTAGGGCCATTAAATTGGTGTTGCACACTCCAATTACTTAAATTTCACACCAAATTTTTTCTTTTTCATCAGATTTTCACTTAGTCGGTTGGATTATGCTTAGTGTTGTCACTCAGATATTATAGTAAAATTTATGGAGCTATATAATATTTAACTATTCACATCAGTCCCAGTATAGTCACTCATAATACATATTTATTTTTCATGCAATAACCCATAATAAAGACTATAGTAGACACTTAGAATTCTTTTAATTTACTGTTTAGAACCCTTTACACACTAAAGGACTGTGTAATGAATGTCTGAATTCAATATAATAATTGTGCAAGTATACCTGTTGGGTACAATATTGAAACTTCGTAGAAATCTGATCAAAATCCTTTCCACACAACTAGTTATTACAACGCTTAAATCTGTAAAGTAAAGAAGGGGTTGAGCTTTAGGGAAAGCCTAGTAAGAACTATATATAAAAGAACTGACACTATGCACACCTATATGCATAAGTCGAAAACGTGTTCATAACTCACAGCCGTTATTAAAACAGTGCTTGGACACTCATCAGAAGGATACTATAATTGGTTAAGTAACCAAGCTGAGTATGGGAGAATGCTTTGGAGCACCTCACATGTCTCGGTCCCTAAATCTGACTATAGGCATAGTTATCAATATCGTACAATACGCGATACGTATCGTACGATACGTTTCGATACACATATAAAACGATACAAATCTATATCCTATATCATTTTTGTTAAGAATTAGAAGTGAATCGGAAGCAAATCGTACAATACTCAATGCTTTCAATACGGTATGATACAGTTATTTTATTTAATTCAAGTCCAATTAAGTCTTTTTCTTACAAAATTACTAACAGCCCAATTTTTTTATTTTTTTGAATTCAAATGAAAAAAATCTTGAGATCTTGCAAAAATAATTGCCCAATTGAATTTTTAAAAATTTATAAAAATATATAGAGAAATTAAAATTTTTAATAAAAATATTATTTTTACCTCCAAAAAATTAAAAATTTTAATGAAAATAATAGTTTTGTTCCATTTAAATTTATTAAAAATTAAAATATGAGCATATAAACTTTTTTGAGTAACTTATCAACTTATTTTAATATTTTATTATTATATAAAAAACATGAACGATTATATTAAAAAAATAACAAACCATTTATTTAAATAATTTTGCATTCATTGACATATATATTTTTTTATTTGTTCTTGTATATTAGTACATATGAAAAATTGAAAATATCAAATACTCATATATATATATATATATATATATATATTACATGTATATATTATTTGTAATTAAAATTTTTATCCGTATCTTACGATACGATACTCGATACTAGATTCTCAAAAATAAAATTTCGATATATGATACATATCTCGATTTAATAACTATGACTATAGGGAATATCAAAACTTCGCAGAGAAAGAATTCATACATATTAAATTCGAATCAAAACCTTTCGATCTTTTAGTAAACCATTAAGTAAAACACTTAGTGAAGCACTCAGTAAAACAATTAGTAGTTCCTTCGATAAACCCCTTAATAAACAGTTTAGTAAAATGTTTGGTAAATCTCTTAGTGTACAATTTAATAAAACCTTTTTAGAGTACACTCGATATATAGTAAATAAACAATCAGTAAACAGACGAAAAACAATCAGAAAATGCTTCGATAAACGTTCAATGAATTGTCAAAAAACCATCAGTAAATGATTAGAAAACCATTAATAGACCGTCGAATTACATTCAGTAAACATTTGGAAAGTGATTAGTAAACAAACGGAAAACCGTCAGTAGATCACCTAAAAACAACTAGTAAACCATCAGAAATCAATGAGTAAAAAAAACAAAAAACAACCAACAACAATCAGAAAACGATCAAAAATCAATTGGAAAATGGTTAGAAAACAATCAGTAAACGATCAGAAAACAACCAGTAAACGATCAGAAAACAGCCACTAAACGATTAGAAAACAGCCACTAAACGATTAGAGGATAATCAATAAACAATAAAAAAATCAATAATCAATTGAAAACCAGTTAGTGAATGATCAAAAAAATAGTCAGAAAATGTTCAGAAAACAATTGGAAAACAATTCAGAAAACAATCAGAGAACAATATGTAAACGAACAGATGACGATCAGAAGGTAGTAGAAAATGATCAGAAAACAATCCGTAAACGATTAGAGAACAATAAGAAAAACGATCAGTAAACGATCAGAAAACATTCAGTAATAATCGATCAGATTTAGTAAACACTTAGTAGATCAAATTAATTAATCAGATTCAATAAACACATATCAAAACAGCTTTAATAACAGAATGGTGGAGACTAGGCTACACCCAACAATATCATGCATGAAATAAAAATCCCATAGGGATTAGAAACAGAAATCCTAGAGGGATTAGTAAAGACATATGGTCATAGTCAAAGGCAGTGTACACTTGCCAGGTGACATTTGCAGGGTTGAAGACTTGGCAGGTCTAACAGCATATAATTTATCACTCAGAATGCATGAAATGGGGCTACCAGTCTCAAAACATTTAATTGATTCCCCTGAAAATAATAAAATCAATACTCTATATTTTCCAAAACATAGTATGGTTGTAACGTTCCATAATATATAGTAAATATCCATAAATCACATGTACAGTCAGTTGGTTGGGCTATCTACGATGCCTTTATACGTCACGACCCGAAGTCCGCGATGTTCACTTGATACTTATACTGTTTCCCTATTTAAAATTTTCAAATTAAAATTTTCCTTTTCGATTTAAGGTTTGTGTTCAGTGTAAGTGTAGTCACTAAACTAATTTCATTGATCCTTTCATTATATTTTAACCTTGATAACTTAAACATTTATTTTGTGAGTGTATTTACTCAACTCTCTATGTGAACTATAGTGATTTCACTTAAATATTAAACTGGCAAAGAAATGGGTCGAAAACCTCCCCTTCATATTTTATCACTTTCCCCAGTTAATTAACCTACAAAAAAAATCCACAATTCACAATATATATACCTCATGTACTACATACAATCTCAGAATCATCTCAATTACAATTTCATATTCTACAAAACATACAGTCAACCAAACATAATCACATCCCAGATAGCATTCGATGATTATATGAACCTATATAATAGTTGACCACGGTCCTAAGTTACATCCCGACTCATTGAATTAAATATTTACTGTGCATCAATTAAAGTCCTACATGTAAACAAGCGATATACAGAAAGCGTATACCTCAAAAGCATTTGAATAAGTTTGAAGGACAAAGGACAGTATCAAGCCTACGTACCATATCCGAAGGCCCACACAAAAGCTCTCATGACAAAGTTTAACTCGAATAGTTTGAAAAGAGATGAAATTAAGGGAGTGAGCAAACCCACGGCTCAGTAAGATACTAATATAATAATTGAACTAAGATTATATTGTCCCTAATACAATGCATGAAATCCTGCAAGTGTATCTCCCAGTATCATTTAGAAGCCAATACCCTTTGAATATTTATTCAATCATGCCCTAATGATACTAAGTATCCTTGTATCATTGCAAATCATGCATCAATGCAACATGTACTATCATGATAGAATTCAATATGTAACTTATAAAAATTTTGATGTATAAAACATCCATTTCAAATCATATTTCAAGTAGTAATAATCATGTACAAAATTCATGTAGTTCAGAATCATTCAACATATACTTTAAAACACATTTCAAAACATATGCAACCTCAAATCATACCACGTGTGGTATAAAACCATGTGTATATCATATTCAGTCTCAATCATATCAAATATACTGTAAAACATATCATGTCTAGAGTTTGCACATAGTAAATCATACTCTAGACAACATTTAACATTTAGTGAGTGTGATAACTGAGAATTTTTCCGATTTTTGGTATTAAATTACTCGGGAATTTAATTTTCTGCAAATAAATAAGCAAAAGTAAATAAATAAATTTATTTACGAGATGGAAAAATTGTTGGAATTCCCGAATTTGATGAAGTGATGAAGTTGAGGAAATTATTTTGAATAATTTTTCGGATATTAAGAGATCCAAATATTAAAGAGATGAAAATGAGTATAATTATTTTGGATAATAAGAAATCCAAAATTTAAGAAAATAAAAATGTGTATATATATATTTATTAATTAATAATTATATTTATAAATATTTATTTATAAATATAATTAAAAAAAAGAAAAAGAGCGGGAATCAGGATACAAACCCGATTCCCTTGTTTCTTTTTCTGTTTTGTTAAACAGAGAAGAAAACAAGAGGAGTAGCCGACCCTCGTCGACCGACCGAGCGAGGTCGCTGGTGAGCTGAGGAGGAGAAGAGGAGAAGCTGGCTGGCGACGGGGAAAAGGAAAAGAGGAAAGAGAAATCGAAGCGGAAAGGAAAACTTAGTAGAGGAAGAGGAGAAAGGAAACGGCGGTGCCGACCGGTTCAGGCACTGCCACCACCATCGGCGTCACCAGCGAAGACTGACCAAGCGAAACGGGGTAACCGGCAATGAAGGCGAAGAGAAAAGGAGGGAGAAAAAGAGAAGAGAAAGGCCGAAAAACCCACCTCCAAATCCGCCACCGCCGTCGTCATCGCTAGGGAAAAGGAGGCCAAATCTGGCTTCGTGGCAACCTCAGCTAGCTGTGGAGTGGCTGAACCACCAGAATGGATGGCCACCGATGGCTGAATTGGCCAGCAGAGGCTGAACCGGCCGAACCAGTTTAACTCGACCAAACCAGTCTAAACCAGTCCGAACTGGTTCAGACCAGGAAAAAAAGGGAAAAGAAAAAGAAAAAGAAAAAAAAGAAAAAGGAAAAGAAAAGGAAAAAGGGAAAAAAGAAAAAAGAAAAAGGAAAAAAGAGAAAGAAGAAAAAGAAAAGAAAAGAAAAGAAAGAAAAGAAAAGAAGAAAAAGAAGAAAAGAGAAGAAGAAAGAAGAAGAAAGGAAAATGGGTAAGGAGGTGGTACATGAATTATGTTTGGTTATGGAAATTATTGAATTTTATTTAATTATTTTCTAAAACATGGATGTGTTGTTGAATTATGGTGAAGGTTTCAAGTGCTGATGTGTAAGATTTCGGCTAGGCTCGGAAATTAGGAACACGCTAAGCTCGAGGCGAATTGGTAAGATACTTTTATAAAGTAGTGGTAGTGTTATATTGTATGTTTTGGAATTTTGATCCTGATGATGAATGAATTATTGAAAAAAAAAATTTTAATACTAAGAGGACCTACAATTGGTGGTAGGAGTCTTAGTAATGATCATGATATCGAAATAAAAATGATTGTGGAATACTACTGTGTTTGTTTGGAATTGTTACAGGAGGTTTTAGTTCCTGAAATGTTTGAGGAAAAAGATTAAGGTTTTCTCGTATAAATGGAATTTTGGAAAGAATTATCAAAAGATAAATTTTGAAGGGACTTTATCATATTACCGGAAAACTTGGTTTTCGAAATAGTTTGAGAAGTTAAATGGTTGAATATGATAACATGATGAGTTATATTGTGTAAGCCTTATAGAATCGATAAATTGATTTATCTTACTATGACGAATTTGTCGTCAAGTTGAAATTGACGTTGAATAACGATTAGCCAAACCATTGATGAAATTAATGATGATAATATGATATAATTTGGAAGAGAATATTGAGGTTGAATTTCCCGATATAATCTAATCATTGATAGATTCAAATCAAGGAGTGTCACCCATGTGATTATATGGCTTCGATTTTAACTTTGGAATAGGTCTTGACAAATATTCTATAATATTTGAGTGACTTGGAGAAATTTGGAGGACATGATGAATGGTCCGTCTTAGTGGTATGATTGAGACGATGATAATAAGAAAGTAGATTGTGATGTCTTATGGACATTTGATAGATCACACGTCTACATAAAAATGTACTTGTACATATCGATATTAAATTTGATGTGAACTAAGATTTTTGCAATAACATGGATGGTTGCAAGGCGACTTAAATGATTGAAACATTGTTGATAGTGGAAATTGGCAAGTTCTTTTAAGTGGGTAAATTGCCAACCAAAAATTGAATTGATGATGCCTTATAGATAATTCTAGCATGGTATTACATTATACAGGCCATATAAAAATTGAGTTGAAGATTGTGATCTGGTTTTGTGATAGTGAATGAAATTGAACCTTAAGTCTGAAATTATGAACGTGTGCCAATAGGTTAAACCATAGATGGATTTGATAAGTGAATATCAATCTTGTAGTTCTGTTACCTTCGATGTCGACTCTGAAATAGATATCGAATGATGATATTGGTATTACAAAATTTCAGTACCTTGATGGCTATATAGAAACATGGTATTTAAATACTCAAAAATACTAAGAGGATTTATACTAATGATGTGGTACTAGTACAGATAATGAAATATACAAATGATTGTTATAGTCAATAACTATTGAGAAAGGATATTGAATACCAAATGGTTTGATACCAAGTGATTTGATTACGGAATAATTTGAATGCTGAGCAATTTGAATACCGAATGAATTGAATATTGAATTGATTTGAATACTAATTTGACAGAAAGAAAGTTTTGAAATCGAAGGATTGATGGTGATAAATTTAAATAAATTGCTTCACTGTATTAGATGAATATATTGCTTATATTGACATTTGAAAATATCACCGAAGTTACATACTAAAATGGTTTTATAGCATGCCTTGTTACAACTTGTGATGTTATAATAACATTTATATGAATGCTAAAAAGTATAGAATAGTTTTAAAAAGAAAGTATATAGTATATACATATATTAATATATGAAGCCTCTTAAAGAATTTTTACCATATGCTTTACATGATTTTGACAAGAAAAGCTAAAGATTTAAATGTTTTATGAGACTATAGGCACCCTAAAAGAATGAAATTCAATAAAGCATAGTGGAAACTGCCTAATTGGAGATTTCTCATTAGGTAGAGATACTTGTTCGACAATAGTCGTGGACAGGTCTCAGTCACGCCTGATCAGTGAGGCTGAGAGAGATGAGGTCTATGGCCATAGATAGCGCCCTAGTTGGTTTCCAAGGGACGATGACATGATTTTCACTGCTAGCTACAGTGATCTAAGTCTTTATTGATAGAGCATTAGGGATTTAGCCTAGTCTCAAACCGATATGATATGAAGTCTAGAGTATGATTTTATTGATATGAACTCTAGACTTGACATGATTTATACAGTACATGAAACATACTTGAGATGAATATGAAATATGTTTTGAAACTGTACATATTTTTAACATGTTTTAAAAGTACATGTGATATGATTTCGACACTTATATGATTCATATATGATTTTATGTCGAATATGTATGATATGCAGTCTAGAGTATAGTTTGATTTGATATGAACTCTAGACCTGATATGACTTACAGTATATGAAAAAATGTTTTGAAAACCGCACATGTTTTAGACATGCTCTAAAAGCGAATATATGATTTGCAAATTGTATATGCTCCGATCATGTATTAAAAGTAAATATGAAATGAATTGAAAATTTATATGTTTGAGCATGTTCTAAAGTATATATGATATGATTTGAAATGATAGCGGTTTATACAGTAAAGTTTTTTAATTTGTCTACTAAATCATGACATAATAATATGCTTTTTACATAAGATATGTCATGACCTTTTATTGTACACAAACATGAGAATTATATGAGGACTGTCATGACTCGGTATTAACGATATTCCATCTACATGATGTCATGACATAATACGATACATGAATATAGAATTTATACGAAGAGAATTATGACTTCGTACCACCGTGATCATGATTTTCCATATGGAAAGTGATATGAGATGATAGAATATAGGAGTATGATTATGAAACGTAAAGTGACTTGATATGATATCTCAATTGAACATGATGTACTATGAGATTGATGTGAGTATGGACTAATAGTATATGATATTCAAATTATACACGATGCATTGTTGTGCGATGCAATGTAGTATAAGGACAAGAAGATCAAAAGTGATTAAGTTGATCTATTTAGAGGTCTGAGTGATAAACAGATGACAGGAATTGAGATAACGAGATGTTATCGATGAAAAAGGTGAACTGTAATTGCAAACTTGCAGGTTTTAAACATTGTAATTAAGACAGTATAATTCTACTCCTGCATTTATATTAGTATCTTACTAAGCCGTGGTTTGCTCACCCTACTTAATTTCATCTCTTTTCAAATAATTGAGTTAAACTCTGCCATGAGGGCTTCTAAGTGGGCCTCCAGATACGGTATCTGGGCTTGGTACTAGTCTTATGAGGTATATGTTCTTTATAAAACGCTTGTTTATATGTAAGACTTTAATTGATGCACAGTACATATTCTGTTAAACAAGTTGAGATATAACTTAGAACCGTTTTCTCGCTAGTTTAATATTTAAATGAAATGACTATAGGTCACCTAGATAGTATAGTAACTACACTGACACCGAATACAAACCTTAAAATGAAAAAGAAAAATTTAGTCCATAAATTTGTAAAAGAGAAAAAGTACGAGTAATAAGTGAAAGTCGCGGCCTTCGAGTCGTGACAGATTTAATGATATCAGAGCACGTTTGTCTAGTACGTGTCGGTGTAGTTGAGACCTTGATAGTGTTACATCCCATGTACTGTGTAATGTCTACATGTAAACTTGTGGGTTATCGATCTATACCAAGATTAGTTTGCTATTGGTATAGGTTTTTATTTTGATTTAATTCAGAAAATGAAGACAATATGGTTGAGTCAAGGTAAACCCGGGGCCGAAACGCCTAGGGGATGCCAGTCGACGGCCTACTGAGACGGGCTGGGCCTTGACATAAAAGATGCCAATCGACGGCCTATTGAAACGGGCTGGGAATAGTTAATGAATGGTATCAATACTATATAGAAGAATTGTGTATCACCTTAAAAGAATAAGATATTGAATAATCGAGAATGATTGATTGAGGCATTTTATATTTTGAAGATAATAGAACGATCGCATAAGATATGATCGATATGTAAAGTGAGAAGGATTGAAAGAGGTAAAAGAATCGCCAATGGAATGACCTAACATAGTTGACCTAGGATAGGTCACGTGATGACTGGAATTTGAGCTATATAATGAGCTTAATCTAAAGGTTTTGTCTTATAAAGTCACCCAAACTTGTGGCATTACGCCAATGAAACTAATGGAACCTAAATATATGGCTTGATTGAAAGTACAATCCCACCTTAATTATGAGGACTATTGGGAATTGAAATTATGATTTCGAGTTATAAGGGAATACGAATATGAAGCAGCTCCTGAATTTAAAACTAAAAGTGATTTCACTTTGGTTATCACATGATTATGGTTAGATGTGAGATCGAGTCAAACTTGACAAATGAAATATAATGATACTCAAAGGAGTAAATAGATGAATTATATGATTTACCACCAGCTATGTTAAAAAAAAAATAAAAAATGATATATATATATATATATATACACACACCTCGGAATGGTGAAATTGTATGGATAACATGGTGACAAAATTGATGATTTTATTAGTCACCTGTGGAATCTAAATTAAGAAAAGATTTCATGTTCAGGTATATTCTAAAACCTAAGTGATATCAAGTATATCAAAAGAATAGGAGATGTAATAAGAATACTACATGGAAAGAGATATAGAGAGAAAATGATTGATAAATGTTGCAATTATGGCAAGAGATGATTAACAGTAAAATTTGTAATGAGGGGCAGCCTTGATGAAATAAATGTAAAAATGAGTATTTGGGGATAACAATGAAGAGTCTAGAAGAGATATGATGATATGGACGTGATTAAGGACTGATTGTCTAAATGGAATCACTTTCCATTATCAAGCTTCTAAATTTCTCTAGTGCCATAGTCGGAACATGATTATGGAACGATGAGAATTTATGTGAAGTTCCAGTAAGCATACATGTGACGGGAATCCTTGAGTTGCCATATGCTTATGGGGAATAGCAAAAAGCTTTGGGATTCCAAATTTACTGACAGCACTGCTCCATACTTATATGAATATTCAAGCGTAATATGTGAACTCTTATAGATATATAGAGAGCGGGTGCATTGAATTTAAAAGCTACTAGGACAATTACATTCTACTGATTAAATTGTTTAAATGATAGCTACCAAGCTATATCGACTTTGGCACCAAATGAGAAAATGGATGATGAACAGTATAAATCAGCTATGATGCGAAGAGAGATGAAATTCGTTAACTCCCAAATTTATAAGAAGTTTTAGAAAGTATAAATATATGGAGAAAAACAAAATATAACGATATAAAAGGTAATTCTAATGTTGAAGATATGCTGGCAGTATCATTTAAAAGATGATTGAAAGGACAAGAAAGATAAGAGTACAGGATGGTACCACCTTTTAATTTAAGTTTAATTCGGAGGACTGAATTTCTTAAGGTGAGGAGGATGTGATAACTGAGAATTTTTCCTATTTTTGGTATTAAATTACTCGAGAATTT
The DNA here is from genome assembly GCA_031772115.1 of Heritiera littoralis. Classification (NCBI taxonomy): domain Eukaryota; kingdom Viridiplantae; phylum Streptophyta; class Magnoliopsida; order Malvales; family Malvaceae; genus Heritiera; species Heritiera littoralis. Next base: position 1,100,517 of record JAPDPK010000037.1, on the reverse strand, counting down.
AATTTTATGCAAATAAATAAGCGAAAGTAAATAAATATATATTTACGAGATGGAAAAATTGTTGGAATTCCCGAATTTGATGAAGTGATGAAGTTGAGGAAATTATTTTGAATAATTTTTCGGATATTAAGAGATCCAAATATTAAAGAGATGAAAATGAGTATAATTAATTTGGATAATAAGAAATCCAAAATTTAAGAAAATAAAAATGTGTATATATATTTATTAATTAATAATTATATTTATAAATATTTATTTATAAATATAATTTAAAAAAAAGGGAAAAGAGCAAGAATCGAGATACAAACCCGATTCCCTTGTTTCTTTTTCTGTTTTGTAAAACAGAGAAGAAAACAAGAGGAGTAGCCGACCCTTGTCGGCCGACGAGCGAGAGAAAAGGGAGTGAGGTCACCGACGAGCCGAGGAGGAGAAGAGGAGAAGCTGACCGACGACGGGGAAAAGGAAAAGAGGAAAGAGAAATCAAAGCGGAAAGGAAAACCAAGAAGAGGAAGATGAGAAAGGAAATGTGGTGTCGACGGGTTCAGGCACCGCCACCACCATCGGCGTCACCAACGAAGATCGACCAAGCGGAACGGGGTAACTGGCGATGAAGGGGAAGAGAAAAGGAGGGAGAAAAAGATAAGAGAAAGGCCAAAAAACCCACCTCCAAATCCGCCACCGCCGTCATCACTGCTCGGGAAAAGGAGGCCAGATCTGGCTTTGTGGCAACCTCGGCTAGCTGTGGAGTGGCTGAACCGCCGGAATGGATGGCCGTCGATGGCTGAACTGGCCAGTAAAGGCTAAACTGGCCGAACCAGTTTACCCGACCGAACCGGTCTGGAAAAAAAAAAGAGAAAAGAAAAAGAAAAAAAAAGCAAAAGGAAAAGAAAAGGAAAAAGGGAAAAAAGAAAAAGGGAAAAAGAGAAAGAAAAAGAGAAAAAAGAAAAAGAAAAGAAAAGGAAAAGAAGAAAAGAAAAGAAGAAAAAGAAGAAAAAGAAGAAAAGAGAAGAAGAAAGAAGAAGAAAGGAAAACGGGTAAGGAGGCGGTATATGAATTATGTTTGGTTATGGAAATTATTGAATTTTATTTAATTGCTTTTTAAAATGTGGATGTGTTGTTGAATTGTAGTGAAGGTTTCAAGTGCTGATGTGTAAGATTTCGGCTAGGCTCGAAAATCAGGAACACGCTAAGCTCGAGGCGAATTGGTAAGATACTTTTATAAAGTAGTGGTAGTGTTATATTGTATGTTTTGGAATTTTGATCCTGATGATGAATGAATTATTGAAAAAAAAAATTTTAATACTAAAAGAACCTACAATTGGTGGTAGGGGTCTTAGTAATGATCATGATATTGAAATAAAAATGATTGTGGAATACTACTGTGTCTGTTTGGAATTGTTGCAGTAGGTTTTAGTTCCTGAAATGTTATGCTGCCAAAATTTATAGGAAAATGTTTGAGGAAAAAGATGAAGGTTTTCTCGTATAAATGGAATTTTGGAAATAATTATCGAAAGATAAATTTTGAAGGGACTTTATCATATTACCGAAAAACTTGGTTTTCGGAATAGTTTGAGAAGTTAAATGGTTGAATATGATAACATGATGAGTTATATTGTGTAAGCCATATATAATCGATAAATTGATTTATCTTACTATGACGAATTTGTCATCAAATTGAAATTGAGGTTGAATAATGATTAATCAAACCATTGATGAAATTAATGATGATCATATGATATGACTTGGAAGAGAATATTGAGGTTGAATTTCCCGATATAATCTAATCATTGATAGATTCAAAATAAAGGAGTGTCACACATGTGATTATATGGCTTCGATTTTAACTTTGGAATAGGTCTTGAAAAATATTCTCTCACGTTTGAGTGACTTGGAGAAATTTGGAGGACATGATGAATGGTCCGTCTTAGTGGTACGATTGAGACGATGATAATAAGAAAGTAGATTGTGATGTCTTATGGACATTTGATAGATCACGTCTACATAAAAATGTACTTGTACAAATCGATATTAAATAGATGTGAACTGAGATTTTTGTAATAACATGGATGGTCGCAAGGTGACTTAAATGATTGAAACACTATTAATAGTGGCAAATTCTTTTAAGTGGGTAAATTGCCAACCAAAAATTGAATTAATGATGCCTTTTAGATAATTCTAGCATCGTATTACATTATAAAGGCCATATAAAAACTGAGTTGAAGATTGTGATCTGGTTTTTTGATAGTGAATGAAATTGAACCTTAAGTTGGAAATTATGAATGTGTGCCAATAAGTTAAACCATAGATGGATTTGATAAGTGAATATCGATCTTGTGGTTCTGTTACCTTCGATGTTGACTCTGAAATAGATATCGAATGATGATATTAGTATTACAAAATTTCAGTACCTTGATGGCTATATATAAACATGGTATTTAAATACTCATAAATACTAAGAGGATTTATACTAATGATGTGGTACTAGTACCGATAATGAAATATACAAATAATTGTTATAGTCGAAACTATTGAGAAAAGATATTGAATACCAAATGGTTTGAATACCAAGTGATTTGATTACGGAATAATTTGAATGTTGAGAAATTTAAATACCGAATGAACTGAATATTGAATTGATTTGAATACTAATTTGACATAAAGAAAGTTTTGAAATCGAAGGATTGATGGTGATAAATTTAAATGAATTGCTTCACTGTATTAGATGAAGATATTGCTTATATTGACATTTGAAAATATCACCGAAGTTACATACTGAAATGATTTTATAGCATGCCTTGTTACAACTTGTGATGTTATAATAACATTTATATTAATGCTAAAAAGTATAGAATAGTTTTAAAAGGAAAGTATATGGTATATACATATATTTATATATGAAGCCTCTTAAAGATTTTTACCATATGCTTTACATGATTTTGACAAGAAAAGCTAAAGATTTAAATGTTTTACGAGACTGTAGGCACCCTAAAAGAATTAAATTCAATAAAGCATAGTGGAAACCGCCTAATTGGAGATTTCTTATTAGGTAGAGATGCTTGTCCGACAATAGTCGTGGACAGGTCTCAGTCACGCCTGATCAGTGGGGCTAAGGGAGATGAGATATATGGCCATAGATAGCGCCCTAGTTGGTTTTCAGGGGACGAAGACATGATTTTCACTACTAGCTACAGTGATCTAAAGTCTTTATTGCTAGAGCATTAGGGATTTAGCCTAATCTCAAACCGATACGATATGAAGTCTAGAGTATGATTTTATTGGTGTGAACTCTAGACTTGACATGATTTATACTGTATATGAAACATACTTGAGATGAATATGAAATATGTTTTGAAATTGTACATGTTTTAAACATGTTTTAAAAGTACATGTGATATGATTTCTGATAGGATGATATTTTGTGAATTTTATATGTGCTAATATATTTTATTTATTGATGTTTTATGCCTAAAAGAGCTTACTAATGTTTATTTTATGTTTTAGGTATTAAATATCAAAGTTGGAATAAAAAGAAGTTAAAAAAGCAAAGTGCAGTAATTTTCTGTCAGCTTGAAAGATTGACATTTTGACCAATTTTAACGACCTGATCTCAAGATTGGCCTTCATGAAGTTGTAGAGACTTCTCAAGGTTTCCAGAATGTCCAAGATCGCAAAATTTGGAGTTCATTTGGTGGGTCAAACGTTTGGACAAAATCAGTACGAAATTCTGGCAGAGAAACGAGATTGAGAAGAAATTCCAACAAAGCAAGTCAAGACCAGATTTTGTTGAGACAAGATAAATTTCTTAATTTTATTATGTCTTAGATCTGTAATTAATTAATAAAAATAGGCCTTAGGATTTTACTTAGAAAATAATTGTAAAAAGATGATGAGATAAAGGTAAGAGTTGACTAGTCAAATTACTTGTTTCCAAGTAAACTCTTATCTGAATCCCACATGCTTAGAAAGTCTTTTAAACTCTTCCTTAGGCCTATATAAAGAGCACAAGGCTCTCATAAACAGCAATCCTCAAATCCCTCCTCCCTCTTCTCTTTTAGTCTTGTAGGATTTTTCTTTAGGTTTTTAATAAAATTTTATTTTTTTTCTTTATTTTTAATTAGTTGCTGATTTCTTTATTATATTTTTATTCTGATTTTTGTTTTCTTTATTTAAATTAATATTGTTTGTGTGTTCTTGCTTGTTAGTTTTAAATCTTGATTATTAATTCTGATTTTATATTATTAAAGATTGCTTCTTTGATTGTTTCTTGCATGATATTTGTAATCTTTTATAATATTAAACTTGAATTTATGATCTTGATATGACTAGTGAGTAGTTTTTCTTATTCAGTTATGAGGTAAATTGATTATTCTTGGAAAAGCATGTTGTGAGATTCTTGAACTATTAATAATTGTTGATTAAGTATCCAAGATTCTCTGAGCACATTATAATGATTGTTTGTTTAATTAGATAGGGTGCACACTATTTAGTTAAATATATAATCTACCGCCGATTAAAAACATAAGTCCGTAATTGCTTGTGGAGTTAATCACTAGGGATATAGGAGAATCAAGGTTTTTTTTAAGTTAAATAAACCGCGCTGAGTGAGTTTGTTACTTAATGTTGACTCAAATCTTTCTAGATATTAATGCTGCTATTAAAACTTAATCTATAGCGCTGAGCATAGGTAAATTTTGATAGTTAGAGATTAATTAAGACGCTGAGCCTTTAATTAACAACACAGTAAGGAAAGATAGGTGTAATTGGATGCTGGGGAATTACACTACGGTTGACTACTTAATTGACAATGATCTTAAATAATCAATGATCAACATCAAAATCCAAGAATGATTGATTGCCTCGTAACTGAAGCTTTTTGCTATTTGTTTTTTTTATATTTAATAATTCTTGTTTTCTTTAGTTTAGACATAGCTTACAAAACCCCCAGATTTTCTTCTTCTTTCCCCAAATCCTAAAATTAGATTTTTAATTTAATAATTAACTTAAAAATTTCAGTCTCTGTGGGTTCGACCCTTGCTCCGCTATCTACATAGTAGAGTTAGGAAATTTTATTTTTGGTGACTGACGACACTTATCAAATTTTGGCGCCGTTGCCGGGGACTGAAATTTGTTTAGGTTAATTATTTTATTTTAAAGTCTAATTTTTTTTTTCTTTTCCTTTTCTTTTCCTTTTCAGGGATTGCAAGATTGCCAAGGATTCTAGTCACAAATTTCAAAAGATTAGGGATTACATACAAGCAACCCAAAGCGCAGTGCCACAAGCACCACATCATCCACCACCACTACCTCCCAAGACCAGAAGTGAGAGGACTCCATAGAGCAAGCTTATGAACCATACTATAATTATGAACCACACTACGATACTTACTATCAAGGATGGTCGGATCATTCTAATTTTAGTTATGGGAATCAATATGAGGTTTACAATATGCCATTCCAAGATACATATCAAGCTCCACCTCAAGACTCAGGTATGCCTCCACCTCAAGAATCAGGTATGTCCCTTGAAGATATTGTTAAAACTCTTGAGATTAAAACTTTACAATTGTCACAAGAGGCTGATGTTTATATTAAGAATATTGATCACCATGTGAGTCAAATAATGAATTCTTTAAGTAACATTGAAGCTATGACCTCTCAACCTATGGAGAATCCAAGAGATAATGTTACTAACATCACCTTGAAAAGTGAAAGGGAAATTGAATCCAAGGAAAGTGCACATGAAGATGTCGACAACTTTATAGAAAGGGAGGATGAATCCAATTTCTATATTAAAGGTGGAGTTGTTGACATGCAAAATGTAAAAGGGAGAGAGAATTTCGACAATTTTATAAAGCACTATGAGGATGTTGAAATCAAGGAATTCAAAGCTGAGGTAAGTGAAAAACAAATTCCTTTTAATGCTTCTACTTACCCTCATCCTTTTCCTGGTAGGTTTGCAAGAGCTACAAATGAAGAGCAAGACATGGAGACCTTGAAGATATTTAGGAAAATGGAAGTTAATATTCCCCTCCTTGATGAAATTAATGATCAAGTGCCTTGTGATGCCAAGTTTTTAAGGGAACTATGCACTTCCAAGAGAAATTAAAAGGTGATGAAAAGCAAGTTCTTAAAGATGAGCTAGAAATAGCCACATGCAAAAATCTTGAGAATGAGGAACTTGAGAAACCGATAAAAAAGTTGAGATCTGGGATTGGATGATGGAAGCTGGAGGGGTCGAGCTAACGACATTAAATAAAAGCGCTACTTGGGAGGCAACCCAAGGATGTAAAACGAGGGAGTATTTCTTCCTTTACTTGTATTACCATTTAATTTTTGAGTTTTTTATTGTTCTTCTTTGCATGCTAGACTTACTTTGAGGACAAAGTAAGATTTAAGTGTGGGGGGGAATATTGGTTTAAGAGTCTATAGAGTGTTTTTTTTTTAGGAAGTGGAAATTAAAGAAAAAAGGGTCAAATTTTTAAGAGTTTTAAAGATCATGATATGTTTTCTTTCTTTTAAAGATTGATTCTAAACTAAAACAAAGTTTTATAGGAAAGTTGAGAGTATTTTGATTGTTATTATTGTTGAAGTGAGTACTTTCTAAAGAATTTATGTGAGTTCATGATTAAATATGATTGCTTATATGATATTGATAATGTGATTAGTTCATTGAAGTTGGTATAAGCAAAGGATAAATAGACAAGAACAAAAAAAAAACATAAAAAAAGAAGAAAAATAGAGGTTGAAAGCTTTAAATTCTACTCCAATATTTTGAGTTACTCGATCTTGTTGATTAAATTCTTGAAGTGACTTAAAATATGAGTATGCAAAGCACTCTAAAAGAGGGCTTACTTGTTGAGTAACCGGGTGATGGTATCACTAATATTAACATTCACATAAAAAGGCAAGTAAGTACTTAGGGAAACCATTATTGAAACCTCAAAAGAAAAAAAAGAAAAAGAAGGAAGAGAAAATAGAAAAAAAAAATTCTTGATCTATTGACTTTGTTTGTGGTAATGTAAAATGGATAATTGCAAAGTTGATGTTATATGTTTCAATTGTATTGATTGTGAATTTTGCATGAATTTATTTATAAGTATGCATGAATATGAGAAGTAATGATTAGAATATGATTGACTTGATTATTTGACTCTTGTTGAAGTTATGAGTTAAGAATTGAAAGATTTGAAAATATGTTCATGATCTTAATCTTTTTTTTCAGTCTTAATTTTTAAATTTTTCAGTCTTATTTTGAATTTTTAGGATTGAGTCTTAAGTAAAAGATTTTGTGGGTATATCTTCTGAAAGCCCTCACGAGACACAACTCGTCCACTAGGGGTGACCTAGGGGTTTAAAGGCTTATTGCATATGCTAAATGCAATCGTGATTCCTACGAAAGTGAGTTAGGATTTTAGGATTTAGTTCTTTAGGAATTAGTTAGCTAAGGTTTGCTAGAGGACTAGCAAAAGCTAAGTGTGGGGGAATTTGATAGGATGATATTTTGTGAATTTTATATGTACTAATATATTTTCTTTATTGATGTTTTATGCCTAAAAGAGCTTACTAATGTTTATTTTATGTTTTAGGTATTAAATATCAAAGTTGGAATAAAAAGAAGTTAAAAAGAGCAAAGTGCAGTATTTTCTGTCCAGCTTGAAAGATTGACATTTTTGACCAATTTAACGACCTGATCTCAAGATGTGGCCTTCATGGAAGTTGTAGAGGACTTCTCAAGGTTTCCAGAATGTCCAAGATCGCAAAATTTGGAGTTCATTTGGTGGGTCAAACGTTTGGACAAAATCAGTACGAAATTCTGGGCAGAGAAACGAGATTGAGAAGAAATTCCAACAAAGCAAGTTCAAGACCAGATTTTGTTGAGACAAGATAATTTCTTAATTTTATTATGTCTTAGATCTGTAATTAATTAATAAAAATAGGCCTTAGGAATTTTACTTAGAAAATAATTGTAAAAAGATGATGAGATAAAGGTAAGAGTTTGACTAGTCAAATTACTTGTTTCCCAAATAAACTCTTATCTGAATCCCACGTTGCTTAGGAAAGTCTTTTAAACTCTTCCTTAGGCCTATATAAAGAGCACAAGGCTCTCATAAACAGCAATCCCTCAAATCCCTCTCCTCCCTCTTCTCTTTTAGTCTTGTAGGATTTTCTTTAGGGTTTTTAATAAAATTTTATTTTTTTTCTTTATTTTTAATTAGTTGCTGATTTCTTTATTATTATTTTTATTTCTGATTTTGTTTTCTTTATTTAAATTAATATTGTTTGTGTGTTCTTGCTTGTTAGTTTATAATCTTGATTATTAATTCTGATTTTATATTATTAAAGATTGCTTCTTTGATTGTTTCTTGCATGATATTTGTAATCTTTATAATATTAAACTTGAATTTTATGATCTTGAATATGACTAGTGAGTAGTTTTCTTATTCAGTTATGAGGTAAATTGATTATTCTTGGGAAAAGCATGTTGTGAGATTCTTGAACCTATTATATAATTGTTGATTAAGTATCCAAGATTCTCTGAGCACATTATAATGATTGTTTGTTTAATTAGATAGGGTGCACACTATTTAGTTAAATTAAATAATCTACCGCCGGATTAAAAACATAAGTCCGTAATTGCTTGTGGAGTTAATCACTAGGGATATAGGAGAATCAAGGTTTAAGTTAAATAAACCGCGCTGAGTGAGTTTTTTACTTAATGTTGACTCAAATCTTTCTAGATATTAATGCTGCTATTAAAACTTAATCTATAGCGCTGAGCATAGGTAAATTTTGATAGTTAGAGATTAATTAAGACGCTGAGCCTTTAATTAACAACACAGTAAGGAAAGATAGGTGTAATTGGACGCTGGGGAATTACACTACGGTTGACTACTTAATTGACAATGATCTTAAATAATCAATGATCAACATCAAAATCCAAGAATGATTGATTGCCTCGTAACTGAAGCTTTTTGCTATTTGTTTTTTTTATATTTAATAATTCTTGTTTTCTTTAGTTTAGACATAGCTTACAAAACCCCCAGATTTTCTTCTTCTCTCCCCAAATCCTAAAATTAGATTTTTAATTTAATAATTAACTTAAAAATTTCAGTCTCTGTGGGTTCGACCCTTGCTCCGCTATCTACATAGTAGAGTTAGGAAATTTTATTTTTGGTGACTGACGACACTTATCAATTTCGACACTTATATGATTCATATATGATTTTATGTCGAATATGATATGATATGCAGTCTAGAGTATAGTTTGATTTGATATGAACTCTAGACCTGATATGACTTATAGTATATGAAAAAATGTTTTGAAAACCGCACATGTTTTAGAAATGCTCTAAAAGTGAATATATGATTTGCAAATTGTATTTGCTCTGATCATGTATTAAAAGTAAATATGAAATGAATTGAAAATTTATATGTTTGAGCATGTTCTAAAGTATATATGATATGATTTGAAATGATAGCGGTTTATACAGTAAAGTTTTATAATTTGTCTACTAAATCATGACATAATAATATGCTTTTTACATGAGATATGTCATGACCTTATATTGTACACAAACATGAGAATTATATAAGGAGTGTCATGACTCGGTATTAACGATATTCCATCTACATGATGTCATGACATGATACGATACATGAATATAGAATTTATACGAAGAGAATTATGACTTCGTACCACCGTGATCATGATTTTCCATATGGAAAGTGATATGAGATGATAGAATACAGGAGTATGATTATGAAACTTAAAGTGACTTGATATGATATCTCAATTGAACATGATGTACTATGAGATTGATATGAGTATGGACTAATAGTATATGATATTCAAATTATACACGATGCATTGTTGTGCGATGCAATGTAGTATAAGGACAAGAAGATCGAAAGTGATTAAGTTGATCTATTTAGAGGTCTGAGTGATAGACAGATGACAGGAATTGAGATAACGAGATGTTATCGATGAAAAAGGTGAACTGTAATTACAAACTTGCAGGTTTTAAGCATTGCGATTAAGACAGTATAATTCTACTCCTGCATTTATTTTAGTATCTTACTGAGCCATGGTTTTGCTCACCCTACTTAATTTCATCTCTTTTCAGATAATTGAGTTAAACTCTACCATGAGGGCTTCTAAGTGGGCCTCCGGATACGGTATCTAGGCTTGGTACTAGTCTTCTGAGGTATATGTTCTTTATAAAACGCTTGTTTATATGTAAGACTTTAATTGATGCACAGTACATATTCTGTTAAACAAGTCGAGATGTAACTTAGAACCGTTTTCTAGCTAGTTTAATATTTAAATGAAATGACTAAAGGTCACCTAGATAGTATAGTAACTACACTGACACCGAATACAAACCTTAAAATGAAAAAGAAAAAATTAGTACATAAATTTGTAAGAGAGAAAAAGTATGAGTAATAAGTGAAAGTTGCGGCCTTCAGCTCGTGATAGTGAGAGACTAGGCATGGATCCCTATTATGTTATCATATCATCTCTAACCCATTGTAGCTATCAATGGGATAGTTTCCCTCGAGGGGTCACTATCTATGATCATAGATCGTCCCAGTCCCACTGATCAGCTAGAAACTAAGGAATGTGTCCACGACTATTGTCGGACAACCTAGAATGGTCTCATCAGGCAACATTTACATGTACATGTCATGTATGTATAAACGGGGTTCCATGCCACTTAGGCAGAACCACAGAATATATACATACTCCGTGCCACAAAGGCATATGCCACACAGGCATTCTATAGGGTACCTGTCGTCTTTAAATCGAAATCTTTGCTTCAAATTTCTTTTCAAATCCTTTAAGACAGTCCACATAATAAAACATTTAAAACTGAATCATTTCTCAAATCAATGCATAATTAAATCTTATGCTCAATCTATTCATGTCATGAGTGATGTAAAACGAGTGTTAAACATCAAGGTCTGTGGTTGTCTATTTATTTCAAACATTTACTTTCACTTAAAGGACTTTGATACATTTCACTTTTAAAATAATACTTTCTCTTTTAAAACGATACATGTTTTTCAAAAATCATATGCTATGTATGAATGAACCTGAGTACACCAAGATATAGTTCAACCTTTATTCAATATGATATTGTGCAAGCTTAGGTAAATAGGTTGGCTATATCTACAGTAACCTTGATTCCTCATTCTCGCGTAACCTTAGTACTATTATCACTTGTTAATCATTATGCATTTACATATAGTCTACCTATGAGAACTCATTACCTTGTACTGTATATGTACATTTATCCGATTAATTATCAATAAAGGAATTATCGATAATATTTTCCAAAATTTAATATAAAAGAATGGTGTCTCTCACATAGAAAATTCCAATGGTAGATGAAAAATATAAGTGTGGAAAATATTAGACAAATGATGGAATAAAAATTACTATGAAAAATTAGAGACTCAAAATGAAATTATTTTTGAGAAAATTAAATGATTGGCCAAATTGGCCAATAATGGATCAAATATTTAAATAAGTAAATTAAAAGAAAATAATTAGATCTTGAAAAAAATTCTGATTTGGAAAATCAGAACTGTTATGACGGCATGAAAAAGAGAATTAAGACAAATTAAATAGGCCAAATAAATGTTTAATAATTAAAGGAAAATTATTAGATTAAAAGTCTTAAATGGTGGCTAATAAGAATTAGCCAACACACACGCCATTCTTCTAGTATCTTCCAGCCATTGTGAATCTCACTTCAATTTTGTCTCCACCGAAAATTCCTCCTTTGTTTCACGTCGAGCAGCTGTCCTTCCATAGCAGATCTTTCATTTTCTTCAGTAAATCACCCAAGTTTCTTGAGGGAAAATAAATCTTGTATATTAAGCTTCCAAAACCCTCAAAGACGTCAGCCCAAAAACCTCAAACAGAAGCTGAATCAATGTGGAAAATCTGCCTCTATACAGATAAAGATTCAGCTAAAAATTTTGAGCTCTTTACTCTTTAATTATGGCTGTCATGAGCAAGAATATTTTGTTTATATCATTTATTTGAAATAAGAATATGCATGAGTTAGAGTTAGGGTTCGGTTTTGATGGTTACAAGGAAGATAGGTGTTGATGATGATGATGATTCACGTGAAAAATGGAAGGAAGGTTGAAACTTAAGAACCGAAAACAGCCATGAAACATTAAAAGAAATAAAAGCATGAGTTTTGGTTGTAGGCAGGGGTCCACGTGAAACCTAAAGGAAGAAGACAAGTTATGTGGAAAAATTTGTAAAGCTTATGTAGGTCAACAAAGGTGGCCGAATGGAAGAAAAATGGGATTGTACGTGGAAAAGAAAACCTTGGTTGATAAGTGCAGCCGAAATAGGAAGCAAAAGAGAGAAGTAAAGGCTGACCTTGTGTGTGTGAATGCTGGACCTTTGACAACCTAAAATATAATAGGTGTAGCCTCAATATAGAAAGATATAAACTGAAACCAACGTGGACTGCAAAACTGAAAAGAAATGAAGGTTTCGGTTGGACAATAGACATCAGGAAAGAAAAGAAAAAGAAAAGAAAAGAAAGAAAGGTTAGATTTGGCTTAGCTAAATGGATAGAAAAATGTGTCAACTGTGATTGGTATATATATATATATATATATATATATATATATATATATATATATAAACCACTTATACTTAGCTAAGACTATTGGGCCAAAATAAAGGACAGAGGAAGTGACGTGAATGGTAAAGAAAAGTGGGGAGAAATTGACTAACTTAGAAGGCTGAAAATATACAAGGATAAAACAAATGTAATACTATGGAAAATGGAAATTATAAGCCAAATAGGCTTAGTAAATGAAAAGGGATATTCGGCTATAGCAATGGACAAGGGGAAAGGAGGAGAAAATTAGTCAATTAAAGTGGCTGGAAAATATACAAGAGTGTATATACAAATAACAAGAAGACATAATCATAAGCCAAAAAGGCTTATGCATGGAAAATGATATTCGGCCATACAATTTTGGTGAAAAAGTTGACTAGGTAAAATGGCAAATAATGCCAAAACAGAAAAGGAAAATGAATGACATATTCATTACCATAAGGAAATCATAGAAATTTCTAAATATTCGATATAATGAGAATTCAAATAAGTAAAGGAATTTTATACATGTTAATATCAAATATTGATTTTATTAAGTTGTTATTTGCAGTTTCTAATCCGATGAGATAAGAAGCATAATGGTGCAATTTAGAACATATCTCTACAATGCTACTGAGTTGGAAGTTCGACGTTTGTGTGGAGCACAAAATAGCATGATCTCGAGATACAGGTAAGAGACGCGTGTGTAGATTTGTAGGGATATCCGAATGCATGATCTACGTGCTATGACTTTTATACGAATTATGGAATATTGGTTTGCCTCCAATTACATGAAATCTGTGGTTTTCTTGTTGGTGAACTATGTTTATAAGTGCAGGGGGCTAGGATTCGGGCAGTCGTTATACTGCCGAAATTTATTCAAAATATTTCTAAAAATGTTAGAAATTATTTTGGTGCATTATTGATATTTTCCAAGCCTCGAAAGGGATGAATTAAATATTTTTCATAAATGGTGGAATTTTCGAAAAGTAGCGATTAAATATTTTTGATACCCATTCCGGTAAAGGTTTTACTACTGAAAATTTATCTCACGTGTTTTATAGTGAAAGGTGTGATTGGTGAAGTGAAATGGTGAATAGTGAATATTTTATAATTAGTGTCAGGATGATATACACTATTCTATTTATGGTTTTCCTTTATGGATAAAATAAATTTCATCACGTGTAATGATTTCCATAAAGGTTTCAACACTGTGAAATTATTGTTTTGAGACTAAAATGTCTCTGCACGTGTTTTATAGCGTGAAATGTGTTGGTAAAATTACTATTAATTTTGGAAAATAAATACTTCTATTTTCCCAAAAAGTATGAAATTATTGGAAATGATTTCCTATAACCTTGAATTTAAAGTTTTAAAAAGGAAAGTGTGGAAAGATACGTATATGTGTACTACGGTGAAAAGGTGCAGTTATGAGAATTTTATTTCATAGTGAATTTATTTTATAAATTGTTTTCACCGTACGATACTGCGATTTATACTTTTATGGATTTTCTGAAAGATGTTATTGATTTTACTTAATTCCATAAAGGTAACGAAAATTCACATATACTGTTTTGAGACTATTATGCCCCGTATCATGCTCACGTGTTCATGTGTACCTTCTCATGTGTTGTGCTGTTGACATTGAGCCGTCTTCAACGGTCCCGGCGTCACTCACTCAGTGTACGACCGAGGACACTTATAGACTATGGTCATAGATCTCATGTATTTATTATACTGTCCCTACAGGGATCTCATGTGTACCCTATTATTCCCTACGGGACTTATAGCATGATATTATTAGGGTGTGCCTAGTCTCCACTATTATTCCACGTGTTATTATTGGTTTTGGTGATAACTGTGGAAATTATACTGTTTATTGTGATGTTTTATCACTGATTTGTGAAAATATGTGAACAGTGTATTTTACTGCTACATGTGTCTAAAGTGATTGATTTCGATGGTGAAAATCAAACTGAATTTCAAATGTGGCTAATATAATTTACTATATTGTTTATTTAATCATATGACATTTTATATGCAGTAAACATTTTAATAAGTTTTATAACTAAAAGATTTTACTGCATATAGTCTTCGAGGTATCAAGATTTGCATACAAATCTCTTACTAAGCCGTGGTTTGCTCACTCCAATATAATATCTCTCCAGATTATTTTCAGTTACCAGTTGAGTATATCATCCGAGGATTAAAGGCTGCACGCTAAGCACCCCGAGGCAGCATTTATAGATCCCGGAGGTATATTTATTTTATTTTATTTTATATATTCAGACTTCTAATTTACAGTACTACCATGTTATATTAAATTAGGGGATGTAAGAGTTGATTAAAATACAATTTGTAAATATTTATTTTCATTCACTGTATGAAGTTACGGAAATCGTACTTTTAGTGAATTAAATGTGAAAATTAAGATATCGTAGACAACCCAACCTGTTCATGTATGGTGAAAATGTGTAAAAAGTGCAAAATACTGTGTAGTTGGGATGTGACAGTTTTAATGGTATCAGAGCGAGGTTGGCCTGATGTCTGTCGATATCTTAGTGATAAAGTGTAGTGATTACATCCCCTGTGGTACTGTAGAGTCTGAATATATAAATGAGTAACTAAGCTAAATCCGTCGAGGTTTAAGGATGAGAGAGATCCACTGGTGGCGGAGCAGTGCTATGGAGAAGCTATTCAAATACCTGAGATGTTTTAACACGGAGCGAGTCGGACTTGCAGTGTTCCAGATGAGTGATGATGCGGAACACTGGTGGAAGTTTGCATAGACGGTACTCTTCGCCCAGTATCCAGTGATTACATAGGACATTTTTGTTGAGGCTTTCCGCAGTCAGTACATCCTCGATACTGCAAAGAAGAAGCTGTAGTAGGAGTTTATGGATTTGACTCAGGGGAGCATGTCAGTGGACCAGTACGAGTCCCGATTTACTACACTTAGTAGGTTTGATCTACTGACTCGGATTGATGAGCAGCATAAGATTGACAAGTGTAAGGCTTGGTTGAGCCTGTCTATTCGGTCTAAGTTGACTACTTTCGATATACGGACATATGATGAGGTGGTCTGACTTACATAGCTCTGTAAGCAAGATATTGAGCAGTATCATGCAGTGTCCGCTAGTAAGGGTAAAGGTAAAGCGAAGAAGGGCATGGATGACAGATCTGGTAGAGAGCAGCCCAAGAGAGAGCTAGATTGTCTGGTATTCAGATCTCAGAGGGGTGATCCACTAGATCGACTACTGCAGCCCCCACTATTACTAGTCCTGCTTCTGTGCCAAGAGGTACCACGGCCAGAGGTGAGCGGTGTGGATGGTCGCATGGTACCCGACCTTACCACATGTCGCCTAAGACTTGTTTTAGAATAGGGTGGATAGGACATTTAGTGAGAGACTGCCCCATGCTCAGGAAGGCAGCTGCATCTACCACATCAACCGTAGTACTTACATTACTAACTCTGGCACCAGCAGCTCCAACAAAATCGGAGAGAGCAACACCTTCTGAGCCTAAGTGGGCGACAACAGTGGAGAAGAGTAAGAAGCCCATGACTTAGGGATGGGTGTACGCATTTGATCGGGAGAGTGCTGATGTGTCCGCGGACATCATTTAAGGGGTTCCAGTAGAGCCGGAGCAGTTAGAGTATATAATACACGCAAATATTCTTTTTAATGAATCTTAGATTTCTGTTGTATATAAAGCCTGTAAGATAAGAGTAGGCGAGAAGGAAATTACAGTTAACCAAATTTTGGTAGTGATGTATGATTTTGATGTGATATTGACTATAGACTGGTTAACGATGAACCATGTAACTATAGATTGTTACACTAAATTTGTAATCTCTTTTCCCAACTCAAGAAAGATATTGTAAAGCTTTATGATAAGTAATAATAGAAGTGAATGTTTATGTCATGTGTGAAAAGAGGAGAAGTTCGAGTGAACAGACACTCTTGAGCCGAAAGTATGTAGTAATGGTATCATATATGATGGTTAGGGAATATGAGTTACTAGAATAATTCTTGAACCTCAGCATGAGTGTGGTATCGTCTGAGAGTTACGGATTTACTGATAACTTCAGGATCGAGTCGAATTTAATGGGATAGATCAGAGATGTTCAAAAGACAGACGATTATTGCATCGGGGTTGCTAGTCAAATACAATTGGGCATACAGACAGATTTTTAGATTGGCACCGATGGGATTTTGAGGTTCTGAGGTCGATTATGTATTCCCAGTGATCAGCAGCTCAGAGATTTGATATTGACAGAGGCCCATACCTCTAGGTACACTCTGGCCCCTGGCAGTACTAAAATGTACCAAAATCTACAGAGGATTTATTAGTGGCCGAAAATGAAGAGAGATATCGCGGAGTTTGTAGCGAAATGTCTCACGTATCAGCGGTGAAGATCGAGCATTAAAAAACCTACAAGATTACTATAGCCTCTACCAATTCCTTCTTGAAAATGGGAGCACACTATGATGGACTTCATCATGGGTTACCAAGGACAGATGACAAAATGATACAATTGGGTGATAGTTGACAGATTAACGAAGTCCGCCCACTTCTTAGCTATTAGATCTACCAATTCTCTCAAGGTCTTGCCGATTTATATGTACGGGAACTAGTGAGGCTACACGGAGTTCCAGTGAGCATTATCTCAGATAGGGATTCTCAGTTTACATCCCATTTATGGGAGAGATGTCAGGAAGCCATGGGATCCCAGTTGAACTTTAGCACCGCCTTTCATCCGCAGACTAATGGGTAGTCCGAGCGAGTGATACAGATGCTCGAGGATAGGTTACAGGTGTGTGCGTTGGATTTTAAAGGCTCCTGGGATGATCATTTGCCGTTAGCCGAGTTTACATATAATAACAATTACCAGACTTACATCGGCATGGCACAATACGAGACGTTATATGATAGATGATGTAGATCTCCAATTACATGGGAAGAAGTGGGAAATCGAAAGTTATTAGCTCCCGAATTGGTAGAGCGAGCCTTGCGGGATGTACAATTGATATGTGAGAGACTCCATACAGTACAGAGTCGGCAAAAGAGCTACGCGGATATAAGAAGCCGACCACTTGAGTTCTCACCAGGGATTATGTAATTTTGAAAGTATCCCCATCTAAAGGCATTATGAGATTTGGCTGGAAAGGAAAACTAAGTCCTCGCTACATCGGACCATTCGAGAGTTTGGATCGCATAGAATTTGGAAAGATAAAGTGTTGCAATCCAAAATGATTCTTCTAGCAAAAGTGCTGTGGCAGTATCACTATGAAGAAGAGGTTACATGGAAAGCGGAAAATGTAATGAGGGAAAAACTATCCAGAGCTTTTCTAGTGTGTGGTTCGAATATAAATTCGGAGGACCGAATTTCTTAAGGTGGGGAGAATGTGAGAACTCATTATTTTGTACTGTATATGTACATTTATCCGATTAATTATCAATAAAGGAATTATCGATAATATTTTCCAAAATTTAATATAAAAAAATGGTGTCTCTCACATAGAAAATTTCAATGCTAGATGAAAAATATAAGTGTGGAAAATATTAGACAAATGATGGAATAAAAATTACTATGAAAAATTAGAGACTCAAAATGAAATTATTTTCGAGAAAATTAAATGATTGGCCAAATTGGCCAATAATGGATCAAATATTTAAATAATTAAATTAAAAGAAAATAATTAGATATTGAAAAAAATTCTAATTTGGAAAATCAGAACTGTTATGACGGCATGAAAAAGAGAATTAAGACAAATTAAATAGGCCAAATAAAAGTTTAATAATTAAAGGAAAATTATTAGATTAAAAGTCTTAAATGGTGGCTAATAAGAATTAGCCAACACACACGCCATTCTTCTATTATCTTCCACCCATCGTGAATCTAACTTCAATTTTGTCTCCACCGAAAATTCCTCCTTTGTTTCACGTCGAGCAACTGTCCTTCCATAGCAGATCTTTCATTTTCTTCAGTAAATCACCCAAGTTTCTTGAGGGAAAATAAACCTTGTATATTAAGCTTCCAAAACCCTCAAAGAAGTTAGCCCAAAAACCTCAAACAGAAGCTGAATCAATGTGGAAAATCTGCCTCTGTACAGGTAAAGATTCAGCTAAAAATTTTGAGCTCTTTACTCTTTAATTATGGCTGTTATGAGCAAGAATATTTTGTTTATATCAGTTATTTGAAATAAGAATATGCATGAGTTAGAGTTAGGGTTCGGTTTTGATGGTTACAAGGAAGATAGGTGTTGATGATGATGATGATTCACGTGAAAAATGGAAGGAAGGTTGAAACTTAAGAATCGAAAACAGCCATGAAACATTAAAAGAAATAAAAGCATGAGTTTTGGTTGTAGGCAGGGGTCCACGTGAAACCTAAAGGAAGAACACAAGTTATGTGGAAAAATTTGTAAAGCTTGTGTAGGTCAACAAAGGTGGCCGAATGGAAGAAAAATGGGACTGTACGTGGAAAAGAAAACCTTGGTTGATAAGTGCAGCCGAAATAGGAAGCAAAAGAGAGAAGTAAAGGCTAACCTTGTGTGTGTGAATGCTGGACCTTTGACAACCTAAAATATACTAGGTGTAGCCTCAATATAGAAAGATATAAACTGAAACCAACGTGGACTGCAAAACAGAAAAGAAATGAAGGTTTCGGTTGGACAATAGACATCAGGAAAGAAAAGAAAAAGAAAAGAAAAGAAAAGAAAGGTTAGATTTGGTTGGCTTAGCTAAATGGATAGAAAAATGTGTCAACTGTGATTGGTATATATATATATATATAAAAACCACTTATACTTAGCTAAGACTATTGGGCCAAAATAAAGGACAGAGGAAGTGACGTGAATGGTAAAGAAAAGTGGGGAGAAATTGACTAACTTAGAAGGCTGAAAATATACAAGGATAAAACAAATGTAATACTATGGAAAATGGAAATTATAAGCCAAATAGGCTTAGTAAATGAAAAGGGATATTCGGCTATAGCAATGGACAAGGGGAAAGGAGGAGAAAATTAGTCAATTAAAGTGGCTGGAAAATATACAAGAGTGTATATACAAATAACAAGAAGACATAATCATAAGCCAAAAAGGCTTATGCATGGAAAATGATATTCGGCCATACAATTTTGGTGAAAAGGTTGACTAGGTAAAATGGCAAATAATGCCAAAACAGAAAAGGAAAATGAATGACATATTCATTACCATAAGGAAATCATAGAAATTTCTAAATATTCGATATAATGAGAATTCAAATGAGTAAAGGAATTTTATACATGTTAATATCGAATATTGATTTTATTAAGTTGTTATTTGCAGTTTCTAATCCGATGAGATAAGAAGCATAATGGTGCAATTTAGAACATATCTCTACAATGCTACCGAGTCGGAAGTTCGACGTTCGTGTGGAGCACGAAATAACATGATCTCGAGATACAGGTAAGAGACGCGTGTGTAGATTTGTAAGGATATCCGAATGCATGATTTACATGCCATGACTTTTATACGAATTATGGAATATTGGTTTCCCTCCAATTACATGAAATCTGTGGTTTTCTTGTTAGTGAACTGTGTTTATAAGTGCAGAGGGCTAGGATTCGGGCAGTCGTTATACTGCTAAAATTTATTCAAAATATTTCTAAAAATGTTAGATATTATTTTGGTGCATTATTGATATTTTCCTAACCTCGAAAGGGATGAATTAAATATTTTTCATAAATGGTGGAATTTTTGAAAAGTAGTGATTAAATATTTTTGATACCCATTCCCATAAAGGTTTCACTACTGAAAATTTATCTAACGTGTTTTATAGTGAAAGGTGTAATTGGTGAAGTGAAATGGTGAATAGTGAATATTTTATAATTATTTTCAAGATGATATAGACTATTCTATTTATGGTTTTCCTTTATGGATAAAATAAATTCCATCACGTGTAATGATTTCCATAAAGGTTTCAACACTGTGAAATTATTGTTTTGAGACTAAAATGTCTCTGCACGTGTTTTATAGCGTGAAATGTGTTGGTGAAATTACTATTAATTTTGGAAAATAAATATTTCTATTTTCCCAAAAAGTATGAAATTACTGGAAATAATTTCCTATAACCTTGAATTTAAAGTTTTAAAAAGGAAAGTGTGGAAAGATGTGTATATGTGTACTACGGTGAAAAGGTGCAGTTATGAGAATTTTATTTCACAGTGAAATTATTTTATAAACTGTTTTCACCATACGATACTACAATTCTGCGATTTATACTTTTATGGATTTTCTTAAAGATGTTATTGATTTTACTTAATTCCATAAAGGTAACGAAAATTCACATATACTGTTTTGAGACTATTGGGCCCCGTATCATGCTCACGTGTTCATGTGTACCTTCTCATGTGTTGTGCTGTTGACATTGAGCCGTTTTCAGCGGTCCCGGCGTCACTCGCTCGGTGTACGACCGATGACACTTATAGACTATGGCCATAGATCTCATGTGTTTATTATAGTGTCCCTACAAGGATCTCATGTGTACCCTATTATTCCCTACGGGACTTATAGCATGATATTATTAGGGTGTGCCTAGTCTCTACTATTATTCCACGTGTTATTATTGGTTTTGGTGATAACTGTGGAAATTATACTATTTATTGTGATGTTTTATCACTGATTTGTGAAAATATGTGAACAGTGTATTTTACTGCTACATGTGCCTAAAGTGATTGATTTCGACGGTGAAAATCAAACTGAATTTCAAATGTGGCTAATATGATTTACTATATTGTTTATTTAATCATATGACATTTTATATGCAGTAAACATTTTAATAAGTTTTATAACTAAAAGATTTTACTGCATATAGTCTTTGAGGTATCAAGATTTGCATACAAATCTCTTACTGAGCCGTGGTTTGCTCACTCCAATATATTATCTCTCCAGATTATTTTCAGTTACTGGTTGAGTATATCATCCGAGGATTAAAGGCTGCACACTGAGCACCCCGAGGCAGCATTTATAGATCCCGGAGGTATATTTATTTTATTTTATATATTCAGACTTTTGATTTACAGTACTACCATGTTATATTAAATTAAGGGATGTAAGAGTTGATTAAAATACAATTTGTAAATATTTATTTTCATTCACTGTATGAAGTTACGAAAATCGTACTTTTAGTGAATTAAATGTGAAAATTAAGATATCGTAGACAGCCCAACCTGTTCATGTGTGGTGAAAATGTGTAAAAAGTGCAAAATACTGTGTACTTGGGATGTGACACTACGACTCTTCAAAAGTATTTATACATCAGCTTATACCGTAATTACCACAAGGCTATCACGCCCTCACAAGTCATTAAGAGTCCACAATGCGTTTGTGTAAATATTATGCGTTTGTGTATATATTTATTTATGTGTATTTCAATAACATCCACATGTTACTAAATCATAGGCCTCTCATCTCGCTTATAATATTGTGTAAATACATCTTTTCATATCCAAATATCATCCATCCAATTCAAATCTCAATTCACTTCCAATTCCAACATCTATCTCACAGTCCATTAATCATAATGATTATCCGTATAAGTTCACAAGCATATAAATATAATTTCGATAATGCTCCAGAATATTAATATCGCATATCTGTTACCAATATCACATTACGACATCAATACCCAGTATCTATGTTTCAATATCATCCAGAGTAAGACATTACCATAACGATTTTCTTTAGTCTCAACCACTATGTCATATAATTAGTAATTTACTTAATAAAATACATTTTTATATTCCATATCACTAATTATACAACCTTTATTATCTATTTCATTTCCACAAGATACTGCAAGTCATATTTCATAATCTTCTTATTAGACCAAAAAAATTGAAATTATAACTCCAAGAATTATATCCATTTTCATCGTGAGACAATTATCCCAATTCACATATACACAATCCCAACGTTATTGATAGGATGATATTTTGTGAATTTTATATGTGCTAATATATTTTCTTTATTGATGTTTTATGCCTAAAAGAGCTTACTAATGTTTATTTTATGTTTTAGGTATTAAATATCAAAGTTGGAATAAAAAGAAGTTAAAAAGAGCAAAGTGCAGTATTTTCTGTCCAGCTTGAAAGATTGACGTTTTTGACCAATTTAACAACCTGATCTCAAGAAGTGGCCTTCATAGAAGTTGTAGAGGACTTCTCAAGGTTTCCAGAATGTCCAAGATCGCAAAAATCGGAGTTCATTTGATGGGTCAAACGTCTAGACAAAATCAGTACGAAATTCTGGGCAGAAAAACGAGATTGAGAAGAAATTCCAACAAAGCAAGTTCAAGACCAGATTTTGTTGAGAGAAGATAATTTCTTAATTTTATTTTGTCTTAGATCTGTAATTAATTAATAAAAATAGGCCTTAGGAATTTTACTTAGAAAATAATTGTAAAAAGATGATGAGATAAAGGTAAGAGTTTGACTAGTCAAATTACTTGTTTCCCAAGTAAACTCTTATCTGAATCCCACATTGCTTAAGAAAGTCTTTTAAACTCTTCCTTAGGCCTATATAAAGAGCACAAGGCTCTCATAAACAGCAATCCCTCGAATCCCTCACATCCCTCTTCTCCCTTTTCTCTTTTAGTCTTGTAGGATTTTCTTTAGGGTTTTTAATAAAATTTTATTTTTTTATTTTTAATTAGTTGCTGATTTCTTTATTATTTTTAATTCTGATTTTTGTTTTCTTTATTTAAATTAATATTGTTTGTGTGTTCTTGCTTGCTAGTTTATAATCTTGATTAGTAATTCTGATTTTATATTATTAAAGATTGCTTCTTTGATTGTTTCTTGGATGATATTTGTAATCTTTATAATATTAAACTTGAATTATATGATCTTGAATATGTCTAGTGAGTAGTTTTCTTATTCAGTTATGAGGTAAATTAATTATTCTTGGGAAAAGCATGTTGTGAGATTCTTGAACCTATTGTATAATTGTTGATTAAGTATCCAAGATTCTCTGAGCACATTATAATGATTGTTTGTTTGATTAGATAGGGTGCACACTATTTAGTTAAACTAAATAATCTACCGCCAGATTAAAAACATAAGTCCGTAATTGCTTGTGGAGTTAATCACTAGGGATGGAGGAGAATTAAGGTTTAGATTAAATAAACCGAGCTTATGTGTTTGTTATCTAATGTCAACCCATATCTTTCTTGTTGTTAATGCTGCTACAACTTATATCTAGAGAGCTTGTTCTAGGTAGGTTAAGTAGTTAGAGATTAGTTAAAGAGCTTGTTTTAACTAACGACTCAGTAAGGAAAGATGGTGTAACAGAGCTTGTTGTTATGCTACGGTTGACTATTTAATTGACAGTGATATTTTGTAATCAATGACCAACATCAAAATCCAAGAATGATTGATTGCCTCGTAACTGAAGCTTTTTGCTATTTGTCTTTGATACTTCATAATTCTTATTTTCTTTATTTTAGAATAGTCTCCAAAACCCCCAAACTTCTTCTTTCCCTAAATCCTAAGATTAGATTTTTAATTTAATAATTAACTTAAAAAATTCAGTCTCTGTGGGTTCGACCCTTGCTCCGCTATCTACATAGTAGAGATAGGAAATTTTATTTTTGGTGACTGACGACACTCATCAAATTTTGGCGCCGTTGCCGGGGACTGAAATTTGTTTAAGTTAATTATTTTAATTTTAAGTCTAATTTTTTTTCTTTTCTTTTTCAGGGATTGCTTGTCTGAGAAGGATTCTAGTCACAAACTTCAAAAGATTAGGGAGTACATACAAGCAACCCAAAGCGTGGTGCCACAAACACCACAACATCCATCACTACCACCTAAGACAAGAAGAGGACTCCATGGAGCAAGCTTATGAACCACACTATAATTATGACCCATACTATGATTATGAACCACACTACGATACCTACTATCAAGGATGGTGGGATCATTTTAATTTTAGTTATGGGAATCAATATGAGGTTTACAATATGCCATTCCAAGATACATATCAAGCTCCACCTCAAGACTCAGGTATGCCTCCACCTCAAGAATCAGGTATGTCTCTTGAAGATATTGTTAAGACTCTTGAGATTAAAACTTTACAATTGTCACAAGAGGCTGATGTTTATATTAAGAATATTGATCACCATGTGAATCAAATAATGAATTCTATAAGTAACATTGAAGCTATGACCTCTCAACCTGTGGAGAATCCAAGAGATAATGTTACTAACATCACCTTGAAAAGTGAAAGGGAAATTGAATCCAAGGAAAGTGCACATGAAGATGTCGATGACTTTATAGAAAGGGAGGATGAAACCGATTTCAATATTAAAGGTGGAGTTGTTGACATGCACAATGTAAAAGGGAGAGAGAATTTTGACAACTTTATAAAGCACTATGAGGATGTTGAAATCAAAGAATTCAAAGCTGAGGTAAGTGAAAAACAAATTCCTTTTAATTCTTCTACTTACCCTCTTCCTTTTCCTGGTAGGTTTGCAAGAGCTATAAACGAAGAGCAAGACAAGGAGACATTGAAGACATTTAGGAAAATGGAAGTTAATATTCCTCTCCTTGATGAAATTAATGATCAAGTGCCTTGTGATGCCAAATTTTTAAGGGAACTATGCACTTCCAAGAGGAAATTAAAAGGTGATGAAAAGCAAGTTCTTAAAGATGAGCTAGAAATAGCCATGAGCAAAAATCTTGAGAATGAGGAACTCGAGAAACCGATAAAAAAGTTGAGGTTTGGGATTGGATGATGGAAGGTGGAGCAGTCGAGCTAACGACATTAAACAAAAGCGCTACTTGGGAGGCAACCCAAGGATGTAAAATGAGGGAGTATTTCTTTCCTTTACTTGTATTACCATTTAATTTTTGAGTTTTTATTGTTCTTCTTGGCATGCTAGACTTACTTTGAGGACAAAGTAAGATTTAAGTGTGGGGGGGGAATATTGGTTTATGAGTCTATTGAGTTTTTTTTTAGGAAGTGGAAATTTAAAAAAAAGGGTCAAAATTTTAAACAGTTTTAAAAGATCATGGTATGTTTTCTTTCTTTTAAGGATTGATTCTAAACTAAAACAAAGTTTTATAAGAAAGTTGAAAGTATTTTGATTGTTATTATTGTTGAAGTGAGTACTTTCTAAAGAATTTATGTGAGTTCATGATTAAATATGATTGCTCATATGATATTGATAATGTGATTATTTCATTGAAGTTGGTATAAGCAAAGGATAAATAGACAAGAACATAAAAAATAAAAAGAGAAGAAAAATAAAGGTTGAAAGCTTTAAATTCTACTCCAATGTTTTGAGTTACTCGATCTTGTTGATTAAATTCTTGAAGTGACTTAAAATATGAGTATGCAAAGCACTCTAAAAGAGGGCTTACTTGTTGAGTAACCAGGTGTTGGTATCACCAATATTAACATTCGCGTAAAAAGGCAAGTAAGTACTTAGGGAAACCATTATTGAAACCTCAAAAGAAAAAAAAAAGAAAAGAAAGAAAAACAAAAAAAAAGTTCTTGATCTATTGACTTTGTTTGTGGTAATGTAAAGTGGATAATTGCAAAGTTGGTGTTATATGTTTCAATTGTGTTGATTGTGAATTTTGCATGAATTTATTTAGAAGTATGCATGAATATGAGAAGTAATGATTAGAATATGATTGACTTGATTATTTGACTCTTGTTGAAGTTATGAGTTAAGAATTGAAAGATTTGAAAATATGTTCATGATCTTAATCTTTTTTTGAGTCTTAATTTTTAATTTTTGAGTCTTATTTTGAATTTTTAAAATTGAGTCTTAAGTAAAAGATTTTGTGGGTATATCTTCTGAAAGCCCTCACGAGACACAACTCGTCCACTAGGGGTGACCTAGGGGTTTAAAGGCTTATTGCATAAGCTAAATGCAATCGTGATTCCTACGAAAGTGAGTTAGGATTTTAGGATTTAGTTCTTTAGGAATTAGTTAGCTAAGGTTTGCTAGAGGACTAGCAAAAGCTAAGTGTGGGGGAATTTGATAGGATGATATTTTGTGAATTTTATATGTGCTAATATATTTTCTTTATTGATGTTTTATGCCTAAAAGAGCTTACTAATGTTTATTTTATGTTTTAGGTATTAAATATCAAAGTTGGAATAAAAAGAAGTTAAAAAGAGCAAAGTGCAGTATTTTCTGTCCAGCTTGAAAGATTGACGTTTTTGACCAATTTAACAACCTGATCTCAAGAAGTGGCCTTCATAGAAGTTGTAGAGGACTTCTCAAGGTTTCCAGAATGTCCAAGATCGCAAAAATCGGAGTTCATTTGATGGGTCAAACGTCTAGACAAAATCAGTACGAAATTCTAGGCAGAAAAACGAGATTGAGAAGAAATTCCAACAAAGCAAGTTCAAGACCAGATTTTGTTGAGAGAAGATAATTTCTTAATTTTATTTTGTCTTAGATCTGTAATTAATTAATAAAAATAGGCCTTAGGAATTTTACTTAGAAAATAATTGTAAAAAGATGATGAGATAAAGGTAAGAGTTTGACTAGTCAAATTACTTGTTTCCCAAGTAAACTCTTATCTGAATCCCACATTGCTTAGGAAAGTCTTTTAAACTCTTCCTTAGGCCTATATAAAGAGCACAAGGCTCTCATAAACAGCAATCCCTCGAATCCCTCACATCCCTCTTCTCCCTTTTCTCTTTTAGTCTTGTAGGATTTTCTTTAGGGTTTTTAATAAAATTTTATTTTTTTATTTTTAATTAGTTGCTGATTTCTTTATTATTTTTAATTCTGATTTTTGTTTTCTTTATTTAAATTAATATTGTTTGTGTGTTCTTGCTTGCTAGTTTATAATCTTGATTAGTAATTCTGATTTTATATTATTAAAGATTGCTTCTTTGATTGTTTCTTGGATGATATTTGTAATCTTTATAATATTAAACTTGAATTATATGATCTTGAATATGTCTAGTGAGTAGTTTTCTTATTCAGTTATGAGGTAAATTAATTATTCTTGGGAAAAGCATGTTGTGAGATTCTTGAACCTATTGTATAATTGTTGATTAAGTATCCAAGATTCTCTGAGCACATTATAATGATTGTTTGTTTGATTAGATAGGGTGCACACTATTTAGTTAAACTAAATAATCTACCGCCAGATTAAAAACATAAGTCCGTAATTGCTTGTGGAGTTAATCACTAGGGATGGAGGAGAATTAAGGTTTAGATTAAATAAACCGAGCTTATGTGTTTGTTATCTAATGTCAACCCATATCTTTCTTGTTGTTAATGCTGCTACAACTTATATCTAGAGAGCTTGTTCTAGGTAGGTTAAGTAGTTAGAGATTAGTTAAAGAGCTTGTTTTAACTAACGACTTAGTAAGGAAAGATGGTGTAACAGAGCTTGTTGTTATGCTACGGTTGACTATTTAATTGACAGTGATATTTTGTAATCAATGACCAACATCAAAATCCAAGAATGATTGATTGCCTCGTAACTGAAGCTTTTTGCTATTTGTCTTTGATACTTCATAATTCTTATTTTCTTTATTTTAGAATAGTCTCCAAAACCCCCAAACTTCTTCTTTCCCTAAATCCTAAGATTAGATTTTTAATTTAATAATTAACTTAAAAAATTCAGTCTCTGTGGGTTCGACCCTTGCTCCGCTATCTACATAGTAGAGATAGGAAATTTTATTTTTGGTGACTGACGACACTCATCAGTTATGCTAATACCAGTGTCTCATAATTGCCTCATTTGCCTCTATAACATAGATTCAAATTCAACCATGTACTTTAAAATCTTTCTCAATAAATCATTTTAGCTGTTCTCTCTAAATCTCTATTTACGCGGGAATCAGTAACTTTTACATAGGACAATTTTATCTAAAATTCGGCAGCATAACGTTTAAGATATTGGAACCTCCTACAAGTGAAATTCAAAATTTTCAACCAATCCAAACCATTCCCAAAAACTCAAATTTCCCAAGGCAATTCATTTCAATATAACAATAACTCAAGTGCTTTTAATTCAACATAATCCAATACTTTCTCCTACAATCCATTTATCAAAGGAAATCAAAAATAAAATCAATAAAACCATACTTCAACTTTTACATTCTATTCATTTCTCAAACAATCAATTCAATACATTTCTAGACTCTCCTTTCGATTAAAACTGATCAATTATGTATTAAACTAAGTTGTTAAATATTTAAAAACCTTAGTCAAAATCGAACCCTTGTAGTTTACTCAGGATATCAACTTACAGCTCTCTTCTGTATAAGTCCCTTTCTTATTTCAATGTTTAATCACATATTAATACTATTCTCAGAATGCTCTATCAATATTTAACTTAATATTCCAACATAATTCCAAAATTTATAATTTATCCTAGCATCCTTTCACGATGTCCATAACCCTTTATCCTTACCTTAACCTTTTTTTTTTTATCAACATCCTCGTAGTACTTAACACATATTCCAACAACTCCATTTTCATGTTCTAATACCAATAATCAATATTCTATAATTACCTTAACGATATCCCAATATCAAACAATTATATAATCACAATTTCCTATATACACAATATAATACTAATGTAATCTTATAGAAGTATCTTACCTATTTTACCAATGTCTGACATTGTAGCACTTCCGAGCTTAGCCAAATTTCACTCCTTGTACGATTCTCTACAATCCCCAAATCCATTTTCATACTTAGAACATTCCACAAACAATTTAACAATTTATTAATTAAATAAAAATAAACTAAAAGAACATGAAGAAAAATTCTTTACCATTCCTCCATTGTCTTCATTTTCCTTCTTTTTTTTTCTTTTTTTTTTGGGCTGAACCAGTTCAAACCCAGTTCAGCCTTCCCGAACCAATTCAACCTTCCTCTTCCTTAACCACCGTCGGTTCAACCCCTCAAGCAGTGGCTGAGGGCATGACGTTTCTCCCTTTCCTTCCCCGTCCCTATCCGCCCCAACAGTTTCCTTCTTCTCTCTTTTTTTTTCCCTGGTTACTGGCCTTCCTCATTTCCCTTCTGCTCCGATCAGATCCACCTTCGCCGGATCTGCCTCTACCAACTTCAACTGGCCACTGGCGGTCCTCTTTTCTTTTCCCTTCTTCTTTCTCTTTTCCTTTCTTCCTTTTCTTTCTTTTCTACTCAAGCTGATCGCTTCTCTTCTCTCTTCACTGTCGCTGGCCAGCTCTCTTCCTTGGCCGATGACAATTAGAGTCCCTCTCTCTCACCCTCCAATCAATTTCTCTTTCTCTCCCGTTTCTCCTCTTCTCCTCTTTTTCTTTCCTTTTTTTATCAAATTTGCTGCAGCAAGCTTCCACGAGAAGCTTGCTGCGTTTTCTTCTCTTTTTTATCTATTAATTTTTTTATTTTATTATATTATTATTTTTTATATATTTATGTGACATATATTTCATATTAGTAATATATATTTATACATATATTAATTATATCTATCTTATATAAAAAAATTTGTACTTACTAAATACCAATGTACATTAAATATATTTTTACATAATATATATATATATACATATCACAAATATATTTGTTATAAATATATTTGTACTTGATAAGTAAATATATATTATTAACTATACTTAATTTTTTTATATAATATGCATTATACATTAATTTGATTTATTTTCAATATTATATATTTTCATTTATACTTGTTATGTACACATAAAAATTTAATTCTTTAATTCCTCATGACATTTCCATTTAATTTATTACTTTATAGTTCACTTAATTCTTTTTTAAAAATTCTCTAATAATTTATTTGCTCAAAGTCCCTATTTTGATTTATATTTACTCTGATTCGAAATTTGCGGTTATCACATTATGACACTTACTTGTCACAGTAAGCAATTTGTAAATAAAAATTTATTTATAAAAGTTATTTATATTTACATCAAAAGTATTATTTTCAGTACATTTCACAAGTTCTACATCCCCTATACATAAATTATACAAAAGTAGTATTGTACATGAAAGTTTGAACATATAAAGAAAATAAAATATACCTCCAAGATCAAATAACTGTAGCCTTAGGGTACCAAAAGCACAGCTAATCCGTGGAATGGTATATTATTGTAAATAATATGTGAAGTGGAAAAATAAGGGGTGAGCTAACGTGCTCAGTAAGAAATTCGTATGCAAGAACTGATACTATGAAATCTATATGCATAAAAAAAATTAATTTCTAACAAAACACTTAGGAAGGATACTATTGCCGGCCAGATAACCGAATAGAGTATGGGAGGCACTTTGAAGTACCTGTTGTGTCCCAATCCCTAGTTGCGACTATAGGGAGTAAACGATTGGAGATGATATGAATAAATAGTAGAAATCACTCTAAAAATCATTTCTATACAATATATCAGTATATAATAGTATATAAACAATTTAAATGAAATACTTCGATAATAGTTCAATGTAGAAATACAGTAAACAGTACAGTAAAAATCTCAATGCAGTCGATATATATAAATGGAGACCGAGCAACACCCAATAAATATTATGCCATAATAGTAATCCCAAGAAGGGAGAAACAGTAATAGTAAGACATATGGCTATACTCATGTGGGTCCACAGTGTACACTTGCCAGGTGATAACTATGGAAGCTGAAGACTTGCTAGGTCTATCAGCAACAGTCAGCATGATACATTGCCTAACAGTCTCAAAACAGTTTATAAACAGTAGAAACTCTATATAAGAAATTAATTTTAGTAATAAAATCTTCAGTCCGTCCATAAATGCATATATTAGAAAATATAAGCAGTTCAATAATAAAAATTCATAAAATATTCACAGTTTGGTATTCTTTTCTAAAAATGTTCCATTTATATGTAGAACAGTTATATGAACATGCCAGTACTTTCATGTAAGTAAAATTCGATAACATGAATTTTTAAGTATTGTTTTTCAGTATTTAATAAAAATATGTAATTTGAATAAAAAAGATGAATTTAACTAAATAAATTCTTTATTTCTAATATTCAAGAATATGGAAAGATAATTTCATAAAATTCCTAAAATTTTCAATGGTATAACGGTTGTTTCTAACCTAGCCCTTTTGCATTGAAAACACAATATATAAGCCAGCCAGTGTCCACAATTTCAACAATTTTAAAGCAATTGATTTCAAAACAATTTTATAAAATCATTTTCAACAACAATATGCATTCATAGTATCCCTACATCTTCCATTCTTATCCCTTACTTGTCGAATTCTACCATAGCAGTCGACAGCACCATGTAATAAATTTCATTCTCGGGTTGCAAAATCATTATACCAACACCATCATTTCACCATCCTTTAATTATAATAAAATCTTTCTCATTAAAATCTACCATATTGTTTACAGTAGCCACTTATGAGGACCAAGTATTTATATTGTATATGTACAATTATTCATTTATTTATTAATAATGATTTATTTCCAAAGATTTTACAAATTGTAAATATAAAAGGATGTGGGCCCCACTTGAATTTTCATGCCTAGATAAAATTATGAATATGGAAACAGTGTATAGATGGTGAAATGATTATAATGAGGAAATTTTAGAGACTTGAAATTATTTTATTTTCAGTATTTGAAGTTATTGGCAAACAAATTGGGAAATAACGGATACGTCCCAAGGGTATTTTCGAAAATTCCTCCCAAACCAAAATGAATTGGGATGAAGTAAAAATATCATATTATTCTACGTGAAAAGTACTTTAACATGGTGTCAACGGATTCTTCGAAACAGTCATAAAAACAGAAAAAAAAAATTTGCTAGCAGGTCGCAGGGGTAAAATCGTAATTTACTATCCGTGCACCGTGCGTCGATGAAACCACTTCCATTCATCAAATTATATTTAATAAGAATTTTTTGTGATGGAATCTAAATTTTTGGAGCACAAGAACATAGTTTTTGCGGTTACGGAACTTAAGGGCAAGAAATGTCCGAAAAGTTCATAACCATAGGCAAAAGGGTTATTTCTCAATTGTCTAGAAATTACTACATAATTCTTAAGGGATGGTCGGCCACTATTCACTCTCTTCTTCCTCACTTCTCACGAAACCAAGAAAGAAAAGAGAAGAAAAAGAAAGAAAAAGTCAACAAAAACCAACTAAGCTTGACTTTCTCACCAAGGTTGTTTCTAGGAAATTTATCTACACACTCTTCTCTCTCCATTGACACCATTAGCTCATCAAATAAAGAAGAAAACAAGGAGAAAAGAGAGCCAAGAGGTTTCTGTCAAGGTAAGAAATTCCATGATTTAATGTTTAATTGAATTTTAAAGTTATATTTTGACTAAATCAAAGGTGTAGATTATGAATCTAACATTGGATTTGATTTTTGTTGACTAAATAAAAATCCACCATTGAAGGAGCATTCGGCCAAGCATGGAACCTCGGGAATTCTTGAGCTTTCATGCATGAAATGCATGCCAAAATGAAGAATGAGCATGGTAGATTAACATGGTAGCATTGAATTGTTGAGATTCCACCAATTCCTCATCATTCCACATTTTGTCAACATAAGGGGACCATTATTCTTGGCTAATTTTGATGATTTGAGGGTAGATTTAGACTGTAGGAATTATAAGAAGTTTGCTGGTATGCTCGGATTTAAATTCTGACACAAAATGAAGAAGTTACGTTACACTACCAGTAGAATTTATACTGCAAAAATAATTGCAGTGTCTAATATGGCTGCATTCATATATAAATAATAGCTCAAAAATAAGTATTTAATGAGCTAATAATTTTAATGGAATTATCCACAGCCCGGAAGAATCGGATTTCGAGTGGTGCGCAGTAAGAGTTCGAATACACTACATTGGTAAAGGATGCGTGTGTAACTTGTAGCGATAGTTTAAATTCATAATTATTATGCAAATAATTTATTATGAATATTCTTGAATTGAATTACATAAAAACCTATGGAATTGAGGTTGTTGTGAAAATTGGAATTGTGTTTAATTTGTAGGAGGGGTAAGGTAATAGTAGCCGTTATGTTGCTGAAAATTTCTAGAATACTTTTTAAAAATATTAGAAAATATTTAATTACATGATTTGATGATTTCCTAGCCTTGGAAAATGAGAAATTTATTATTTTTCATAAAACATGAATATACCGAAAAATATTAATTAAATATTCATGTTACTAATTTTACTGAAAGTGAGAACATAGAATATTCTTCTTACATGTTTTACAGCATATGATATGGTTTATGAGATGAAAAGATGGAAAGTGAATATTTTATAAATTATTTTCAATAAATATTCACTTTATGAAGGAATAAAATCTTTATGGACTGATTGAAGATTTATTGATTTTAACTATTTCCATAAAGGTGATATGACTATGAAAATATTGTTTTGAGACTGCTAGGCCCTATATCATGCCGATATGTGATATGTGACACGTGATACGTGACATGTGATATATATTCAGTTCCGATTGACACCTGATCAGTGTTCAACTGAGGACTACCATAGACTATGGCCATAGATTTGACATGATTATTGTAACAATCCAGTTACACAGTAATACACATATCATTACACAATTTTGACGGTTGGGCTGTCAGCGATACTTTACTTTTCAGTTACATTAAAACAATTTTGTATGAAATTATAATATGAATTACATCCCCTATCTTAATTTACAAGAAAGTAGTACTGTAGATAAGTCTAAATACTGAAAATAAATGATCATACCTCATGTTTCAGTCGGTCTGTCACATTGTCCGTTGTGTACAGCCGTGATCCACAATTATTGAATCTCACAATCAGCCAAAATCTGAAATGTTTAAAATTAAGGGGTGAGTAAACCACGGCTCAGTAAGAGAGTTATATGCAACACTTGATATTCAGCTACCTATATGCTGAAAATAATTTTTCACTTTCTTTAAATCTTCTGAAAGGGCTCTAAGCTCACATGTAGGAAGGATACTACAGTCAGCTAGGGATCCGGATGGAGTAAGGCATGTATTTTGAAATACCTGTCTTGTCCCGGAACCTAGAAGCAACTGTAGAGAGTATTATATAAATCGTTCTCAAAAAGATTTAATATTCATTTTCCATAGAGTAAACCAGTTATTTCTCTTCACTTCAGTATAGTTTAGAACACGTGACAGTTCAATAGTAAAACAATGGTTTACTTCTGTTTCCTTCAGTACAATTAAAAACACGTGACAGTACAGTGGTTTGTAAATATCCAAATTATTGGATAAACAATTATGTAATTATTTCTATCTTAGAAATAATTTTCATGTTATTCTTTTTGAATAAACATTAATTTCTCTTTAGTTCAGAAACCGTATATTACACTCCAGTAAAAAAGTAATATTCAGTACAGTACTATTCGGTAAAACAGTATCTTGCAAAACAGTAAAATAGTATCTTGATACGGTTCAATCAATAAACAGTAAACAGTAGCTACCAATTCAATAAACAGTATACGGTAGCTTTCAGTTTAGTAAACAGTAAATGGTAGTTTTCAGTTTAGTAAAACAGTAATCAGTGGCTACCATATCAGTAAACAATAACAGTACAGTTCAGTAAAACAATGTTTTGGTACGATTTTTCATCAGTAAACAGTACAGTAATTCAGTATAGTAAACAATGTAGTACAGTAAACAGGATTCAGTAAATCCTTTCAGTAAACAGTAAACAGTAAGTGAGACTAGGCATCACCCTACAATTAAATCATGCTATCATTGTCCACTAGGGACACAGTATCAGTAATGAGATCTATGGCCATAATCTATAATATGTCCTCAGTGTACACTTGCTAGGTGATATTCCGGGACGCTGATGACTAGCTGGTCAATCAGCCACGTGACAATAACAATAATAGTACGATGCATGAAACTCGGGGCCTAAGTCTCAAAATAGTATAAAACTGTACCATAGCCTTTATGGATTTTAAAATACAGTAAATCGAAGTATTTCACAATTATCCATAAGGTTCACATGTAAATATAATCACCTTTATGAAATAAATAAAATAAATAACATTTTCAAAATATTTCATAAAGGTATAAATCATTATTTTCCATACGGAGAACACCGTTTATAAAATCATCACATTGTAAAATATAAAGGTCACAACTGTCCGTTTTCACCGTAAAACACGTACGCACGTTTTTTCATGCTTTTTATCGAAAACATGGTTTTCAAAGTTATCGGAATTCAAATCACTTGTTTTTAGGCTTTATGAAAATAAAATATTTATTTTCCAATTTCAAAATCCCTTCACCATGTTTTCCTCCGTAAACACGTGAAAAGACCTTCTCATCTCAAAATGCCATTTTTCATCTTTAATTAACCTTTATGGAATTTCTATAAATAATTATTTTCATAATTAGAACCATAAAGGTTATTTATGAAATCAGTGGATATTTGAAGAATTATTAATAAAATATCCACTTTGTATCTTTTTATCTTTCATCTCGTTTTACGTGAAATGTACACCTCGAGAGGAATTTTCGGTGATTTTATTTTCCAATTTCTTGAAAACATGAATATTTTAAAATTAAATTTCCGTATATTCATGTTTTATGAAAAATCATCGATTTCTCGATTTTCGTGGTTAGAAATCATTTCTCGTGAAATCAAATCATTTATTATGATTTTTAGTAATTTTTGACAGTATAACGGCAGCCGATTGGTTAGCCTCTTGCACGAAAAATACAATTTATATCTCAACCAGTAAATCACCACAATTTTCCAACCAATCATTATCAGTAGCATTTACAAAAATTAAATGCATAATTTAAAACATGTGTGCCAAATATCCTTACAGGCTGCATATGTCTCCCTTACCTGTCCCGGGTCGGCGACCGCCTCATTACGTCGCTCCCGTGTTCACCTCGCCCGATTCCATTGTCTCGGTCATCGAGGGATTTTTCTGGAAATAAAATTCTAAAATTTAGAATTTTTTCATAATTTATTTAAATTAAATACTCGAAAATAATTTTCGAAATTCTTACCCAATTTCTTGGATTTTTTTTCAGATTTTTCGAATTCCTAGGATTTTCTGTAATTTTCGAAACTTTCGAATCCCGAAAATTTCCTTTCTCTCTTCTTTTTCTTCTTTTCCTCTTTTCTTTCTTTTTCTCTTTTTCTTTTCTTTTTTTTTTCTTTTCTTTTCTTTCTTTTCTGGCCAGACCGGTCAGCCTCCCCTCATGGCCAGTTCTTCTCCGGCGACCAGTTCTCCTGCGGTTCGGTGGCCCCTAAACTGGCCGGCATCAAGGCAAATCTACCAGTGGCCTTCGTTCAGCCTGGTTCGGCAACATGGCAGCGGATCTATTCGGTTTAGGTTCGATTTCTTCCCCTTCTCTTTCCTCCTTCCTCGACCGCCGTTGGCCTCACCAGTGGCTTCCTACCCTTTCTTCTTCCTCACCGAAGCTTCGGTTGCAGTGGCAGTAGCCGAATCAGCCGGCACCACCATTTTCCATTTCTTTTTCCTTCTCGACTTCCGCCAATTTCGCCTCTGGTTTCGTTTCTGTTTCTCCTTTCTTCCGTCGGTCTCTCTTCTCTCCACCGACGCCATCCTCCTCTCCTCTCTCCCTCACTTGGCCGGTCGACGGTGGCCGGCTTTCACTCGGGAGGCAGAATCGGGAGTCTTCCCCGATTCTGTTCTTCTATTTTTCTTTTTCTTTTTTTTTTAATTTATTTTTATTATATCAGTTATACATATACTATATTATATACTTGTGATAACCGTAAATTTTTCAACTATTGGAAATAATAAATATTGAAAATAAATATTTAAAGAAAATAGATAAGAGGAAATAAATAAATAAAAGTAAATAAATAAAAATTTAATTACGAGATGGGAATATCGTTGAAATTCCCGAAATTAAGGAAAGTGAGGAATTTAAAATGGGATAAGTTGGAAATAAGGGAAGGATAAAATTATGGGAAATAATGAAGAGAAAAATTTAATTTAGAGAATGAAAAAAATCCAAAATTTAACAAGAGAATAAGAAAATAAATGAAATATATTTATATAATTATATATTATATAAATGTATTTTTATACTATACATATGTATTCAAAATATTATATAGTATATTTTAAAATACGTTATATATATAAGAATATATATACTATTTGATAAATTTAAATAATACATATGTATTTGAGTATGACATTTTATGTATATGTAAGTATATTCATATTTGAGAAAATGTAAATGTTATTTAATTTTAAGTATGTCAATATATATATATATACACACACACTAAACATATAATTTTGTAACATACAATATATATAGATATATTTTATATATAATATATATTGTATTATATTATGTATGAAATAATATATGTATAATACATAGTATATATTATATGTATAAATTATATGACATAATATATAGTATATAGTATGTATATACTAAAAATAGAAATTAAAAACAAAAAAAAAGAAGAGAGGAAACAGAAAAAACAGAATCGGGATTTCCCGATTCTGTCTTCCCCGATGGAGGCCGACCCCGTCAACGGCCGCCGGGAAGGGAGAGAAGAGGGAGATGAGGTTGCGCCGGCAAGGAAAGGAAGAGGGGAAATCGACCGGCGCCGGAAAGGAAAGAAACGGAAGCGAAAATAGGGGAGAAAACGCGGCGGAAGCCGAGAAGAGGGAAACCAGATCTGGCGGTTTTCGACCAAATCGGCCGTCGCCACCCCAACCCGAACCTCGGCGGAGGTGAGGGGAAGATGTAGGAGGCCACCGGCGAGACCAACGGCGGCCGAGGAAGGAAGAACGAAGGAAGAAAGGAGCCGAAACCCACCCTCCTAGGTCCGGCACCGTCGCCGGCAATGGGGAGAAACGGAGACCAGATCCGGCGTCTCCGCAACTCCGGCAAGCTGAGGGAGGCGTGAACCGGCGGAAAGGAGGACCGCCGGCGACCGAACCGGCCGAACCGGCGGGATGAGGCACAAACCGGTCTGAACCGGTCCGGCCAGAGAAAGGAGAAAAGAAAAGAAAAAGAAAAGAAAAAGGAAAAAAAGAAAAAGAAAAAAAAAAGAAAAAAAAAAAGAAAGAAAGAAAAGAAAAAGAGGAAAAAAGGAAGAAAAAGGAAGAAAAAGAGGAAAAAGGAAAATTTCGGGAATTCGGAAAATTCCCGGAAATTCGACAACCCGGGATTTTACAAATTCGGTAAGAAATTTCCCGAGAATTTAATTTCAGAAAAAAATTAAATAAATTATGAAAAATTCTAAAAAATTAGAATTTTAATTCCAGAAATTATTTTCAGCAATCGAGATAAGGAATCGGGAGAAATGGAGTGCGGGCGCGATCGATAAGCGGAAGTCACCGACCCGGAAAAAGGTAAGGGATGCATGTGCAGCACTGTAAGGATACTCAGTCTGCATAATTTAATTTGAAATATTTTATGCAATTATTT
Source organism: Heritiera littoralis (assembly GCA_031772115.1). Lineage (NCBI taxonomy): Eukaryota > Viridiplantae > Streptophyta > Magnoliopsida > Malvales > Malvaceae > Heritiera > Heritiera littoralis. The sequence continues at coordinate 1,061,439 of JAPDPK010000037.1, read as the reverse complement.
TTTGAAGATTATTATGATGCATGAATTGCTGAAAATAATTTGGGAAGAAGTACTGGCTGAAAGATTTTAAACTGTATTTTCCGTGCAGGAGGTTAGTGAATCGGCAGCCGTTATGCTGCCGAAAATTTTAGAAAAACTTTATAAAATCATATTAAATTATTTATTTTCGAATTTCGATAGTAAATCACGAGACATGAGGAAATTTCTAAATTTCATAAAATATGAATATAATGAGATGGAACTTTAGAATATTCATGTATTCGAGAATGGTGATAATGAAATCACCGAAATTTCTCGAAATAGATAAATTACACGAATTACGAGACGAATGATGAAGTGAAATATAGTGAATATTTTTATGGATATTTTTATCAATATTCACTAAAGGATTATAACCCTTATGGTTTTAAATCATGGAATTATATAATTATATAAATTCCATAAAGGTGTATTTTATGATGAAAAATACGGTTTTGAGACTGGTTGGTATTCTTATCATGCTGATACATGATATGTGACATGTTTAGTCCCGGTCGACACCTAATCTGTGATCCACTGAGGACAATATAGATTATGGTCATAGATTTGACCGGTTTAGTCCTTTACCCTCCGTGGTTTATAGTACGACAAAATTAACGTCTATATTAAAATCCATAAATGATAGGTGACATGTTAAAAAGGGGAAATATTTTACATGACATGGAATATGTCAAACGGAAAAGGCCATACCGAGCAAAGACTCGATGATTGAACCGTGGGAGCCACCTCTAGAGTCCTTCGGGAACTAAGTGCTACACGTGTTCCGATGTTTCAGTACAGGCCATACCGAGCAGAGACTCGATGATTGAACCGTGGGAGCCACCTCTAGAGTCCTTCGGGAACTAAGTGCTACACGTGTTCCGATGTTAGTATGAGAAATCGTAGGATATTATGACGATAAGTAAGTGAGTGTGATTCGTGAATTCGACAAATGTCAAAGAATGAAATAGATTTTAATAGCTTATTTTGCTTTTTAAAGAACGGAACTAATTAAGAGAGTACATTAAAACATGAAATAAGTTTTAAGGAAATAAGATGATGATTTAACTAATATTCTTTTCAAGGAATATACGGATATTAATTATTCTATTTAAAGGCTTTATTTCGTAGAGGCATTATTTTGAAAGGAATATGAAAAAGATTATGAAAGATTAAAAAGGAAAAGGATTTATTAATTCAAAACAAAAAGAAAACTCTTTCTCTACAGTTGCTTCTAGGTTCCGTAACAAGTATGGTATTCTAAAATACCTACCTTACTCCATTCGGATCCCTAGCCGACTGTAGTATCTTTCCTACATGCGAGCTTAGAGCCCATAGGAAAAATGAAAAAAAAATTTTCAGCATATAGGAAGCTGAGTATCAAGTGAGGCATATAATTCTCTTACTGAGCCGTGGTTTTGCTCACCCCTTAATTTTCAACATCTCAGGTTTTGATGAATGTGAGATCAGTGGATTGTGGATCCTGGCTGTACACGAAGGACAATGTGTCAGACCGACTGTTTATTTGAGGTATGATCATTTAATTCTCTGTATTTAGACACGTCAATAGTACTACTTATCTGATGTATTACGATAGGGGATGTGTATAATATAAACAATATTATGTAAAATTTATTAACAGTCAGTACAAGTGAAGTATCGCAGACAGCCCAACCGGTTAAGTTGTGTATAGAAGGGTAAAAATGTGGTCACGGGTCGTGACAATACTATATATTATATATCATACATATAATATATACAATATATTATACATATAATATTATTATTTTATATATAGTATTATACTATATATATTATATAAATATACATATATATTAGGTATTAACAATATATATATATATATATATATATATACACTTATATACTTTAAATTAAATAACATATATATATCTTTATATAAATGTAGGAAATACAATATATAAATATACAACCTTTAATATAAAATAATATTTACATTTCTCATATATGTATATATATATATATATATTTATATATATACATAAAATGTTATACTTGAATACATATGTATTATTTAAATTTATAAAATAATATATATACATATATACATACCAATGTATATTAATATGGACTATATACTATACAGTATTTAAATACATATGTATTTGTATAAAAATACATTTATATAATATATAATTATATAAATATATTTCATATTTCTTCCTCATTTTCTTATTTGATTTGAATTTCCATTTATCCAAATTAAATTTCCTCATTTCATTATTTTCCATAATTCCAACCTTATTTTCCAATTTAAATTTTTTCCTTCACTCGAACTTCCCAATTTGTTACTTCCTCAATTCATAGAATACTCACTAATATTCCGATCTCATATTATATTTATTTATTTCACTTATCTATTTTCTTTAATATTAATTTCCAATATTAATAATTTCCAATAAATAGAAAATTTTACGGTTTTCACAATTAGTATTTCCCTACTGGGTACTTTCACTCTAACATGATATGCATTCTGGGTGATGCCTTAGTCTCTACTTTTATGAGATATGAAATGATATATGATATGAAAAATGTGTATTAAATGAACAAGTCTATGAATATGTTTTATATGAAAATGAAAATGATTTCTAATAGCTTATTGTGCTATATGAAGTACTGTACTAATTATGATTTTTTCATTGACATGTGAAATGAGTTTGAATGAGAATTATGATAATTTAAACTAATATTCTTTTTAAAGAATATATGAATATTAGTTTAATTTATTTAAATGCTTTATTTTATAAAAGCATTATTTTGAAAAGGATATAAAATGAAATGGAAAATGATTGATCTCAACGACAATACTTACTCCCTATAGTTGCTTCTAGGTTTTGAGACAAGACAGGTATTTCAAAATACTTTCCTTACTCCATCCGGATTGCTAGCTGACTATAGTATCCTTCCTATTTTGGTCCTTAGAGCACCTATAGGAAAATAAGGATTTTATTGCATATAGATTTCGGAATATCTAGTTTTGCTTACAATTCTCTTACTGAGCCGTGGTTTGCTCACCCTTTTATTTTAACATCTATAGAGTACTTCCAGTGATTAGCATTCGAGGATTATTGGCTGCGCGTTTAGTGCCCCGAGGCAACAAGCTTATATTTTGGAGGTATAATCATATAATTTTATATGTTCAGATTTGTTTTATAGTACTACATTGTTGTATAAGGAATAGGGGATGTAAATGATAAATAAATTCTTGATATGTAAATTTTACATATAATAAATGTTAAATTCAAATTTTAAATGATTATTGTGAGAAAGGAAAAAGGAAAGTAAGGCATCACAGATAGCCCAACCATATAAAATGTGTGGCAAAACATGAAATAATGTAGACACGGGATGTGACACCACTAAACCAGTCTAATTTACACCTGTACTAAAATATAATTATGCCTAAATCAACTCCGATTTTAACTTCGATCACACCAACAGTCTTCTTTTAATTTATATAGTATTATAGAACCTAGAACACATCAAATTGAGCACAATATCCCTCTCCCCTTATCATGGCCGAATGGAACATGGTGGGATTTTCATGTTTTCTCAACAAATTAACCTTAGTTTCATGCTTTATCATTAATTTCCATCTCTCCCACACCATTTTCATGCATCAAAGCATCATCATTCATGTGTTCTTTAGCATGACTAAAACCCTAAGGGGACAATTGAGAGGGTTTTGATTCAATCCAAGGCCAAATTCATGCTTAACTTACTTAATTACACCATTTTCTATCATTAAAACTTAAAGAAAATGAAAGCATGAGATTACCTTATGGTGGTCGAAACTTGTGGGAGTTCTTTCTCTTGATTTTGTCAATTTTACAACAAGATATTGGTATAGGCTTGTAGAGAATTAAATTTAGAATAAGGTTGTAGAATAAAGTTTTATGTTTTAAGCTTAAGTGGTGTTTTGAAAGCTTTTTATTTTTCTCTCTAACTCATCAATGGAGGATGGCTCAAGGTTGAAGATGGAGTGGCCGACCCCCTTGTAGAAATATGTAGAAAATTCTTTTTAATGGTAAAATGACCAAAATGCCCTCACTTATAATGATTTTGGATAATTTTATCCTTAAACTTCCATAATATTTTTAACTATTCAATTTAACTCCAAAATATTTTATTTCATCATTGAAAATTATTATTGAACATATTTTAATGGGATGGGGTCTTATTAAGGTTTGGCTTATCGTAAGGGTGAAATTATAAAAATACCCCTACCGAGTCAATCGCGTAAATTTATGATTTTACCACTGATTTAATCTATCTATTGACATAGCCTAGAACTTATTTATACATAGATTATCAAATTCAGTCTGTTGATCAAAAGTCAATTTAGTTTAACCATTACATACGAAAGTTCAACCGAGCTATGTACTTAATCGTCATTTTCTAATTTGTTGGCACATTTCCCAAAAATAACTTAAATAAAGGATTTTGGGTTCCAGATTCTTACCTTAAGTTCATTGGACTCCCCGTGCAGTATTTGTCCAGTCTCACATCCATTCGGGTATTGTAAGGTCTGTGGGACCCACCACACTGTTTCCTTTTATATTTGTGAAACACACAAAAATTAAATAGTAGTGAAAAGTTTGACACATTTAACAGTACCAGAAGATGTGATTCTCCAATGGTAGTGTAAACGCATATTTTATTGTGAAGGCTAGGAGTGCCTGGATCTATGTTAGCCAGGGATTTATCACCCTAGTAGTCATAATATAAATCTTTGGGAACCAAGTTTTCATTTAAAATCATATCATTTGAAATTCGATATATATTTTGTTCAATACGTTTAGTTAAACTCAAAATATTTAACTTGAACCAAAGAATGGGCATTTTCAGTAAATAGTGTCAGCAAATTCAAAATATTAAAAGCATTTACTTCAATTAGACAAAATAGAACTTTAACCTCAATCAAACACTCAAAGCAGTTCACAAATCCGTAATATCACAAATCAAGATTGGTACAGTATATATTATCAATCAGTTCATAAAATCATTAAAATTAGAATATTACCATTTCAAGAATATAAATTCGGTAAACATTCCCATATCAGAACTTAGAGTTCAGAATATTTTATGTACGTATAAGAATGGTACCATCACTCGTATAAATCATAAATTCAAAGAAATCCATAATGAGTCTTAGAAATTGAGTTACAAATTTAATGTTCCTCATAACTTTTATGAGAATTTCAACTCAAATTCCTTTCTAAAAACCATTCAAAATGACTTCAAATTCTATTCTTTGAAATCTAGAGTTCCAAATATATTTAATGAAATTTTGACAACATAACGACTATATATGCCTTAACCTTTCTACAAGAAAATACAATTCAAATGCCATAACTCCAGTTACCCAATATAAATCAATCACATTTCAATCAATAGTTCAGAAAACCAATTCAAATCACTTAGTCCAATCAATCGATCTCAAAACAATTTGAATGTATAATAATGCAAAATTTTCAAATCAACGGATCAAATCATATCAAAGCAGTCACAATATCCCTACGTCTTTTATAATATATATATATATATATATATATATCCCTTTCCTAATTTCCAGTCAGAATGTTGTATATCAATCATCTCCAGTAAACAGATCAGATAAGCGAGCATATATTCGCTTATCGTTTCCTTTACGCACTAACTTTGAGGCGACAAAATGATATCAAAATACAGTCAAATTTCAATATTCCTTTTACAAAGAATATTCTAGTCTCTAAGGCCCTTCATATTTCTTGATATAACAGTAAATTTGATCCATTTCATATCAGATGCCAAACTGCAAGTACAATCAAAACACTTCTTTTTTTTGGTTCTGACTTCACCAGCAGTCTTATATTAATTTATACAATATTCTAAGATCCAAAAGATAGAGCACTGAAAACTGGGTAGGGTTGGTGAAGACAGTTTTCGGTTTCGGTGTCTTTTTTAAGGTTTTCAAGCACTTTCTCTCTCCTCTTAAGCTTTGGTTATGGAGGAAGAAGAAGAAGGCTGATGGTTGACAAGGGAGACAATGTTGGCTGCTGGAAAATTCTGAAAATTTAATATCTTATAGTCCAAATTACCATCTTGCCATTATACTTAATAATTTTGGATAATTTTGCCCTTCACATTTCCATTTCGGTATTAACCAATTAGTTTAACTTCCAAATATTTTATTTCATAATAGAATATGAGTATTGAACAAATTCTAATCATTGGATAAGGTTTCACTAAGGTTTGATTGACCGTAAGGGCAAAATTACCAAAACACCCCTATTAGGTCAATCGCATAAATTTTATTCTTCGCAAATGATTCGGTCTATCTAATGGCATGACATAAATCTTTATTACATGTAGATTATCATACATCTATTAGTTGGTCAAAAGTCAAGTCGATTTGACCATTATTTACAAAAATTCTCTCGACCTATGTCCTTAATCGTCATTTTTGAAATTGTTTCACGCTTTTCAAAATATGCTCAAACGAGGTCGTTTTGAGATGTGGATTCTTGCTATATCCATATTTCACACCAAATATCATCATTCTAGGGTCTCACTTCGATCTGGATAGAAAAAGTCCTGGTGGGGCCCACACTGAGTATTTCCCTAAACCTGGTCGAACTGACCCTTTCTTTAGATATTTTAACAATCAATATTTTCTTTTAAATTCCTACATTCTTTAAGTTATACCAAATATGGGGAAATCGGGGTTCTCAGATCCTCCCTTCCTTAAATAATTTGGTCTTCCAAATTCGACCCAAGTATTTCAATAGCTAAATGCTACTGTTCCTTCGTATCCTTGCTATACTTTATCACTTTTCTTATGCAGAACAATCGTCTCATAACGTTTTCCAGACGTCATTCATAATTTATACCCAGACAAACACAGTACCTAAGGGATGTAAACCATTTTTGACCTACAGACACCGACGTACATTAGTCCAACCTTGCTCTGATATCAACTTTTGTCACGCTTCGATTACTGAATTTTCACACCAAATTTTTTCTTTTTCATTTAGATTTTTACTCAATCAGTTGGACTGTGCTCAGTGTCATCACTCAGATATTACAGTAAGATTTATTGAGCTATATAACATTTAACTATTCACATCGGTCTTAGTACAGTCACTCACAATACATATTTATTTTTCCATAAATAACCCATAATAAAGACTATAGTAGACACTCAAAATTCTTTTAATTTACTGTTTACAACCCTTTACACACTAAAGGACTGTGCAATGAATGTTTAAATACAATATAATAATTGTACAAGTATACCTATTAGGTACAATATTGAAACTTCGTAGAAATTTCATCAAAATCCTTTCCTCACAATCAGTTATTACTGCGCATAAATATGTGAGGTAGAGAAAGGGATGAGCTTTGGGGAAAGCCCAGTAAGAAATATATATAAAAGAATTGATACTATGCACACCTATATGCATGAGTCGAAATCGTGTTCATAACTCTTAGTTGTTATTAAAACAGTGTTTGGGCATTCTATCATAAGGGGTTTATCGAAGGAACTAATGATCGTTTTACTAAGTGCTTCACTAAGTGTTTTACTTAATAGTTTACTAAAAGATCAAAAGGTTTCGATACAGATTTAATACGCATGAATTCTTTCTTTGTGAAGTTTTGATATTCCCTATAGTCAGATTTAGGGAGTGGGACACATGAAGTGCTCCAAAGCGTTCTCCATACTAAGCCTGGTTACCTAACTGATTATAGTATCCTTCTGATAGAATGCCCAAACACTGTTTTAATAACAACTATGAGTTATGAACACGATTTCGACTCATGCATATAGGTGTGCATAGTATCAATTCTTTTATATATATTTCTTACTGGGCTTTCCCCAAAGCTCATCCCTTTCTCTACCTCACATATTTATGCGCAGTAATAACTGATTGTGAGGAAAGGATTTTGATGAAATTTCTACGAAGTTTCAATATTGTACCCAATAGGTATACTTGTACAATTATTATATTGTATTTAAACATTCATTGCACAGTCCTTTAGTGTGTAAAGGGTTGTAAACAGTAAATTAAAAGAATTTTAAGTGTCTACTATAGTCTTTATTATGGGTTATTTATGGAAAAATAAATATGTATTGTGAGTGACTGTACTAAGACCGATGTGAATAGTTAAATGTTATATAGCTCAATAAATCTTACTGTAATATCTGAGTGATGACACTGAGCACAGTCCAACTGATTGAGTAAAAATCTAAATGAAAAAGAAAAAATTTGGTGTGAAAATTCAGTAATCGAAACAGTTTAGTAAAACATTTGGTAAATTTCTTAGTGTATAATTTAATAAAACCTTTTTCAGCATACACTCGATAGATAGTAAATAAACAATCAGTAAACAGACGAAAAACAACAAGAAAATGGTTCGATAAACTTTCAATGAATTGTCAGAAAACCATCAGTAAACGATCAGAAAACCATTAAGAGACCATCAAATTACATTCAGTAAACATTCAGAAAGTGATCAGTAAACAAACTGAAAATCGTTAGTAGATCATCTAAAAATAGCCAGTAAACCATCAGAAATCAAGCAGTAAAAAAAAAAAGAAAACAATCAACAACAATTGAAAAACGATCAGAAATCAATTGGAAAACGATCAGAAAACAATCAGAAAGCAGTCACTAAACTATAAGAGGACAGTTAGTAAACAATTAGAAAACAATCAGTAGTCTATCGAAAACCAGTCAGTAAACCATTAGAAAATAGTTAGAAAATGTTCAGAAAACAATTCAGTAAATGATCAAAGAACGATCTGTAAACGATTAGATGATGATTAAAAAGCAGTTGGAAAATGATCCGTAAATGATCAGAAAACAATCAGTAATGATCGATCAGATTTAGTAAACACTCAGTAGATCAAATCAATCAATCAGATTCAATAAACACATATCAAAACAATTTTAGTAATAGAATGGTGGGGACTAGGCTACACCCAACAATATCATACATGAAACAGAAATCCCATAGGGATTAGTAAAGACATATGGCCATAATCAAAGAGGTCCATAGTGTACACTTGCCAGGTGACATTTATAAGGCTGAAGACTTGGCAGGTTTAACAGCATATAATTTATCACTTAGAATGCATGAAATGGGGCCAACCGTCTCAAAACATTTAATTGATTCCCTTGAAAACAATAAAGTCAATACTTTATATTTTCCAAAACATAGTATGGTAGTGTAAATGCACATTTTATTGTAAAGGACGAGAGTGCCTGGATCTATGTTAGCCAGGGATTTACCACCCCAATAGTCGTAATATAAATCTTTGGAAACCAAATTTTCATTTAAAATCATATCATTTGACATTCAATATATATTTTGTTCAATACATTTAGTTAAACTCAAAATATTTAACTTTAATTATAGAATGGACATTTTCGGTAAACAGTGTCCGTAAATTCCAAATATTAAAAGCATTTACTTCAGTCAGACAAAATGAACTTTAACTTCAATCAAACACTCAAAGCAGTTCACAAATCGGTAATATCACATTTCAAGATTGATACAGTAAAACAGATTATCACTCAATTCATAAAACCATTAAAATTAGAATATTAGCAGTTCAAGAATATAAATTCAGTAAATATTCCCAGATCAGAACTCAGAGTTTACAATATTTTATGTATGTATAAGAATGGTACCATCACTCGTATAAATTATAAATTCAGGGAAATCCATCAAAATTAGTCTTAGAAATTGAGTTACAAATTTAATGTCCCTCATGACTTTTATGAGAATTTCAACTCAAATTCCTTTCCAAAAACCATTCAAAATGACTTCAAATTCTATTCTTTGAAATCTAGAGTTCTAAACATGTTTAACGAAATTTCGACAGCATAACAACTATATATGCCTTAACCTTTCTACACGAAAATACAGTTCGAACACCACAACTCCAGTTACCCAATATCAATCAATCACATTTCAATTAACAGTTCAGAAAACCGATTTAAATCACTCAGTCCAGTCAATTGATCTCAAAACAATTTCAATATACAATAATGCAGTATTTTCAAATCAATCTATCAAATCATATCAATGCAGTCACAATATCCCTACATCTTATATATATATATATCCCTTACCTAATTTCCAGTCACAATGCAGTATATCAATAATCTCCAGTAAACTGATCAGATAAGAAAGCATATATTCGCTTATCGTTTTCTTGGCTGCAAAATGATATCAAAATACAATCAAATTTCAATATTCCTTTTACAAAGAATATTCTAGTCGCTAAGGTCCTTCATATTTCCCAATACAACAGCAAATCTGGACTATTTCATACTGGACACCAAACTGCATGTACAGTCAAAACACCTCTTTTTTCGGTTCTGACTTCACCAGCAGTCTTATATTAATTTATACAGAATTCTAAGACCCAAATTGCATTGAATTGAGCATGGTTTCAGTATCCCCTTCACTGGGTCGAATATACCATGTTTGGCTACACAACTCTTTTCAACAATTTAAGCCTAAATTCATGTTCTATAATTATTCTACTGTAATTCTACATCATCTTCGCATCAAATAACATCACATTCATGGACATTCATGCTTGGCTAAAACCCTAGGAGAGAGAATCTCATGGTTCTACTTCAATTCAAACTTAAATACATGCTTAAACACTTTAATCACATAATAAACAATCATAAAACCATGAAAAACACAAGCTTTCTCTCACCTTTCCTCATGACCAGATTTGATTTTGCATGAATCACCATGAATTTGGCCATTTTAGGATTTGATTTGGGTGTCAAAGGATAGAGCACTGAAAACTAGGTAGGGTTGGTAAGGACAATTTTCAGTTTCAGTGTCTTTTTCTAAGGTTTTCAAGCACTTTCTCTCTCCTCTTAAGCTTTGGTTATGGAGGAAGAAGAAGAAGGCTGATGGCTGACGAGGGAGACAATGGTGGCTGCTGGAAAATTCTGAAAATTTAATATCTTATAGTCCAAATTACTATTTTGCCCTTATACTTAATAATTTCGGACAATTTTGCCCTTCACACTTCCATTTCGGTATTAACCAATCAGTTTAACTTTTGAATATTTTATTTCATCATAGAATATGAGTATTGAACATATTCTAATCATTGGACAAGGTTTCACTAAGGTTTGACTGGCTGTAAAGGTGAAATTACCAAAATACCCCTATCGGGTCAATCGTGTAAATTTTATTCTTCGCATATGATTCGGTCTATCTAATGGCATGACATAAATCTTTATCACATGTAGATTATCATACATCTTTCAGTTTATCAAAAGTCAACTCAATTTAATAGTTATTCACAAAAATTCTCTTGACCTATATCCTTAATCGTCATTTTTAAAATTGTTTCACGCTTTTCAAAATATGCTCAAACAAGGTCATTTTGAGATGTGAATTCTTGCTATATGCATATTTCACCCCAAATATCATCATTCTAGGGTCTCACTTCGATCTGGATAGAGAAAGTCCTAGTAGGGCCCACACCAAGTACTTCCCTGAACTTGGTCGAACTGGCCCTTTATTTAGATATTTTAACAATCAATATTTTCTTTTAAATTCCTACATTCTTTAACTTATATCGGATATGGGGAAATCAGGGTTCTCACGGGTGTAGACATGAAAATCAAATCCTGATTAAAATTAGGCTGATTTGGGTTCACCATTTTAAGTCCAAGCTTGGCTCGGCCCGTCCCGATAATTATAACGTTTTTTTTGCTATTCTTTATACTGATTCATTTTTAATTATTTTTTATTTTTTATGAAAATTGATTTGAGCATGTATTATTTTTTAGACTTTAATTTAAAATTTTCAAGTTTCTTGTTATCTTTTTGTAAGAACTAGTTTAACTTATCGTGTTATACTTATTAACTATTATATGTTTTAATATTTTTATATTTTGTTATAATTTTAAAAGAAAAACTAACAGTATTTGGGCAAATTTAGGCTTATTCATTGTATTAAAAATAGACTTGGAAAAAAAATTAGGTCTGATAAATCAAGCGAGGTCAACCTTGAGTTCTTATCAATCCCTTAATACCTTATTTAAGCCCAGCCCAAACTTGGCCATAAACACTATTACATGGATACTCCAAAATTTTTCTTTTTAATTTATTTATAAAAAATGAAGAAAATGAATAAAAATGAAAAAAAAGTAGATTATTAGATTAGTGTAATATCATATAAACATCCCTAATGAATTAAAACAATATATATATATATAAAAAAAAGAAAAACATTTGTAAGAGTGTGCCAAGGATATCTCATTAAAAAAAAAAAAACACATATCTCTTTTTCTTTTGAAATCATATATATTGTAGACACTCTTTTTTGGTCAGGGTATTAATTTGTAAAAATAAAATACTAACTTAATTAATTAGGTAGTCTTGTAATGAACATTAGGCTAGGAGAATTATTTCGTTAGATAGTTTAATTAGGATAAATATTAAAATTAATTTAGAATTAAGTTAGAACTAAATTAGAATTTTTTTAATTAGAATTAACAATAAAATTTAGGAATAAAAAAATAAGAAAATAAAATAAAATTAATCTCTTAGAATAAGAAAATTAGATTTATTTAATTAGGATTTATTAAGATAATTTAATATATTAGAATTTATATTAGAGTAGAGTTAGTGTTAGAATAAAAGTTTAATAGTTAAAAAAAGAATAAAGACTAATTGTAATTTAATTTTGTTAAAACACTACTACTATTTTTATTATAAAAAGAGGACTCTTTAAGCACCACTGTCAAAATCTGTTCATCTTCACTATACTCACCATCATCTTTGCCCCAACTGATTCTGCCTGATCCATCCTATCATCACCTTTTCGGCCCTACTGAATCTCTAGTCACCATCTTTCTCTACCGATCTCTACCACCTTCATCATTCTCATTAAAATCACCATTCAAGCAACCTTATACCGAACCATCCATAACCACCTTACCGTCTCGTATACTCCTACCCGGCCACCTTTTTCAGCTACGCAATTGCCACTCTTGAACCACAGCTACTACTCCCTTTCCCAGCTTCCTTCTTATTGTACCATCGTCACCTTGTTATCCATCATCATTACCACCTCTGCGGTCGCACACCGCCTGTCACCAGCTTAACCGAATTGCCTTGAATCCTCTTGCCCGCCTCTCACCGTTTCTGCATAAAATCATCAGCATCGCACTGCATTACCCCTGCCCAGCGTTCTGCTGCTACATCTTCACCCCATTCCCCGCGCAGCACCTCTCCAAGCTGCCAGCGTCAGCTTCTTGTCCCGCCACGCTTCAACCGTCAGCCATCATCTGGCTGCATCGTTCTGCACACAACCAGAAGCTCCTTGCTGCACCTCTCTGCTTCACGCCATTGCCCTGCACCTCTGTTTTGCTGCTGCAGCATCTTCCTTCCGCTTGTCGCACCACTGCTTCTTGCTGCGTTTCTTCTTTGGACTCGATCATTCCTTGCTCATCCCCGCCGCCTGTATTTGCCGACAGCCGCTGCCATTGCTGATTGTTGTAGCTACAACATAGGAGAAGTCCAACTTCTTTCCCTCTTCAGGTTCTTTTTCAATGTTTTATTAATTAATTAATATTTGATAAGTTTAGCTCAATAGGTCCATAATATGACTTTTATAATTAATTTATAAATATTTGCATGATAATTAACTTAAATAATATAATAATTTTTGCATGAGATTTAATTTAATTAAATAATTTGACTTAATAGCTAGAAAATAATTTAATAATTAGATAATTTCATGATGTGATAATTAAATAATTTGGTAATTTAAAAATTTGTTGATTTGTACTTAACGAGATATAATAATATAGAATTTTAGGATATTTAAGTGGTGGCAATTTGCATGATAACGAATTTGAGTTAATAAATTGTTTGTAAAAAATTAATTTGTGCATTTGTGTTATCTGATTTGTTGCATATGTAATTAAGATTTAATGATTTTGTACGATTTAGATAATTTATAGTATAAGATTTTAGAAATTTAATTTTAGAAAATATGACCCTTTAGGAAATTGTAGCGAAAACTCTATAGGATAAATAAAATAAAATAAAATAAATTAGATAAAATTACAAATAAGGATAAAATATGATAAAAATTAGATAAGAATAAAATTAAGGAGATGAACGCAAATTATCCGATGACAAAATTCCAAAAAAGTCAAATGGTATTCCTTGGAAATTTCTATGTGAGGAGTTTGCTGTAGATTGAATCAAATTGATGGAAGGTTTAGAGTAAATCTTCAATATGCAATAACATATATTCATTTTCAAAAATAAATATAAATAAAATATAGTAATAAAGATAATTAAAATAAAAATAGAAATAGGATATGAAAATAATTTGAGTTAAATAAAAATAAATACAATCAAAATAATGATAAAAAATAATGAATTAGTGGGAATTGGATATAGAGTCAATATTAGGGTTTTCATAATTTATTTAAATGATCCAATGATGGAGCCTCTTCAAGAAAAATCAATTGGTACTCCAGGAACATCTTGAGGTAAGAAGAATTACTTATTGTCTAAACTAGATTGATGGAAGGATTTTAAGTAAATTTTCAATATATTAAGGCATATCGAAATTAACTCAAATTAAGGTAAATTTAGAGTGACCTAGAATAGTTGATACCATTTTAAGATGGGCGTTGTGAGGGTGCTAATCTTTCTTTACATGTAACCCTATTCTCGAATAGGAGAATTTTTGGAATATAGACCAAGCCTTATCTTTAGACAAGAATAGGTGACCAATCACACTTATCACATCCAAAAACGTGAAATTTCGAACTAATTTTTTCTTTTCGATACACTCATTCTCATTCAATCAATCACAACCATTTGGTTTTGTGAGGCCCGTATCCTAGTGGCCCATACCTCACTCATCCGTATTGTCCGCTTTGGGAGTATCATGTGGGGCCCCCTCACGGATTTCTTTCGCTTCCGCCGCTACTCGAACCCCTTACCACTTGTAACGCGCGTTTTATTGTGAGGCCCGTATCCTAGTGGCCCATACCTCCTCATCCGTATTGTCCACTCTGGGTTCTAGAGGTGGCCCCCGTCACGCAGACGTGGCACTTAGCCCCTCACGGATTTCTTTCGCGTCCGCCGTGACTCGAACCCCTTACCACTTGTAAGTGTCGAGTCACGACTAACATTTTATTGTGAGGGCCCGAAGTGCCTTACGGGTCATTCATCACCTCACTCATCCGTACTGTCCGCTCTGGGTTCTAGAGGTGGCCCCCGTCACGCAGACGTGGCACTTAGCCCCTCACGGATTTCTTTCGCGTCCGCCGTGACTCGAACCCCTTACCACTTGTAAGTGTCGAGTCACGACTAACCATTGGACCTAGGTCCAATGGTTAGTCGTGACTCGACACTTATAAGTGGTAAGGGGTTCGAGTCCAATGGTTAGTCGTGACTCGACACTTACAAGTGGTAAGGGGTTCGAGTCACGGCGGACGCGAAAGAAATCCGTGAGGGGCTAAGTGCCACGTCTGCGTGACGGGGGCCACCTCTAGAACCCAGAGCGGACAGTACGGATGAGTGAGGTGATGAATGACCCGTAAGGCACTTCAAGCCCTCACAGGTTTGCATTTGGTGTCCATATAAGTTCACTCTATAACTTTCAATTTCAGATAAATCTTTATACCATTAGATCATTAATCAATGCATACTAAACAAGAAATCAGAATATAAACAATGATATCACAATTTATATTTTCATTTATATCAATTTAATTCTAGTACATCCCACTAGTTCTTTTGACATCCTTTGATATTACACTATACAATTTACATCCCAGACTATAAATACATTAGCTGTGCATGAATTGTCTGAATACAAAAATACAACACTTATCATATACCTGCTTACTCTCTAGCTTAAACCTCTAGAAGTCTTCTTCATTCAACTTTGAAGCAGCGGTTGCTGCGGATACTGATAAACTATCTGAGATGGTGAGTAAAGGGTTGAGCTATGTGAAGGAAACCGAAACAAACACGCAGCGGAATTTATATCATTCGGCCTCCACTAGGATCGATTCGGAGAGTTGCCTGATTAGGGTTTCGAGATTTTACCTAACGTTTTCTCTGATTTTCTGTCGTTGGTCGAGTCACAAGCAACAACTTTTCGTTCCTGCCTCTATGGTATCCACACGAACGGATCTCACGACTCTTGAACATCTCACGATCAGAAGCCTTAAAGAGCGTTTTGATTCCTTATAACCGAATTGCTAGCTTCGATTAAAAGAACATTTTGTTTTTCTGTTTTTTTTTGTGTGTGGCTGTGTTTTAGAAAACACAAGACATCCTTTTATAGGCAGTAAATTTTACCCTAAAATTTACTGTCAAACAGAACTCTAATCCTACTTGGAATAGGATTAGTTATATCCTTAATCCAATTCAGAATAGGATTAATTATATCCTTAATCCAATTCAGAATAGGATTAATTAAGCTCCTCATTGATCCGTTCTAAGTGTGCGACCCAATAGGTTCTCAAAACAATGGCAATGACAAAATTGTCACAGGCAATAAGCAGTATCTAGCAACACATCATTGCTACCCATGTAACGAGAATGTCAATGACTCGACATAACCTTACTCGTGATAGATGTTACCGTGTAGTCTAATCCCTTTATCCTTTGATGTCTTGATTAGACACAAGTCATGGAATGTGTCACACTTGTATAGTCTAATCAGCGTTTCTTGATTCCTGAGTAGACTAATTAAACAAATAAAATCAATATCTCATATTGACTTATTCGAGCACGGCCATGCATTTCTTAGTCTCACTCTATCAAAGGGCCCAAGACATCACTCTTGTTATATAAGAGGGATAAATCCTATCTTGATCACTCAACATCCCTCTACATAGATCAAGGCATACCCAATTACTACCTTTATAGTCCATCCTGTTACGAATGACATCTAGCAGCATTAAAGTATGCAATTCTCTATGTTGGGATCTCTGATGATCTCAAGTCAAAGGATCACATACACCATCATCACTATGAGAATCGCTTATGACACTCATATAACAATCCATGTAGCGTTCTCATTGAGGGTCGATCCAGTACATAGTTCTCTAACATGTACCTATGTGATGACTTGATATCCTATATCCATGACAATGGTCATCAGTCAACCACATACTAGTCTTATCGTATCATTGTTATCCTTGTTCACAATAATACTTGACTAGGGATATTTTTAAGAATAGTGTGTTATTACTATTCTAAGGACATTATCATATAAGATTACATTACGCAGTTATAAGACAAATATAATAATGAACTATAATAAATAAAATGTCATGATACATAAAAAAATGCCAAAGTCAATCATCTAATGAATGGTTTTAAGGGCATAATCCAACACTATGAAGCCCAGTAAGAAACATATATAAAAGAAAGAATATCATGCTAACTATATGCAAGAATCCTAATACATGCTTCGCTACATGACAATACAAAATCAATGCAATTCTTTTAATTAATAACTTATTGATTATCACTAACATTGTCTCGGATTCAGAAGGAAGAAGTACTATAGCCAATTAAGTATATCGAGCTGAGTATAGAAGG
Organism: Heritiera littoralis; assembly: GCA_031772115.1. Classification (NCBI taxonomy): domain Eukaryota; kingdom Viridiplantae; phylum Streptophyta; class Magnoliopsida; order Malvales; family Malvaceae; genus Heritiera; species Heritiera littoralis. The sequence goes on along the minus strand of JAPDPK010000037.1, from coordinate 1,043,766 downwards.
ATACTTTGAAGTATCTCACTTGTCCCAGTCCCAAGGTGATATGGACCTCACTGAAAGAAGATGAGGTTCAATAAAGAAGACGAAGAACACTTGAAGAAAAACAATAACAAGTTAAAAACGCAGCAAAGGAAAACAAAAATTAGAAGTAAAACCAAGACCCGTTGTGTAGAAACACAAGAACCTATGGTATTGGACCAAGACCCGTTGCTTAGAAAAGCAAGAACCTATGGTATATATTGGTGGAAGGTAGAAGAACGCCACAAGGAAGACCTTGACAAGTTCAAGAGTTCTCAAGAGAACCAAAGAGAAGAAGTCTCTCAATTTTATTACTAAAATCAATTGTGTTCTCTCCAAAGGGTTACATAACTATTTATAAGCAACTAGCTAACTTGCAGCACAAGTAATAGGAATCCTACTTTCCTAACTTGCATAATAGGAAATATCAAACTTGCAGAACAAGCAATAGGAATCCTACTCTCCTAACTTGCAGAACAAGTAATAGAAGTACTACAAAATATATTATTTAAAAAGGAATTCGGCTTAAATTAAATTAAGACAACGTTCAGCCCAATAATACTTAACCAAATAAAATATGCATCCAGCCTAATTGCATTTCGGCCCAATACTTGTGTGTGTTTCTTCAAGAAGGTTGAACTTAGGCTTGGATCATGTTGTAGAAGACTTTATCATCCTCCATGCTCAAGCCTTGTTGGGCTTTCTCTCTAGCAATATTAATGAAACCAGCCAAGGCTTGTTGCATTATCTTTGATTTAGCTCTTGTAATTGGACCTCCATGGATGCTCAAAGGATCACGAACATGACTTGAGCTGTGTGAGCTTGATGGGTCTCCATCACAAGGCCTGACTATAGGTGTCCTAACGAAACTTACAGACGATGCATGAGTGCTATGAACTATCAGTGTAAATGCATTTCAATACTTCGAACCATTCATTACTTTCAAATTATGGCAATGCAATTTATTGTTTTAAAATCATGATAATGCAAGATATTATCTTCCAAAATCATAACAATGCATTTTACAACGGTTCATTTCAAAACCTGACTTTCAAATTAGTAACGGTAAAACAGTATACAATTGTTTATTTCAAATCTAAAAATAAGGCTTGTCAAATGTTTAAATCAAATACAATAAATAAACCCTTTCACTTTCAATCGGTATCATCAAATCATCAGTATCTTTTCTTATTATCAAACATTTCATTTCTATTAGTAAAACAGTCCAATCGATAAAACATTCAATAGAGACTAGTAACATTCCAGTAGAATCATGCATGACAAAATCCTAGGAGGGATGCGGAATAGGAAATGGCGTACTCATAATATAAGCTAGGGATCCACCCTTAGAAAGCCAAGATGGCGTACCCATATTATGAGCCAAGGATCCACCCCTAGAAAGCCAGTCCTATGAATACGAAGACTAATGGCCATCGCCGAACAATCGCACAGTATACACTAGTAAGGTGACAACTATGGGTGCTGATGACTTGACTAAGGTCATTTAGTGAACAATACATCCCATAGTACCATTGAGTAGGTGATACCAAGATGGCTGTAGACTTGCTCAAGGTCTAACAGCAACGATACAATCTTAATGCATGATTACGGGAGCTATCAATCTCAAAACATTTACTTAGTTCCCATAAACACTAAACATTTGTACTTTAAGGCATAATTTAAAATACGATTAAAACTTTTCATTCAATTGGGAACGAAGTTTCGTTTTATAAATCGATACGATAAACTCAAAATGTTTCAGATTTGTTCGATCTTTAAAACATTCAATTTATGCATTCTTTCAGATCATCTGAAAACTAGTACTTAATACACTTTAAAACCATCATGCGTAATTGTCAAAAACTGTCAAACAATGTGCACAACATGAACAATACAATTATGCATGATTGACACATGCATACACATTATCATTTCAATCTAATTTTCTATGCAAATTTCATAAAGTTTACTTGACCCTTTCATTCTGATCATTGAAATCAGCATTTATCCTCCAAAACTCATAACTAATTTCAAGACATTTCTTTCAGTTCAATGACTATTGATCTTTTCAATTAACTTACCTCAAAACCATCCAAATCATTTAATAAATTTATATCGATCAATCAAAGTAAAAGCCTCAAATTTATTCTTAGAAAACACAAATAACTTATTATCTAAATACTTCTTTTGAAAGTCTAAACTCTTCCAACAATTTCTTTTCCTATTACAATTTTTATAAAAATTTCGACAGCATAGTCTTTTAGAAAATGGACCTCCTGTAGGTTCAAAACAACAGCAACAATATACCCAATTCCATTTCATTTACAAAAAATATTTATTTTTCAATCCATTAACCACATATGCAACAACCAAATTATCATTTACTTTTCGTCTTATAACCTTAATCATATCATTATCATTCTTTAATCATAGCAATGACTGTTTCAAAATCATAAATTCAGTGAAGTCATCAGACAAGAGTTTTCAGTTATATTCATTTAACGTTGAAACTTCAAATAAATTGAACTTCATTCTCTTTCCAACAAACAAACCAAAACCCATTCAATATGCAAACATCATATCATCGTACTTTTCCTATATATGTCCCTTACCTCACCAAAACATACAGCACTTTCCAAAAAAATTCAATCTAGTAGCGCTAAACGCTTAAGTGAGCATATATTTGCTTAAGTCTTTTCTACCGCCCATTCACTTCCAAACTGCATCAAATCATTCATACAAGTTCAGTTTCAAAATTTATATACAAAACATTCTTATAACTCATACTTATTAGCAGTTCAATTATCTTATCCAACCATTCACACCGAAGTTTTATTATTTCATTATATGAGTAGCTCACCGTTTGTAAGAACTTTCTGACCTATTGGTACTGTTTTGTTCATAACAAAAAATATTGGATTTCAATTAATACACCGTCAATTTTGTATGTAACCTAACTTAATTCCCTATTCAGAAGTGTAGGCTCACTACCTAATTTATTCTATGTTGTTTCCAACAATTTTCCTAAATTCGGTCCAAATTTGGCACATTTGGCAAAATGGTTTCTTGACCTTTGTGCATTAAAAATTACATTACTAATTATAGGGATATCCAAAAATTATGAATCCAAGACCATGTGAATCCTACTTCAATTCTATATTTAGAAATGTATACTTCACAATTTTATCATATCCGAACATTTTTTATAATTTCACAAATTTACTCTGTTTTCAAGTGCATTCTAGCATAACGGTCTACTGACCTCTATGCATAAATTGGTGCTTATTTAAATGCAGGATTGTCTAAATTGTGCAAACTCAAAACCATGATAATCCTAACCCATTTGTCTTTCTGGAAATGTAAGGTTTGCAACCAAATTTAATCTGGGATATTTTCTACAATTTTTCAAAGTCAGACATTAGATTCACATTTTTTGGGTAGAGTACCCTGTATTCATTTGCACATATCTTAAGCTATAGACTCCAAATTAGGTGATTGAAAAACGGACTTTCTCATAACTTAAAAGGTTATTTACCATAATTTTTTCAGAATTTATCTAATTATTAAACCTCCAAACTGAACGTTTAAACATTGCTCCAGAACATAACATTTCAGCATAGAATTTTAACATCAACACATCCACACACACTTCACTTTGTCTCTTGCAAATTTAATACCCTTTTTGCATGGAAATAATATTTTCTTGTAGTAAACCCTTAAGAACCTTTATGGCCAAAATCTTAATAATTCCTACAATCTGATTGGTTTCAAATTACAGCCATAAACATGTTAAACAAGTGTAAAACAATCATATTCAGCCATTAAAATTAAAAGCTACAAGCTTTCTCTCTCACCTTCAACAATGGAAAAAAATTCCATCAACCAAAACCCCCTTGAATTGATCAATCCAAGCCTCCAAATTCTGTTCCCAAATAGGTTATAGCACTCAAGTTCAGATAACTTTTTGTTGGCCACTTTCTGCTGACTGATAGAGGCTGCTGGCAGCAGCCGTCAAAGATGTTTGAGAGGAATGCTAAGCGGTTTTAATTGGCTGAGACTTAATTTGGAAGATGTCCAATGATTAGAAGATTAGTTGTAGGCTTGTTGCTTTAATAAGCTTTCATTAGTATATGTTGAGTTGTATGTTTTGTTGAGTTAAGATAGTGTAGGATTTATTTGATTCTTTGCTTCCAAACTGTTCTGAATATTTAAGATATTTTTACTTTCACTGTTTTAAGTAATGTTTTAGACCCTATTTTGAGTCTTTATTTTATGTTTTAATAGTTGTTAAGGAATTTAATCTTTTTAGAGACGAAGTCATCAATAGACTCAGTTTTCTCCAAGTTGTTTTGTATAAAGTAAAGCAAATAATCAGCCTTAAGTATGACATTTGGGGAACCTAGAGAAAAGCATAGAATATTGTGCCTCTCTTTTTTTTTTTTTTCAAGTTCTACAACTTTAACTTTTGTATATGTAAGCAATTTTTTACTTCCATGAGACCCTAAATACCTCTTTTCATAAGGACCAAATATGAGTAAATCAATTCTCTATTAAAATTCAATTCTAGAATCCCAAATACCATCTTCGGATGCTATTGAAAACTAGATAGCGTTCAAGGAAGGAACTAAACACCTGGCTTATTCGTCTAGTCTAAACCTTTATTAATCTTTTGATCACCCAAATTAATCATAGTAATCTCCATCCATATTCCCTCAAATAAGCTTTGAAAGCTGTTAATAGCAATTTGCCCTGCATCACTGATTCAGACATCCAGTGTCGGCATTAAGTTCGTTCTTGTTCGTTTCAGTAATAGACAAATTGACAAAATTCATCCAAGATAAGGTATCTTGGTATATGATGTTTGTAGATGATATGGTCTTGTGTGTTAAGACTAGAACAAAGGTCAATGCTAAGTTAAAATTGTGGAGAGAGGCGCTAGAATCAAGAGGGTTCAAATTAAGAAGAGTGAAAACTGAATACATGGAACGTAAATTCAAACAAAAAGGAAGATCAAAATATAGTGACATTAAATGGGGTGGCGATTCCTATGCGGGATCATTTCAAATATTTGGAATTGATCATACAGATGGATGGAGAAATGATAGTGTTGTGACTCATTGGATTCGGGTTGGCTAGAGTAAGTGAAGAAGTGCTACAAGTGGATTGTGCGATAAAGAAATTCTTATATAGTTGAAAGGCAAGTTCTAAAGACTAGTTGTTAGATTAACATTGTTATATGATAATGGATGTTTTTATACACAGAAGATAGTGTAGAATAAACGCAAATGCTGTGACGGATGTTTGGATAAACAAAAAAAGATAGAATAAGAAATGAAGTTATTCACAAGAAAGTTGGAGTGGTATTTACGAAGATAAAATAAGTGAAAGTCATTTACGTTGGTTTGGACACATACGAAGTAGATTTATGGATACTCCAGTTGAGAAAGTGGAGGTTATGAATGATGAGGAAAGGGCCAAGTATAGGGTAAGACCAAAAAAGACTTAAAAGGAAGTAAATCAAAGAGATATATGACAGCATGAGGGTTGGTAGAACACATTTTCTCGAATAGGAATGAATGGAAGAGGAGAATTCATGTTGAAGACTTAGCATGAGTTCATATATTGGTTTATGATAAAGGATTTGATGATGATCTTGAAACCATTGTTCAAAAAATTACTTCTTTGGCTAAGAGTCGATATATAAGAAACACTAAACTATTTGGTTGCATTCTTATTTGCTAAATTTTTTTTTTCTCATTATCAGGCCAGCTTGCTGCTTTCATTTGGTTATACAGACACTTTGAAAGTCATCATTTTCTTTTAATATGCTTTAAATGGCAACAAAGCGCAGTTGTAAAGCTCATCCCAACCATTGTTGACCTCTATTTATTCTGTCTTTTACTTTGCAGCTAGCATTTGACATGGAAATAAGTTACAGAATTAAGAATTTTTTTCCATTCATATGTTGTGGATGTTTTGTCTTTGAGATTGAAAATTAGTGACAGCATTAGTACTTGACATCGTTCAATAAATTTTATAAAAAAAGTATGACCATAATATCATTCTCATATTCTCCTGGCCACTGTCTACCGTCGTAAAACATTTGTATTTGCCTTGTGTCCAATTTTCAGGGGAAGTGCCTTCCCAGCCGCAAGCATAGCAAAGGAAGAGAAATGCCTGTGGGTTGAGAAGAAGAGACTTGCCATCTGTGGAGATTTCTTTGTTAGTCCAAATATTGAAGGTGCAATTCTCAGCGGCTTGGCTGCAGCTTCAAAGCTTAAAGGCATGCTTAGTAGCCTATAGTAATTCTGCAGGACGCTTTCCAATCATGTTGGCTGCAACTATAAACGGTTAGAGCAATTGCTTTTTAAAATAAAGGCAACCAGACTTGGCTCTTCCAAAGAAAAATAGATTTTGAATTGCAATAAGCTATGCTCTTTGTTGGAGCTTGCGGGTTATAACAAGTTACAATGTTACCCTGTGTTGGGTTTTGATGTCTGTTATTATTAAAATTCTTTGAGTTTAGAAAGGTTAATTTGCCTTTATGAATTGCAACCAAGGTTTAGTTTAGTGATTGTTATTATTACTTAAGATGGATTAGGTTCAAAGTTTTATTTCTCATTTTTCTTTGGATAATTATATTATACACCGTCAATGGAGTTTTTTTAACTCTACAAGCGAAGTTTGGATGATTACACGACTTTTAAATATATTAAGAAAATAAAAAATAAATAAAATAAGACGCATGTAAACATTTTAATCCTCTTTGTGGAGTTAAAAAATTTCACTAACGGTGTATAAAAATCTCACTTAGATCGTGGGTCAAAATTCTTTTACTAGAATTATCAAGTTATTTTAAAAAAAAGTTAAAAAGTTACATATTTTTATTTGAAATAAGTATCATCTCAAATTTGATGACAAATTTTAATAATTGGTAGATTCAAAAAAATAAATAAAAGACAAAAAATTAGATATCTAAAAGAATACACATATAAAAATAAAACAATATACAAACAAATGAATGGTAAATCATATGATGGAAATGATATTACATAAGTTAATCTTTTACTCCAAAATTTTTAAATTTTAATTTGGTTCATTTAAAGTTTCATGAAATTACACTACAAGAAAAAGGGGATTTAGCGACAGAATTAGCGACGAATTTTTTGTTGTTGATAAGATTTAGTAACGGAATTAGCGATAGAAATTCTGTTGGTAATTTTGAAGTCGGTAAAAGTGTTTTGATGCAAAACAAAAAATTTTGTTGGTGTTTCCGTCGCTAATTTTTCTCGTTGCTGATGGTATCAATTAATTTTTTAATTTTATTGAATTTTTCCGTCGCCCAAAACTTTTAGAAATGAAATTCCATTGCTAAAAATATTGAATATTTTTGAATTATTCTGTTGCTGAAGGCTTTTAGAGATAGAATTTCGTCCTTGAAAGTGTTTTTATTTTTTAATATATTTTGAATTATTTTGTTGTTGAAGCCTTTTAGAGATGGAATTTCGTCGTTGAAAGTGTTTTTAATTTTTTTTTATATATATTTCGAATTATTTTGTCACTAAAAGTATTTTTAATTTTTCCTATATTGTGAATTATTCCGTCGGTGAAGCCTTTTAGAGATGGAATTACATTACTGAAAGTGTTTTTTTGTTTTTATATAGTTTCAATTATTTCGTCGCTAAAACCTTTTAGAGATCGGAATCTGTCGTTGAAAGTATTTTTAATTTTTTATTTCGTTGCTGAAGACTTTTAGAAACCCAATTTCATTGCTGAAAGTGTTTTTTTGTTTTTATATATTTTCAATTATTCCGTTCCTGAAGCTTTTTAGAGATGGAATTCCATCGTTAAAATTTTTTTATTGTTTTATATATTTTCAATTATTCTGTGGCTGAAGACTTTTAAAAACAGAATTATGTCACTGAAAATGTTTTTTGTTTTTATATATTTTCAATTATTTTGTTACTGAAGACTGTTAGAGATAGAATTTCGTCGCTGAAAGTGTTTTATTGTTTTTATATATTTTTAGTTATTTCATCGTTGAAGACTTTTAGAGATGGAATTCTATCACTAAAAGTGTTTTGTTATTTTTATATATTTTCAATTATTCCGTAGCTAAAGCCTTTTACAAATGGAATTCCGTCACTAAAAAAAAGTTTTTTATTTTTTTAATATTGTTAATTTTTCGTTGATGAAGGCTTTTATAGACGGAATTTCATCACTGAAAGTACTTTTTTTAGGTTTATATATTTTATATTTTTATATATATTTTGGACTTGTTTATAGGTACCTAAAATAAGTCAATATATGTTTAATATAAGTAAAAAAATGACAAACGAAGTAATAATATTAATAAATATATAAAAATATTTCACATCATAATCATCTAAACTAATATTAGACATAATTCATAAAAAATAAAAAAAAAAGTTCATCATCATCGGGGTATCACTGATCGGCGTGGCCTCCTGATCTAGCAGTTTAGATTTGTTGTCTCTCGGTCCAAACGATCCAGCTTTGGGTTGTCCTCTGTTCATGTAGTTAGTGAATTGACCCATAAAAGCAAAGAATTGACTTCTTAAGTCATTGAACCTGTCCTTCATGTTGGACACCACCTCCTTTAAATGTTGGAACTCTGCATTTTGTTCAGGAGAAGTACTTCTGATATGCGCGAAACATGAGAAAACATGGAGTGAAATTTGAAGGGGGCTGAAACACAACAAGACAGAAGCAAAGAGGATGAACGTCACCTTCTGGAACCTAGACCCGAAGCCTAAAGAGACTCGAACCCAAAGGTATTGGACCTTGACCCTACAAATAAGAATTTGAGAACCTAAGGTATAGCAATGGTGGATGGTGAAAAAGGAGGCGCCACAAGGAAAAAGACCTTGATAAGCCTAGTTGAGAGGGAACCAAGAGGAAGGCACACTCAAATTCTGAAATTCAAAATTGATCTGTCTGTAATCAATAGCATTTACAAGGTATTTATAATAATACCTAGCACTTAAGCCCATAAACAAGTGGGCTGGGATTAACACCAAACAGAAAATAAGACTAAACCCAAATTCATGCCTAAACCTAGTTACATAAAATAAATAGTCCAAGACACAATAAGACTCAAATGTGGGCTATTCAAACACTTAACCCATCTTATCGTTAAGCTAAGAATAAAACAATAAACCATGCTCATGTCATTTGGGCTTCCAAGCAAGTATAGATGTCTTCGGACTCTTCATGGAAGCTTCCTTGACGCTTTAATGAGGCCAGAGCTTGTTGCATTAATGAGGCCAAGGCTTGTTACGTCTTCTTGGCTTGAGCTCGAGTAATTGGACCTCCTTGGATGACCAATGGATCCTTAGCATCATGAACATCACGAGCAAGTGGATCTCCATCAACTTCTCCCCGGACTAGCATAAGGAAAGGGATCATATGTCACGTACCGAAATATCGAATATTTTACTAATTTCACATAAACAAATCACTTACGGTTGGGTTGTCTACAATGTCGATTTATATTTAAAATGAAATTTATTTACTTTTATACAAACCCAGGATTCAAAGTTCAAATACATAAATAAAAGTATAATTATTTACATCCCAAGTATTATATTCACAAAAAATGCACTGTACAAAAGTTTGAATACATAAAAGAAAACTGTTGTATACCTCGATGAATTTAGATGCTTACCTAAGAGATACCAAAATCAAGTCCTCTAGAAGCAGACCTAACTACTGTAGATAATTTGGGAGTGGGAAAAATAAATGGGTGAGTTAATTGCTCAGTAAGAAATATATATACAAATGCTGATACATCATATTCTATATGTAGTTTAAAAATTATATTTTAATACGGAAACCATGAATTCATTACTAAAAACTTGTGGGCACGAATGTCGGAAGTATACCATAGTGGATCAGATAACTGGATGGAGTACAAAAGGATGCTTTAGAGCACCTCGCATGTCCCAGCATCCAAGTCCACTATAGGGAGTTCAAAAATATTTAATTTAATCACAAATTCAATAAATATTCAATAGCTTGTCAAACATTTCTTAAATCATTCAGAAAACATAAATTACTCTGTAAACAATATTAAATTATAATTGTATCGTCTTCAAACAGATAATTCAAATAAATATAATTCATCAAATCATATTATAAACATAAAACATAAGCAGCATATAAACGAAATCAGAAAACAAATCAAAATTGGCAGTGCCTGGATTTAAGTTAACCAGGGATTTATCACCCCAGTATAAGTTTAGTGGAGACTAGGCTTCACCCAATAGACACATGCACTATAGTAGCCGTATGGCCATAGTCAAGGGGCCATAGTATGAATACTAGCCAGGTGTCACCTGTAGGAGCTAAAGACTGGGCTAGAGTTAGTAGCATCGAAACAGAATGGAAATGCATGTACCCATAGATAGCTACAGAGCCAAAAGTCTCAAAACATTTCATAAATATTTTCAAAATTGTTTATAGAGATAAATTTAATAGCTCTTATCTTAAATAAATTCATAAAATTAAATTCAAGAAATTAAATTCATAAATTCAAAATATTTAAATATTAATTCACAAAACATATTCTCGAGACATTATTTACCATTCAAAATAATTTATTTAAATACCACCAAGATATGAAAATATTTAGACATCAAGACAATATATATAATTCTTATAAAAATATTAAATCATATACTGAATTTGTGATTTAATTGGATAAAGTCATATTCAAGAACTAAAATTTTGAAAGGTTTAGGCTAATTTAGAAAAATTTCGACAGCATAATGGTTTGTTCTATCCTAACATTCCTGCATAAAAATACAGCTTCAAACCACAATTTCCAGTTTCCAATTTCAATCCTAAACATCAATTCCAATTCCATAAAAGGCAATTTCTATTAAAACATGCAACGAAGTATCCCTACACTTCATACATATATCCCTTACCTCTTAATTTCTCGGTATCCGACTTATTAGCACCGATAGCATCTTCCGATCCCGGAGCTGCAAATTCATCATCCAAACTTAATAAATTTTCCACACTTTAATTAAAAGAGTATTTAACTAATTAAATACTAGTACATTGTCTGTTGTAGCTCTACAATGCAGTCAAATTTCTACTTGTGCAAAAACTACACTTGCGCTAAACACCTCCATTTTCGATTCCGATCACGCCTACAGTTTTAGAATAATTTGCGTTATTTTAGGACCTAAAACACATTGAAATCAACTTGAATTCTTTCTCCCCTTAGGTTGGCCGAATTGCATTCTCTCCCAACACTAGGTATTTTCTTCCATTTAAGCATAATCAAACTTGTTTTCATGTTTTTCATAATTTCTACATTATTCCTACACTAAATCCTCATCAAGACACATTATGTTCATGCAAAATGAATAGTGGCCGAAACTCTTGGGTAGCCAAATTCATAGTTTTAATTTGATTCGAGCTAAGAGAAGCATGAAAACAACTTAAACACACGTTAACTAACTAGAAAACCATGAAAAAGTGTAAGGTTCTTCCACCACTCACCTTGGTCGAATCACTTGGGAGAGCTCTTACTATGAAAATGGCCACTGTAGTTTATGATTTGGGTATCAAGAGAAAGAGCACTGAAAAATGGACAGGGTTTGTTAAGAGATTTTTCGGTTTCGAGTTAATTTTCACTATGTTTTTGGAAGCTTTTCTTTCTCTTAAAGGTTGGCTATGGTGGACATGGAGAGAGCTTGAAGATGATGGTCGGCCATGATGTATAAAAATGTAGAAAAATAAAAATTTAAATATCTTTCTTGCAAAATTACCAAAATGCCCTTATACTTAATGAAACTTTCCAATTTTGCCCCTAAAGTTTGATTTTGTTGAAAATAGTCTATCTCCAAAATATTTTATTTAATCATAAACACTTCTATTTAACTTGCTCTAACTGTTGTGGAGCTTTTGTTGAGGTTCGAGTACTTATTTGGGTGAAATTACTAAAATACCTTAACCGTAAAATCGATTAAATTTCCACTGTTACACCCAATTTATTTCATCAGTCTATAGGTTCTAAGACTTTATTTCATGAAGAATTATCTACCACATATAGCTAGTCAAAAGTCCATTTAGTTTGACAGTAATTCACAAAAATTTCAACGACGTATAGACAAACCCTCATTTCTCAAATTGTTGCACGTTTTTCGAAACATGCATAAATAATCAAGTTTAAGGTTAGAATTCTTACCATCATAATTTTCATCCCTGAATATCGATTCCATCAAGTTTCACCTCTCTCGGAACTCTAGAGGATCAATGGGGCTCGCTTACTATTTCGCCCTTTATACCTAAAATATAATTAACAATTTATCAATTATAAAATATTCAATATTCTTAATTATGTAAATAAAATTCAAAGGTAATTAAATATACGGGGTATAACATCCTCCCCACCTTCGAAAATTTGGTCCTCTAAATTTGATTAGGCCTATTCGACGAATAACTTTGGGTACTTCTTTTCATTAAGCTCTCTAGCTCCCAGGTTGCTTCATCTTTTGTGTGGTACTGCCAGAGAACTTTAACCAGAGGAATCATCTTTAACCGTAACAGTTTATCCTTTCGATCCAAGATTCGTACAAACTTCACGTAACTCATATCTTCTTTGATCTCTAATGGTTCATATTGAATTACATGAGATAGATCTGAATGATACTTTCGGAGCATGGACACGTGGCAGTGTAACGTCTCGAATTACCATGTATTATACTAATTTCACATAAATAAACACATAAAGGTTAGGCTCATCTGTAGTGTCTAATTCAAAATAAAAATTTATTTCTTTAATACAAAGCCCCAAGATTCGAAATTTGATTTCATATACAAAATATAAATATTTACATCCCAAGTTTAATATACATAAAAGTAGCACTGCACAAAAATCTTAATACATAAAATAAACCAAGTATACCTCAACGGATCGGAGAAATCGCATGAGGAATACCAGTGATCAGGTCCTCTTGGAAAGCAAGACCAAACTCACTGCAAATAATCTTGGAGTGAAAAATAAAGGGGTGAACGAACGTGCTTAGTAAGGAACATCTATACGAAAGCTGATACAACGTATCCTATATGAAATTTCATAAATGACTTTTCATATGATAATCATGAATTTCAAATATTTAATTTAAAAGGGCATGATCTACTAGGAAGTATACAATAGTGGATTGGGTAACCATATGAGTATGGGAGGTACTTTGAAGTACCTTACGTGTTCTAGTATCCAAGTCCATTATAGGGAATTCATTTGTTTTAATTAAATCACAAATCCAAATGCTAAATTAAATCACAAATCCAAATAAAACTTTTGCATAATTCAATAAATAATACTGGCATATATCAGAAAGCAAAAATTTCTTCGTAAACATTATAAACCACATTTATAGCAATTTCAAACAGATAAGTCAAACAAATAATTTCACAAAACATATTATTCATATCAGAAAGCATAAAATACAGATAATTCAAAATCGGAAATATATCAAAACTAGGAGTGCCTGGATCAAAATTAACTAAGGATTTACCACCCTAGTATAAATTTAGTGGAGATTAGGCAACATGCAATAAACACATGCACTATAATGACATATGGCCATAGTCAGGGTACCACAATGTGTACACTAGCAAGGTGACACCTGTGGGAGCTAGAAGACTGGGCTAGAGTCAACAACAATCAGAACGAAACGAAAATGCATATACCTGCAAGTAGCTATGGGGCCACAGTCTCAAAACATTTTAAATAAATATTTTGAAGCTGTTTACGAAGATAAATTAAATAAAACATATCTTAAATAAATTTATAAGTAATATAAAATCACATAATCAAATATATTAATTCACAGAAGATAATATCAAAACAATATTTAGCTTTGCAAATATTCAATATAAAATTCCACAATGATAGGAAAATATTCCAATACAAGATCTTAAAATAAATTTATATTACTTAATTCAAGGCATATAAACTATGAGACCCAATTCTGTTGTACTGTACATGTGATATGTAATTAATTATTGAGTGAAAATTAAGGTGTTAAGTGATTATAAGTGAAAATGTGATGTGGGCCCCACTTATTTTTAATGTGTTCAGATGGGCTCGAGACTGATAATACAGTGTACAGTGGGTAAAATAAATATAATATAATGATTTTGAGGTATAAAAATAATTTTTATATTATTTGAAATTATTTTGTGAATTTTGGAAAACAAATTTTAAAATGACAATTACGTCTAGAGGGCATTTTCGTAAATTATGCCCAAAAAAAATGAGTTGGGACGAAGTAAAAATACCATGATACTCTACATGAAAAGGAGAATAACATAATGTCAAGAGATTGATTGAAATGGTGATTTAATCAAAAAATTTTGCCAGCGGTACCTAGGGGTAAAACCATAATTTCTCATTATTGGTGCACTGCGTGTTAACGAAACCACTTCCAATCAGCAAGATACATTAAATGTGATTATTTGGTACTAGAATCTGAAATTTTGGAGTCCAATTACATAGTTTTTACAATTACGGAAGTAAAGGGCAAAATTGTCCAAAATTTATATAACCAAGCACTTTGCCCATTTCTAGAAACATCAAGACACCTTAGCCCATAAGTGCCGGCCACTGTTTATTTTCTTCTTCATTTGGTTTGCACGACACAAAGAAAGAAAAAGAAGAGAAAGAAAAGTTAACAAAAGACACTAAAGCTCGACTTTCTCACCAAAATTGCTTTTAGAAAAATTATCTACACACTCTTCTCTCTCCATTGACACCAATATCTCATCAAATAAATAAGAAAACAAGGAGAAAAGTGAGCCAAGAGGTTTTGGTCAAGAGGTAAGAATTTTCATGAGTTAATGTTTCATTGAATTTTAAAGTTTCATTTTGACTAAAATAAAGGTGTAGATTTTAAATGTACCATTGAATTTAATTTTTGTTGACTAAATAGAAATATACCATTAGAGGAGGGTTCGGTGTGCATGGGAACATATGGAAACCATGTAATTCCTTGCATGAAAATGTTGAAAAATGATTAAATAGGCATAGATTTAAAGGTTGACAAGCTTGGATTGAAGAAAAACAATTAGTCAAGCACAAAAGGGGTTTCGGCCATAGCTATTTGAGGGTGTCATTGTGCTGCATTTCATGAATGTGATATGCCAAATTAATGTAGAAATCAAGAGAAGAAGACTGGTGAAATCGGATTTGAAATCGGAGTTAAAACGGGAAAGTTATGTTTTACTACCGGTGTAAATTTCACTGGTTAAACATGAGCAGTGTCCAATGTGGCTGCATTATGATATAAACTATAGCTTAAAAATAAGTATTTAATAAGTTAATAATTTTGGTGAAATTAATTGCAGCTCGGGAGTTACGGTTTTCGTGTGGTGCTATCGGGAAGCTCAGTTTTGACAGATAGGTAAGGGACGCATGTGTAATTTGTAGGGATATCTCGGATGCATGATTTTCATGCCAATAATTTTATAAAATTATTTTGGAACTGAATTGCCCCGAATGCGGTGAATATGTGGTTGTTTTGGCTGGTTTGAACTGTTGTTGTAATTGCAGGGGGCTAGGGTGTTAGCAGCTGTTATGCAGCCGGAATTTATTAAAAATATTTCTAAAAATGCCATGAAATATTTTAGTGCATCATGAAATATTTTCCTAGCCTCGAGAGTGAAATATTATTATTTTTCATAAATCGTGAATTTACCGAAAAATATTTTTTAAATAATCATGCTACTGATTTTGATAAAAGTTAAATTATCGAAAATTCATCCCAAGTGTTTCATAGTGGAATATGTGATTCATAAAGTGAAATGTTGAATAGTGAATATTTTATAAATTATTTTCAGTATAATATTCACTATTTTATTAAATACCCTTTATGGATTGACTGAAGATTTTTATCACGTGTAATGATTTCCATAAAGGTGATATTATCGTGTGAATATTGTTTAGAGACTAAATGTTTCTACATGTGTACCATAGTAAAAAAATGTATTTATGAAATCACTATGAATTTTGGAAAATATATATTACTATTTTCTATAAAGTATGAAATTATCGAAAAAAATGATTTCCAGTAATCTTGACAGTTGAATTTTGGAAGGAAAGTGTGGAAATACGAGTACATGTGTTTATGGTGAAATAAAATATTTATGATATTTATTACTACAGTGTAATTATTTATAAAACTGTTTTCACCGTACGAGATATTGTGATTTATACCTTTATGGATTTTCTGAAAGGTGTTATTGATTTTACTTAATTCCATAAAAGTAATAAGATTTCATATATATTGTTTTGAGATTGATAGGCCCCATATCATGCTCACGTGTCATGTGTTCATGTGTTCCTGATATTGTGTGAAGCTATTGACATTGAGCCTATCTTTAGCGTCCTGTTTGACATCTGCTCAGTGTACGACCAAGGACTTTTATAGACTATGGCCATAGATCTCACGTGTTTATTATTACTACTCCCTACATGGATTATAACATGATATTATTAGGGTGTTGCCTGGTCTACACTATTATTTCACGTGTTATTATTGATTCTTATGATATTTACTGAAATACACTGTTTACCGAAGTGTTTTTACCATTGAACTGGTATTATATTTGAACAGTTTATGTGAGAACCATAAATTTTTGTGAATCGAATATGTATTCATTGTGTAATTTAAGTGAATATAGGGATTTCAAATATAAGATCATGGTTCATATCCCTAGAACAAAGTCCTCGAGAATAATGTGGAACGTACACTTAGGCAAAGTATGCTAAATGGATAGAAAAGGAGTTGAAATCATATGCACATATATATGGCTACGTAGACCAACGAACCAAGTTTAATGGGTGTTACGTGTATGCATGCAACATGCCAGCATGCATGGGTGCGTACTCACGGACATACATGAATACACACGTATAATTAAATATAACACATATACGATCAAATGCAATAATATATATATATATAAAAATACATATAGGTGTATATACATATATAATTACGTGCTTAAATATATATATATATATATGTATATGTTTAGAAATATACATATATAAGTATAGCCATATATAAGTATAGCCATATTTGAAAGATGAAGGAAATTTAAATACTTATAAGTATGGATATATATATATATATATATATATATAAAATTATATTTTAAAACAATAAGCAAGTTTATATATGTATGAAATGAATTTAAATGTAAACAGATAAGTATATAAAAAAAATAAAAATAATATATGTAAATATAGCTATAAATGAAAGCAAAAAGGTATTCAAGTATATTGCAAGTACATATATATATATTTATAACTATATATTATAAACACACATTTATTATTTATATAATATATATAGTTATGTAAATAGAAAATTATATATTATTAAAATAAAATATATATATATAATATAATATGATATATATATATATATATATAAATATTTTTAAAGTGGGGTTTGGTGGGAGTTTTCCCACTAAACCGATGGGAGTGGTATGCCCATCCCATCACAAACAAAAAAAATAAAATAAAATAAAAATAATAAATAAAATAAAAAGAATAATAATAATAAAAAGTAAGATGGATTGAAAGCAAAGAAATGGAAAATTTGAGGATTACCGAGAGAGAGAGAACTTGCAGAGAAAAGGAAGAGTGAAGTGATGGGGGGGTTTCATGCTTAATGTCCAGGCTGTTTTGGCGTGACCAGCGGTGGCTAGAACAGCTGGGTTAGAGCTCCTGTTGGGGGTCAGTTTAAGTGGGCATTGAGGGCTTGAAACCTGGTGTTGAGACAGCTTAGAACAAGGGCTGACTCAGGCGCTGCAGTAAGCGTGGTTAAAGGCAAGTTCGGTGAAGGAGTGAAGTGTATAGCAGCCCACATGAGGAAGAAAAGAAAAACAAAGGCTGTGTACTAGAAAGGGGGCAAAGGCGTACCGAGACAAGGCTATGGTGTGGGGTTTGGTTGCTGAAGACAGCATCGAGCTAAGGTAGCAGAGGCGTTGATCACTGGGGTTTTAGTCAGGGCTAGAAGTGTGTTTTCTGGTGGCATTTTTAGTGCCAGTTCAGGGGTTCAAATAGGGGTGATTCCGTTTCTGGTTCAGGTAATATATAGGCTAAAACATGGCCGGCTAAATGGCGGCTGTTTGGAGGGCACTCAAAAAAAAATTATGGCTTGTAGGAGTTTAATTGGCTAGTTTTGGGTAGCATTTAAAGGACTGAAAAAGGCTATGTTGTGAGCTGAACAGTAGGGCAAATTGTTGGCTGTATTGGGAACGGTTCAAGGTTGGTTGGTGCATGTGAAACAGGGGTAGCATGAGCAGTGTAACTGAAGGTATTTGAGGGCGTGGAAGGTAGCCATTCCTGTTAGTATATCTCCTCATTTATGGAAATAAATATTTGGTTGACCAATTCCGGATATGGTCCATAATTTCACGGTGAATCTCAACTCAATATTTGGCTATTAAAACACGATTTTATGATGGTTAAAACGTGATTTTATTGCCATAATTAGCACGCTCTCATTACTATTTAAGGAGGGCTCCTTCCGGTCCCCAAGTACGTTAACCTAAAAACACACAAACACCATCTAGTGAGGTTTTGAGTGCTTGGAAGATTTGGAAGGTCTGTGATCGACACAGAGTAGACTGTCAGATTCGGCAATTGCTTCAACAGCAGAGTTACAGAGTGCAATGGCTGGAGGTTAGATCCTATCGCTTCCGCATTTTATTTGTTTAACATGTTTCATATTGTGTAGAAGCATGTTAGGCTTGTTATGATGCACTTACATTTGGCATCAGAGCCGTAGTTTAACCTCTGTCTTGCTAGAGATCTGTAGAAAAAAGCCATAAAAACCCATATTTTGAAACTTTAAGTCTCGGATTTCATAAAACTCATTCTGTTTTCCTGTGATTTTGGTTCAAATACTTTAGATCTATTGTTGTAAAGCTCTAGGGATGAAAAATACATGAAAAACGAGACTGTTTGAAGGGTTTTGTGCCGGGTCGGGTCAAAAGACCCAAAATTCTGCAAAACACCCATTCGGGTGAAGAAGAAGCCTCGGGCGCGTGAGTCACACGCGCCCGACAAGGGAAGAAAATGCGGGCGCGTGAGTCTCACGCGCCCGACAGGAGAGGAAATGCGGGCGCGTGAGTCTCACGCGCCCGATAGAGATAATGCGGGCGCGTGAGTCTCACGCGCCCGCCTGTTGTACAGTGCAGTGACACTGTGCAAAAAAAAAAAAAAAACCTTTGGGCTTCGGGTTTTGGGCCACTGTTTGGGTCCTTATTTGGTTAGTTTTGGGCCATTTATTTTGGGCTCTTTTGGTTGATTATTTGGGCCATATGGATTAAATAAAAGGGTCATTTGGTTTATTTTAGACATTAAGGATTTATTTAATTTAAGTAAATTTAAATTATTTAATTTAGGCCAAATAATTATATATCAGATTTTCAATTCTGTAATTTTCATAATTTTATGAATAATTAGATTATTTTCACAAAATTAATATAATTATGAAAACTTCTCATTATTTGGATTTTATGAGGATTTTTCATAAATTTGGAATTTTTATTAATGCTATAATTTTAAATTGAATAATTTTGTGAAAATTATCATAAAATTATGATTAAATTATGAAAATTTGATTTTGAATATGTGCTTATTTTGAATATGTATAATTTTGTTATTTTTTATACTAAAAGCACATGTAGCTAAGTTATTCATATTATTTGGAATTAAAATTGCCTTGTGTTAATTGCAATTTTTAAAATATGAATAAACTTAGAATTTTACCAATATGTCTAAGTGATTTATAGTTTATTTAATTAGGGCTTAGCCACAGCAACCTTAATTAAGTAAAATTATTTTGTAAAATCACATAATGATATTAGACATAAATTGTGATTAGTTATAAGGTTATAGTAAATTTTATCCCACAGGAATTTTTATTATAATTTTATAACTAATTAGGATAAAATATCAAATTAGTTTCTTAATTTACCCACAGGAATTAGGAAATGATATAATTTGATAGTTTTATCATTATGAAATAAATCTATTAGAATTAGAACTTTAGCCCACAGGCAAGTTTTATGTCTGAGATTCATTAATAAAATATGTTTACATTGGTAGACATAATTAAGTTTGCCTCAAAAATTCTAGATACATAAGCATGTTTATTTTCTATATGCAGTGTTTCCTCAGGCTAGTATTAACCTAGAAGTTCCCGAGCTGGATGGAGAGAACTACAAGGTTTGGAAGGAGAGAGTTCTCCTCCAATTAGGGTGCATG
Source organism: Heritiera littoralis (assembly GCA_031772115.1). Classification (NCBI taxonomy): domain Eukaryota; kingdom Viridiplantae; phylum Streptophyta; class Magnoliopsida; order Malvales; family Malvaceae; genus Heritiera; species Heritiera littoralis. The sequence continues at coordinate 1,023,425 of JAPDPK010000037.1, read as the reverse complement.
GATATAGACTATGCTATAAGGAAAGACGAGCCCGTATTGACTGAGACCAGCACTCCTGCTCAAGTAGCTTTACATGAACGTTGGGAGCGATCCAATCGCCTTAGTGTCATGTATATTAAGACAAAGATATCTGCTGGGATACGTGGTTCAGTCGAACAGCATACCAACGTTAGGACCTTACTGAAGGCCATAGATGATCAATTTGTCACTTCAGACAAAGCGTTGGCCAGCACCCTGATAATGAAGTTCTCATCGATGAGGCTCACCAGTGTCAAAGGAGTGCGTGAGCACATAATGACCATGAGAGATATAGCGGCCCAACTCAAGAAGCTAGAGGTGGAGATGTCTGAGTCTTTTCTTGTGCACTACATATTGAACACTCTACCAAAGCAGTACGGACCATTCAAGATATCCTATAACACACATAAGGATAAGTGGACCATCAATGAATTGATGACCATGTGTGTTCAAGAGGAGGGAAGACTGCTTATGGAATCGGGTGAGAGTGCATTTTTTGCAAGCCAAGGAAAGACCAAGGATCGAGCCAAGAACAAGGGAAAAGGTAAAATCCCTGCCCAAGCTGATATTAAGAAAGAGTCCAAGTGTTTCTTCTGTAAAAAGAAGGGACACATGAAGAAGGACTGTGCCAAGCTTCAGCAGTGGCTCGTTAAGAAAGGTAATCCACTCTCATATGTTTGTTTTGAATCAAATATGGTTGAGGTTAATCATAACACATGGTGGATTGATTCTGGATCTACAATTCACATTTCGACTTCCTTACAGGGTATGACAAACCTAAGGAAGCCAGTGGGAAATGAGGAGAGCATCTATTCAGGAAACAAGATGCGCTCGCGTGTTGAAGGCGTTGGAACATGCACTTTAGTTCTTAGGAGTGGTTTTGTTTTGCAATTGGAAAAGACCTTTTATATTCCTAGTTTTTCGAGAAATTTAATCTCTGTTTCTAGGCTGGTACCTTATGGATATTCCTTTCAATTTTCAAATAAATCAGTATTGATATATTTTAAGTGTGATATTGTTGGGAATGGTACCTTATGTGATGGTCTTTTCTCTATTGATTTGCAAAATGACACTACTCATAACGCCTTGCATGTTCAAACTGGTACTAAAAGATGTGTTATGAATGAGGACTCCTCTACGTTATGGCACCGGAGATTAGGTCATATCTCCATAAATAGAATTAAGAGATTGGTAAATGACGGAATACTTAGTACTCTCGATTTTACTGATTTCGACACTTGTGTGGATTGCATTAAGGGTAAGCAAACCAACAAGTCTAAGAAAGGTGCCAATAGGAGTTCAACCATATTAGAGATCATACATTCTGACATATGTTGTCCAGACATTGCATATGGTCAGAAATACTTCATCACCTTTATTGATGATTACTCGAGGTTTATGTATCTCTACATGCTTCATAACAAGAGCGAAGCATTAGATGCCTTTAAAATCTTTAAGGCTGAAGTAGAGAAACAATGTGGAAAACCCATAAAGATAGTAAGAACTGATAGAGGTGGGGAGTATTACGGTAGATACACTGAAGATGGACAAGCACCTGGACCATTTGCGAAGTTCCTTCAAGAAAATGGGATTGTTGCCCAATATACCATGCCTGGTTCACCGGATCAGAATGGTGTTGCAGAAAGAAGGAACCGAACTTTGATGGAAATGGTGCGTAGTATGCTTAGCAACTCGAAGTTGCCTAAGTCCTTGTGGATTGAAGCTCTTAAAACGGCAGCGTATATATTGAACCGGGTTCCAACCAAGGCTGTTCCAAAGACGCCTTTTGAATTATTCAAAGGTTGGAAACCGAGTTTGCGTCATATGCGCGTTTGGGGATGCCCTTCTGAGATAAGAGTTTACAACCCACAGGAAAAGAAACTGGATCCTAGGACCATAAGTGGGTATTTCATTGGATATGCCGAACGGTCCAAAGGCTACAGATTCTATTGTCCATCTCATAGCACTAGATTTGTGGAATCAAGGAACGCCAAGTTTCTTGAAAATGACTTAGTTAGTGGGAGCGATCAATCTCAAGACCTAGTTTCTGTGAGAGATCAACCCTCTACCTCGAGTCAAGGATTGGTTATCATGAACAATGTCCCTTCAGTACAACTGGACATTGAACAACCAATCGTTGAAGATCCACAAGTAGTTGATAACTTACCAGTAGACGAGGCTCCTCTGGATACACCAGAATTGAGTGAGCAACCAGTTGAACAACATGATCCTTCGGAGAATGTTGAACCAACATTAAGAAGGTCTACTAGGGAAAGGAAATCAGCTATTCCTAGCGATTATATTGTGTATCTACAAGAGTATGATTTCAATATTGGGCCCGTTAATGATCCAGAGACGTTTTCACAAGCCATGAACAGCAAAGAATCAAAACTTTGGTTCGATGCTATGAAGGATGAGATGGATTCGATGGCATCTAATGGAGTATGGGATCTTGTCGAGTTGCCTAATAGGGCCAGGGCTATAGGCTGTAAATGGGTCTTTAAGACCAAAACTGACTCATTAGGCAACATTGAACGTTATAAGGCAAGACTCGTAGCCAAAGGATTCACTCAAAAGGAGGGAATCGATTACAAGGAGACCTTCTCTCCTGTATCTAAGAAAGATTCTCTTCGCATCATAATGGCGCTTGTTGCACATTTTGACTTAGAGTTGCAACAAATGGATGTGAAAACGGCATTTCTCAATGGTGATATAGAGGAAGAGGTTTACATGAAACAACCTGAAGGTTTTTCCTCTAGTAATGGTGAGCATTTGGTCTGTAAGCTCAAGAAATCCATATATGGGTTGAAACAAGCTTCCCGCCAATGGTATCTAAAATTCCATGAAGTCATCTCTTCATTTGGTTTCGTTGAGAACATCATGGATCAATGCATATACCAGAAGGTCAGTGGGAGCAAGATTTGTTTCCTTGTGCTATATGTGGATGATATTCTGCTTGCAACCAATGATAAGGGGATGCTACGTGAGGTGAAACAATTTCTTTCTGAGAACTTTGATATGAAGGATATGGGCGATGCATCTTATGTCATTGGCATTAAGATCCATAGAGACAGACATAGAGGTATATTAGGTCTGTCACAAGAAGCCTATATCAATAAAGTCTTGGAAAGATTCAGAATGAAAGATTGTTCACCAAGCCCAGCTCCCATTGTGAAGGGTGACAGGTTCAATTTGAGCCAGTGCCCGAAAAATGATCTTGAGCGGGAACAGATGAAGAACATTCCATATGCCTCAGCTGTTGGAAGCATTATGTATGCACAGGTCTGTACCAGGCCTGATATTGCTTTTGCTGTGGGAGTGTTGGGTAGATACCAAAGTGACCCGGGGATGGACCACTGGAGAGCTGCGAAGAAGGTGCTTAGATATTTTCAAGGCACTAAGGATTACATGCTTATGTATAGACGGACTGATGAGTTGGAGGTGATTGGCTACTCAGACTCAGACTTTGCTGGCTGTGTTGATACCCGGAAATCAACATCCGGTTACATCTTCATGCTTGCCGGTGGAGCTGTTTCATGGAAGAGTGCTAAGCAGACACTGACTGCCACTTCCACTATGGAGGCCGAGTTCGTTTCCTGTTTTGAGGCTACCTCACATGGTGTATGGCTTAAGAGTTTCATTGGTGGGCTTAGAGTTGTTGACTCCATATCTAAGCCATTGAGGATATATTGTGACAATTCAGCTGCGGTATTCATGGCTAAGAACAATAAGAGTGGAAGTCGAAGTAAGCATATCGACATTAAGTACTTAGCCATTAGAGAACGTGTTAGAGATAAAAGAGTGGTCATTGAACACGTTAGCACTGAATTGATGTTAGCTGATCCTTTGACTAAGGGCATGCCACCGTTTAAATTTAAGGATCATGTAGAGAGAATGAGACTTGGTCCCACATTTTGATTGTAATTGAAACTCTTATTAATAATATGATGTTTCTCATTTTGATTTGTATACACTAAAGTTTTATTTGAGAAATATCCTTGTTGTTTGGACCGAGAATAAACATAAGGTTTATTCATTAAGTAAAAATGGGTTGATTTAGAAACATTTTACATAGTAATACATGGAAGATAATACTCGCCACTTGAGGAACTGTCGCCATGATTCATGTGATTTGTTTCTTCTATAAGTGAAATATATGGACCAAGTGGGAGAATGTTAGTATATCTCCTCATTTATGGAAATAAATATTTGGTTGACCAATTCCGGATATGGTCCATAATTTCACGGTGAATCTCAACTCAATATTTGGCTATTAAAACACGATTTTATGATGGTTAAAACGTGATTTTATTGCCATAATTAGCACGCTCTCATTACTATTTAAGGAGGGCTCCTTCCGGTCCCCAAGTACGTTAACCTAAAAACACACAAACACCATCTAGTGAGGTTTTGAGTGCTTGGAAGATTTGGAAGGTCTGTGATCGACACAGAGTAGACTGTCAGATTCGGCAATTGCTTCAACAGCAGAGTTACAGAGTGCAATGGCTGGAGGTTAGATCCTATCGCTTCCGCATTTTATTTGTTTAACATGTTTCATATTGTGTAGAAGCATGTTAGGCTTGTTATGATGTACTTACAATTCCTTGATGAGAAAATCGACTGACAACGAAGCAAACAAAGGTGCATTTAGGCACTCACCAAGCCACCATGAGGGGTGCGTTTCCCTAAACAACCAGGGGGCCTCTCAGCATAACAGGGAACACAAGGGAGGCTTATTATAGCTTCAGTTCAAGAGATTTTCAATGAGGGACTGTTGCATCATTGAAGAAACCGACGCTTGAATCATAGACAACAAACCCGTAGAGGAGGCTCGGTTTTGAATAATATTCAAGGTTAGAATATCACTTTGAGTTAGAAGATATATATATATATATATGTATATATATGAAAAGAATGTAACGAAATGGTTGGGAATGTGTTGTTTAGAGGTGAAAGAATGTCAATATATATATATATATGTATATATATTAATATATGTATATCTATATATATTAATATATGTAGATATACAAAAATATCAAATTAGTATGACGGGAATGATTGAAACATAGTTGAATATATACACCGAAAACTTGAGGAGGAAGAATAATATGAGCTCTAGTCCAAATAGCTGTGCTTTGATGCCAATACGTGTGTATTAAGTACTTGTAGATATTTAAGCGTTATTGATATAATATTGAAGGATTAAATCTTGGTGTAGGAATTACTTGGAAATATTAAGGGAAATGAATGGTACAAAGATCGGCTAAGGAGATTCTTTGAAGTGCAATGGCTAGCAAAGATTTTGTAAAGGGTAAGTGACATAATTCTTAGTTTAAGACTAATGAGTATATATACATATCTCTCAGTTTAAAATTAATGTGTGCTTATATATAAGTACATATATATGCAAAATATATATACAAACATAATATATATATATGTATATGTGCACCTCATCCTCATGATAAAGATGAGTTGATGTCCATGGTGTAGAAGTGAACTAGATTAATTGTGGTTTTATGATACATGTCTTATAGTGTGAACTAAGTATGATATGAGTATATGATTGAGATGGTATTAAAATGTTTGTAGTGACTTTGACTGGAGTGGAAGAGTGGATTTTAACCGAGGACTCGAAGAAAATATTGACTAAGGGTATAAGGTAAGTGGGTTAAATAAGCCTTACTAGTATCATCTTTTGAGAGACGAATGAATTCTTATTAAAATGCTTATTTAAATTCATATCAAGTTTGGTGGAATATTACGAGTAAGACTATAAGAGTAAGTATGCTAAAATACAAGTTGGGTTTGATGTGTCGTGAATAGTTTTCGAATTTGTCGTGATTTATGTGTGGTGTGTTATAACCTATTATGCTCGATAAGAATACAAATTGGTATAAAATGTAGGTGTCTGTATCATGTGAAATGTATGTGATTTAATTAAGTTGTACCTAGTAAGCATGCCATTACATTGTTACACTTAAAGAAATGTATATACGCACTAGTGTACAATATGCATACAGCCTATGATGTGTAATTCATGGACCTCGAATAGAACCTAGTTGCATTTATCGAAAATTAGGATAATGGAATCGTATGATGATCTAAGTACTCATGTGACTCGAGGAATTAAACTATTTTAGAGCCTTATCTCTAGAAATCATGCACCATAGAGATCATCCGAGTAAAACTCGATCTTTTGTATCGTGTGAGCCACCTCTAGAGAACTCAAAGGAACTACGTGCTACATAGATTCTTCGGAACTGTGGGAGCCACCTCTAGAGTCCTTTGAGAGCTAAGTGCTACACGAGTTCTGATGAACCATTAGAAAGCATAAGCCATAGAGGTCATCCGAGTAAAACTCGATCTTTTATACCGTGTGAGCCACCTCTAGAGAACTCACAGCAACTACGTGCTACATAGATTCTTCAGAACTGTGGGAGCCACCTCTAGAGTCCTTTGAGAGCTAAGTGCTACACGAGTTCCGATGAACCATTAGAAAGCATAAGCCATAGAGGTCATCCGAGTAAAACTCGATCTTTTGTACCGTGTGAGCCACCTCTAAAGAACTCAAAGGAACTGCGTGCTACATAGATTCTTCGAAAACTGTGGGAGCCACCTCTAGAATCCTTCGAGAGCTAAGTGTTACACGTGTATCGATGAACCAATAGAAAGCATATGCCATAGAGGCAAACCTGAGTAAAACTCAATCTTTTGTACCATGTGAGCCACCTCTAGAGAACTCAAAGGACCTACGTGCTACATAGATTCTTCGAAAACTGTGGGAGCCACCTCTAGAATCCTTCGAGAGCTAAGTGTTACATGTGTACCGATGGCTCATGAGAAATCACATGCCAATGAGATAATGGGTAAATGATTGTGAACTGTGAATATGACAACTATCATTAGATAGGTTAGATACTATACATATGATAGAGAATTGAAATAATTATTGAATTTTACTTACATTGTGCTATAAAATCATGTACTATTTGAAATGCTTGTGTCTTTCATGCCTAACCATATCGATAAAAAAGATAAAAAGAATGATATTTTGTGAGTTAAAGAACTGAAGAAAAGCATGAATGAGCTTATGCAATCTGTTGTATATACGAGTTGGTAACTAATCATGATATAATGCATACATGCTATTTTATAGAGTTCATGCATGTATGATCGTGTTTTACGATATGAGCCTAGTATGTACTTATTTAAGCTACTTACTGAGCCGTGGATTTGCTCACCCCTTAAATTTAACATCTGCAGATCATACGGGTTGATATCCGGCTCAGGCATTATACAGGCTCTCTATCGGGAATTGTACCTAGTAGTGGTACTCGTCTACGTTCTCCGGGTCTAGCTTTTGTACTTTTGAGGTATACTAATTGTATATCATTTTGATAGTTATACGAACTTTAATTTCACAATACTAGGAAGGAATATGGGATGTAGCTTTGGATCGCACTAGATTATTATGTAAGTCTAGGTGATTATAGAGTACGATCCGGGTTAATATATATATATATATATATATATTTTGAAGTATGTATAAAAATGCAAAATGTGAAATTTCTAGTGAAATGAATCTTGAGATATATGAGATGCATGATTGTGTGAATTGTGGGAAATAAAAGCTGGCTGTATTGTGAAGTTTAGAATGTGTTTTAATGCAGTTGATTTTACTGGAGAAATTGATAAAATACAAAGGGGAGGTTTTCAACCAGTTTCTTTTGGATAAGTGAAAATAAGGCTAAAATGATTAAAATCACTTTGAGAAGTATGACATAGCTAGAGAAATAATATTATTAAGGCAAGATCTAATTTAGTTACTACACTAACACCGAATACAAACGGTAAATAGAAAAAGAAAAATTTGGTTCATAATTTTATAAATGCAATGAGGTAAGTGTTAAGTGGACGTCATTGGCCTTCGGGTCATGACAGTTTATTTTACTATTACACGTGTAAAGGTGATGATTTCAATGATGGAAATCAAATTGTTTTCAAATGTTGACTTATATGATTTAATGAGTTATTTTACTCAAGTATAGTATGTGAAATATTTGTAAGCAGTGAATATTTCAAATAAATTTTACATTAAATTAAATTTCTACTCCCTATAGTCGCTCTGGGTTTTCGGGACAAGACATGTATTTCAAAATACCTTCCATGCTCCATCTGGATTACCTAGCCGACTATAGTATCCTTCCTTTTAGTGTGCCTAGCATATCGATAGGAAACTAAAGGATTTTACTGCATATAGTTTTCGTGATATAAAAATTGCATACAACTCTCTTACTGAGCCGTGATTTGCTCACTCCTTTATTTTCATTTCTCCAGAGTATTTTCAGTGACCAAGAAATGTATCATCCGAGGATTATCGGCTGTGTATTGATTACCTCGAGGCAGCTTGTTTAGCTCTTGGAGGTATATTTATTTTCTTTTATATGTTCATACTTACTTTTATAGTACTACAATGTTGTATTAAATAGGGGATGTATATGATTGATATAAATACTATTTTGTAAATATTTTACTTATAAAATAATTTACAAAAATTATTGTTTACTATTGAATTGGAAGTGGGAAATAAAGGCATCACAGACAGCCCAGCCAATTCACGTGTATGAAAATGTGTAAAAAGGCTAAAATACTGTGTACTCTAACTGTGACAGTATTTATTGGTATCAGAGCAAGGTTGGCTTGATGTCTATTGATGTCTTTAGAATTGAAAGTGTCGGAAATGGTTAACATCCCCTGTGGTACTATATAGTCTGAATGTATAAATGAATTAAGTGACTGAAAATTTGGATTTAGTGTCGAAATTGTGCAGAAGCTAGTGAGTTAAGAGTTATAAAAAGAGGTAGTAACCTGATGATTTCTAACTAAAATATGTGATCTTATAATAATTATGAAGGGTCTGTTCGATAAGGTGCAAGGAGGAACTCGATGAGGGCCCTATGAGTACTTTTTCTGATCGAATCGAAATAAGATCCTAAAATGATGGTATCGAGGTGAAATGTGGATATCATCAGTGGATAGATCCTAAGATCACCTATTTAAATGTATCTTAAAGAGAAAGAAATAAACTGGGAAATGACGAACGTGTCCCTATATGGAAATAATTCTTTTGAATAATAGTAAATCAAATTGATCTTAAATTCACTGATTATGATAGAGCAACTGATGTTGTAAAGGATGTGATACATGTATAACGATCCCTACTACTAGCCCCACCTTTACTCAGATGAGTGATGTGACCTGAAGTGTACATTATAGGAGGTCGCGTGATAGTTGGCCTTGTTATAGATTCTTTAGGGCTTGGATTAAATGTGAAAAGATGGGGTATCCAGTTAGGGATTGTTTGATATTATAAAAAGTGATATCTCTACCGAATGTGACGGAGAATGTGATTGGGGTATTTGATGATTAATATTAGTACTGTTAATTTTGGTTCTATACATTCCTTCTGTTTCCCATGAGTATAAATCAGATATTTATAAAACCAGAATATTTTGAGGTATGCTCTACGGAATGATATACTATTTAGAGTATTATGAAAATAAAAAAAATGTGTATAAGAACTGAAAAGTGATTGTAAGAGAAAAGGAGAATGACAGCTAACTTAAGTTTATTACATGAATATGATTTCAAAGTAAAAAACAAAAATGAATAGGTTAGCTGTGAAGTGGATTAGCTTAAATTGTTATACTTAGTGCGTTATTTCTTACCATACTGAATGCTATACTATGAGATGAAAATAAATAAGTAAATCAATGTGAAATATGTAACATGGTATGAGATTTATGACTTAAAAATTTACTAGATGAAATTTCAAATAAATTTTCGGAGTAATATAGATTCGACAGATCATTGACTTGATTTTCAATATATAACCTATATCTAAGCTCTTATCGGAGAATTTAAAAGGAGTCTGAAGAGCTTAAGAAATCACTCCAAAAAATCTGTGGAAGAATTTATTGTATTAGTGTGTTTGGAAGAAACACAGATGATCTTGTTTGAGAGAATAAGTATAACTTATCATTGTGTATCAATTTTTTATTTCTTAATAGAATTCTTACTAAGAATGAATATTCACCTGTTAAAGATTGATGTTTTAGTTGATCCACTCAGAGAGTATAGGGAGTGCCTAAGATCAATCTCTGAACAAGGTGTTATCGAATAAAAAATTTGCAGACTGATGTCCGTAAGATGATGTTAAGAACTAGGTATAACTTTTACAAGTTCTTTGGGGGTGTCTATGAGATTAATGAAAATATCCTATGATGTATGTGAATTAAGTGAATGCGGTATTTTAATCACATTTAGATATATTATAATGGTATGTAATCATGTTATGTGAATATAATTCATCTCACATGAGGAACATAAGCAGTCGAAAACTCTATTGCAAAGTTTAGCAAATATGAGTTTTAACTGAATTATAGCATTTTCAATGATGTGTGGTCTCGAATGATAAAGTGTGAGAACTCGTTAATTTATATTGTACATGTACGGAATAATAGATTTTAAATAAATTTTTGATATTTTATAAATGTCGAAAGAAATGTGTGATAGAATCGAAAATTTTGAAGTTATACAAGGGCAAAATTAGTTTTCTCACGAAGTGGTAAAAGTGGACCAAATAAGCCATAATTTGGCTTAAGAAGTAAATTAAATAAATAACATTTTAAATGGAAAGTGGGCTGGAACAAAAAAGAGAAGGTGTAGTGGCAACATGAGTAAATATGGAGACCTTAGGGGACATTTTAGACTTCAAATAAATTATATTAGAATTTAATTAATTCAAATTAAATGATGGCCAACCAAATTATAACAACAAAACCAACTTTTATTATTTTTTTCCAGCTGGTTACACCGCCTTCTGAAGCTGCATTCTGTTTCACTTTCATTCTCCCGATTTCTCTAATCCTCTAAGAGCTCCTTCGATTTTTCCATGCTAAAATTCCCTCTTCCTTTCACTTAATCAGTTAAGCCTTCTTATAAAAGCTATTCCCTACTTAAAAGAGGCTTTCTAAACCTCACCAAAACTCAGACAAAACGTGCAAGAAGTCAGCAAATAAACCTGTTCTGTTTCGGTCAGTAGCGTTTCTAGCACAGGTAAGCAAATCTTCAGCTCATGTTTTATACATATGGATCGTTGGTTTATGATGTTGTTGGCTAAGTAAATGATAGATAAGGATAAAGTTTAGAAGGAAAGTGTATAGAAATTTCTTAAGGCTGAAACCCTTGATCGTTGGTGATGTAAATGGCTTAGAAAAATGCTGTTGTTACATGCGTTTATGGCATAAATGGATGAAGCAGAATTTCTGCTGTGTAAATGGTTTTGTGGTGTGGCTGACCTATAAAATCAAGAAGAAACATGTAATAAAAATTATATACATATAACAAAGGACCCTACTGTCAGCTGGTGTTGAAAGTGTATGAGTAAGTATAGTGGTTAAAGACGTAGAACAGGAAATAAAGGCTGAGCCGAACCCCACCTGAAGGCTGACAAAAACTGAAACAGAAAAATAAACAAAAATTGATTTGAACTGAAACAGAAAATAGAAATGGACTTAGTGTGAAATGATTTTAATAAATGGTGGAATGTTAGTCAATCAGTGGGCTGTTAAGACGTGGAAATAAGGAAGAAAAGAGGATGTGGCTGTCGTGTATAAAGGAAAAACAAAAGAGGGAATGGTTTGGTTGGCTTTTGACTGACTTTATGTGTGTGAAAGCTGAAGTTTTGGCAGCCTAAAATGTACTAAGTGTAGCCTTAATATAGAGACATAAACTGAAGCTCATGTGGACTGAAAAACAGAAAAGAATTTGGAGTCTCGGTTGGGATAACAAGTAGCAGAAAATAAAAGAAAAGAAACAAGAAAAAGGGGTTAGGTTGACTTGACTAAATGATAGACTAAAGTATCAATTTAATTTATATATGTATATATTTGCATTTTAAAGAATAAACTACCTAACCCATGTAAGGCCATTTGGCCATAATGATGAATAAGGAAGAGTGACGTGAATGGTGTGGAAAATGGGAGAAGTTGACAAAGTGATGGCTGGAAAATATGCAAGAATAATGTATATATATATTAACATGGGAAATATAGGTCATAAGCCAAATAGGCTTATGCATGAAAAATGACCATTTGGTCATTAAACTAAGATGAAGACATTGACATTGAAAAGTGGCAAATAATGCTAAAACAGAAAATTGAAAGTAAATGAAATATTCATTTACCATGGAGAAAGTATAAGAGATTCTAATATTCTAAGAAATGATACTACAAATAAGAGTTAAATAGGTAGAAGAATATTATACCGAATATTAATTATAGTAAACTGTTATTTTCGCAGTTATAATCCGGTGAGATAAGAAGCATAGTGGTGCAAATTAGAGCATATCTCTACAATGCTACTGAGTCGGAAGTTCGGCGTTCGTATGGAGCACGAAATAGTGTGATCTCGATACACAGGTAAGAGATGCGTGTGTAGATTTGTAGGGATATCCGAATGCATGATTTATGTGCTATGACTTTTATACGAATTATGGAATATTGGTTTGCCTCCAATTACATGAAATCTGTGGTTTTCTGGTTGGTGAACTGTGTTTATAAGTGCAGGGGGCTAGGATTCGGGCAGTCGTTATACTGTCGAAATTTATTCAAAATATTTCTAAAAATATTAGAAATTATTTTGGTGCATTATTGATATTTTCTTAGCCTCGAAAGGGATGAATTAAACATTTTTCATATATGGTGGAATTTTCGAAAAGCCGTGATTAAATATTTATGATACCAATTTCGGTAAAGGTTTCACTACTGAAAATTCATTCCACGTGTTTTATAGTGAAAGATGTGATTGGTGAAGTGAAATGGTGAATATTTTACAATTATTTTCAGGATGATATACACTATTCTATTTATGGTTTTCCTTTATGGATAAAATAAATTCCATCACGTGTAATGATTTCCATAAAGGCTTCAACACTGTGAAATTATTGTGTTGAGACTAAAATGTCTCTACACGTGTTTTATAGCATGAAATGTGTTGGTGAAATTACTATTAATTTTGGAAAATAAATATTTCTATTTTCTCAAAAAGTATGAAATTACTGGAAATGATTTCCTATAACCTTGAATTTAAAGTTTTAAAAAGGAAAGTGTGGAAACATGCGTATATGTGTACTACGGTGAATAGGTGCAGTTATGAGAATTTTATTTCACAGTGAAATTATTTTATAAATTGTTTTCACCGTACGATACTGTGATTTATACCTTTACGGATTTTCTGAAAGATGTTATTGATTTTACTTAATTCCATAAAGGTAATGAGATTTCACATATACTGTTTTGAGACTGTTAGGCCCCATATCATGCTCACGTGTTCATGTGTACCTTCTCATGTGTTGTGCTATTGACATTGAGCCGTCTTCAGCGGTCCCGGCGTCACTCGATCAGTGTACGACCGAGGACACTTATAAACTATGGCCATAAATCTCATGTGTTTATTATACTGTCCCTACAGGAATCTCATGTGTACCTTATTATTCCTTACGGGACTTATAGCATGATATTATTAGGGTGTGCCTGGTCTCCACTATTATTCCACGTGTTATTATTGGTTTTGGTGATAACTATGGAAATTATACTGTTTATTGTGATGTTTTATCACTGATTTGTGAAATATGTGAATAGTATATTTTACTGCTACATGTGTCTAAAGTGATTGATTTCAACGGTGGAAATCAAACTAAATTTCAAATGTGGTTAATATGATTTACTAAATTGTTTATTTAATCATATGACATTTTATATGCAGTAAACATTTTAATAAGTTTTATAACCAAAAGATTTTACTGCATATAGTCTTCGAGGTATCAAGATTTGCATACAAATCTCTTACTGAGTTGTGGTTTTGCTCACTCCAATATTTCATCTCCCCAGATATTTTGTAGTGACCATTTGAGGTATTTCATCCAAGGATTAGAGGCTGCGTATTAAGCACCCTGAGGTAGCGCTTCTAAATCCCGGAGGTATAATTATTTTAATCTATATGTTTAGACTTATGATTTACAGTACTACGATATTGTATTAATTATGGGGATGTAAGTATTGATTACAAATACAATTTGTGAATATTTATTTCCGTTAACTATATTGAGTTACGGATATTGGGTTTTAGTGAATAAAATGTGGAAATTAGGATATTGGAGACAGCCCAACCTATTCATGTATGGTGAAAATGTGTAAAAAGTGTAAAATACTGTGTACTTGGGATGTGACATAAAGTAATCATTGATTGTCTAAAATTTATGGTTTAGCTAAGTGAGTGAGATTAAAGATAGTGATTGAGGTATGAAATTTACGAGGTTTAAACCAAATAATATCAATAGTTTACTGAAGAGTTTGTGGTATCAGTTGCTATACTAATATGATTTGTATATGAGAAAAATTAAATGTGAATAGATAGGCATATGTACCTGTAATGTTTAAAAAGGTGATTAAAAGATTTTAAATTTGTGACACGTACCATTTGGGGGAACAACTAAAGTGACAAGTGTGTTAAGATAAAAGGATATTAAGAAGATAAATCACATGATAATTAGCGAACACAAATTATGGAGCAGTTCCCAAACCTAAAATTGAATTGGTTTCCTCTGAATATTAGGTGGTTATAGCTAGATTTAAGATCGAGCCAGCCTTAACAGATAAAATTAGTTATACTCAGAGGAGTAAATATAAATTACTGCCAGTCATATAAATGGATAAATATATATACATACATATATATATTTGAATTGTGAAATTGTACAAATATTGTGGAGATGAAATTGGTATTTTTATAGTTTCAATTATAGAAATTGATTATGAAAAGATTACATCCTTAATTACATCTTACAATTAAGTGATATTACATGTATCATAAGAATGAAGGATGTAATGGTAATTCAATATGAAAAGTGATATCGGGGAAATTACTACCCAATGTCTCATCTACCGTAAGTGAAGGTTTATATTAAAGCCTGCAAGTGGATTGCAACTTTAGCTAAACTAATATGAAAATGATTATTGTGGGATAGTAAAGAATTTGAAAGAACTATGATGTTATAGAAGTGATTATAGACTGATTGACCAAATTGATTCACTTCTTCATCATTAGGTTTCTTGATCTCCTGAGTGACATAGTCGATATATATCTGTGAAACGGTGAGACTGTACGTGGAGTTCCAGTAAGCGTCATAAGTGATAGGGATCCCTGATTCGCCACATGCTTTTAAAAGAATAGCAAAAGGCCTTGGGATTTCAATTTTACTGTCAGCACTGCTTCTTATTGATATAAAATATCCAAGTGCGTTATTCAAACGCTCAATGATATATTGAGAGCGAGTGCACTGGATTTAAAAGCTACTGGGTTATTACCCAATGTCTCATCTACCGTAAGTGAAGGTTTATATTAAAGCCTGCAAGTGGATTGCAACTTTAGCTAAACTAATATAAAAATGATTATTGTGGGATAGTAAAGAATTTGGAAGAACTATGATGTCATAGAAGTGATTATAGACTGATTGACCAAATTGATTCACTTCTTCATCATTAGGTTTCTTGATCTCCTGAGTGACATAGTCGATAAATACCTGTGAAATGGTGAGACTGTATGTGGAGTTCCAGTAAGCGTCGCAAGTGATATGGATCCCTGATTCACCACATGCTTTTAAAAGAATAGCAAAAGGCCTTGGGATCCCAATTTTACTGTTAGCACTGATTCCTATTGATATAAAATATCCAAGTGCGTTATTCAAACGCTCAATGATATATTGAGAGCGAGTGCACTGGATTTAAAGGCTACTGGGACAATCACTTACTGCTTATTTAATTTGTTTAAAAAGATAGTTACCAAACTACATCGACTTGGCACCAAATGAAAAAATATGTGAGAAGTACTATGGATCATCTATTATGTGGAAAGAAATGGAAATGTTAACTCCCAAATTGATAAGAAATTTTCAGTGAGTACAAATTGATTGTGAAAGAGGAAATGAGGTGATTTAAAAGAAATTCGGATTGTCGAGTATACTGGCAGTATCATCTTAAAGAAAAGATTTATTGAAAGTTAGAAACTATATAAGGAAGAAAAGTACCTATAATGGTTTCACTTTCTAAATCAAGCGAAATTCGAATGATCGAATTTTCTAAATGTGGGGAGAAAATGTGAGACTTGATTCTATTGTACTGTACATGTGATATGTAATTAATTATTGAGTGAAAATTAAGGTGTTAAGTGATTATAAGTGAAAGTGTGATGTGGGCCCCACTTATTTTTAATGTGTTCAGATGAGCTCGAGACTGATAATACAGTGTATAATGGGTAAAATAAATATAATATAATGATTTTGAGGTATAAAAATAATTTTTATATTATTTGAAATTACTTTGTGAATTTTGGAAAACAAATTGGAAAATAACAGATACGTGCCGAGGGCATTTTCGTAAATTACGCCCAAACTAAAGTGAGTTGGGACAAAGTAAAAATACCATGAAATTCTACATGAAAAGGAGAATAACATAGTGTAAAAAGATTTATTGAAACGGTGGTTTAATCGAAAAATTTTGCTGGCAATCCACTAGGGGTAAAATCATAATTTCTCATTATTGGTGTACCGCGCGTTAACGAAACCACTTCCAATCGTAAAGATACATTAAATGTGATTATTTGGTAATTTTGGAGTCCAATTACACGATTTTTACGATTTTGGAAGTAAATGGCAAAATTGTCTGAAATTTATATAACCAAGGGCAAAATGGTAATTTTACCCCCTTCTAGAAATATCAAGACACCTCATCCCATAAGTGCCAACCACTGTTAATTTTCTTCTTCATTTGGTTTGCACGACACAAAGAAAGAAAAAGAAGAGAAAGAAAAGAAAAAGAAAGAAAAGTCAACAAAACACACTAAAGCTTGACTTTCTCACCAAAATTGCCTTTAAAAAAATTATCTACACACTCTTCTCTCTCTGTGATAACCGTGAATTTTCTAAAATTAATATTAAATATTTGTAAATTTAATATTAAAGCAAATAGAGAAGTTAAATAAATAAATGAATTTATTTATAAAAGGGAAATAGTGTTGGAATTTCCAGAAATTTATGAAATGATGAAATAAGAGGAAATTTAATTTGGATAAATCCAAATTAAATAAGAAATGAAAATGAGCATAAGTATATTGGATATTAAGAAATCCAAATCTAAGAAAATAAGAATGCGTAAATTATATATTTATATAATTAGATTATATAAATATATTTTTATATAAATACATATGTATATATATATGAAATATAGTATATATTATAAAATGATATATATACTATTTTATATTAAATAAATACATATGTATATTATTATAATACATTTTTGTATATAAATATATATATATATATGAAATATATACAGTTATATATATAGTATTTGAATTTAAATGTATAGATATATATATTGTATTATATGAAATATATATATTAAGATATATATATCTAATAGAATAATTATATATATAATTATATAAATATAATTATATATATTATATAAAATAAATATATGTAAAACAGAAATGGGATCGGGACCCCGTTTCTGTCTAAAACCAGAAGAAGCTAGCCGACCACTGTCAGCGGCATCGGAGAAGGAAGAGGAGAGAAGGGTGTCGCCGGCAAGATGACAGGGAAGAGGAGAAGTGATCAGCGACGGCCCGAAATGGGAAAAGGAAAAAAATCGAAGGAGAAATCGACGGAAGCTGAGAAGAAAAAAAAAGGGAAAATAGGAAAGTGGCGGTGCCGGCCGATTCTGCCACCGCTACTGCAACCACACTGTCAGCGGAGGAAAAGGAAAGGGTAGGAGGCCACCGATGAGAAGGAAAATGGCAGAGGAAGGAGGAACAAAAGGGAGAAAGGCCGAACCCATTCCGGCTAGATCCTCCGCCGTGTCGTCGATCTGGGTGGAACGGAGACCACCAGCAGCTTCGCCGTCACCTTGGCTAGTTGTGGAGTCGGCGAACTACCAGAGAACTGGCCACCGGAGGAGAATCAGTAGTGAAAGGGGTTGAACCGGTCTGACCAGGAAAAGAAAAAGAAAAAAAAGAAGAAAAGAAGAGGAAAAAGAAGAAGAAGAAAAAGGAAGAATAAAGGAAAATACGGTAGGAAAATTCGTAGAATTTATTATTATTTTACTGAATAATTTTGTAAAATTCTAAAATATAGAAATTTGAATTGTAGAATTTTGCGGGAATCGAGATGATGGAAATCGGGAGAGGTGGAATACGGGCGTGACGGTAGCGAGGAAGTCGCCGACCCGGAACAGCTAAAGGAGGCATGTGTAGCCTGTAAGGATATCCAGTATGCATGTTTTAAATATGCATTATTTTTATGAAATATTGTGGAAATTAGTTGGTTGGAAAATTGTGGAGAATTACCGGATGTGAATTATAAACTCTCTTTTTGTGCAGGGAGGCTAGTTAATCGGCAGCCATTATGTTGTCGAAAAATTTTAGAAAATTTCATAAAATCATAATAAATGATTTTATTTCACGAGAAACGATTTCCAATCACGAAAAAAATCGAGAAATTAATTATTTTCATAAAACATGAATATATTGAATTCTATTGTTAAAATATTCATGTTTTCGAGATTTGGTGATAATGAAATCACCAAAAATCCTCTCGATATGTGAATTGAACATGAGATGAAATGGAATATGAAAAGACACGAAGTGAATATTTTATTAATATTTCTTCAAATATTCACTTGATTTCATAAATAACCTTTATGGTTTAATTGTGAAAATAATTATTTATAGAAAATTCCATAAAGGTTAATTAAAGATGAAAAATAGTATTTTGAGACTAGAAGGTCTCTACATGTTTTTATAGAGGAAAACATGGTGACGGGATTATTGAATTTGGAAAATAAATATTTTATTTTTCCATAAATTATGAAAATATTTGAATTGAATTCCGATAATTTTGAAAGCCATGTTTTGGAAAGAAATCACGGAAAAACGTGCGTATATGTTTTACGGTGAAAAAGAAACAGTCATGAGATTTATTTTTGTCACACCCCGAAAACATGAAAGTCTTGGGCTAACTTTTTCATTTTTTTTTAAATCTTAATTTCTTACTTAGGTTGCATTCCTGCCAGTGTAGGTTACTTATATTTTTTTTATAAAAATTTCGGTAGCATAACAGCGGTAACTATCCTAACTCCTGCATGAAAACGCAATTTATATTTCCCAATACAGTTCATTTCAAAGTACATATTTATAATTCCTCAGTCGTTGATTTTATTTATGCTTTCTTAATCGTAACCATAAGATTCCGCAAAAAGTTATACAACATTCATAATATCCCAATTTTCATAAATATCCATCACATCATATTGACCTATTCCTTGGAATAACGTTTACGTTCATACGATATCAACTACATCCGAAAAGTATCGTTTATATACAAATATCTGTGTTGTACAGGATGTCTGGTATCAAAAATAAGAGTATACCTTACGTGTGTACAAAAAGTAGCTTGAGGAGAGACGTGTCCCTCAGCCTACGTCGTATACGCAGCAGGCAAAGGGATGATCACTGCAAATAATCTGGAAGGATAGAGGGGGGTGAGCTTTTGGAAAGCCCCGTAAGAAATGCATTTAAAATAGTCACAGTATCGACATATGCAGAAAAACAAGATGCCATAATAATGCATTTCATACTTTAAATCATCGTATGAAATCTTTAATACATATATCTAAAATTCATACTTGTTTCAAACATACATCATACTTTAGAAACTTAACATCATAATTAATAAAACTTATCATAGAGTTCATGGAGACTAGGCGGGATCATATAGCCAGTATGCGGGTCATGACTAATCATCCTCTGAAGAGGGAACTAAGTACCTATGGCCATGGTAGGGGGCCGTAGACCTGATCAGGGTCGTACAGCGAACATGCACCACGAAGGACCAACATACCCACAAGGGACGGAAGCATGCACAATGTGGGCGAGAACATGCACGACGTGGGCTAAACATATGCCACAAGGGACGGGAATATGCACAATGTGGCAAGCATGACAGGCAATAACATAAACTATAAGAGGGCCTTAGTCTCAAGTTTTACTTACTTTTAGAACTTCTTAATCATAAATTTGGTACAAAATAGTAAGGACCAGGAGTGCCTGGGTCATTTAGCCAGGGATTTACCACCCCAATAGCAGTTTCGAAAAACATACTTATTTACTTTCATACTTAAAACATTATTGAAAAATCATGCATAGAAATCATAAGGTTCGTTTTCTAAGGCATCTTTAGTTAACATAAAACATGAACTTCGGTTTTAAAGCGATAAACTCTTCTTTCAGAAATCGATTGGTACGTCTAGCTAGTTTTAAAAAGACTTTGGAAATTAACTTCGGAACGTAATTCATGCTTCAAACATTTCTTTATAAATTGAGATGAAAGTAAGGGACACCATCACAACTTTAAATTAGATCCCTTACCTATCAGATCTTGGGGCCGCAACTTTCCTCAAGTCTTGAACGTGCCTCGATTTGCGTGCCTACACTACTTGCTGCCCAAAACAATTTCAAAACCATCAATACATACTCATACTTATCTTAACATACCTTAATATATCTTAAGTAACCATAAACATCATTAGAGTTGGCCTTATTCACTAACTTTTCTACTTGCTTGGTTTTTACCGATAAATGTGTCATTTCGATATATTTATATTCCTTAGACTTAAACTCACCAAAATAATATTTTACATGTTCTTTTAACCCTTTACATAATACTTCAAGACTTGTTAAATTGTCAAATCCCACCATTTCATCATTTTCGATTAAATTGAATCTTAAACCGAACTTTTTGGTATTAAACTAACACCATACAATCATCAACCAAGCAAACTTCGTCATTTTTATAAAGAACCTAGGCTGTCCAAAACATAGCCTAACCCTAGAAAATCCATTTCAAAATTCTACTTTAGCCAAAATCATGCAAATTCAACATACATCAATCATATTTCAACTTCATCTTCTTCCAACAATTTTACCTTATGTTGACCAACTTTGACCAAAGATTCATCCACCAACAATCACCCTCAGCTGTAGATCAACATGTATACAACTTAGAAACACCATAAACAAGCTTAAAAATTCATCAAAGAAGTAAGGAACTAACTTTCTCTCACCTTGCAAAACAAGGCAACTCTGTCCAGATTTCTTCTCTCTAACTTTTCACTAACCAAATGATCTTTGTTTTGGCTGAGTTATTTTTTTTTCTGTAGGGCACTTATGGATGAACAATCGGACCTTCTTGGCCGAACTCCAATTCAGCTTGGAAGGTGGTCGAAAAAATCGCACAAGATGAAGCAGATGAGAACGCTTACTGTAGATTGACAGGGGGTTTTCTTTCTGGTCCCGTCGACTTACAGAGGCTATAATACCATTCTGGAGACTGAATTAAGTCTACTATCATGGGCTAAAATTGCAGGCCCAAAGTCCACTCCTATCTCGTTCAATTTGACCCAAAACACAAAGCCTAGCAGTGAGCAGAAAATCTGGCTGCTGG
The DNA here is from genome assembly GCA_031772115.1 of Heritiera littoralis. Classification (NCBI taxonomy): domain Eukaryota; kingdom Viridiplantae; phylum Streptophyta; class Magnoliopsida; order Malvales; family Malvaceae; genus Heritiera; species Heritiera littoralis. The sequence goes on along the minus strand of JAPDPK010000037.1, from coordinate 1,001,776 downwards.
CTGGCCTGCACCAATAAATCCATAAAATTATTTTCCAGCCCATTTTTGTGATTTAGCCATTTTTCAAGTGTTTTACTATATGTCTAGTATATTTTTATTTTGGCCCTACATAAATACCAAATTCATACATTGAACTTCTTTCTAGTTTTCAATTTAATAATAATATGAAAATTTTGGGTTTCACATTCTCCCCACCTTTTAGGAATTTGGTCCTCCAAATTCAGGCTGGTCCATTAAACAAGTGTGGGTACTTTTATCTCATGAGGCTCTCTAGCTCCCACGTAGCTTCCTTTATTGTGTGGTGCTGCTAGAGAATCTTAACCAGTGGAACAGTTTTAGATCGAAGTACCCTTTCCTTTTTGTCAAGGATCCGGACTGGCTGCTCTACATAGCTCATATCACCCTGAATATCCAATGGTTTGTACTCGATAACATGGGAGGAATCCGAATGATACTTCCTCAACATAGAGACATGGATGACGTTATGTATCCCAGAAAGCTGTGGTGGCAAGGCTAACCGGTAAGCAACATCCCCAACTCTCTCCAATATCTCAAATAAACCAATGAAACGAGGACTCAACTTTCCTTTCTTTCCGAAGCGCATGATACCCTTGCTCGGAGATACTTTCACAAATACAGAGTCCCCAACCTGAAACTCAAGTGGTCGTCTATGAACATCGACATAACTCTTTTGTCTACTTTGGGCAACCTTGAGTCGATCACAAATAATCTGAACACCCTTAGTTGCCTCTTCAACAAGATCAGGGGCTAAAATCTTACGATCACCCACTTCTTCCCAAGCCACCGGGGATCTACATCTCCTGCCATATAGAGCCTCGTATGGTGCCATTCCGATGCTAGTATGATAACTATTATTATAGGCAAACTCTGCGAGGGCAAGTGGTCGTCCCATGAACCCTTAAAGTCTAGTGCACACGCCCTCAACATGTCCTCTAAGGTCTGAATAGTCTGCTTGGACTAACCGTCTGTCTGAGGATGGTAGGCGGTGCTCAAATGTAATTGAGATCCCATGGCTTCCTGAAAATGAGTCCAAAATCTAGAGGTGAACCTGGAATCTCTATCATAAGTGATGCTCACGGGAGCCCCATGTAATCGAGCAATCTCTCTAACATACAAGTCTGCCAATGTACTCAGTGAATCTATGCTCTTAATGGCAAGGAAATGAGCACTCTTAGTCAATCTATCAACAATAACCCAGATTGCATCATGACCTCTTCGGGTCCTCGGTAAGCCCATAATAACATCCATCGTAATGTGCTCCCATTTCCATGTAGGCATCGGTAAAGACTTAACTAGTCCTGCTGGCTTCTGGTGCTCAACCTTAATCTGCTGACAGATCAAACATTTGGCCACAAACTCTGCCACGTCTCGTTTCATACCAATCCACCAATACACCTTACGCAGGTCATGGTACATCTTAGTGCTGCCTGGGTGCATAGTGTAGCGAGAACAATGGGACTCTCTCAAAATCCTTTATCTCAAGGTATCTTCGCTCAGAACACATATACGGCCCTTAAACCTCAATAACCCATCATCACTGACCGTAAAATCTGACTGCAAGCATTGCTCTGCTTGGCTAACCATGTCCAATAATCTCTTATCGTGCTCTGCCTTAACCTGATCTAATCTAAGATACTTGGTTCAATCTGAAGGCTAGCCATAAACCCGACATCTACTGTTTCAACACTAACACTAAGCTCAACGAACTGCTCAAGCAATTCCCATTCTCTAACCATCATAACAGAAACCAAACTCTTCTTGCTCATAGCATCTGCAACTACGTTCTCCTTGCTCGGGTGGTACAGAATCTCGCAGTCATAATCCTTAATAAGCTCTACCCAACGTCTTTGCCTCATATTAAGTTCCTTCTGATCAAATATATACTTCAAACTCTTATGGTCAGTGAAGATCTGGAACTTCTCACCACACAGATAATGTCGCTATATCTTTAGAGCAAAAACCACTGCGGCTAACTCTAAATCATGCGTAGGGTAGTTACGCTCATGGTCTTTAAGCCAGTGTGAACCATACGCAACTACTCTACCATGTTGCATCAGCACACAACCTAGACCCTGATTGGAAGCATCACTGTTATACAGCGAAGCCTTTGGATCCACTCGGAATGGTCAGGACTGGTGCTGTAGTTAATCTTTGCTTAAGCTCCTGAAAACTCTGCTCACACTGATTTGACCATTCAAATGGAACCCCTTTGCGTGTAAGCTTAGTCAACGGAGCTGCAATTTGAGAAAAAACCCTCAACAAACCTCCAGTAGTACCCTGCCAATCCCAGGAAACTTCGAATCTTAGTCACTGTCTTCGGTCTCTCCCACTGGAGTACTGCCTCAACCTTGGACAGATCAATTGACACCCCGTCCTTAAATCATGGCTAAGGAAAGCTATCCGATCTAACCAAAATTCACACTTACTAAACTTCCCATAAAGCTGCTTATCTCGGAGAGTCTGGAGCACAATCCTCAGATGCTGCTCGTGCTCCTCTCGGGACTTAGAATATATTAGAATATCATCTATAAAGACAATCACAAATTTATCCAAATACTCCCGAAACACATCATTCATCAAATTCATGAATGCGGCAGGGGCATTGATCAAACCGAAAGGCATCACTAGAAACTCAAAATGGCCATATCGGGTTCTAAAGGCCGTCTTCGGTACATCTTCCTTCCTAATCCTCAACTGATGATAGCCTGATCTCAAATCAATCTTAGAAAAACACTGAAGCCCCTTTTAATTGATCAAACAAATCATCTATTCTTGACAGGGAATACTTATTCTTAATTGTAGCCTTATTTAGTAACCTATAGTCGATACATAACCAGAGACTACCATCTTTCTTTCTCACAAACAGTACTGGAGCACCCCACGGAGACACACTTGGTCTAATAAAACCCTTATCAAGCAACTCTTGCAACTGTTTCTTTAATTCTTCTAATTCAACTAGTGCCATCTGGTAGGGAGGTTTAGAGATAGGTTGGGTATCTGGCACTAAATCAATAGTGAACTCCAGCTCTCTCTCTAATGGTAATCCTGGTAACTCATCCGGAAACACATCGAGAAACTCACATACCACTGGTATATCTGATATACGTGGAGATTCCCGATTCGTATCGGAGACAAAGGCGATATAACCTTCACACGAATAAATTTATTTGAAATTTCAAACATATAAACAAAATACAACTTCACCGAACATAACATCATATATTTTATTTCTTAATAGCAAAACATACATCAAATTTGTCAAGTAAAAAGAAGGTTATAGTCTTAGTGTAGCAATCTAGACTTACACAATCGGTGGATAACCAATCCATGCCTAAGATTACATCGAAGCTATGCATGTTTAACAAAACTAGATTTGCTAACATTACCCTGTCTCTAACCTTAATTTCACAATTCCTACACACCATATCTGTCATTTGAGATTCATACATGGATGTGATAATATGTAATAAGTGACCTAGAGGCTTAGGTTCTAAATGGAAATTGTGTGCAAACTGTGGTGATATAAATGAGTGTGTGGACCTTGGGTCAAATAAAACATGCGCCTCATGATTACGACAAGAAGATTACCTCTAATAGTCTCGGAGGAGTTATCGGCAGTCTCCCTGTCTGAAAACGTGTAAAAAGGTGTAAAATACTGTGTACTCAGACTATGATATAATGATTTTGTGATTTAATTATATAATTTCACTTTTAAGATTTTAAATTTAACCTTATAAAAATCAATTTCTTATATTTCAAAATTCATGCCAAAATGGTAGTTTTGAATAGCTTAGGTTACTTTAGAAAATTTCAGCAGCATAATAGTTTATTTGAACCTAAACCTCTCTTGAAGAAAAATCCAGCTTCAAACCATAATTCACAGTTCCAAAATTCATTCCAGATTATTTATTTAAATTCTAGAAATGCAAATTTCATCAAATCATGCAACGCAATATCCCTATACTTCATAAAAATATCTTTTACCTCTTAATTTATCGATAGTTACCTCGTTAAGACCGATAGTACCTTCGGATTTAGAGGCTGCAAATTCATTATTCAAGCTTGATAAATTCACTATATTTTAATTAAAAGAATATTAAATAATTTAAATGCTAATGAATTGTCTGTAAAATTCTCTAAATGCAATCTAATTTCTATCGGTGCAAATTTACTACTTTCACTAATAACTTCGTTTTCGATTCTGATTGCACTTAAATTTTCAGAATAATTTAAACATTATTTTAAGACCTAAATTGTATTGAAATTGGCACAAATTCAATGTCCCCTTAGCTTGGCCAAAAGCTTCCTTCCATTCTACAATTTATATTATTCAAAATTTAACTTTCCTTCTAACTCTAATTTAATACTATCATATTTCTACATCACTTCTACATGATTATTGCATGAAATGGCATCTTTTATAAAACTCCCATAGCCATAGCCGAATGGTCTCCTTCTTCCCACATAATGATTTTCATCACTTCATGCTTAACTAAACGTAATTCTAAGCTTTTCATTATTTCTACATTAATTTTCCTACATCCAATTCCCTCAAAACATATCATTCTCATGCACCATATATGTAGGCTGAAACCCTTATGTGCCCAAACTCAAACTTTTAATTTGATTTAAGCTAAAACTAGCACGAAAACATCTTAATCATATAGTAGATAACTAGAAAATCATGAAAGAATTCAAGTTTCCATCACCACTCGCCTTGATCGAAACCAATGGGAGACCTCACACTCAGATTTTTGCTGTTTTGACACTTGATTTGGACTCCAAAATGAAGAGGGGATGGAGTTGAGCAAGGTTGGTGAAGAAGGTTTTTGATTTAGTGTGATTTTCCTTAAGTTTTCTTTCTCTTTCTTCCACCAAGCTTGGTTATGGAGGAATTGTTGGGGTCTGGTTGCTACCAATTTTCAGCCAAGAAGAAGCTGGAAATTTCATGATAAATTGATATTTTATGGCAAATTTACCGTTTTTGCCCTTATACTTAAAGATTTCTTCCAAATTTGCCCCTAAAGTTTGACTTTGTTGAAAATAGTTTGTCTAATCTCCAAAATATTTTATTTAATCATAATTCAACTCTATTTAACTTGCTTTAGTTTTGGTGAAGCTTTTGTTGAGATTCGGTTCGGTTACCGGTTTGGGTGAAATTACTAAAATACCTTTAACCGTAAAATCGCATTAATTTCTATCGTTACATCTAGTTTCTTCCATCAGTCTAGATATTGTAAAACTATATTTCATGAGGAATTATTTAACATAGACAGTGGGTCAAAGTCCTTTGGTTTGATTGTTATTTTCGAAAATTCCAACAGCCTATGGACTAAACCTACATTTTTTCAAATTGTTGCACACTTTTCGAAATATGCAAAAATAATTGAATTTGAGGCTAGGACTCTTACCATCATATTTTTAGACTCCAAAAATTGAATCTTTCAAGTTTCGCCTTCATCTGATTTCAAGATCACTGGGGCCCACTTACTATTTAACTTTAAAACCTAAGATAAAATAAAATATTTATTAATTATAAATATTCTAATATCTCATTATGTAGATGTAATTAAATCGTACTCTAAATTACGAGTTCATTTATGACTTTTATAACATGAACAAAATTATCTCTCAGCTTGCATCAAGCCGTATGGCATCTTACAAAATCATGTTTACGTGTGATCCCATTTGCTGCACCTTTTGCTTGTCTTCCTCATCACTTCATGTCTGATTTAGCATTAAATACATGCAGCAAACTGCAGCAAATGGAACAGCTATGGAAGGCAAATTGCTGCATGTTTTTGACTATTCCTCCCGTCTTTTGGAGACTTCAATCCATAAAGAAATATTCCCTTGTTGACTTTGTTAACTCTTCTTCCTTAAGTATCTCTTATATTGTCTTTATACTATTAAATTCTTAATCTTCCAGCCTTAACAAAAATGGGGAAAGGACGTGTAATTAGCAGCAAAAGAATTGTTCTTTGCGTGTTGTCTATAATTTCTTGACTTTTCTTACCACCTGCATACCATTTCAACCAATAACCCTTAATCCCATGTGAAGCCATTTAATTTATCATCTTTGGAATATTATTTACGTAGAATGTTATCTTGAAAATTTTGCTTTCACACTTCTTTGATGCCTAACCGAATACTACCTGCAGTTTAAGTGGCGTGGTTCACCATTTCTTGTCGCACTTTGGTGCTTGTTTTTCTTTCTTTTGCAACTTGCATCCAATAGTATTTAGTCAATATTCCAAGTACTAAATTTTCTCTCCATTTAAGTCTTAGTTTGGCTTTAATATAATTTCTTTTATCCATGACTTCGTTTTATTTCCTTTGAATTCTTTCCAACCGAATGCTCTCTATGCATCTCTTAAATTCTCATTCTAATTTATATACACCATATTGTGAATTAAGATTCCAAAAATTCCATAATGCAAAGTGGAATTTCATATTCAATGTTTATTTAATTCCACTAAATAATTTATTTTGGTTATCTATCATTTACAATATGCTATACAGTATAATAAAATCGGGTCTCACATGAACTGTCATGAGTGTTATGGGCTTTGCAGACAACCACCAAGGTTCCAACAGGACAAACCCCATACAATCAGCCTTTGGGACTGAGGCAGTCGTTCTTGTGGAAATCGAATTGCCCAGCCTGAGAGTGGAGCTGAACATTGAAGCAGGAAATGAAGAAGCTCTAAGGAACAACCTGGATTTAACTGAGGAATAGAGGGACCAAGCTTTAATCACTATGGCTGCATATCAACAAAGGTTTGCCAGCTATTACAACAAAAAGGTCCGACCAAAGATCATTAAAGGGGGTGACCTTGTTTTACCAAAGGCCAAAGCCTCGGGAAGAGATAGAAAAGGGGGAAAGCTAGCCCCCAACTAGGAAGGACCATACGTGGTCAAGGAAGTGACGAGAATGGGGCATTCAAATTGCAGGATTTAGACGGGAAAGAAGTACCAAGGATATGGAATGCGAAAAACTTGAAGAAATACTACTAGTAAAGCAACCTCGGCCCTATCTTAGCTCGGCACATTTGAACACAGTTTACTTACTTTTGTTATCCAAAACAACCTCGGATCAAGAATTCGAGCTCTTTTACTGTATCAATCCCACTGTTGTTAAAGCTTGCATTTTGGAAAAGTGGAAAATTTTCTGAAAATTCGAATTCCAAACATACATACTTTTATCTCAAGGCAAAATAAAACGATCCAAAAAAAAAAAGAATAGTCCTTGGAAGAAAAAGTCAAATACATGTTCGAGCAAAATAAAAACCAAGTAAAACATGAAACGTTTGCTACAACCAAAGTAAAAATCAATCCCTTGCAGCATCGTCCTGCACCTTGGCCTCCCCCTCATCATCTGCCATGGTGTCCACGGTAGCTTCTGCATCACCACCATCGTCCTCAGCCACCTCGGGCTCATAACTGACCGTCTTTAGGTCGTCATTGGACATCATGGATAGATCCAAATCGGGATAAACATGAGTGACCTCTTCAACAGCCAACGCGAAAGCACCTCTTACACCCTCAGCATTGGCCCTCTTGGCAGCAGCTTGGAACTCAGGAGTATCTTGGAAACTTGCCAAAGCCTCTTGAGCCGTTGACCGCTTGATCTCTTCCTCCCGCTCCGCAGCCTGAGCTAGCTCGGCCTTCAAATGCTCCACCTCGGTCTTCATCCCTATCACTAGAAGCTCAAACTCACGAACCTTAGCCTCCGACTCCTCTAATTTCTTCGATAAGGAGTGGGACTTCTGTCGATAAGAACTATAGTCTTTATGCAGCTTCTTGGCCTGCTCTTCAACCTTAGTGGCGTGAACCAAGGCAAGCCACGCGTAGTGGAGATTCGCATTAGCATTGACCGAATAGGGGGCATTCATCTTGTCCTTATCTAAAAAATATATATATATAAAAACAAATGACCGAGGAAAATTGTTAAAATAAACAAGTTACCTACTGGAAGTTACCTGCGGGAGGGATCATGGACCGACCTACCTTGCGAGCTACCGAGGCACTGTCGAATGCACTATCCGCGGGAACCAGATTTACGCCAAGATGCATAGTCTTGGGAGCCCTAGCCTCCCCCTCCGGTACTGAAGGAACCTCCATAACCTCTCAATTCCTTTTCAGGGAAGGTTCCCTCACCTCAGCCACCACAGCTTTCCTTTTACCCTTTGAACTGCCACCTCAGCTTTGATTTGGTGGCGTAAAGACTGACCTGCAACCCTAGCCTGGGGAGCCAGAGGAGCCTTGGGAAGATAATCAAACACATTGAACCAACCTGCCATACCTACGACGGAGAAAAGATAAAAATTGTTTTTGGTCAAGTGCACAATTGAAGAAAATCGTAAATCGAGAGTCAGCATAAGTTACTAGAACCCCCATGTGACCCGAGGAGATCCAACACGTCGGGCGAAATCAAAAGCTTAGTGTCTAAGAGAACCCTGCCATAGTCTCTTAGCTTATTAATTTTGTGAAAAGCTTTAAGCTCTTCACCATGAATCTACTCAACTTTGTCAGCACCCCCTCTCATTTGACCTTGGTTATTACTTACTTCCCACTCTCGAGGACTTATTAAGCTAAAGAAGTGAACTTTCTAAATTTTATTGGAGGAAGGAATATTATTGAAAAGTTTCTTACGAGGACGAGCTGTGACATAATACCAACTCTTATCTACTGGGCTGACCTTTATTGAAAAAAATGATTTGAACAATTTTATGGACAGAGGAAATCGGAGACCCTCACAAAGAACAATAAAACCGACCACATGACACCAACTGTTACGCAATAACTATAAACCTAAGGCCAAAAAGAACAGCCTCCCTATAAACCCACAATTTATTACTACCTTGATCCTCGGTCACTCTATCCATGCACCGAGGAGGATCAATTGAGAATTCATGGGAGACATACCGATCTTTTTTCAACTCAGCAAATGCTACCTTAGTAAACAGATTAGGACGAACCTCAGGCAAAGCCCCTCCTTTCAGTGCCTTCATAACGTCAAGAGAAGCCTTGTGAACAGAAGGACCCCTAGTCGGGAACCTCGGTCCTTTATGTGAACACCCGAGGCACGAAGACTCTCATCTAACGCTTGTTTCTCCTCAGGTGACATTGGCTCAAACCATCGCAATCCCTTGGAGATACGCTCCACAAGTGGCTCGGGAGAAGCAGAGGACGCCAAAGCCACAGATGCTAAGTCTTCAGCCACCTCTACAGCCTCAGCCACACCAGCCTTGCTGGCTGAGTCAAACCTAGCCCCAAGCTCTCGCATAAACTCCAAACTCTCCTGACTTGGGGGACTAACTATCTCAACTGAAGAAGACATAGGAAAGGACTTACCTAGCAAGCTCAAGTTTGTAAGGACGGACTGGACGAGCAGAGAAGCAAAGCAGAAACCTAGGAAAAAAGCCACTGAAAACGCACAAATGAATGGAAAAACTCCCCTTTTTATAGAGAAGTTAAGGAAAACCAAAAGTTACCTAGGGAACGCCATGATACCTACCACCGACCTACAAGCAAAGCACAGTCGTTTGATTTATTGCAACTCACACGTACCCATACAATCCAACAAGGGAGATAAAGCTACTAGAAACAAGGATATCGGTATTAAAGATCAAGATCTTCCCAAACTGACTTTCCCAAAATCGAAACACACCACAATAAATATGGGACAAATCCCGAGATAACTCGAAATAAGCACATTTATGCAATTATTTAACACAAACCGACCTAATTCGACAGATCTGGAAGCCTTGAATTTGAGGCCGACCTTATAACACTGGCCTCAGTACACCGAGCTTCAAGACTGACTTCGAGAAGGACTGAATGATGATGGGTAATTTGTCAACAAGGGTAATTCAATCTTTCACCCTGATCAGACTCGAGAAGACCTATCAGAAGGTGACGTGGTCTTAGCTATCGTAACTCTATGTTAACCTCGGACAGAGGTTCCAGGGTCAATGCCTGATATGCTGACCCAAATAAGTTGTGAGATGTATAAGCCGGCACCTGATACGCTGACCAAGCCTGCCTTATCATTGCCTTGGTACTCAACACACATTAGGAAGCTTTAGGCGAGAAACTTAATCTCGGCCGTCTTAGCTCGAACCAATCCTATTAGGTTGCGATCAGACGAGTCTAAATCACCCCATCCATGTCATCCTAATGCCCTCTTCGGCCTAAAAATAGCGCCCGAATCCTCGAACAAAAGATAAGAAACTAATCCTTAGAGAAACTCTGCCGCCATCCACCCTAAAATCCATCCTCGACTTTAACATCTTGCGCGCCAGGTAGGGGAACTTTACCAACCCGACCGTTAATGTCTAGGATGGCACTTAGAAGAAGAGCGGTAGAGGAAAACGAACCAGTAGCTCCCGCAAGCCCAGACTCCATTCAGGATGACCAGCAAGGGAGGTGACCACCCCCAACAACGGAGCAATTTGAGCAACTCTCCCAACAATGTGTTAAGAAGAGGTAAGGTGAGGCTGCCGGCCATGGAAGGAACAATATGGAGCTGTCGGCAGTCAAAAAGGAAAACCAGAGAATAAGAGAAAGTAAAACAGAAAAGAAAAAGAAAACAGAAAAGAAAAGAACAAAAAACCAGGAAAGAAAAGAAAGGAAAACATATTATAGTCAAAGAATACAGATTTGGAAAATGATAAAATATGGACAAATATGAAATTTGACCAAGGCCTAATGTATAAGTTTTTCATGTAAATTTTATAAGATTATAGTCAAAGAATAACACATGTATGAATAAATTAATTAAGTGGAAAATATTTTCTAAGTTAAATTGGGAAGAAAATAAATAAAGAATAATGAGAACAAAAATTACATGAAGAATTTGGCTATGGCAAAGTAGAAAAATATTGAGGTAAATTTTAATGAATTGATAGTGTAGAATAGAAATACTAAATTAATAAAGAAAATTTATAAAATTTAAATTAGGAAAAAGAATGAGATTTAGTTAATTGAAGAATTTGGTCAAGGCATAATGTAGGGTAATTAGGAGAAGATGAATGTTCATAATCAAAGATTGAAAGAATATTTATAAAGGTTAATAAGATTATTAGTGAAAATAGACTTAGGGAAGATTTATAATTTAAGAGTAAATATATTGTAGCTTATGAAAGAAATCTCATAAACTAATTGTTGAAATTGATTAAAGTAACATAAGAAATTGCAGAAGATTCATTATAGCTAAAGTACAAAATCTTAAGTATAATTTAGAAAATAATAAGTGAAATTTAAGAATGTAAAAAAATTGATCACAATAAATAATATATGACATTGGTGAAGTGAATTAGAATAAGAGAATATAATTTAATTCTAGTTACATAGTGACAATTAATAGCAATTAAAATAAATTGATTATAAGAATTAATAAAATGGAAGTAAATTGATATAAGAAAAAGTAAAATCGATATTAGTAGTGAACAAAGACTATTTGTAAAATTGAATTAGGAAACAATAAATATACTAGAAGAGGAAAATATTTGATTATAATAAATAATTAAGATAATAGAATTTCAAAGAAATTAAAATCAAGAAACAAGTCAATTTAATTGTAGTTATATTTAGATATTCAATTTGAAATAAAATAAATCTATCATGAAAAGTGATAAATAGAAAATAAGGATTAATAGAATAATTATTGAAATATGAATTATTAGTGAAATTAAAATAAGGAAAGATTTCAATAAAAGTATAGTTATGCTAGGACATTTAATAGGAAATTAAATGAATAAGTAGATAAATTAATTAATGAAATTGATAAAATGGAAAATAGGAATACCATGAGAATTTTCATGGTTTAAGAATTAGACTATAAAATATAAATGTAAATGTTAATGAAATTAATTGAGAAACGAAATTGGAAGAAATGTCCACTTAGTGTAATTGAATTATGGTAATTGGTATAAAATAAAATAAAGTAATTATTGGAAATTTTAAATTAGAAGATAGAAATTAATAAAACAATTGTTATAATTGGAATATGGAATTTAAAATATATTTGGAATTTCTATGTAATTTTAAAATCAAGAAATAAAGAGATGTAAAGGGCTAGCGGATTTTTATATTGCACGGAAATATAGATAAGGAATATGTATAAGAGTTGCATAGGATATGTTTTACTTACAATTGAAAATTTTCGGAAATTCAGTTTTAATCGTTCCTCACCCAATTTCTCCGAATACAAGAAATAGAATTTATCTTTAATTCCTATAAGTCTAAATATTGCATTATATGAAATGTTTTACATGAATTGATTTAAATGAAATGATTTACATACATTGAATTACATTAAATGATTTACATGAAGTAAGTTACATGATATGATTTACATGAATTGAATTTCCTAACATAAGTTACATGAATTGGATTACATGAATGGTTTACATGAAATGATTCCCATGAAATAATTTACATGAATTGATTTACATGAAATAATGTATATGATTGAAATTTCATAAAATGGTTTACATGAATTGATTTATATGAAATGATTTTACGAAATTGATGTCTCTTTGATGATCGTGCATATGAGACAGTGATGATTAGGCTGGGAAACATCCCAGATCTTCCCCTTTACATGATATGACTGTGGGAATTATGGTCAAACCCACAGGTTTACACAGTGGGCACCTGACCAGTGCGAACTGTGAGTGATTGACGATGGCCATTCATTATAGTGTTTCGTAGGATTGGCTAATGAGTTTTGGATCCCTGGCCTTCCTATACATGTCCCTTGCAAGATATAATGCCTGCATGAATCTCTGGGAGATTTGTTTTTCTACCGATATGTGCTCTAAAGCATCCTTCTGTACTCAGCCTACTACCCCTAACTGATTATAGTATCCTTTTCGATAGAATGCCCAAACACTGTATTTGATAGTAACTGTAAGTGCATAAATATGTTTTAGATACATGTATGTAGTTGTGCATAGTATCAATTCTTTTATGTATATTTTTTACTTGGAGTAAGCTCACCCCTCTACCTTACAGACTATTTGCAGAGGTAGTTGTCATTGTTCAGAAAGGATTGATCGAATTCCCATAAGGTTTTGATATTGTACCTTGAAGGTATAATAGCATAGTTACTTTATTGTATTAAAAAATTTATTGTACAGTGTGTAAAGGGATGTAAACAGTAAACTTTAGGAATCTAATTGTCAATTATAGTCTTTAATATTGGATATTGGTATAGTTGAGATGGTTTGCTCAGTTATAGTTAAGAGGTACTTTAACTTGACCTTATGTAATTAAATGGGAATGTAAGAAAAAATAAATACATATTGTAAGTGATTGTATCGAGACCAATCTGAATAGTTGAACGTTGATTTAGCTAAGTAAGTTTTAGCTTAATGTCAGAGTGATGATAATAAGCATAGTCCAACCAACTGAGTGAAAATGAAAAAAATTAGTTTCGATTTTTACGAATTGGTGCGTGACAATACCTCATCCAACTTTAATATCTCCATATCGGTCAATGTGGTGCGTCGCTTCCGGGTAATAGCCTAGCAACTCTTGCCCAATTTTCACTACACCTAGGCTCCGATGCAACGCGTCGCTAAGTAGGGGATGCCCTAACGATGTTCTAATATTGGTTTATTTCATGAAATTAAACTAGTTTTTATGGCTGGTTGTCTAAACCTACCGCCACCCTCATCCTTTAGCCGGGCTTGGGACTGACTACATTAACACTCAACATAGGAGGAGTTACTTGACATCTCTATTTGTAGAGATTAATTCCAAGTGATTTGATCTTTTAATCAAGTGACATGGTGTGTTGTTTCATTAAGTAAATACAATTGTTTGACAAGATCACAACTTCTGATAACCAATGATTATATTTCTTAATAATTTAGAAGTAAAAGAGTAACTTTTGGAAGAGTTTGTGACTTTGGGGCAAAAACTAGTTTTTATATGCACTTTTATATTGGGGCAGTGGGATGCCCCAAAATGGTAGTCAAATGCCCAAATGTAAATTTAAAACAACATATAACATCCACGTAGGGCAGCTAACTATTGTCCTAAGGCAGTTAACTATCTTAGAGTTTTAAAATCGAAACTGCACTTTTTATAGGCACTTGATTGTCCTTCATAGGCAGTTGACCGTCTTTCCAAAGTATCCAATTGTCCACGTGCAAAATTTTTACAACAACTTTACTACTAATGGGCAATTAGCTACTCTATATGGACCGTTGGCAGTCTTTTAAGCTTTGCTTAAATTGATTTAACTCAATTTTCCTTAACCTGGAAGCGTGGTAGACCCTAGTTTTATTTTTCTATTGATTAAACAACATTGTAATTGATATAGGCTACACAAATGGCAAATTTAAATAATAATAATATTGATTTTACTATTAATAATAATATTATAATTATTATTAAATAAATATAACCTTAAATTCAATAGAAACAGAGAGCGGGAGAGTGCACCGCAAGCGGGAGATCGCCAAGCACTCTCCCACAAGCGGGAGATCACCAAGCACTCTCCCACAAGCGGGAGATCACCAGACACTCTCTCGCAAGTAGGAGATCGCCAGGCACTCTCCCGCAAAGTGGGAGGATCCTATCGCCTTGTGCCAATGATATCTGTTTAAGGTCTCCTGTTTAGCGACAGACTTTTGAGGTCTCCCGCCTAGCGACAGACTTCTGTTGCCTCAGATTGGTCTCGGTAAAGTCGTGCTAGAACACAAACTCCTCTAAAAAGACTAAATTGCCCTCCAGGTAATTACTACTTGCCTATAAATAGGCCACATGTATTATTCTATGACCTAATTTTTTGACTCTTAGCTTTTACGTTTTCTAATACTCAAGAATATTAAACTGACTTAAGCATCGGAGTGCCTATGCAGGGAACCACCCCCTGCGTTCCTCTGACTTTTCCTATCTTGTAGAACCCTTTTGGAGACAAGTGGAGAGAAATACAGAGACCTTACGTCAGTAATCACTTATTGTTGTTTTGTGCGACAACAATTGGCGCCATCTGTGGGAAACGAAATAAAAGCCAGTCAAAACTTTCAAGATGGTGAGAACAAGATCAACTACTGTGAGAGATGGAAGTGATGAGAACTCCGTGAGTTCTCCTGAACAACCGATTCGCCAGAGAACACAGGTGAACAGGGAAGAGGAGAGAACGACAGTGTCCATGGCAAAATTCGAAGCTATGAGGCGGCAGAGCTAGGAAACAACCCAAGCGCTGAGGGCCATGGTAGACCTGTTCAAGGGGGTCCTCCCGCAGTTGAGCCTACCGCAAACTGTTCAAAATTTGGAGGGAGAAACAACTCGAGAGACTCGACAACATCAAGATGCTACGACAGACGAGCAGGTTGCGACAAGTGTTCAGGTTGCGGTAGGCGAGCATGTTGCGACAAGCGTGTAGACAGCAAGAGGCGTTCAGGCTGTGATAGGCGTGCTGGCTGTGGTAGGCGAGCATGTTGCGACAAGCATGCAGGCAGCGAGAGGTGTTCAGGCTGCAACAAGCGAGCATGCTGCGAGAGGCGTGCTATCTGCGACAGGTGGGTGAGTTGTTGTAGGCAATCATGCTGCGACAGGTGGGCGAGCTTATGCAGGCGAGCAGGCTGCGGTAGGTTCCTTGGAGATGCAGCGGAGTATGTCCAACCTTTCAGCTTGGCAAACTGGACCTGAAACAGTGTGAGGTGCGAGAGGAATTGGTAAGATAGGGCCTAGACGAACATAGCCAACCCTTGACGGAGGAAGTGCTTGGTGGACTGACTCAAAGACTGACCCTACTTGGAACACAAGAATGATGCGAAAAGATGCATCTTAGAGTAAAGAAAAGGGGAAAGATTATCCTACATCCACAATTGACATGAAAAGAATTATAGAACAAGTGCTGGAAGAAAAAAAGCTAGTATCCGCAAATGAAAGTCAGAAAAGGTAGGTACCGTTTTCTGCGGCTATTATGGAAAAACCCTTACCATTGAAGTTTAAAATGCCGCAAATGGCTGCATACTCGGGAAAGACAGACCCCTGTGATCATATCTAGAATTATGAAGCATTGATGCTACTCCACGGGTGGGAAGACGAGATCATGTGCAGAGCTTTCTCACTCACCCTGACTAGACATGGTTTGAAGTGGTTCAATGGTCTAGCTGAGGCATCAATCACTTCATTCGACCAATTGTGAAGCAAATTTCTGAAAGCCTTCATAATTAACAGCTAGAGGAAGAAAGAACCAACTTATCTGCTTACACTTAAACAAGGAAGTAAGGAATCACTAAAAAGCTATATGGATCGATTCCGAGATGCAACTTTGGAAGTTAAGGACTTACATGTTAGTGTCGCAGTAGCAGTAATATTGCAAGGGACTAGGTCTGAGAAGTTACAAGAGTCACTCACTCTAAATCAGGCAACAACACTTTTGGAGTTATTCACTAGAGCTAACAAACATATCACTTAGGAGGAACTGTTGGAAATAGTACAAACTAACGATCTCAAAGGAGGAAGGAAACGGGAAAGAGAATTTGTTGACAAAAGTAGAGATAAGTCCAACAAGGCTCCAAAATTGAAATTTGATAGTTACATTCAACTTAATGAGCCTAGAGCCTCAATTCTTGCAGCTAAAGAAGAGACAGGACTATTTTAATTTCCTAAAAGAGCAACGGGAAGTATGGGAGGAGACGAAGATTCTTATTGTGATTTCCATTCTACGAATGGGCACTCGACTGAGAAATGTAGGGAGCTAATGAATCAACTTGAGAAATTGGCTCGAGAAGGAAAAATAGACAGATATCTTTGGAGGAATGGGGGAGCCCACTATTCTCCATGCAATCGAAGAAATAATTTGCTACAGAATAGGCAATATAACAATAACAGAAGAGAGGGGGGAGCAGATTGAAGGAGGAATGATGAAGCGAGGGGTGATAAGAGAAACCCATACCACGATTGACCCCCAGATATGAAGATGGATAAGGAATACAAAAAGTGCAAGGGCTTGAAGCGAAAAATGCACGAGGTAAGCCATGTACTCAAAGAAAAAGGCCCGAAGCGAAAAGTTTGCGAAGTAGGGTAAGCATGGACTTGAAGTGAAAAGTGTGCGAAGTAGGCTAAGCATGGACTTGAAGTGAAAAGTGCGCATTGTAAGTCATGCATGAAGACAAAAAGTGCAAGGGCTTGAAGCGAAAAATGTGCGAGGTAAGCCACGCACTCAAAGAAAAAGGCCTGAAGTGAAAAGTGAGCGATGCAAGTCATGCATGAAGACAAAAAGTGCAAGGGCTTAAAGCGAAAAATACGAGAGGTAAGCCACACACTCGAAGAAAAAGGCCTGAAGCGAAAAGTGCACGAAGTAGGCTAGGCATGGAGTTGAAGCGAAAAGTGTGCGATGTAAGCCATGCACGAAAACTAAAAAGTCCCTAAGCGAAAAATGCGCGAGACGGGCAACACATGGGCTTGAAGTGAAAAATGCGCAAGGTAAGCCATGAATGAAATAAAAGTCCCTAAGCGAAAAATGCGCGAGATGGGCAACACATGTACTTGAAGCGAAAAATGCGCGATGTAAGTCATGGAGGCAAAAAGTGCAAGGGCTTGAAGCGAAAAATACGCGATGTAGGCTATGCATGTACTTGAAGCGAAAAGTGCGCGATGTAAGTCATGCATAAAGGCGGTAAGTCATGCATAAAGGCAAAAAACAGAAGGGCTTGAAGCGAAAAATGCGTGAAGAAGCCACACACTAAAAGAAAAAAGCCTGAAGTGAAAAATGCGCGATGTAGGCTACGTATGTACTTAAAGCGAAAAGTGCGCGATGTAAGTCATGCATAAAGGCAAAAAACGCAAGGGCTTGAAGTGAAAAATACGCGAGGTAAGCCACGTAATCAAAGAAAAAAAGCATGAAGCGAAAAATGCACGATGTAGGCTACAAATAGGCTTGAAGCAAAAACTGAGCGGCATAAGCCACATATGAAAAAGACGAAAAAGTGCACAAGCTTGGTACAAAAAATTCGAGACGTAAGTTGCACATGTGAAGCACAAGGATTGGAAGTGAAAATTTTAAATACATACAAGGTAAATATGTAACCGTTGAAAAATTCTTTGCAAAAAACTGAGTTCTTTTACAAAGAATTGGGGAGCAATTGATATGGGCTACACAAATGGAAAATTTAAATAATATTATTATTGATTTTACTATTAATAATGATATTGCAATCATTATTAAATAAATATAATCCTTAAATTCAACAGAAATGGAGAGCGGGAGAGTGCACCGGAAGCAGGAGATCGCCAAACACTCTCCCGAAAGCGGGATATCGCTAGACACTCTCCCGCAAGTGGGAGGATCCTGTCGCCTTGTGCCAATGATATCTGTTTGAGGTCTCCCGTTTAGCGACAGACTTCTGAGGTCTCCCGCCTAGCGACAGACTTCTGTCGCCTTAGATTGGTCTTATTAGAGTCGTGCTAGAACAAAAACTCCTCTAAAAAGACCCAATTGCCCTCTAGGTAATTACTACTCGCCTATAAATATGCCACATGTATTATTTTATGACCTAATTTTTTGACTCCTAGCTTTTACGTTTCTCAATACTCAAGAATATTGGATTGACTTAAGCATCGAATGCCTACGCAGGGAATCACCCCCTGTGTTCCTCTGACTTTTCCTATCTTGCAGAACCCTTTTGGAGACAAGTGGAGAGAAATACAGAGAGCTTATATTAGCAATCACTTATTGTTGTTTTGTGCAACAACACTAATAAATCCCTTTCACTTTATTTTGAAATTTTTTTAACAATCTCCCACCATTTTCAAAATAAAGTAAATCCAATATTTAAGGAATCTTTACGTATAAAATGAAGGTATCAATATTGATTTAAGCCTCCACCTTAGTGAATAGTGTTGTTGAGTTAATTAGAAGGACGTAGTAAAATAAATTCTTTAAACTAGTAATTCTATAATGATTAAACATACATTAATTCACATATAAGATAACATATAATATCCAAGCAAAGCAATCAACTGCCTTCATAGAGTAGTCGACTCAACTACTTGAGATTTAATTTAAAATTGAAATAGCACATTGTATAGGTAATTGACTGCTCTTTTTGAGCAATTGATTACCCTCTATGAATAAATAATTGTCATTTCAAGGCATCCAACTTACCAAATACAAAATTTTTCGACAATTCTACTTACGGTTGTCACGACCCAAAGGCCACGACATTCACTTAATACTCATACTTTTTCTCTTTTACAACTTTATAGACTAAATTTTTCTTTTTCATTTCACGGTTTGTATTCGATGTCAGTGTAGTCACTATCTATTTCCATTCATTCCTTAATTCAATTGTGATTTAAATTTGCTCCTTGAGACAAGGAGAAATCAATTATAGTCCATAACTAATCATCGCATACTTATCATATAACATTAAAACATTATATCAACTATTCATTTACTCAGTTTACATCCCATCCTATAGTACTATACAGAAATCTGCCTGAAAATAAAAGCGTATGCCCAAGAGTGCATACCTCAAAAGCAACCAAGTAGTTTCGAAGGACAGGGACAAGTATCGAGCCTAGATACCGTCTCCGAGTCCCACTCAAAAACCCTCCTGGTGAAGTTCAACCCAAGTAGTCTGAAAAGATATGAAATTGAGGGGGTGAACAAAACCACGGCTCAATAAGTCATTTATATAATTGCAGAATTAGACTTATACTGTCCTAATGCAATGCATGAAACCTTTAAGGATCTTCACGTCATATTCACTCTATGATCGTTTATCAAACGGCTTAGATCATGTCCTAAAGGTTTCTTGGTGTGTAAGAGCTTAAGGTATCAATAGGGGAGAGTCTCTTCGTAGTAACTCATTATACTCATCTCGATACCTATATGATACATTAACCTTTAATCATAGTCGATCAACCATTTTCAATCTTTTGTCATTATTCCATAATATACCATATGATAATGAATACATAATTTCGATATCATGTGGCATTGACTTACACTCATATCGGTCTCATACCATATCATATCATATCATGTCATATCATACTTCATGTGAAGTTTTGTTCAGACACTATTAGATCATATCACTTCTCATCAATAAGTACATTTTGTACTGTATCAAGTCGTAATATTTTCAACATAGAGAAATATAGTTACATATAGTACAAAAGTCATGATATCTCTTCCTATACATCTCATGTTCAATATACAGCATAAGATCATAACATATTTCATGCAGAATGTATATCGTTCTATTCTGATTCCACATATAACTTATGCAAGTTTTATTGTATAAAACGACTATCATCTCACATTTCATTACATTTAACATATAGTTGTATATGAATCATACGTGATTGAAATCATATCATGTGTACTCTCAAAACACGTTCAAATTAGTCAAATCTCAAGTCATCTCTCGTTTATTTTTAAGACATGATTCAAAGCATGCACATTTCTCTTTTCATATCATGTCAAATCAAAACATGTCTTTTCATTTCATTTCAATCAAAACGTGCATATTTCTCTTTTCATATCATGTGTGATCGAATAAAATATCGAAACACATCTCACATATTGTAAAATCATATCAGTTTAGAGTTCATATCAATCTAAAAGCATACTCTAAACTGCATATCATATTGGTTGAGACTAGGCTAGATCCCTATCACTCTATCAATAAAGACTTATATCACTGTAGCTAGCAGTGAAAATCATGTCATCGTCCCCTAGAAACCAACTAGGGCACTACCTATGGCCATAGACCTCATTTCTTTCAGCCCCACTGATCAGGCATGACTGAGACCTGTCCGCGACTATTGTGGGACAAGCATATCTGCCTAATAAGCAAAGCTCCAATTAGGCGGTTTCCACTATGCTTTATTGAATTTAAATTCTTTTAGGGTGCCTACAGTCTCATAAAACATTTAAATCTTTCACTTTTCTTGTAAAAATAGTGTATAGTATGTAATACGTTTTTTTCGTTAAGATCATTTACATATATATGAATACATACATTACACTATATGTTCAATCTTTTCAAAACAATTTAAGCATTCAAAACATTCATGTAAGTATCGTATAAACGAATGTTTTCAAATCTCGTGCATAAAACGAGGCATGTTTAAGAGCGATGCAATTAAACAATGGAATCAAAACATTATTGAAACGAGGCATGCTTATGAAATGGATTAAGGTAATGTCACTCGGTATAGTGCTAACTATAATGTCAATTCTTCCTTAGATCATCGCCCTCAAACATCTCGACTTAGCACCTATACCTAACTCGTCATCATTTTACATTTCATTTTAAAGTGCTCGATTCAATCCATTCTATTTCAACAGGAGCACATCAAATAAATCATCCAAGATTTTCTATTGTCTAATAACATATAATATCATTTCACAGTGTTGGTAAACTAAATCACCTTTGCTTTCAATGTTAAAACTAAGACTCATCCATTCATGTCGATCTTCTTAGTATTTCATTATGACACTAAAATCATTCACTGTTAAGGAGTCCATTCGGGATCTATTCTGTAGATCATTTACTCGCCATACCCATATCATTGAGTCATTTCCTCAATTTACCATTTTATTATGGGTATATCATTCCTTATGTGTCACTAAACCTCAAATCTTTTAATTTTCACCATTACCATACAATTCAACTATATCTATACAATATAATTCTAACGCTGAATTATACAAATGTCTTACCTTATTGAGCTTGGTGTTTCATGCCTCGAGCTTTGCCGAACTCGAATCATCGTCTTACATCGTGCAACTTCCTTAAACTAATCACCTTGAGATTAGCTATGCTAATGGTGGCCGCTCAATCGCCAACGAGGCCCCCGCTTTATAGCTTTCCTACAATTACCGCACTGTAACTTAGTCAAGAATTAATTAAATATATTCATAAAAGCTTCATGAATATATTACTAGGCTCATTTTCATATAAGGATTTAATAAATCCTTCTCTTGTTCTTCCTATTTATTCTTTTTGTTCTTTTCTTTATGGTTACATATATATAATTATGTATGTCATACCTGTGCTTATTCATTTGACATACCATACATAATCATGTATATCTATATGTATGTATTTCTTTCCTTCTCTCTTCTTTCTTTCATTTCCTTCTTTTCAATTCACATGTAGTTTACAAACCAGGGGAAATTTTCGGTGATCTCGATATCACTAATTTCCATAACATGAATATTTTTAATTTAAATTCAGTATATTCATGTTTTTATGAAAAGTACTAACTCTCTCATTTCCGTGGTCGGAATTTACATCTCGTGTAATAAAATCGTTTTAACAAAAAGATTTTTACGTAATATTTTTTTTTCTAAAAATTTCGATAGCATAACGGCTGCTTATGGACTAGCCTCCCTGCACAAAGTAGACAGTTTATAATCTTTTTAACAGCTAGTGAATCTTCACAATTTCCAACCAATCGATTTTTCACAATATTTCCATAAAATTCATGCATTATTTAATCACGCAAATCTAAATATTCTTACCTGTCCCGGGCTAGCGACTTCCTCATTATGTCGCGTCCATAATCATCTCTACCGATTTCTCTCGCCTCGGCTTCCGAGCATATTTTTCCACACGTCCACATCATATTAAACTTTAGAAATTTAATACAATTATTAAATAAATTGATAATAATGAAATTCTCGTAATTTCCTACCGCATTTTCTCTTTCTTTCTTCTTCTTTTTCTTCCTCTTCTTCTCTTTTCTTTTTCTTTTTCTTCTCCTCTTTTCCTTTTTCTTTCTTCTTTTTCTTCCTCTTTTTTTTTTTCCTTCTGGTCTGAATCGGTTCAGACTGGTTCAGCCGGTTCGGCACTTCACCGGCCGGTTCTCCGCCGGTTTGGCCACTCCGAAGCTTGTCGAGGTAGTGCTGATGCCAGATCTGACCTCCTTTTCCCCCCACTGCCGGCGACAGCACCGAATCTGGGATGGTGGGTTTCGGCCTCTTCTCCTCTTTTTTCTCCCTCTTTTTTCCTTTCTCCCCTCCACTGCCAGCTTCCTTTTCTCTCCCCTTATCTCCGTCGGCGTTGTGGCGAGTTCGGCGGTGCCTGGATCGACCGGCGCCACCGCTTCCTTCTTTCTTTTCTTTCCTTTCTTTTCCTTCTCTGGTCCGCTTCGCTTTCTCTCCCCTCTTTCTTTTCTTTTCCGCCTGCTGCCGGTCGCTTCCGTCCTCTTCCCTCTCTCTCTCTCTCTTTCCCTCGCCGTCGGGGTTGACACCCCCTTTTCCTCTATTTTTCGACAAAAATGGGGGTCCTTATTCCTGTTTCTGTCTTAAGCCGTTTCTTTTTTTTTAAAATATCATTTTATTATTATATTTACATATTTTATTTATAATATATCTTATATATATATATAATATATATATAGACATTGTACATAAAAAAATATATTTTTACATATAATATACATCTTGTTATATACTTTAAATTAAAGTACTATATACATTTAATATATGTATATATTATTTATGTACTACATTATGTATAATACTAATATATACATATTTATTTATGTAAAAACATATAAAAGTATATTTATATAATATTATTATATAATTATATAAATATACGCCTTTTTATATCTTTAAATTCGGGTTTCTTAATATCCGAAATTAAATTTCCAAATTCCAAATTCTCCATTTCATCACTTCATCGAATTTAAATTTTCAAATATTTCTATTTCTTATATATTTTCATTTATTTTTTTAATTTATTTTATTTGTTTTAATATTAAATTTATAATTTTAGCGGTTATCACAACGGTCCTATATAAATAATTGACTAATTTTTTAAGCTTTGATTAAATCTACTTAATTCGATTTTTCTTAACTTGAAAACATGCTAAACATTAATTTTATGTAGAAATGGATTAAACAACTTTATAAACAATTTCTTTCGTTTTATTTTAAAATTTTTTAAACACTTTTATGTCGTGTCAATGTAAGATTAGACCTGACAATCTTAGATATGACACGAATACACGACACGAATAAATAATACGAGATGACACGAGATGACACATGGTTAAAATTAAGTAAAATTAATTTATGAATGTGGTAAAAACTAAAAATAACATTTTGAGTTTTTTTGTGTCGACACGAATTTTTGACACAAATATACGATATGAACATGATTTTATATGACACGAAAACAAATTTTTGACACGAATTATCAGATCTACTTAAGATTGCCCGATGTAGTTCGAAGGGCTAAAGAAAACAAACGAAAAGACTTTTCAAACTAAGCTCGCAGCTATCTGTCACTCTCTCAGACTATTCCGTAAAATCTACTACGGCTTCAATTTCATCAACTTTGTCTAAGTTGTAAGCTTGTTTCTCTCCTGATTACCCAGATCAGAAAAAGAAAAACACAAAGAAACAAATGAGGGTAGCTCGCTTAGCGCTTTGCCAGATTGTCTCCTCACATTTGGTTCGCATGCATCGCCCCTCTGCGTCTCGCCAGGTTCTCTAGATAACTCTTCACTTCCCCTAAACCCAAACCCAAAACCAAACCCAAAGGGAATTCCTTTTTTTCTTTCAAAATCTGTTTTGTTGAAAAAGTTTTTGATTAGATCTTATTGTCTCCATCAGATGAGTATTGCTGCTGGGCTTAAAAATTCTAGTATATTCCGAAGCCAGGGTCTAATCGGGGGCAAATGGATTGGCGCCTATGATGGCAAGACTCTTCAGGTTTCGTTTCACTACTTTCGCCTTTCTTTGGTGTTTCCACGTTTCAATTAACTGGTGCTTTAATTGTTTTCGGTGTCATGGCAGGTTAACAATCCTTCAACTGGGGAAATTATAGCTGAAATTCCCTTCATGGGTAGACAGGAGACAAATGATGCCATTTCTTCTGCATATAATGCTTTTAACTGTACCAAACACTTCCAATTCCTCTTCTCTGAATTATTTGATGTTATATGGCTTTGGATTTTTCATTATACTTCCGCTTCTCACTTGATGTTTGAAGAATTCATATGATTTACATCGCATACTAAGTTGCTTTTCTTCTAGTTGTTTATGTATGACATCACTGCAGTTTGGCTGTCATTCGATATGATTGCATACTTCTTGGCCTTGCTCATGGTGGTTCCTTTATTGTCGGTCATTGGATCATGTGCTTATGAATTGTAGCCTTTTTTTGACTTTCACATTTTCCTTTGCTTTTTGATTTTTCTTTTGTTAGCGCAACCATTTTTTTAAATTTTATGACAAAAATACCCATAATAAAATGATTTTATTGCCCTTATGAAAATTTAATTCTCAAAACTTTTGCCTGGAAATCCATTTCTGCAAAGCATAAAAGCTACCCATATGTGGACTTCCAGGAGCACAAAAATTATGTTTCCAAAATTTTTGTGCATTAAGTTTTAGAGGCAATCATGATGGCTTTTCTTATAATGGTAGTGTCTTGTTGGTGACTTAGCTGTCAGAGCCTGTCATTTTAAAATCACTTTCATAGCTGTACAATTCATGTAATGAAATCAATTTTCTTTTATATTTTTTCGGGGCAATCATGATCTAGTGAATAGTCAAGAAACAATCTCACTGTATGATATTTTGTTGAAATGAAAGCACCATGCTTATTAATTTTATATTTTTACAGAGCAATCATGACTTAGTGCATAGTCAAGAAACGATCTCAACATTGGATATTTTGTTGGAATGAAATAGATTTCCAGGAATGGATTTCTAAAATTTTCTTCACAACATTAAAAACAAAAAAGTTGGTTGTGAGTAGCGATAAAAGTGGTTGTGAATGGAATTTCTCGAAAGTGAAAGGTGGCTATGGATACAAAAGTACGTGAAGAATTAAAAATTTAACTTTTGTGACTTGCTTAATATGGAACAACTATGCTTCAATGCATGTTACATTTTAGTTTGAATAACAAAATGTATGATATCATTTGGGCCTTACCTTGATGTTAGATGTAATTTTTGTATGAATAGATGTTATTATGTATACTATTGGACTTAGGTTGTTATTGGTTGGTTACTTTGACATACTGAGATTCTAAGATTTCTTGGATTTGTTATCTAGTTTAACTGATGATTTTCATTTGTTTTTTTGTCATAGCTTGGAGTAAACTCTCTGCTTCTGAGAGGAGCAAATATCTTAGAAAATGGTATTACCTTTGTCCCATGATCTCTTTCTATGATACATTTCTATCAGAATTTGAACTGGTCACCCATTTGAATAGAACCGTTTGAAATATGTGTTTTCTAACATTGGATATATTTTTTGGTGGCAAAGTTTGGGAGTAAATCTCCTGCTTTTACATCAAATGGCCCAGACTGGCAGGATATATTGTAGCATGGAAATTTTAAATGCTTATTTATTTCAATGGCTAATACCTAGAACTTAGTCGTTTGGTTAGACTGAACTAATCATGCTCCATGTATTACTTGCTTAATTAAACATTGGTTTGCAGGTTTTTAGACATCAAATAAATCTTTTTTTTTTTCACATCTATTTAAAAGGTATGATCTTATAATGTCACACAAGGAAGAGCTTGGGCAACTAATAACATTAGAGCAAGGAAAACCTTTAAAAGAAGCCCTTGGTGAGGTATTCATTTGAACTTTAATGTTATTAAACTTTAAGCAACTGGCTTTGACTGTTACCCGTTCATTTTCTGTCAACGTTGATGCTAAGACTCAAACTATAGGTTAGTTATGGGGCCAGTTTTATTGAGTTCTTTGCGGAGGAGGCCAAGCGAGTTTATGGAGATATAATTCCAGCCACTCTAGCTGATCGTCGTTTGTTTGTTCTAAAGCAGGTGAGAACAAATTTGTCTTGTTTAAGTCCAGTATAACTGCAGCCTGCCACTTGCAAATTATTTCTTCCAATATGTAAATGTTGATTACTCATACAAATTTTAAATAATTTCAGTTTGTGATTTGATATTGTCTTCTAATAGAAAATTAATATGTTGACCATAATTTAAGAAGAAAAACTTGTTGACATGACCGTTAAGAATGCTGGTTTACTTCATGCAATGCTGTTGCTTCTGTACAAGGAAAATATGAGTGATGTTCCTTTTTGTGTTTAAAAGAAAAACCCTGCATATAAGAAAAAGGAAAAGAAAGATAAACCCGAACTAAAGATATGAGAAAGGTAGAATTACTTCCTCTATCCAAAAAATTCCTCTATAACCATGAAGGTAGTTTGACTTCTTAAAGTTTGCAAGCATTTGGTGTCATATGGAAATATCTTGGGTGATCCTTCTAGGAGAATAACCTTGTGCTTTTAAAATCCACAAATCAGTCAACCACAAAAATTTCTGTTGTCCAAGACTGCTGACCCTATTTGTCAATCTCTTGCAATAATCAAAAGGATAAGTTATACTTTTAGTTCCCGTGCACTCAGCAGAACCCAAATGCCACCTCCTATCCATCAGACGCTATCTTGAATCTGCCCAAACAACAAGGGAAGGGAACCTTACCCTCATGACAGTCATTGATGTAGGACAGATCTCAGTTAGGTTTGAATTAGGGTTTAGGATGTGAATTGGGGCTAATTATGCTACTGAAACAGTAAAGAATAAAAGCCTAGGAGTCTCACCTAGGGTTTCTTAAGAGTCACACCTAAGAATGGTTGAGTCACACAACCAAAGAGCAAAAACTTTGTTGAAAATTCTGAAATTATTATTCTCTATATTTTTAGATAGAGTACAAAGCCTATTTATAGGCAAGCAAGCCTAATCCTAATAGGATACAAACTCTTTATTAAAACTCTAATATCCTATTCCTATTAATAAAATTAAACACAATATTTTCTGGCCTAAAACTCTAAAACAATTAAAAGACCAAAATAAAATCCTAAATCATAATACCTTGACTTTAAACATAAAATCCTAAAACTTATTCAAGCTCCCAATAAGGCATCTCATTATCATACACATGCCAAATTAAAGCTTGAGACTTACAACTAGACTTG
This sequence comes from Heritiera littoralis, assembly GCA_031772115.1. Classification (NCBI taxonomy): domain Eukaryota; kingdom Viridiplantae; phylum Streptophyta; class Magnoliopsida; order Malvales; family Malvaceae; genus Heritiera; species Heritiera littoralis. The sequence continues at coordinate 973,793 of JAPDPK010000037.1, read as the reverse complement.
GCATGCCTTTTATATACTTTAAAAGGTTGCTGCCATTTTCCATCATTTCTCCCCGGCTGGGAAAAACTCGACCCTGACGAGTTAAAAGCCTGATAATCATCATAAAGGGTAGGATTGAGGTGCTGTAGTTCTTGGTCTGTGATCCAAGTGCAATCTGACATTGGTCGTCCTTTCCACTTCACAAGAAACTCTTGACAACCATCCCCACTAGTAAAAATTTGAAAAAAACCAACTATATCTTCAATCTCATCCTTCGATTGTGGCATAGGAGGAAGATGAGTAACAACAGTATTATTACATGAATCACCATCATGTCCATGATAGATGGTCAAATCCTCAACATTAAAGATGTTACTAATGCCCATATCAGAAGGTAGCTCAAGAACATAAGCATTAGAACTGATCTTTTTGAGAATCTTGTAAGGACCAGCACGTCTTGAATGAAGTTTCTTGTGAATTCCCGTTGGATATCTTTCTGGTTTTATCCGCACCATAACCATGTCACCTTCATTGAAATCAGCAAACCTCCTTCTCAAATAGCACGTGTTTGGTAATTTTCATTACTGGCAGCAATTTTTCTCCTAACCTGGTCATGGATCTCATGCATATGCTTGGAAAAAGCTTCAGCCTCTACACTAGGGTGATTGTCTATAGGCAAAGAAATCAAATCAATTGGTTTCCAGGGAACCATACTTGTTACACATTCGAATGAACTCACCCCAGTGCTTCAGTTCACAAAACTGTTCTAGGCAAATTCAATCATAGGCAGAATTTGATCCCAATTAACGACCTTATCACGAACACAACATCGAAGTAGATCACCTAAACTTCTATTCACAACTTCAGTTTGGCCATCGGTTTGTGGATGAAAAGATGAAGAAAATTTTAGCCTTGTATTCAACATCTTCCATCCAAAAATAACTCATGAACTTCACATCTCGATCAGAGACAATGGTCAAAGGTAACCCATGAAGTCGAACAAATTCATTAAAGAAAAGTTTCGCAACATGAACAGCATCAGCAGTCTTTGAACAAGGAATAAAGTGAGCCATTTTAGAAAACCGATCAACTACTACAAAAATTGAATCAAGTCCCCTTCTTGTCTTGGGTAATCCAAGAACAAAATCCATACTCAAATCCTGCCATGGCTCATGTGGGATGGGCAATGGTGTATACAAACCTGTATTCTGTTTTCTTCCCTTGTAAATCTGGCAAGTATGACATCTAGTAACAAATCTACCAACATCTCTTTTTATACTTGGCCAATAAAATCGATCCTCCACCATGGCAATAGTTTTGTCCCTTCCAAAATGTCCTGCTATCCCTTCAGAATGCAATTCACGAATCACCTCCTCTCGTAGGGATGTATTAGGCAAACAAAGACGTGTTCCTTTGAATAGATATTCATCATGAATAGAGAAATCAGGATAATTAGCATTCTGTCCAGCCAATAAATCTGTATAAATGATACCAAAATCCTTGCAAGATGGATATTCTTGCTTGAGCAATTCAAAACCCACCACTTGGACAGCAATGGAAGTAAGAAGGTGCTTAACCCTGCTGAGTGCATCTGCTGCCTTATTTTCAGTGCCAGCCTTATGCTTAAGAACAAATGTATACTCTTGTAAGAAAGCAACCCAGTTAGCATGTCGGCTACTCAATTTCTTTTGAGAGTTGATATGCCTAAGTGCATTATGATCAGAATACAATACAAACTCCTTAGGAAGCAAAAAATATCTGCAATGGCGAAGTGTTTGAATGACAGCATAAAATTCTCTATCATAGTTAGAATATTTCTGCTTGGCGTCATTAAGTTTTTCACTAAAGTAAGCAATAGGATGACCTTCTTGGCTAAGTACTCCTCCAATGCCTACATGAGAGGCATCACTAGCCACTTCAAATACCTTAGAAAAATCTGGAAGGCATAAAACAGGAGCTGTTATCATCCTGTTTTTAATTTCTTCGAAGGCCTTAGAAGCTGTTTCTGTCCACACAAACCGACCCTTCTTCATACAGTTGGTAATAGGAGCCATAACAGTACTGAAATTCTTAACAAAACGCCTATAAAATGTGGCTAAGCCATGAAAACTTCAAACTTCATGCAAATTGCTAGGAGTAGGCCATTCCCTAATAGCTTTAACCTTTTCAGGATCAACCTCAACACCCTTAAAAGAAACAACAAACCCCAGGAATGCCACAGTTTCAGTCATGAAAGCATACTTCTTCAAATCAACATAAAGTTTCTGTGGAAAAGTCAACTATATTAAATGTGTAAATATTTGTATCCCTAGAATTAAGGTTAGACAATTCCTCAATTATGAGGATTAGATTTAGACTGATTTAGTTTCCTATTTACTTCTTAACAGTAGCTGTATATAATCCTTAGAATTTTGTATCATTCAAGTAAGATTCAGAAATAAAATATTCTGAAATTCCACATGGTATCAAGAGCTTTAGGTTTTTTCTTAGAAATCAGTCACTTTTTCAGCCTTCATTGCTGATTTTTTTACCTTAGGCCTTCATAGCCACTTTCTCATCAAGAACTTTTCTTTCTTGCCAAACCCTAAATCACCATATTTTTCCAAGAGCCGCTGCTCTTTTTTACCACCATGTCAGGTTCTGCTTCGGTTGTAAATTCTACTCCCCGCTCCAGTAGTTTGATCAAGAACTCTACATTGGTCATTGCAGAAGCTAATGTTGGTGGACAGAATATCCCTGATTTGCGTAAGATTGATGACAAGCCTCGAGTGTGGTGTGACCATTGCAACAAACCATGCCATACTCAAGAAACTTGTTGGCATATCCATGGAAAATCAACAAATTGGAAGCCGAAGCAGAAGCGGTCACAACCCTCTGCCAATGAAGCAAATATGGGTTCCTTCAGCAAAGAGCAGTTCAATCAACTCCTGAAACTACTAAAGTCCAATCCGACATCTGGTACATCTAATAGTTCATTGGTTCATTCAGGTAGAAATCCATTAGCCCTATCCAGTGTCTTTAATTCTACTCCATAGATCATTGATTCAGGAGCATCTGATCATATGACTAACTGTCTAATCTATTTAGTTCATACACTCCCTGTTCTGGTAATGAAAAAATAAGAATGGCAGATGGTAGTTTTTCAATTATTGCAGGCAAGGGTTCTGTTAAACTTTCTGAAAGTATTGATCTTAAATCTGTACTTCATGTTCCTAAACTTGCTTGTAATCTTTTATCTGTCAGTAAACTCTCAAAGGATTCCAACTGTCGTGTTATCTTTTTTGACTCTCTTTGCCAATTTCAGGACCAAAACTCAGGGAAGATGATTGGCAGTGCTAGAGTAATAAATGGGCTCTACTATTTCAGTGAGGATTTCCTAGGTAATAAAAAAGCTCAAGGGCTTAGTAGTACCAGTTCAAATTCTGTTTCTGATAAAATAATGCAATGGCATCTTAGGTTAGGACATCCTAGTTTCCCTTATTTAAAACATTTATTTCCTAATTTGTTTAAAGGAGTGGATTGCTCTATTTTTCAATGTGAAAGCTGTCTTTTATCTAAAGATCATCGAGTTAAATATATTTCAAAACCTTATAGTCCATCAAAACCATTTTACTTGTTTCATACTGATGTTTGGGGACCTTCAAAGGTTACCACCTTGTCTGGAAAAAAGTGGTTTGTAGCTTTTATCGATGATCACACTAGATTGTGTTGGGTTTACTTACTAAGCAAAAAATCTGATGTAGAAAAACTTTTCAAAAATTTTTATTGCATGATTGAAACCCAATTCAAAACAAAAATTTGCATCCTTTGAACAGATAATGGAACTGAGTACTTTAATGAATGTTTGGGAAATTTTTTAAAAGAAAAAGGTATTTTACACCAATCTACATGTCGGGACACACCTCAGCAAAATGGAATAGCTGAAAGGAAAAATAGGCATTTACTTGAGGAAGCTCTGCTTGAGGTAGCTAGAGCTATCATGTTTTCTATGAACATTCCAAAATACCTGTGGGGAGATGCTGTGTTGACTGCATCTTACTTAATCAATAGGATGTCAACTCGTATCTTACATTTTGAAACACCTTTGAATACTCTCAAAAAATACTTCCCAACATTTTGTTTATACTCTGAGTTACCTTTAAAAATTTTTGGATGCACTTGCTTTGTTTATATTCCCCAAATTTTTCGATCCAAATTGGATCCTAAAGCTGAAAAATGTGTTTTCATTGGCTATGCTCCAAATAAAAAGGGTATAAGTGTTTTAATCCTTTGACAAAGAAAATTCACATAACTATGGATGTCACTTTTCTAGAAAATCAACCCTATTTCAGCAAAAATCTTCTTCTGGGGGAGAATAAAGAAGAAGATAATTTTTGGAAATTCTCTACACCACTACCAAGTCTCATTGAGTCACCAATTGAGTCTATTAAACAATTTAAGGAAATGGATGTTAAAAATAATGAAAACAAGGACTCTCTTAGTCAACAGGTGCCAGGTATTGAAGAATCTGAAACAGGGGGAGAATTACTTCAAACAGATTCACATAATCCAAATATTGAGCTTCAAGTTTACACCAGGAGGAAATCTCATAAAAATATTACTGATCCAATTATTTCTCTAGCACCTGTTCAGCCAGAATCTCCGAGGTATGGTCCTCCTCAAACTCAAGTTAATCCTAAAATTGCTCCTTTAGTTTCTTCCATTGAATCTCCAAATACTGACTTTTCTGATCTAGATGTCTCAATTGCTAACAGAAAAGGAGTAAGATCATGTACCAATCATCCTATTGCAAAATATTTGTCGTATCAAAAGCTGTCCAATAACCACAAAGCATTCCTTTCAAATATTTCTAACTTGCATGTACCAAGATCTATTCAGGATGCCCTAGGTGATCCGGATTGGAAGTTAGCAGTGAATGAAGAGATGGATGCTCTTGAAAAGAATGGGACTTGGGAGATTGTGGAGCTACCAAGAGGCAAGACAACTGTAGGATGTAAATGGGTCTTCACTGTGAAGTGTAAGGCAGATGGGAGCATAGAGAGGTACAAGGCAAGACTTGTTGCCAAGGGGTTCACTCAAACTTATGGCATTGACTACCAAGAGACCTTCGCTCAAGTTGCAAAAATAAACTCAATCCGGGTACTTCTCTCTTTAGCAGTGAATTTCAATTGGTCTCTACACCAACTTGATGTAAAAAATGCCTTTCTTAATGGAGATTTAGAGGAAGAAGTGTTTATGGACCTCCCACCTGGATTTGAGAAAAACCTCAGAACCAACAAGGTGTGCAAATTGAAAAAATCCTTGTATGGTCTTAAACAATCACCAAGAGCATGGTTTGAAAGGTTTGGAAATGTAGTGAAGAGCTATGGTTATATTCAGAGTCAAGCTGACCACACAATGTTCTTCAAGCACTCTAGAAACGGTAAACTAGCTATTTTAATTGTGTATGTGGATAATATAATAATAACTGGTGATGATAGTGCAGAAATTGGAGAACTTAAGAGAAAGCTTGCATATGACTTTGAGATAAAGGATTTGGGGGCCTTAAAGTACTTCCTTGGTATGGAATTTGCAAGATCAAAGGAGGGTATCTTTGTTAGCCAACGTAAGTATGTCCTAGAGTTGCTTAGTGAGACAGGAATGCTTGGTTGCAAGATAGCTGAAACCCCAGTAGAGCCCAACTTGAAACTTCAACCTGCTAAAACCAAAGATGTGGTGGATAGAGAGAAATACCAAAGAATTGTGGGTAGACTCATCTATTTAGCACATACACGACCTGATATAGCTTTTGCAGAAAGTGTGATAAGTCAGTTTATGCATTCACCCAGCTTAGAACACTTTGAAGCTGCGTACAAAATCCTAAGGTACCTAAAGGGAACACTTGGAAAGGGATTGCTCTTCAAAAACCATGGACACCTACAAGTAGAAGCCTATACCGACGCTGATTGGGCAGGAAGTATTACCGATAGGAGGTCAACTTCAGGCTATTGCACATTTGTGGGAGGAAACCTTGTAACTTGGAGAAGTAAGAAACAGAATGTAGTAGCCAGAAGTAGTGCTGAGGCTGAGTTTCGTTCAATAGCCCATGGGATTTGTGAGGTAATGTGGATTAAAAGACTACTTGAAGACTTGAAGGTTTCTAATCCCTCACCGATAAAGCTTTACTGTGATAACAAAGCTGCAATCTCTATTTCTCACAATCCAATTCTCCATGATAGAACGAAGCATGTAGAAGTAGATAAGCATTTTATCAAAGAGAAGCTTGACAATGGAATAATTTGCATGCCATATATACCAACAAGTGACCAAGTTGCTGATGTTCTTACAAAGTGATTGCACAAGAAGCAGTTTGAAAATCTAGTGAGCAAGCTTGCCATGGAAGATATCTTCAAGCCAGCTTGAGGGGGAGTGTGGAAAAGTCAATTATATTAAATGTGTAAATATTTGTATCTCTAGAATTAAGGTTAGACAATTCCTCAATTATGGGGATTAGATTTAGACTGATTTAGTTTCTTATATACTTCTTAACAGTAGCTGTATATAATCATTAGAATTTTGTATCATTCAAGTAAGATTCAGAGATAAAATATTCTGAAATTCCACAGTTTCTCTTGGCGGAGGACTCTCATCACTTGTTGTAAGTGAGAGAGGTGTTCTTCCTTGGTCTTACTATAAACTAGAATATCATCAAAATAAACAACAAGAAAACGACCAATAAAGGGCTGTAACACTTGATTCATGAAGCGCATAAAGGTGCTTGGTGCATTAGAAAGCCCAAATGGCATGACCAACCATTCATAAAGCCATCTCTAGTTTTGAAGGCAGTGTTCCATTCATCACCAGGTCTGATTCGAATTTGATAATACCCACTCTTCAAATCAATCTTGGAAAAGATAATAGAACCAGCCATTAGATCCAACATATCATCAATTCTAGGTATAGGGAACCTATACTTTATGGTTATCTTGTTAATTGTGCGACTATCAACACACATCCTCCAAGAACCATCTTTTTTGGGCGTTAGCAACGCTGGGACAGCACATGGACTCAAGCTTTCACGAATGAATCCCTTAGACAACAGCTCATCTACTTGTCTTTTAAGCTCCTCATGTTCACTAGGATTCATACGATGGGCTGGCAGATTAGGTAATTGTGATCCTGGAATAAGATCAATTGCGTGCTGAATATTACGCATGGGAGGTAGTTCATTAGATGTTCTTTTGGCACTACATCAGAAAAATCAGACAGCAGTTTCCTCACTTCAGGAGATACTTCTGACATAGGAATAGTTGCTGATTTCTGAACTTCTTTAGCCATGACAGCAAAAATAAGTTTAGATTTAGTACTTTCAGCTTCAAACTGCTTCTTAGTCAGAATATGGAGTTGTTTTCTTTCACCCTCAATAACTTTACTAGACCTTGGGGCCCTTTTCTCTTCATATTTCTTGATATCCTCTGAGCTCATAGGTTTTAGGATAACATTCTTGTTTTGATGACAAAAACTGTAAGTGTTTGCCTTGCCCGCGTGATTCACGTCTTGATCATATTGCCAAGGGCGACCAAGAAGGATGTGGGCAACTTGCATAGGGATAACATCACAAAGTATAGAATAAACATAATCACCACAACTAAAAGATACAAGACATTGTTGTGTTACCGGAATTGTGGTTCTGTCAATCCAACCCACTCTATAGGGGTGAAGGTGTGGTGTAGTTTTTAGTTTGAGACGCTCAACAGTGGAGGTAGAGACTACATTCATGGAACTCCCACCATCAATAACAAGTTTTTTGGCCTGATCACCACAACGAACAAGGGTTTGGAATATTGAGGTGCGTCGCCAATTCTCCTTTTCTACTCTAGAGGCAGCTAGGATGCGTCGAACTACTGCCAAAAGGGATGTTTCTACATCATCAAGGTCAAGATCGTCAGCCTCATAAGCACCATAATCAATAGAATTATCATCTTCATCTTGTTGAATTTCTTCATCGTCTTGTTCAACTCCCATATGCATATTTCTTTTTGTTGGACAATTATGCCCAAAGTGTCCAGCCTCCCCACACTTGAAACAAACATACTCCTTTTTAGGATTGTTGGCACTGATAGAAGGCCTTGTTCCATTAGGGCGAGCAAAAGGCTGTGCTGTAACAGCCTTTCTTCCTGGGTGTGCACCAAGGCTCCTCTTACCTGCTATTTCCCCAGTTTGAAGACCCAATTTTTTGTTAGTAGAATAGCTCAAATATTGTTCTGCATCAAGGGCTGCCTGAAAGGCTTGTTCTACTGAGCTAATAGGCTGCCTAAGCATCTCTCTTTTGATATCAATCCTCAACCCAGCCTGAAATCGTGATGCTGCTTGTGTAGCATCTTCCACAACTTGACTCCTTATCTTGTATTCATCAAATTTATTCATGTATACAGTAACAGACATGCTGCCTTGCTGTAAACTATACGCCAAGCAGCATCTTCCACAACTTGACTCCTTATCTTGTATTCATCAAATTTATTCATGTATACAGTAACAGACATGCTGCCTTGCTGTAAACTATACGCTTGTTGGCGCATCTTCTCAAGATAATTAAGTGGCAAGTACTTTTCTTTGAGCTTGGCCTTCATCTCTTCCCAAGTTTGAATTTGGGGCTATCCTAACCTTGTTATTTCACTCTCCCCACCATACCACCAGATTTTTGCCAAGTCAATTAGCTTCATCTTGGCAAATCGAACCCTTCTTTCATCCGACATATCATACCAATTGAAATAATCTTCAAGAGAGTTAAGCCAATCAAGAAACAAAGTTGGATCCACTTTACCTTCAAAATCTGCCACTCCTACTTTCACCTTCCTAGTGATATCTCCAGCATGATCACGTGGCTCGACACGCTCTCCTACAACTGCAGGTAGTTGAGCAATAGGTTGGACAGGAGCACCTTGTGGGGCTTGAGTTAGACGTACTTCCATTCGTGCCATAGAAGCTGCTAGTGTTTCAACAGTCTGTTGTAAACCATTAAGGTGTTCATTCATATTCTCCATAGCACCCTTGGTATGCTCATGGTCTTGTTGGAGTTCCCCTATAGCCTTACTTAATTCAGCGTTAGTCACCATCATAGATGCAAAATTGAGTAAACTAATTGCAAACTCAAATCTATCCAGAACTTTTTTTTTTTTTTTTTTTTGCAGATCAGATTTTTTTTTTTACAGATCAGATTTTTTTTTTCGTTTCCCGCAGACGGCACGTATTGATGTAGGACAGATCTGAGTTAGGTTTGAATTAGGGTTTAGGATGTGAATTGGGGCTAATTATGCTACTAAAACAGTAAAGAATAAAAGCCTAGGAGTCTCACCTAGGGTTTCTTAGGAGTTACACCTAAGAATGGTTGAGTCACACAACCAAAGAGTAAAAACTTTGCTGAAAATTCTGAAATTATTATTCTCTATATTTTTAGAGAGAGTACAAAGCCTATTTATAGGCAAGCAAGCCTAATCCTAATACGATACAAACTCTTTATTAAAACTCTAATATCCTATTCCTATTAATAAAATTAAACACAATATTTTCTGGCCTAAAACTCTAAAACAATTAAAAGACAAATAAAATCCTAAATCATAATACCTTGACTTTAAACATAAAATCCTAAAACTTATTCAAGCTCCCAATAAGGCATCTCATTATCATACACATGCCAAATTAAAGCTTGAGACTTAGAACTAGACTTGGCACGCCTTTTATATACTTTAAAAGGTTGCTGCCATTTTCCATCAGTCATGTAGTAAAACAGACAATTGTTGGAAATACTAACATCATGCATAAAAAGGCATTATGAATAAATCAGATCTTTTGCTCATCAGCTTTCGGGCCATATACATGAAGAAATCATTGTATATATACAATGACCTCCAATATCCAAAAGTTTGAGGAGTTAAAAGGAGTAAATCTCATAAATTAATTTGATAGGTAAATAGAGGGGGAATTCATAGATGAAAATGACTTTCATGCTGTTTTAGTATCTGTCCTTTAACTGTTGATGTTATTAAGCTGGTTTATAGTGCCAGTGCTATTACTAGATACCAGTTATATACTGAGTTATTTTAGTGACAAGGGTTTTAACAGAGCTTTAATAACGCTTCGTAGTGCTGACGGTGTGAGATTTCTTCTATTTTTACTTTCATGCATTATTGCCTGTCTTAATTTCTTTTGACAGCCTGTAGGTGTTGTTGGTGCAATTACACCCTGGAACTTTCCCTTAGCAATGATCACTAGAAAGGTGGGTGCTATATATAGAATTTTTGGTCGTAGTATTTTCCCAGGCTGCTGAAGAACTAAAATATTCCTTTTCATGGTTGTATCAGGTTGGCCCTGCCCTTGCTTGTGGCTGTACAGTGGTTGTAAAACCTTCTGAACTTACTCCCCTCACAGCTTTAGCAGCAGCTGAACTTGCCCTTCAAGCAGGAATTCCACCGGTAATTCTTTATCTATTTAGTACTTTTTAAAGATTTTATCATTCATCAAGTTTACATTGCAGTGTGTTATCGTGTAATAATAATTGGAAACTTGTTCTTGAAATGGTAATTTGAAGCTTGTTGTAGGGTAATAATTGTGATCATTAATTAACGACTGAAATATCTTATCTCTATTTGCAAGTTGGAGATGTGATTGCAGAGCAACATGCATGATTGGTTTCTTGTCATGTGAAAATAACATTGACTTTTGAAGCCAAGTTATAGATAACCTTGAGCTGGTTATAGCTGATACTGATATCGAGAAGGCCATTCTAACCCTTTGCCAACCAGATCCACAATAAGATGACCAATCCACCCTTCCGCCCTGCTTTTTTCAACTTCTTCTATGGTTTCTTTATCTCTTCCTTTCCTTTCTTCCCAAAATACCCTTAAATCCCAAAAGGGCTGAAATACCCCAATGGAATTTAAAAATTTTGAGACTAGGTGTTGGCACAGGCTTTGCATGTAGCTAACTTTCATATGAAGGATAGATAATGCAGATTGTGCATTCTCTCCCTAGGGCAATATTTTGTATGGTTTCATTTAATGTTAATGGAACACGACTAGTCCCAGTAAGACTATGCGGGGTGAAGCCAAAAAAATTGTCTAGGGTTGGCCGAGATAAAATAAAATTATGTATTATAATCAATGTGACTTCTCTAAAAAAATTCATTCAAGTAAAAATAGTATATAAGGCACTAAATTAAATGCAATGATGGTATAATTGTGTAACAATGTATAAATTTCTTTTAATAAATAAAAATATTTTAATTTCAAATGTTAAGAGTTCATATTTCTTACAGAGAGAATTGAATAAAAAAAATTGTCTCAGTATAAGGAAAAAAAAATGAAAACAAAATCAAAGTCTAACTGCTAACTAGAAAAAACACATGATTATATCTTTTAAAACCTTAAAAGAATTATGTTGTCTTAAAAGAAGACGAAAAAAAGAAAAGTTAAATGTACAGTAAATTTTTCATAAAGATTTAATGATTTAACTTTATTTGTTTATGCTATTATTAACGTAGAAAGAAACCAGCTGAGACAATAATTAATATTAGTGTGCCATTTGATTGATTGAAACGAAAAACTCTTAATTTGAGGAATTAAGAAATCACTTAGGAATTCAAGAGCACATTTAATCATGCTTACATAAAAAATTATCGAAAAGTAATTTAATAATTAGACTTAAATTAGTTGAGTGTTATACAAAAATGCTGCCGGTCCCAAGCCCGGATAAAGGAGGAGGGTTGGTGGTAGGTTAGAATAATTAGCCAGTTAAAACTTGTTGAATTCACATGAAATGAACTATGAAAGCTTTGTTGGGTGCGTCCCCTACATAGCGATGAGCTACATCATAGCTTGTGTGTAGTGAAAAGTATGTAAGGGTTGCTAAATTGTCATTTGGAAGCGACGTACCACATCGATTCCTGTATGTGGTGTCAAATAGGTAAGGGTTCCCACACCACAGTGGTTGGTGGTGGGTAAAGCAGTTAGTCTACAATCATATGATTAGGTTAGGATCTTGGAATATAGGTACACTTAATGGTAAGTTAACTGATATTTATAAGATTATGTGTAGGAGGAAAGTTAACATCTTGCGTCTCTAGGAGACCATATGGGTTAGGGAGAAGGCTAGGGAGATATCACCTTGGTGGTATGAGCTTCAGCTCATTGAAATGTAGAGATTGTAATGGTGTAGGTATCATCATAGACAAAGAGTACCAAGAGAATGTTGTGTAGGTTACGAGACAAGGAGATAAGATTATTTTGATTATGCTAGCTCTAAAAGGGGAGGTTGTTACCCTTTTTTGTCCCTCGCCTCGTATAAACCAGAAGCTCAGAGTTTTGTTGTGGTATTTCTCCTCCTGTTTGTGAGATATCTGTACTAGGACAACTTTCTTGATTTGGTATTTCCTGCATGTGTGGAGATGCTTGCAAATTCATTTATGGATGGGAGATTTTAAATATTGTGTGAGGCATAGGATCAGTAGAAACTTGCCAAAAATTTTCTTCCCTTGTATATCTCTCCCCCTGTAGAGGATTTTTGCAAAAATAGGGCTGTGTTTCTAAAAAGGTTACATCAATACTTGTAAATATTTTTTGGTGATTGGATTATCACACTTGTACCCCTTTTGATTTGGTGAATAACCAACAAAAACACATTTTTCAGCTCGAGGATCTAGTTTTGACCAAAACTGACTTGGAATGTGAACAAAAGCAGTGCACCCAAAAACCTTGATAGGTAAATCAGCATGAATTCTAGAGGTAGGAAACTGATTTTTTAAACATTCTAAAGGTGTCATATATTGCAAGACACGAGTGAGCATCCTATTAATCAAATAAGAAGTTGTAAACACTGCATCTCCCCACAAATATTTTGGCACATGCATGGAAAACATTATTGATTGTGCTACCTCAAGTAAATGTTTATTTTTTCTTTCGGCAATACCATTCTGTTGAGGGGTATCATGACAAGTAGATTGATGCAAAATACCTTTTTCTTTGAAAAAATTCCCCAAATATTTATTAAAAAATTCTGTTCCATTATCAGAATGAAAAATATTAATTTTTGTCTGAAATTGATTTTCAATCATGCTATAAAAATTTTGAAACAATTTTTCCACATCAGATTTTTCATGCATTAGGTACAACCAACATAACCATGTGTGATCATCAATGAAAGTTACAAACCATTTTTTTTTTAGAAATAGTTGTAACCTTAGAAGGACCCCAAACATCACTATGAATGAGATGAAATGGTTTTGATGCACGATACGGTTTAGATTTATAAGTAGTCTGATGACTTTTAGCAAGAACACAACTTTCACACTTAAAAGAAGAACAATCCACGTTTTGAAATAAAGCAGGAAATAAAAGTTTCAAATATTGAAAACGAGGATGACCTAGCCTAAGATGCCAAAGTAGGATTTCTTCATGAACAGGATTTGAACTAATACCACAAAGTCCTTGAGCCTTTTTATTACTGGAGAGGGTACTATTAAAGTAGTAAAGACCATCCACCATCTCAGCACTGCCAACGTCCTCCCCGAGCGCTGGTCCTGGATAACACAATTAGATTCAAAGAAATCAACATGACAATTAGAATCTTTGGAAAGTTTACTAACTGACAAAAGATTGCAGGTTAATCTAGGAACATGAAGAACAGATTTGAGGTTTATTTGATCAGAAAGTTTTATTAGACCTTTTCCTGCAATTGGTGAGAAGCTTCCATCAGCTATTCTAATTTTTTGATGACTAGAAGAAGGTGTATAGGTACTAAATAGATCAGCAAAACTAGTCATATGGTCTGAAGCACCTGAATCTATGATCCAAGGGGCTGAATTCAAAGAACAGGAGAAAGCATTAGGATTTTTGCCTGATTGTGGAATAGAAACACTAGGAATACCAGATGATGAACTAGGCGTTGGCAGTTTACGAAGATGATCCATTTGCTCTTTACTAAATATGTACGAGGGGACAGATTCGACTTCATTTGCAGTGGAAAGTACACGGCCAGATCTATTATTCTGTCTACTGCTCTTCCAATTGGCAGGTTTGCCATGGATCTGCCATCAAGTTTCTCTTTGATGGCGGGGTTTGTGGCAGTGGTCACACCAAACCTGGGGATGCTCCTTCTGCTACTGTGAAGAGTTGAAGTTTCTGCCCGAATTGGTATTTCCAGCAGCCAAAGCGGAACCTTCAAGGGTAGCCGTGACACCCTTTTTTCCCAACATAACACTCCTTCGGCTTTCCTCCCTAATAACTTCTGAAAACACCTCACCGATTGATGGCAAATGCTGTTTTCCAAGGATACGCCCTCTTACTTCATCAAATTCAACATTAAGGCCAGCCAAGAACTTGTAGATCCGGTCGTTTTCCACTAATTTTTTGAAGCGGTTACTGTCTTCAATGGATTTCCACTCATAGTCATTGTACAAGTCCAGATCTTGCCACAACCGTTTCAGCTGATTGAAGTACTTGGTAATAGATTCATCTTCCTGCTTAATTTCACCAAGCTTCAAGGTTAATTCAAATATATGTGATTGATTACCTAAGTCAGAGTACATCTGATTCACATTTTCCCTCAGGTAGCACATGTAGTCGGAGCTGATTTCCTCCTCTATGGAATTCACAAGCCATGCCATAACCATGGAATTTTCAGCATCCCAGACTGCATGTAGGGGATCCGTAGCAGCTGGCTCCTTTGCATCACTTGTTAAATAGCCCATCTTTCCTCACCCCCATAGATACATGCGTACAGATTGAGACCAACACAAGAAGTTGTCGCCATTCAGCCTGATTGTAGTAATCTGGACAGAATGGGATGGCTTATTGATGGTAGGGGTCAATGCAGGCGTACTGGTCAGGGAATCAGAAGTGATTTCCGACATAATGAGGATTTGAGAGACAGAATTTAGCTAGAAAAAAAAGGATGGCTCTGACACCATGTAGAATTGGGTAAAAACTGCATATTTTTGTCTATCTATTTCCTTCTGATCTACAATCCTTTTATAGGGAAAAACTGTACATAGGAATAGGAAAGTTCCAACTAATTTACAGCCTAGTTTTCTCACTTTACTGATTTAGATCATTGACCAAATCAGTTCTGAATCTACTCCTAATTACAGATAGAAATTTAGGAAATTAAGGAAACTAAATCGAATCACATCTTTGACATTCTCAATGAGGAGAATTCATGTAGGCGACTTAACGTGAGTTCATATATTGGTTCATGTAACTTATCCTAATTTATTGAGATAAAGGCTTTGATGACGATGATATGTATGTTACATTTATCCACAAATTTTAGAAAGAGAGGGCCAAAAGAAATTTTTCTTGTGGAGGGAGACTGCATAATTTCCCATTCCAACATGGTCTATATGAGGATATTCACAAGCTTAGGGAGGGCCAAGGCCCATGCCAGCACACCCTAGCTTTGTCCTTGCACCTATGTACTGGCATGATTAGAATCTTCTTTAAATAGTAACACAATGGAATTGTCGCAAATTAGTCAATACTTATAGCTTGTCTTAATTTGCATTAACTTTTTCAGTGCATGGGTCAATGATATGTTGTTAATACTGGTCCAAAAATCTTGTAACATGATGAAACAACATAATTTATTTTTTGATTACATGCATTTGCTGCTCTTGCTATATTTCAAGAACAACATTGATGTTACAGACGCATTTTATTTCTTGTTCATTCATTTTGCTTATTTGTTTCTTATGAGTTTTTACCTTTCAATTTTGCAGGGTGTTTTGAATGTCGTTATGGGGAGTGCTCCTGATATTGGTGATGCTTTACTTACAAGTCCACAGGTCTTCTAGTCTTAACATGAAACCCATTGTCACACATCTTGATTAATTTCCTTCTATAAATAAATGGGTCTGTAACTGATAGAATGTTATATTTTCCCCCTTTTTACTAATCTCCAGGTAAGAAAGATCACATTTACAGGATCGACTGCAGTTGGGAAGAAGTTGATGGCAGGTGTTGCTGGAACTGTTAAAAGGGTATGGATATTCTATGAAATGGATATATATGCCAAACTAGTGTGATTTTGAAAACTCTTATGTAGTTGACTGCCTATATTCTGATTCTTATAGATATCACTTGAACTTGGTGGTAATGCCCCATGCATCGTCTTTGATGATGCAGACTTGGATGTGGCAGTTAAAGGAACGGTAAGTTTACAATTTAGAGTAGTTTGGATTTATATTGACATCAATTGTATTCTCCTCATCCTAGATATTTCTTGAGTTTCACTAATAATTTGTTGTGGAGCTGCAACTACTATTCTGGATAATGATGGTATTTACATGATTTGGTAGCATCACTTTCCGTCAAGTTTCAAGTATAAAATCTGTTTTTTTCCCATTTTACTTAAAAATACCTTCACATCTTTTGGTTCTTTCCTTTTTACTTTTCCATCTTTCTTTCCTTCATTCAATTGTCTTCTGTGGCTATTTATATTATGAATGGTTTTTTCCATTAGTAGCACGTGCTACCTTTTTTTCTTCCTCACCCCATTTGATTCTGCCTGAACCTGAGATGATCGAAGAACTGAAATAGCTTGAATCTGGAACGACTCAAATCCTAAGAAATTCAAGCTTGAAATGATTCAAACCTAAATTGAACCTAAATTCTATTGTTTGGATCTGAAATAACCAAAAGCTGGAATAAATCTGAACCCAAGATAATTAGGCCTTTTGTTTATTACCTATAATCCTGTGCATTTATTTATAGGTGATGTAGAACCAAAACTTCTTTTTGGTGATGCCATGCTAAGGAAAAAAAAAAAAGAAAAACTATTTTCAATTTTATGTCTAGATTAATTGTTCTCTCTTCCAAAAAAGTTGCAAGGCAGTCCACCATTAGGTTTAACTAAGATTGCTAATCCATACAAGATAGCATCCTAGGGTTTTTTTATTTTTTACTTCAAAAAATGGTATGTTTTGATGTTGACTGTTTCAAGATACTATATGCACACAAGCATAAATGTTTATGTATATAGGTATGTTTTTATGTATACACAATGCATTGTCCCAAGGAATAGGCACACAACATCTAAACATTTAATATTCTAAATGCATTAGAAAGCCAATTTTTATGAGACAAAATTTAAGACCTAGTGAAAGCATAAATATGAACATGGGACATGGGGACTATATGATTTGATTATTGTGATACGATCATCATCATCAGAGCCTTTATCCCAAGAGATTGGGGTGGGCTATATGAACCAATATCTGAATTCACGTTAGATCGTCCATATGTATTCTCCTCCTCCATAGATTCCTATCGAAGGCCATTTGTTCATCCAATTCTAAAACCTCCATATCTTTTCAAACCACTTCCTTCCAAGTCTTTTTCAATCTTCCTTTAGTCTTAACCCTTCTCTCAAAATCCATAGCTTCTATTCTCCTAATTGGTGTATCTAAAGGTCTACGTCTTACGTGTCCAAACTATCGTAAACGATTTTCACACATTTTGTCTTTGATAGGTATCATTCCAATCATCTTACGAATATCATCATTTTTCATTCTATCATTTCTTGTATATTTATATATCCACTGCAACATTTGCATTTCTGTTACACTTATCTTTTGTGTATGTAGCCTCTTAGTCTCCCAACATTCACTTCCATATAACAATGTTGGTCTAACAGCTGTCCTATAAAACTTGCCTTTCAACCATATAGGAATTCTTTTATCGCACAACACACTTGTAGCACTTCTTCACATACTCCATCTAGCTTGGATCCTATAGGTCACATCACCATCAATCTCTCCATCCATCTGTATTATCGATCCCAGATATTGAAAATGGTCTCGCTTACGTATCGCCACCCCATCTAACGTCACTACATCATGCTCTTCCACTCGGTTAAAACTGAATTTACACTTAATGTATTCAGTCTTCACTCTGCTTAGTTTAAATCCTTTTGATTCCAATGTTTGTCTCCATAATTCCAACTTTGCATTGATCTCCGCTCTAGTTTCCGCACATAGGACAATATCATCTGCAAACATCATATATCAAGGCACCTTATCCTGGATGGATTTTGTCAGTTTGTCCATAACTACCGCAAACAAGAATGGATTCAACGTTGACCCTTGGTGTAATCCTACTGTGATAAGAAACTCACTTGTTTGCCCCCCACCTATCTTCATATGTGTCCTTGCATCTCCATACATGTCCTTAATTAGTTCAATATATTTCAAAGGAACTTTTTTCTTCATTAAGGACCACCATAGTACCTCCCTAGGCACTTTATCATATGCTTTCTCCAAATCTATAAAGACCATATGGAGATCTTTACCCATTACTCGAGAGTGCTCCATAAGTTGTCTAAGCAAATATATTGCCTCCATAGTTGATCGGCCCGGCATAAAACCAAATTGATTCTTCGATATCTCTACTTTCTTTTTTAATCTCCGTTCTATCACTCTCCCTTAGTTTCATCGTGTGACTCATCAATTTTATGCTTCGGTAGTTGGCGCAACTTTGAATATCTCCCTTGTTCATATATAGAGTGTAGAATTCTAGAGGAGGATTTCTCTCCTCCTTTGTTGACAGATAATCTCCCTGATTTTGAGGAGAGATAACTCTCCTGTAATTATCTTTTTCTAGTAGATATTCTCCCTGATCTTTAGGAGAATATCCCTGTAGTAATTTAGTTTCTGTTTTTTGAATAACCTAGCTGTTTGAGGTATGTCTCTTCAGCTATTTATATCCTACAAATAAGGCTGTATTTTTTATGAAGTAATATAGTAAAAATACCAAATTGTTCTTTTATTTTCTGCATGGTATCAGAGCAAGGCATACCTACTAGAGCAAGGCATACCTACTAGAGCAAGGCATCATACATCAGAGTTCATGTGTTGACACTCCTCAGCAAAATGGAGTGGCTGAACGAAAGAATAGGCACATCCTAGAAGTTGCCCGATCCTTGATGATGACAACACGTTCCAAAAAAGTTTTGTGGAGAGGCAATTCTCACAGCCACCTATCTCATTAACCAGATGCCATCTCGTGTGTTAAACTTCCAGACACCATGCAATAAACTCCTAATCACCTATCCTAACACTCGCCTTCTATCCAACATTCCTATCAAAGTTTTTGGTTGCACAGCATTTGTCCACATCCATCAACAACATCGCAGTAAGTTAGACCCAAGAGCCATAAAATGTATCTTTTTTGGTTACTCCCCACACCAAAAGGGCTACAAATGCTATTCCCCTACCATAAAGAAATTTTATAACTTCATGGATGTCACTTTCTTTGAAGATCAACCATATTATCCCAAATCTGACATTCATGGGGAGAACCCAATCACCAGGGAATATCATCTTTGGGATAGAACTGAGTTTCTTGAACCTGAGCCGTCCTCGTCCTTTCTTTTTCCAACGCTAGTTCCCAAATTGGTTGAGCCACACCTTGAGCTAAACACCACACCACAACCTGATTCTTCGAATAACTCAGTCCCTGACCCTACTACACAGGTGAAATGAAAAGAATTACTTGTCTATTCCAGGAAACAGAAAACTCAAAGGGAGACAGAGGACCTCACATTGTCATGGCAAAACCAAGAATCTGAACCGGGTCTTGAAACTCAGAATATTCACACAGGTAACACTTCTAATACTCCTACTGAATCAATTTTGGTTGAGACTACTGATGATCTTAACAAGCCAATAGCTTTGAGAAAGGGTGTAAGATCATGTACCCAACATCCTATTGAAAACTTTATCTCATATAACAGGTTGTCTCCCAACTTTAGAGCATTTGTGACCTCTCTAACAGAAATACAAATTCCCAAGAATGTGCAAGAAGCACTTACTCAACCAAAAGGGAAGGCTATGGTCATGGAAGAAATCCTAGCCTTGGAGAAGAATTCAACTTGGGAAATTACTGATCTATCAGCAGGGAAGAAACCAGTTGGGTGCAAGTGGGTCTTCTCTATTAAGCATAATGCAGATGGGAGTGTAAATAGGTTCAAGGCTAGACTTGTTGCTAAAGGATTCACCCAATCCTATGGCATTGACTATGAGGAGACATTCGCCCCTGTTGCCAAGCTAAACTCAGTTCGTGTCTTGTTATCACTTGCAGCTAATTTGGATTGGCCTCTCCAACTAGATGTCAAAAATGCATTTCTGAACGGTGAGCTGGAAGAGGAAGTTTACATGGAAATTCCACCTGGTTTTGAAACTCAAGAAAATTCTAGTCGAGTGTGTAAGCTCCAAAAGTCCCTATATGGTCTTAAACAATCTCCTCGTGCTTGGTTTGAGAGGTTGACTAAGGTGGTGAAGAAATACGGGTTCATTCAATGTCAAACAGACCACACTATGTTTATTAAAAGCTCTCTTGATGGAAAAAGAGCTATCCTAATAGTCTATGTCGATGACATTATCTTGATCGGTGATCACACGGAGGAAATAGACCATTTGAAGAGTTTCTTGGCACAAGAATTTGAGATTAAAGATCTAGGTCAGCTTAGATACTTCCTCGGCAGGGAGGTGGCTAGATCAAAAGAAGGCATTTCGATTTCTCAACGAAAGTATACTCTTGACCTCTTAAAGGAAACTGGGATGCTTGGCTGCAAACCGGCTGATACCCCCATGGATCGCATCCCAAATGTCCTTGGCTGTAGCCATGAACATAACCGTATCACTTATCTCGGGCACCATAGAATTCCATAGCCACGCCATAATCATGGAATCCTCTTCATCCCATATTCCAAAACCTGAATCTCTTGGCTTCGGTCCCGTACCTGACAGATGGCCGATCTTCCCTTTGCCTTTCAAGATTGTACGAACAAGTTGGGACCACTTGAGGTAATTCTTTCCATCCAATCTGTAGGCAGCCTGAATGGCTTGCAATTCTCCCTGCGATTAAGTTTTGCCTCCTTCATCCAATGGAACTACAGCAGCCGTACCAATCTCCTTGGTCTTTGACATCGTCCTTGGTCTCCAATGGGCAGAAACTAACAGATTACTTGAAGAAGAAAGGAAAAAACAGCAATAAAGGCTGATAAAAAATTTCCAGCAATGAAGGCTGGTAAAGCACTGTAAATGCTCTGTTTTGGCAGTAGAAAAACAGAGCAAAACAGAAAAGAAAAACTATGACAGGCCAAAGAACACCTAATTTCCCAGAAAAATCTTACTGCTCTGATGCCATGTCAAAGTTTAGGGTTTTCAATTGTAGTTTATTGAATAATATGTTTGTTTATATACACAAGGGCTCAAGCACTAAATCAGGAAACTACTTCTAATACTAATTGAAATCCCTAAACTTACGGGATCTCAATAAATACATAATTACAACTAAATATATACACTTGATTCTAGGAAATATTTATTTTCCTAAAATAACATGGTTTCCCACAGCTTCCACCGTCGAATCCTTTCAATTCCCTTTTGTTGGTTCCTTCAATGTCGTCTATCTATCTTCATACCTAGAACTAGGAGTCTATGTTGCGCGGTAACACTCTCATCTAGGATAACCTTACAATCCAAACATCTATATCTATCTCTACTCCTAGTTAAAAAGAAATCTATCTGACTTGCTCTTGGTCCACTTCTAAAGGTTATAAGTGCTGATCAGTCACTAGTGAATAACCCTTTCCCTGTCAGATCACAGGAATTAGCACCTAGACAGAGAGGGGCTGAACCAACTGGCGTTCACTTCTAAAAAGGCATTTTCTTATAAAAGAAAGGAGGGGCCCAATTTAAACTAGAGATTTTGTCGGTTGAGGCCTGTTGACCAACTTGAAACTCTATTGACGAGAATCTCTTTTCCTAAACAATGTATTTACTAGGATTAGGTCATAAGATTAAGCAAAATCTAAGATAGCATCTTCACCCTTGTTTCTTACACCATAACTAAAACCCACATGTACGCTTTCAAAACCCTCTCTACTTGTACCTACATGTCCATTAAGATCGCCACCAATAAAAATGTTTTCTCCTGGAGGCACTTCTTGTACTACCTTATCTAAATCCTCCAAAAACTGTCGTTTACTAACCTCATCAAATCCTATATGGGGTGCATACACGCTAATGATATTCAACACCTCTTTTCCTAGAACTAGCTTAACCAAAATAATCCTATCCCCTTGTCTCCTAATCTGTACAACATCTTTATGGTACTGTTTATCTATAATGATACCTACTCTATTTTGGTCTTTATCTTTCCCTGTGTACCAAAGCTTATATTGTTAAGGTGCTATCTCTCTAGCCTTTTCCCCAACCCATTTGGTCTCTTGAAGACACAAGATGTTAACCCTTCTCCTACTCATGACCTCACAAATCTCAGCTAACTTACCACTAAGTGTACCTATATTCCAAGATTCTAACCTAAGCTTATGGTTATGGTTATGGACTAACTTCTTTACCCACCCCTGTCCATTATGGTGTGGGAACCTTTACCTATTTAACACCACATCCAGGCGTCGATGTGGCGCGTTGCGTCCGGGCGACGACCTAGCAACCCTTGCCCACTTTTCACTACACTCTGGCTTCGATGTAGCGCGTCGTTGAGTAGGGGACGCCCCAATAATGTTCTAATATTAGTTCATTTCATGAGATTGGACTAGTTTTTAAGGCTGGTTGTCCAAACCTACCGCCACCCTCCTTTTTTACCCAGGCTTGGGACCGGTTGCGTTAACTCACACAGGTGAAGTTGATTATTGTGATATGATATATTTTTTTTAAAATTGGGTTACAGGTATGGTGGGATACGACAATAAAATATACATTTAGTTATATGTCTAATATATATGTGTAATATAATTAATGTAAACTATGCATCCTCTAAAAGATCTTTTAAAATAAATAATATTAGCATAAAAATGTTTGTTGAAGATATTTTTAGTAGGCTGAATAATTTATAACTTTAGCTGCAAAGAAACTACAACCAAATGGGCTTTAAAGCAATTAAAACCAAGTGCCATGTATGGACCCTAAACTCTAAATCCAGCCACTGCCTCTTGTGTTTCCTTGCTTGATCCTCTTCTCTAATTTCACTTTATCAAAACTATGGAAGGAAAAAGATGGACATTGTGATACTTGACCTGTCTTCCCCCCCATTCTTTTTCTTCTATTTCTATTTCCGAGTTTGTATATCTCCTTGGCCAAGGCAATGTTGTTCTTCTTCCTTTTGCAAGAGTGTTTATCCTCTTTTATTCCTTCTTTTGTTTTGAATTTCAAAGGCTAACCCCCATGTTCAAGCCATAATAGAATGAAAGAACGTGCTTTATTTTTCACCTTAGCCAATGGTTTTGAATATGAATCTCACCCTATTAGAGGTATATCCATGGCCGACACCAGTATAACATCAGTGGGCAGCGGGTTGTAGCATGTCCATGCTTGATAGTCCAAAATACAACATATAAATGCAAAGTTATTGAAAAACGAGGTGAAGAATGATTTTCTTCTTTATTTTCTTTTGTGTATTTTTTTATGAAGAATACAAAGAATGACATGGATAAAGAGATATTATCTTTATCTCTTTATCTAATAACTATGAGATAAAGAGATATTATCTACCTTTTATCTCTTTAAGAGATATTAAATACCTTTATCTCTTTATTAAAAAGAGAGAACCAAAAAAATTAATGGCTCCTAGAAAAAGCACACGATAAGTACATGGAATTCTACACTTCCCCTCACGCTGGGCCATGGATATTAATCATGCCCAACTTGGTAACCAAATTTTCAAAATTGGTTCTTGGAAGAGCCTTTGTAAGAATTTCGATAGTTTGAAGATGTGTAGTAATATAGACCATCTTGATTATCCATTCCTCAATTTTTTTCCTTTATGAAGTGACGATCAATCTTCACGTGCTTTGTTCTGTCATGATGGATAGGATTCTTTGTGATGTTTATTGCTACCTTATTGTCACATAAATTCTTCATTGAACCCTTGAGAAGGAGCCTTTTCAGCCATATTTGCTCACAAATACAATGTGCCATAACTCTGAAATTTGCCTCAGTACTGCTTCTTGAAACAACAGATTGTTTTTTGCTTTGCCAATTGACAATATTTCCCTCCACAAAGTACAATAATTAGACGTGGATCTTTGATTTGTTATTGCACCAGCTTAATCAGCATATGAAAAGATTTCAACATCTTTGTGCCCTTTCAGAAAAACAAACCCTTGCCTGGTGTCATTTTAAGATACTTGAGGATCTAGTAGATAGCATCAAGATGTTTATCAAAAGGATTATTCATGAATTGACTCACCGCACTAATTGAGAAAACAATATTTGGCCTTGTATGAGAAATGTAAATGAGTTTCGTAGGAAGCCTTGGATATCTTCATTTGTCAACTGGAGAGCTTCCTTCTTTCATTCCTATTTTATAGGTAGAATCCATTGTAGTGTCAACAGGTTTACATCCTACCAATCTTGTTTCTTTCAATAAATCCACTGTGTACATACGTTGAGAAATTGAAATGCCCTTCCTTGATCAAGCAACTTCCATGCCTAGGAAGTATTTAAGAGCTTAAAGATCTTTAATTTCAAATTCCTTGGCAAAAACAATCTTTAAACTCTTCATTTTTTCTTCATAATCTCATGTCAGAATGATATCATCAATGTATAAAATAAGAATAACAATCTTCTCTCCCAGTGAGTGCTCGGTAAATAAAGTATGATCTACCTGCCCTTAAGAATACCAGGTTTCCTGATAACTTTTGTGAATCTATTAAACTAAGCCCTTAGAGATTGCTTAAAGCTATATAATGATTTTCGAAGTCTGCAGATTTTGTTTATATTACCTGCCATTACAAATCTTGGAGGAATTTCCATGTAGACCTCATCGTCCAAGTCACCATTGAGGAAGGCATTTTTGACATCTAGTTGATAGAGAGGCCAATCTAAATCAGCTGCTGAGGGAACCCTTTAGCCACCACTCGAGCTTTATATCAATCCACAGTTCCATCAGCTTTGTATTTTACATTAAAGATCCACTTACATCTCACAAGTTGTTTCCCTACTAGCAACTCTGAAAGTTCCCAAGTTTCATTTTTTTAAGTGCTCAAGTCTCTTCTTCAATAGCAACTTTTCATTCTGGAATTTTGAGAGCTTCTTAAATACATTTTGAAATTTCTATATTCGAGAGATTAGTAGCAAAGACTTGGTGGTAACTTGGGGATTATCCTTCATCTGACACAAATTTAGAATTAGGATGTGTGTACAAGATCTTACAGTTTTCCTCAAAGCAATGAGTATTTCTAGATAATTACTAGTAGAAATATAGGACAAGTTTCTTGAACTACATTACTTAGAATTGGAATAGGATTGTCGGAGCTTGGATTAGACTCTTGGGCTTGCTCAAGAAGAGTATGAGGCTCTACATGTCCTTGATTTGTCTGTCCCCTAGAATAAAAACATAACTCTACCATTTTCACCAGTGTTATCAATAGCGAATAGCGGACAATAGCGGTGAGGCCAAAATCCGCTATGAATGCATAGCGGATAGCGTAGCGGTCGCTATTGACACAATAGAGGCCATAAATTTTTTTTATAAAAAATATATCTAATTTAATAGAAAACAAAATAATGACCATAATAGCTCATAAAAATTACACAAAGTATTCAAATAATGTTCTCAAGCCAATAAAACCATTGCAAATAACAAGTTATCAAGTCACATAAGATGATAAAACTCTAAATGAAGTCACATAAGATGATAAAACTCAAGCATAAACACAAATGAAGTCCCAAATTCTAACTATAATGCTTTTTTCTCTCTCAATCAGCTCCCTTTAAAATTCTTAACCCAATTTTAAACTGTAGAACTAATTTTAGCTGGCTACATACAATCAACTAAAAGACGAAATTTTAAAACCGCCTATAAGTCACTAAACAGATGAGCTAAGACCAAGGTTGGCTCCCAGGAGTTCCCACTCGACCACTATCTTTTATTTATCCTTTTCAGCTAACAAAATCCCAAGAAAGCAGACTACTTGTTTGGCTGTCCTGCTAGGATCATGTTCAAGAAACCCAGAAAAGAATTTTCTAGCTATATTGGAAATCCAACATTCTCCAACATTATAACACTATGTTTTCGATTTTACCGTTTCCCATATATCCAAATTCAATGTCATGAAGGTGACAAAAAGACCATATTTTACTGAAATTCACATCAGAGAGACAAAAACAAAGGTCAGTCATGCTCTCTACAATCAATGCCCAGTTAATAAAAATCAGGCAAAACCAAAATGAAGTAAATTTAAGTCACATAAGATAATTTAATTTAAGGTTTTTGCTTTTTAGTTTAATATTTAATAAAAAAAAGTTTATTTAAAACAATTTTATGTACAGTAAAAAATGAGCTGTAATAAAAAAATTTAATCTTAAAAATAGGCTTAAAAGACTTAAATACCCTTAAATACAATAAAATCATTGGCTGAAATTAAATCAAGAAAAAAAAAATATGGTTAAATGGACATTTCGCCAAAAATGCAGAATAGCGCCGCTATTGGCTGCTATGCGCTATCCACTATTGCGGCCGCTATTACAAAAACGCTACGCTATTTATGTTGTCGTAGCGGTAGTTAAATTTCCGCTACGCTATGCCGCTGTAGCGGCCGCTATGGCCGCTATTGACAACACTGATTTTCACATCATAGGAGAGCCTGAGAATATGCATCCATGTTTTGAGTGCATTTGGGTGGTTTAGGTAGAGCAGACTGGGAAGGAATGGATGAAATGTTTTGAGTGCATTTGGGTAATTTAGTTGAAGTAGATTGAGAATGAAATGTTTTGACTGAGTTTGATTGGAGTAGATTGGAAGGAATGGAAGGTATGGGCACATTACTAGTAGTATCCTCATTTAACTGAAACGTGATGTTCTTGGTTCATATATTTCTCCCCCTTTTTATGAGTTTTGGGGTAAAAAGGCTGGTTCTCAAAAATGTGACATCTATGGACTTGTAAAATTTATGAGTGATAGGAGAAAAATATTTGTAACCTTTTGTTTACTAGAAGAATAGCTAAGAAATATGCATTTTATGGCTTTTGGATCTGGCTTGCTTCTGTGCTGTCTGTGAACATAAAAGCAATGCAACTGAATACCTTTATAAGTTGAAGGGAGATTATTCCAGTGTGAGGTTAAACACTTATGAAAATCTAAAAGGGGGTTTTGAAATTTAGAAATCTAGATGGCATTCTATTGATTAGATAGGCAACAGTAAGAACAACTTCCCCCCAAAAATGTTTTGGCACATGACTAGTGAAAATGAGAGACATAGCAACCTCTAAAAGGTGCCTATTTTTTCTTTTAGAAACTCCTTTTTGTTGTGGGGTGTCTACACAAGAACTTTTATGTGCTACAGAACTAGTTTCGATGATGGACATGGTACAACTTGATTGGATGAACAATTTTTGAAGGAATTCCACTTGGTTCTAACAAAAGAGGGATGTGTCAGAGGTTGATTATTCATCTCAAGTAACTACAAGAACATGATTTTCATGTTCTGGATTGGAGGTAATTTCAGGTAAGGAACTCTATCGGTTGCCTGCCATGCTGTGCTTAGCCATTTAAATTAATTTGGGTTTAGAGACTGCTCTGATACTTCTTTATTCTTTTTCATATTTTTGATGAAGAATAAAAGGGTTTATATAGGGGAAGAATGACATGGATAAAGAGGTACTATCATTATCTCTTTATCTAATAACTATGATGCAGAGATATTAACTACATTTATATTTTTATTTACAAGATGAGTGAAAGTGGTCTACGTTGGTTTGGATACATAAAACATAGACATGTAGACGCTCCAATTAGAAGAGTGGAGGCTATGAGTGATGAAAGAATGGTCAAGGCTAAGGAAAGGCTGAAAAAGACTTTGAAGGAAGTTATTTGAAAAGATATGGCGGAACTAGAGTGGGAAGAACATATTGCCTTAGATAGGAATGAGTGGAGAAGGAGAATTCATGCTTACAACTTAGCGTGAGTTCATAAATTGGTTCATGTAGCTTATCCCAATATTGGGATGAAGGATTTGATGACGATGATAATGATGATGATCTCTTCATTAAAAAAAAAACTAAAATCTAATAACTCCTAGAAAAAACACAAGATAAGTTCATGGAATTCTATAGTTATTATCAAACTTGAGATTGAAAATCACTTGAAAACCTTTTAATCTCTCATAATTTTTAACAATTTGAGGTTTAAAAAAGGAAAATCAGTGTCCTGGGAATTACTTTTTGGCTGACATGTTATTATGGTCTAAAATCCATAGAATAGTTTGTTTTCTTGTCTTTTTAAATAAGATTAGTTGTGTGTTTGCTGGAACACAGTTTTAATTGATATAAACCAAAACAAAGTGCAAAATGCAAATACGGTGGGCACTGCCTAGTGCAAGGGTGGAAATGGAATTTAGGGTTGAAGTGTACTTAGAAAAATCAGGTGCCTTTGCTATTCCTTATGCGCAGTTAACAGCATTGGGTTGAACTTCATTGTGCTATCTCTGCTATCTCAGAGCTAATCCTTATATTTTGTGGGAATTGAGTAATGGAGCTGGCTAATGAAACAACTATAGGATTTGTGGTCATTGGTTCTCCCACTATCAAGGGAATGTGACCTGAATTGCTTCCATTGCCTAGAACTACAGTTTCCATAGCTTGAGAATTTTACTGGCCCTGGCACTCGGCTGTTTTAAAATATAAAAAGTTTTGTTTAATTTTTGGATGCATGGAAATTGGCTGTATACATGCAACTACTATCCTATCCCATCGTATCTTTCATTTGATTTTTAACCCATGTATGTGCTATTGCCTTTGCTGTATCATTAACAATAGCATGCAACTTGCAGCTTGCTGCAAAATTTCGTAATAGTGGACAGACTTGTGTTTGTGCAAACAGAGTAATTGTGCAAGAAGGTATGGATGTAAATATATTCAATGGAAGTCTGTAAGAAATTCATTTTATTTTAGTATGTTTGTACATATTGAGAAACAGATTGCATTTGGATCTAGATTTTTTTTTCATTTCTTGATAATTTTTTATTTCTAGTTATTATTAATTTCATGAAAAATGTATTAGCTAAATGGAAATACAGTAACCTTTTTTTTTTACACAAAAGGAAATTTATAAATTACATTTGTTATTTTTTGATTTAAAGAAACAATGACAATAATCATTTAACTTTTGTAATATTTTCAAATAATATAAATATAGTGAAAATGTACTTATTATTATGGTTTTTTTTTTCCTTTTTCCTTAAAAACAAGCAAATAACATTGTTTTATTTTGTATTTCTAATATATGAGAAATTTGTTTGTAACCATTGGTTTTGTAATTATACAGGTATATATAGAATAAAAGGTACAAGAATTGGTCCTATGCCATTCTTGTGGTCATAAACCATAAAATGGAAAACAACCATGGTAGTATTTTTTATCCCTTTTTTCTCGTGATTTCTCCAAAACTATGGAAACAACCTTTTTTTTTTTTTTTCAAAATTTGGCCCTATAACTTTCTAAAAGTATTTATGCTCCAAAAAGTTTTTAATGGCTTTTTTGACATAGAGGATGAAAAGGCTCTATAACTTTTTCTAAATGTGTACTTCTACTTTTATCAATCATTGAACTATTTTATTTATATATATTTCTTGATTTAGGGAGGGGGATTTGACCATAGCTCTTTGAGCGGGGGATACATGCACCTAGCATTGAGCCTGATGCTTAGGGTTCTATCACTGAACTATTGTTACGTCAAATTAAGGCAAATCTGTTAGAATATACCACTCTATAGTTTTTGTTTCAAGTTGTAATTATAGATAACAAGCTGTTGTCAATGAGGCTTAACTAATAGGAATGAAAGTTCAATGGTTTGATTGAACCAATAAAAGAATGATGCTTAACAACACATTTGACAGAGTTTATTGGCCTTTTCACACTATATCCCTTTTTGTTATTTGAAAATAAAAACAGAAAAATTCACTTTTTGTTGGAACCAGACACATTTAGAATCTTTGCTTGTGGTTATATGGGAATGTAGTTTTCTTTAACTTGCTAAAATATGGGTACCTGTCTCTTTCTTGCATCGTAACAAGCATGCACTATTAAATTTCTGCTCCATTTTATTTTATTTTTTCTGTTTGTACCAGTTGATTTGCTTTTTATGATTTAGGATCTTACACCTAATGCTGCAGTTACAATGGATGGATGATAGTCATGATACTGCATGAATTGTCAATGCTGGGAATAAAGAATGGCCATATTAATATTAATAATAACTAGAATTTTAATGCGTATCTATTTTATGCTCAGTGGTAAAAAATGCATGCCAATTTCGTTATTGTATAATAAATTTCACAGTACAGTCATTAAGTGGATAGCAATTTTTTCTCTTGTTGATTTATTGAACCTATTATCAGGCATTTATGAGAAGTTTGCAGAGGCTTTTTTAAAAGCTGTCCAGAATCTGCAAGTTGGGGATGGCTTCACTGAAGGTGTGGTCCAGGTAGTTAGCCTAATCCATGCATTCGGGGTTCATACTCTTATTGTTATTACCAAATTGTTTTTAACGTTTATGTGTGACAAGTCATACATGTTATGTTTGTCAGTCATCAGTTTATAATGATAGTTGATGAAATTATATTGATCATTTTTCCTAAAGTACTGTATGGAAATCGTAAGAGTTGTAAAGCTCTGAGATATGCTGTTGCCACTGCTAGTTGCTTGGAGCTCTTTTCTTGTATTAAATTTAACAACTGAATTTAGCTTAACGATCATAATTTTTATTTACTGTACTTATGTAGGGTCCACTAATTAATGAAGCTGCAGTGCAAAAGGTTAGATTTGCTTTCCTTATTCCAGTTTTTATCAACTACCATATCTCTGATTCTTTTTTTTTTCTAGTGGATTTCTTGACTGTCTTTTACCTCTGAATTTTTCTTTTTACACAGGTTGAATCATTCATTCAAGATGCTATAGCAAAGGTTTGTTTTTACATTTCCTGTTTAACTTTATGAGTGCCAATTGTGATAGACAAGTTATACTGTTATAGAATGTATTGTGTATTTGACATTCTCTGGAGGAACTGTAAAGTTATATTTATATTTTAAGTTTTCATTTTGAGATGAATGTGTTTAACAACTTTAATTTGACAAAAGTTAAAGCTGGAACATGGTTCATGGCTTGGTGGCCAGATGATGCCTGGATTGATGATTTTGTTCCTTGGTTGCAGTTTTTTAAAAATAAAATGGTTAAAATTTTCAGCATCTTCAAAATTAAATTTGGTGCTTGCTAAACTCTTGACTGATTATCATATGACTATTTGTAGTATTTATGAAACAAGAGGTTTAGAAAATAATTTTCTCTATATCTTTGACATACAATAGGGTTTATTTTATAGAAGGAGAACTATCCTAAAATAGACACAATTAATTCTAAGAATGAAAAAACAAGAAACTACCAAAAATAAAAAATCAGAAAGTTGACCCTAATCAAATCCCAATAATTTTGGGATTTTCCTAATCTTTCCAACACTCCCCCTCAAGCTGGTGAATAGATATCAATCATTCCCAGCTTGCTTACAAAAGAATCAAATCCCGGTTTTGACATGGCCTTAGTGAGAACATCAGCTTCTTGCGACTTAGTTGATACATAAGACAAGCTAACAGTCCCATTTTCAATCTCATTTTTGATGAAATTTCTGTCAATTCTCACGTGCTTCATTCTATCATGCTGAATAGGATTGTGAACAATGCTGATGGCAGATTTGCTATCACTGTATAACTTCATAGGACCTGATAACGATATATTTAGGTCCTTTAATATCCTTTCCAACCAGATTAGCTCACAAACCCCTTGAGCAATGGCCCTATATTCTGCTTCTGCACTACTTCGAGCAACCACTGTTTGCTTCTTACTTCTCCAAGTCACCAAATTTCCCCATAGTTTAGTACAATATCCTGTGGTAGATTTGCTGTCTTCAACGACCCTGCCCAATCAGCATCAGCAAAACCTTCAACTTCCCTTAGTTCATTTTTTTGAATAGAAGTCCTTTACCTGGAGTTCCCTTTAGATAACGAAGAATTTGGTTCACTGCCTCTAGATGCCTTCTTGTGGGTGAGTGCATGAATCGACTTACTACACTCACACTAAAGGCAATGTCTGGCCTTGTGAGAGATAGATATATTAGTTTTCCAACCAAACGTTGGTACCTTTCCCTATCTACAGGTGGATCTTCCTCAGTAATTTTCTGTTTCCAGTTTCGCTCTAAAGGAGTTCCAGCAGGTTGACAACCAAGTTTTCCGGTTTCTTTTAGGAGTTCAAGAGTGTATTTCCTATGGGAGATGAAGATACCTTGTTTGCTTCTAGCTATTTCCATCCCAAGAAAGTACCAAAGCTTCCCTAGATCTTTCAGCTGGAATTCAGATTGTAACCGCCCTTTAAGTTCATCAATCTCTTGAATATCATCACCTGTGATTACTATATCATCAACATAAACTATTACAATTGACTTCCTCACATCTTTAGCTTGTTTAATGAAAAGAGTATGATCAGCTTGCCCCTTTTTGTATCCAAACTGTTTCCTGGCTGTGCTAAACCTTGTAAACCATGCCCTTGGTGACTGTTTCGGACCATAGAGGGACTTTTTTAATTTACACACCTTGCCCATTTCCTCCTTTGTCTCAAAGCCAGGTGGTATCTTCATATAACCTTCCTCCTCTAGGCTCCCATTAAGAAATGCATTTTTCACATCCATCTGATGCAATTCCCAATCAAGGTTGGCAGCAAGGGATAGAAGAACTCTAATTGAATTTAATTTTGCTACGGGTGCGAAAGTTTCCTCATAGTCTATGCCATAGGTTTGTGTGAATCCTTGAGCAACTAACCTTGCCTTGTATCATTCTATGTTTCCATTGAACCCATACTTTACCACAAATATCCACTTGCACCCAACAAGTTTTTTTCCTTCAGGTAGGTCAACAATTTCCCATGTCTCATTATCAATCAAAGCCTTCATCTCTTCCAAAACAGCTGCTTTCCATCTAGGATCTTGCATGGCACTTTGAATGTCTTTAGGAATTTTCACATTATCAATCATTGAAGTAATCACCTTGTAATCTTGAGACAGCTTGGAGTAGGTTAGATGATTGGAAATGGGATGCTTAGTGCAAGATCTTACCCCTTTCCTGATGGCAATTGGAACATCAAGATCATCAATTGTGGCAACATCTTCCCTTGTGATTTCCAAAGGACTTGGCTCTGGTTTTGATGGCTGGCTTTGAGGAGGAACTCGTGGCCTTCTTGAGTAAACCAAAATCTGGTTTGGTGTAGGAGTTGGCGCTCCCCCTTGACCTGTCACTTGAGTAGGCTCAGAATGATTTAGTGAAGAAGTAATATGAGGATCTAGTGATGGAGAAAAGGATGGATAGGTAGGAAGAGAAATAGGGAGTGAAATGGAAGGATCCCAATGATTTTCTTCGTTAGATTTCTCCCCCTGAAGAGAAGTATTGGGATAGAAAGTTTGATTTTCAAAGAATGTTACATCACAGGAAACATAAAATCGCTTGGAAGATGGGCAATCGCACTTGTAATCTTTTTGTGTAGGAGAGTATCCAATGAAAACACATTTGAAGGCTTTTGGATGAAACTTCCCTCGGTTAGGACTTGAATTATGAACAAAGACGGTGCATCCGAATACTCGAGGTGGAAGAGAGTTAAGAATTCGAACTTGGGGAAAACAATTTTGTAAGCAACTTAGTGGACTTTATATTGGAGTGGTTTGGAGGGAAGCCGGTTGATAAGATAAGTTGCAGTTAAAATAGCTTCGCCCCAAAAAGAGTTTGGAACGTGGCTAGCAAACAAAAAGGATCGGGCAACTTCAAGAAGATGGCGATTCTTCCGTTCAGCTATTTCGTTATGTTGAGGGGTATAACCACATGAGCTTTGATGAAAAATTCCATGTTCAACAAGATAGTTTTTAATCTCATGTGCAAAGTATTCCCCACCATTATCAGTTCGAAGAATGTGAACAAAGATTGGAAGATATTGGTGACAAGTTTATGAAATTGTTTGAATATAGATCTGGCTTTAGATTTTTCTTTCATAAGGTAAACCCAACAAACACGGGTATGGTCATCTATAAAGGTAATAAACCATCGGCTGCCTGTTAAACTTGAAAAGCGGGCTGGTCCCCAAATATCACTATGGATGAGGCAAAATGGCTTTGAGGAACTTGTGGCCTTCTTGAGTAAACCAAAATCTGGTTTGGTGTTAGAGCCGGTATTCCTGCTGGCATATTCTTCTTTCTGGCCTTTTATACTTAGCTAGAAGAATTGTTAAGCTTGGCTCTGATACCATGAAACAAGAGGTTTAGAAAATAATTTTCTCTATATCTTTGACATACAGTAGGGTTTATTTTATAAAAAGAGAACCATCCTAAAATAGACACAACTAATTCTAAAAATGAAAAAACAGGAAACTATCAAAAATAAAAAATCAGAAAGTTGACTCTAATCAAATCCCGATAGTTCTGGGATTTTCCTAATTGAGAGAATTTCAGAATGAGAGAAAAAATTCTCTTATTGTTATTGAAAATAAGCGTACAAGGGGAAAATAAATAGGAAGAAGAAAAAATCTGTTCCTGGAAATCAGGAACAGAATAGGAAAGAAAATAATCAGAATGGGATTAACAAATCCCTTTATTTTAGGAAACAAATTCCTAGAAATCAGAACATAAATCTCAGTTTTCCACACTCCCCCTCAAGCTAGGTTGTAGATGTTAAGTAAACCTAGCTTGGACTTAAACTCATCGAAGTTCTTCCGTGGTACTGCCTTAGTTAGAATATCAGCAGTCTGTTGACTAGTCTGGACATAAATGAGTGATATCACGCCTGACTCTATCTTCTCCTTAACAAAATGTCTATCGATCTCAACATGCTTTGTTCTATCATGATGGACGGGATTCTTCGCAATGCTGATTGCTGACTGGTTATCACAGAAGGTTTTGATAGATTCTGCAGTTTGAATTCCCAGCTCATTAAGAACTCTTTTTAGCCAAATTCCCTCACAAATGCCATGTGATAGTGCCCTGAATTCTGCCTCAGCACTATTACGAGATACTACTGACTGCTTCTTGCTTCGCCAAGTGACCAAATTTCCCCAGACATAGGTGCAGTAACCCGAAGTTGACCGTCTATCAGTTACAGACCCAGCCCAATCTGCATCAGTGAAGATTGTTACTTCTCTGTTTGTTGTCTTTTTGAAGAATAATCCCTGACTGTTGTCTTTTTGAAGAATAATCCTTGACCTAGTGTCATTTTAAGATGTCTCAGGATTCTGTACACTGCTTCCATGTGATCTTCTGTAGGATTGTTCATGAATTGACTAACCACGCTTGCAGCAAAGCTGATATCAGGCCTAGTATGTGAGAGATAAATGAGTTTGCCTACCAACCTTTGATACCTCCCTTTGTCTACAGGAGCACTATCTTCCCTATTTCCCAATTTTGAGTTAGGGTCCATTGGAGTGTCAGCAGGCTTGCAACCAAGCATCCCTGTCTCTCTCAGTAGATCTAACACATATTTTCGCTGTGAAACTGAAATTCCTCTTTTTGACCTTGCTACTTCCATACCAAGAAAATACTTGAGATTGCCCAAATCTTTGATTTCAAATTCTTTGGCTAGAAAACTTTTGAGCTTTAGTATCCCATCATTATGATCTCCAGTTAGGATGATATCATCTACGTACACAATAAGTATTGCCCTTTTTCCTGAGGATGAGAGCTTAACAAACATTGTGTGATCTGTCTGACATTGAACATACCCAAATTTCTTGACTGCTCTAGTGAACCTGTCAAACCAAGCCTTTGGTGACTGCTTGAGCCCGTACAATGACTTCTTGAGTTTACAAACTTTATTGGTGGTAGCTAGAGTATCAAATCCCGGAGGTATTTCCATGTAAACTTCTTCCTCGAGGTCTCCGTTGAGGAAGGCATTCTTCACATCAAGTTGATGTAGTGGCCAGTCTAGATTGGAAGCAAGTGAAAACAACACTCGGACTGTATTAAGCTTGGCCACAGGAGCAAAAGTCTCCTGGTAATCAATTCCATATGATTGAGTGAACCCCTTAGCTACTAGTCTAGCTTTGAATCTGTTAACGCTCCCATCTGCATTATGCTTGACCGTAAAGATCCACTTGCAACCAACTGGACGTTTCCCTAGAGGTAACTCAGATATCACCCAAGTTCCATTCTTTTCTAGAGCATGAATTTCTTCCCAAATAGCTGCCTTCCACTCCGGAATTCTAAGAGCCTCATGAATTGAACTTGGAACCTGTATTTTGTCAAGATTGCTAACAAAAGCATGATATTTGGGTGAAAGTCCTTCATATGATATAAAATTATAAATGGGATGATCCGTGCAAGTCCTCTTGCCTTTTCTCAAGGCGATAGGTCTATCATCATCAAGTATATGTCCAGAATCAGAGTTGGTGCTATTATTACCTGGTGAAATTTGAGGTTCTGGAACCTGGTCAGACTCATGGCCTTGTTCAAGCGGCTGCAAATCTTTCCCTTCTTGAGTTTTATTTCTCCTTGAATAGACACGTAACTCAGAATTTCCTGCAGGTTGTGTGTGACTAATACGTTGAGGTGATTGGAACTCTATTTGAGAAGAAGATTCAGGTTCAGATTGGACAACAGGAGCTGACTCTGGCTGGATAACAGTACTTGGATCAGAAAGTTGAGATGACTGAGGATGTTCGGATTGGACAATAGGAAATGAAGATGAATCCAATGTATCAAAACTCCAAAGCTGATATTCTTGATTAGATTTCTCCCCCTGAATATTAGCTTTGTAGTAGGGTTGTTCAAAAAATGAGACATCCATTGAGTTGTAGAATTTTCGAGTGACTGGAGAATAGCACTTGTACCCTTTTTGATTTGAGGAGTATCCGACAAATATACATTTGAGAGCTTTTGGATCAAGTTTACTCCTATGTTGTGCATGTATATGAACAAACACTATACACCCAAAGATTTTCACAGGAAGAGTATTTAGGATATGAGTATTGGGAAAGCATTGAAGTAGGACCTGACATGGTGTTTGAAAATTTAAAACTCGAGAGGGCATCCTATTTATTAAATAGGCGGCTGTTAGGACTGCTTCACCCCAGAAAAATTTTGGAACATGGGTGGTAAACATAAGTGATCGAGCAACTTCAAGAAGGTGTCTATTTTTCCTTTCTGCAATCCCATTTTGTTGGGGTGTATCAACACATGAACTCACATGAATTATTCCTTGTCCCACTAGATAATTTCCTAGAACTGTCTCAAAATATTCTTTAGCATTGTCAGTCTTTTAACACTTGTATCTTTGTTTGGAATTGAGTTTGAACCATAGTGTTGAATTTTTTGAAAATATGACCTACTTCCGACTTCTCTTTCATAAGAAACAACCATGTGAGTCTAGTATGATCATCTACAAATGATACAAACCACCTAGTGCCAGTAACATTTTTAACTCTTGATGGCCCCCAAACATCACTGTGAATCATTGAAAATGGATATGATGACTTGTATGGAAGACTATGATAGGAATTACGGACATGCTTTGAAAATTGACACACTTCACACTGAAAAGTTTTTGGATTTTTATTCTTGAACAATGAAGGAAACAATTTTTGTAGATATAAGAAATTAGGATGACCTAGACGATAGTGCCATAACATGATTGCACTATCCTTATTGGAATTTTCATGAGAAACAAGATATTTTGACTCAACACATACTGCATTAGGAGTTTGTCTTACAGGAGATTCCTCAACTTTCAGAAGAAAAAGACCAGAGCACGCCTTAGCACTGCCAATCGTCCTCCCGAATCCAAATCCTGAAATTCACACAAACCAGAGAAAAATTTAGCCACACAGTTATGTTCTTGAGTGAGCTTGCTAACAGACAACAGATTACATTCGAGATTTGGAACATAAAGAACAGATTGTAGAGTTAGGTCCTTCGAAATAATAATAGAACCTGTTCCTGCCACTTTAGAAAGGGATCCATCAGCTATTTTCACCATAAGGTTTTGCTGACATGGATTATACTTGTGAAAAAGTGTGGCATCTCCCGTCATATGATCGGATGCCCCTGAGTCTACAATCCATGGACCTGTTTTTTCAGATTTTACAGTGAGTGCACTTGAGTAATTACCTTTTTGTGCTAAAGATCCCATTCCAACTGTACTAGTTGCAGAATTTTGTTGTGAGAACATCTTTTGCAGAATTTCAAGTTGTTCTTTGGTGAAAGGGCTGGATCCGGGAGCTGCTAAGGCAGAATTTTCAGCAACTGGAGTGAAAGTGGATTCTCCAAGCATCACTTTCTTCCTGCTCTCTTCTCGTCGAACCTGAGAAAAAACTTCTCGGATGCTTGGCAAAGACTTTAATCCCAAAATTCTTCCTCGAACCTCATCAAGATTCTTGTTTAGACCCATTAGGAATACGTAACATCAGATGAAGATGAACTCTGTTTTTCCATGGTCATACCAGAAAGAGTTTTAGAGGTTCAGAGACTGCTCTGATGCCATGAGAGAATTTCAGAATGAGAGAAAAAATTCTCTTATTGTTATTGAAAATAAGCGTACAAGGGGAAAATAAATAGGAAGAAGAAAAAATCTGTTCCTGGAAATCAGGAACAGAATAGGAAAGAAAATAATCAGAATGGGATTAACAAATCCCTTTATTTTAGGAAACAAATTCCTAGAAATCAGAACATAAATCTCAGTTTTCCACACTAATCTTTCCAACAATTTAGCCTTCAGTTTCTGTACTCTTAAATTCCATTTTAATTCATAGTTGCCTATGGTTTTGCACGCTCATTTTCATTAGGCTTTTTCTTAATTATTAGTTCGGGTATTTAGGTATTTATACACCTTAATCTGTTAACTTACTGTGCATCATGTTAAAATTACATGTGGAAAATATGTAGAAAACTCTCAATTAAAGCTATAATAATACATTTATGGAAAATGGATCAGCTGTATCTTCAGATTTAATTTATGTTAAGATAGTTGTCAATGCCCAGAGGTATTTTGGTTCCTGAATTGCAGGTTTTGATGCCTAACCGAAACACATTCATATGTTTTTGATGCTCATTGTTACTGATGATTATTCATTAATGATAGTGCTATATGATTGGACCAGATATTATATGTATTGCTATATGATTTTACCAGATATTGCTTATTTTTCTTAAGGAATATACAAGTTACAGTAGTCTGGTACTAGTTGATAGATAGTATCCAGCTCAGGATTTACTGCTCGCAATTTGAAATTATATGTATGAGATGAGGAGTTGAGATGATGATTTTAACATGATTTGGAGTTGCAATTCCTTCAGATCATGCCAAAAGCATCATCTCATTGTATCAAGGAATGAAATGCATCTGTACTTGCTAATATTTAGCTATCCAAACCTGCTTATTTTGGGCACATGTTTATTTTTTTTATATGTATATATTTGATTAAATAAGAATGAATTCTACTGTCTCCTCACTCCTCCTACTTCCCTGCCTCTTTGGATAAGTGTTGCTAAGTTTTGTCACTGCCTGTGACAGCCTACAATATATATATATATATATATATATATATATATATATATATATATATATATGTATGTATGTGTGTGTGTGTGTGTATATATATATATATATATATATATATATATATGTATGTATATGTGTTTCTGTTAATACTTAATTTATCTCATCTTTTATTGATAATTATTTTTTGAAGGGAGCAAAAGTCATTCTTGGGGGTAAAAGACATAGCCTTGGAATGACTTTCTATGAGCCCACAGTTGTTACTGATGTCAGAAGTGAAATGCTATTAGCAAGGTACACCCTCAAAGATATGCTAACTCACGTTTCAGATTGGTTACTACATATGAGATGATTGTCGCCACTTGATTGCTTTATGCCAGAGAGTATTATTGTATGGTCTGACCTTAATATAATGCTTTACCTAAGCCATAATATTAACTAATTTAAACAACTGTTTAAGGAAAAATTATTATTTTTCATATTTTTAGGTAGAAGAATTTTAAGCAGAATTTAATGGGTTCAATATGTCCAATCAAATGGGAATTATCGTCAACTATAATGTTTTTGAACGTCTCCATAGAGTACATATTGAAAATAAATTAGATATATATCTCTCGTGAAATAAGTGAAATTTTATTAAATATTAACATTTGTTCATTGGATGTCTAACAAGAAGGAAGTAAGGGTAAAATAATAGAATCTTACTTCCCCTTCTGTATTACCTCCAGCCTTCCATTCTTGAGCTAGAAACAAAAAAGAAGCATGGATGCTTCATTCGATATGTGTGATCACTTTTCAAGGGGATCATTATTTGAAATTTAGCATAGGCTTCTTCTTCATCGTTTCTTCATTTATTTTTAATGCCTTATATTACTGCTGCTTACCTTACCCTAGTAATGTGCATCTTTGTCTGCTTTGCTAGCCTTAGGCTTTGTTTGGTCTAAGGAAAATTTGAGGGAAAAGAAAAAAAAATCTAGAAAACATTTTCTCACGTTCGCTTAAAGTGTAAAATGATGAATTTTTTAAAAGAAAATATGAAGGAAATTTACCTCACAATTTTTCTTCATTTTCCTTCCAAAAACATGAGGAAAAAGAATATTTTTTTTTGGGGGGGAGGGGGGAGGAGGGAGTAGGATTTTTAGAGTTAAAGCTAAAGGAGGTTGCTTCGTTTTCTCTCATCTCTCTGTTCGTTTGTCTCTCTATCGATGCCTTGCATATGGATCATTGAAAGCTTTATGGATTTTAAAATTAAGACAATTTTTGGCTCTGTAGTGTCTAGTCTATGGTTATTATTGACACTTGGGCTGCACTAACTCCTTTATTTAAATTTAATTATAAAAATATAATCTTTTCTTTCTTTGTGAGAAGGCTAATGAAAGTTCTTTTACTTGCAGTTTTATATATACGTATAACATATTAGCAATTCATTTTAACCAGTTTCTTATATTAAGCAATTGGGTAATTTAGATTTCCTCAAATCCATTACCACCAAACTAAAATTTCAAGCTTTTCACCTCATATTTCTTCAGTGGGGAAGATAAAGATAACTGAACTCCATCTGCACCTCTTTTCATGTTGTACGATTTATCATGTAAATAACTGCTTGTAAAAATTTTTGTTGGGATTGTTTTCTAATATTTAGATAGCAAAATCCAGGCCCATTTGGTTGGGCTTTTTTCCGGTTTTAGTTTGCTACAAAAATTGGGCTACAAGTAGCTATGAGCTAATATTCAATGAACAATATTTTTAGCCTTTTGCTGTAAAAACACTGCTTTTAATTGCTTTTAGGATTTGGAGTGCAAGACAGTTGTAGAACTCTTTGAAATTAAACTCTTTTCACGCCTTTTATTTTCTAGGATTATTTTGCAGACGATGCTTCAAAATAATTTTTTAGTGTTCATTTTCTCATATTTAAATACCGAAACCAAGCACTCTTTGGTTTGGGCATTTTTAGCTCTTAGTTTGCAACTCAAATTGGGCTACAATAAGGATTTAAAAATGCGCTAAAATTCAATGAACGGTAAATTGCATTCTTATCCTTTTACAGCAACGCACTTCTAATGGTAAGCGACTCTTTAGGAGTTGGAATGCATGAAGATTTGTGGAATAATAGCGTTTTTTGTTTTTAATTGTCATCGTTGCTTTTAGCCTTTTTTTATTATCATTTTGGGAGAATGTCAATTCAAAATTAGTTCTGAGGCTAAATACTTAGCTGAATTGAAGCATTGGATAATCCTTGTAATATATCTTTCTATGGTTGCTTAAAAGAAACTTCTATTCAGTATTTTGCAGAGTTCATGTGATAAATTGAATTTCTTATTTTGTATTGAATTCTGCACGTCAGTCCTTGATGGATTATGTTAGGATCTTGAATATAGCTTTTATTTTCATGAATGCTGTCATTGTCCTTGGTGCTTCTAAGGAGTTGATAGAGTTCACTGCATTACCAAAGTGTTGAGATGTTTCAAGACAATCTGGTGTTTAAGTTACTGTGTCATCGTGTATATGTTTGAGTCATGATGTGATCAAGTTACCATTTCAAATATAGCTTTTATTTGCTGTCATTATTGTTGCTGCTTTGGAGGAGCTGATAGAGTATACTGCATTACTGAAGCAGTGATACATTCGAAGTCAATATGGTGTGTCTAAGTTACTTCATCATTGTGTGTATGTTTAGGTTGAATATGCAGCTTATAACATTAAATTAAATTTCTTATGTTTGTGCTATCAGGTTGCCACATAAACTTTGCTGTGTAACTGTTTCTGTGTATTTATGTCTAGATTTATGAGATACATTTAAATGTCTAACCCAGAGAGGAAGTATTTGGACCTGTGGCACCTCTTTTGCGTTTCAAAACTGAGGAAGAAGCTATCCGCATTGCAAATGACACCAACGCAGGTTTCATTTTTTAAGCTTTTAAATTTGTTATCATTATTTTTTTTATTCATTTTGTGTCTTGACATCTATTTAGCAAATCCAATCAATCTTCACAAAAACAGTCTTGGCATGCCTTTTATGCACTTTCAAAGGTTGTTACAATTTTCGATCAACATGTTTTCTTGTATATATGCAGGGTTAGCTGCTTACATATTTACAAACAATGTTCAACGTACATGGCGTGTCTCAGAAGCTCTAGAATATGGGCTTGTTGGTGTTAATGAAGGAATCATTTCGACTGAGGTGGGTCATTTGCATCTATTAACGAATAAAAAAAGTTGTGGTTACAGATTTAAATAATGGTTTGTTTGTTTCACTTCAGGTGGCTCCATTTGGTGGTGTTAAACAGTCTGGTCTTGGACGAGAAGGTTCCAAGTACGGGATAGATGAATATCTTGAAGTGAGTTTAACCTGATATCTCCTTAATGCAATTTTTCGAAAATGATTGTTTGAAAAAAATGAAACATGCATTGTCTTTGATTTGTTATTGTTTACTTTCTTTTGCCTCCTTGCTGAAGCAAATCTTTCATGTTATGCAGCTCAAATATGTGTGCTTGGGAGATATGAACAGAAAATGAAGGGCAAGGCATGAATGGTTATGATATAAGAAACTGAGAACTGTCAAATGTTTTGCAGTTTATTGAGAAATTTCTTGCCATTACTGTGTCTAAATAAATGTGAACAAACTGGTAATAAATTCCTGGACGGACTTCTTGTTTTGGTTGTAGACTTGTTCCCTTTTGAAGTATCATTTCAGTTTAAGGTGGAATCTGCCATGCTTCCATGCTTCTTTTTTTTCATGGAATCTTCCAGGTAGCAAGTTTCTTCAGTTAGTGGTTTATTATAACTTGGTAATGTATGATTCTTTTTCTACAAATACCATATGGCAACAGCAAATCTAGGTCTATCGCTCCCGTACAGTTCTACTCCTAGTTAGTAATGTGTAATTTGTTTTATTCTCTCTTGGTTCTATTCCTTTTTTTTTTTCTCGCCTCTCCTCTCCTCAATTTTCTCTCTTTCGGATTTTATTTATCTAATTCCAACCTTAAGAAGTTTCTTAAAAAAAATGATGTGGATATCTAAGCGCGTGGCTAGTGACGAAGTTAGCAGGGTTCCCTTGGTTTGGGCTTAATCCAGTTTCCCATGGATCTTCCCATTAGATACATGATGGTGATAAGTTGCAGGTATCCACTTTTTCATCGTAGTTAAATTTCTTTTCATTTCCCATTAGGTGCACCTATCTATCTTCATCGTCTGAGCTGAGGTTAATCCTTCCTTCCTTCTTCCCCTGGTCTCCTACTAGGTTACGCAATTAAGACTTTCATTCTCTACTCTTTCCGAAATCTCTGGATGTTTCATTATTTTATATAGATATCTCGTTAGGCTCATCAAGTTTGTTTTCCTCAATAAAAATAACAAGTTTGTTTTTCTAGTGTTCTGGATGAAGCCTTATGAATTGACTAGCCTTTAAAAATACTGTGGATCATTTGAATTAAATCGTAATCTACAATATGTTTTCACGGAATATGTTACACTTGTAGTTCTGAAACTTGTGTGTTTTACATTCAAGTCCCAAAAAACTTCAAATTTGAGCCTCCACATTTGTGATTTTCAATTATGTAACGTCTGGTTTTCATTAAAATTTGAGTTAATTTTTTCATTTTTCTTATAATAGTTAGGCTTTTGTCGATGTCATTTTCTCTTTTACTTTTAACATAACTATCAATACGTTAGATTCATTTTATCAAAAACTAAAGTGACATTAATAGAATAAATTCAAATACAATTATTACATCGATAATTTCATTCATAGCTTTATACTTATACCTGTTTCACAATTTCTAATTACTATCACAGTCCTAGTTCTATTAGTATACATCCCCAGTGTCATTTACAAAATAATGAGTATTGTACAAAGTGTTTGAAATATATAATAAAATACAATATACCTTCGGTGGATGACATGCGTGTTCAGAAGGAATATTGTATGTCCCAAAAGATGTGCTCCTCTACACTGAGTGTGATTTACTGCAAGTAGTCTAGGAGGAAAAATAAGGGAGTTTACGCATAGTAAGGAAGCCTATACAAAAGAGCTAGACTATGTTACTACATGCAGATAAAATCATGCATAAAAATTTATTTTGCAAGTCATGGAAAATGTGTTAAATAAGAATTGTACAGTACAACTGTACAGTAAAATCAACTTATTTAAAATCATCAATAACTCTCATTTAGTTTAAGCATTTCTTTTTTTTTTGGTTCAGTCTAATCAATATTCAAATAATTCATAAACAATCATTGGAGACAGTCAACTTTCAGTATAATCATGC
The DNA here is from genome assembly GCA_031772115.1 of Heritiera littoralis. Lineage (NCBI taxonomy): Eukaryota > Viridiplantae > Streptophyta > Magnoliopsida > Malvales > Malvaceae > Heritiera > Heritiera littoralis. Next base: position 928,985 of record JAPDPK010000037.1, on the reverse strand, counting down.
ACGAAACATATCCCATAAGAGACGCAGTATAGGAAGGTTAGGAAATCCCTAAGCCAATCCTACGAAACAGTAAACAGTAATGAATGGCGATCATCAAACAATCACAGTTCACACTGGTCAGGTGCTCACTGTGGATGCTGTGGACTTGACCATAGTCTCGCAGCCATTAACATATAATCAGTATGCATGATTACTATGGAGCTACAATCTCTAAATCATTTTCCTAAATTCATCAAGTCATATGAAATTATTTCATAAACATTTCATTCAGTCAATCCACAGTTATATAAAAGAATAAACATTATATTTAGTAATAATAAAACTCATTAAATTCTCGATGCAGAGTTTTAAAATAAATAAACAATATATTTGCACATAAATGATAAATTATATCATGTAAAATGATTAAAAATTCAACTATATTTAGAACTATAGGCATTTAAAATAAATTTCTAATATTCTTGTGTAGGAAACTTGGGGGTGGAATGACTAAAATTAAATTTCTATAATCTCATATAGCATTTCAACTTAAAATCTACCATAGCCCCTTTCATAGGAAAATCATTTTTTATATTTTTAAACCAATAACCAAAATTTCCCCCAAATGCAAGCATAGCTTTCCTAAGCGACTTTTGTACAAGTTTTTTACCTCTACTTTCATGCAGTATAAAAATTCTGATAGCACCACTTATTCCTTTTTTATATTTTTAAACCAATAACCAAAATTTCCCCCAAATGCAAGCATAGCTTTCCTAAGTGACTTTTGTACAAGTTTTTTACCTCTACTTTCATGCAGTATAAAAATTCTGATAGCACCACTTATGCCTCTTTATCTTTCGTACTTAGCACTGCACAATAATTCCAAATTATTTTCCAAATTCCATACTATGACTTTAATAAATTTTCTTTTAAATTCCTATCTTTCATTTTATCAATTTCAACAATTAATTTATTTTATTTCCTATCAAATATCATAACGTAGCTTCACTTAAATTGCATTCTTTTCCAATTTCACTAATGATCTTATTAGCCTTAATCTGTTATAGAAAATGGTTAAAGAATAACAGATTAAGGCTAATAAGATCATTAGTGAAATTGGAAAAGAAAATTTATTAATTATGGCGACAGGATTTCATAATGATTTTAATGTATGACGGGTAGGTAATGGTGGTAAATGATGAGTTAAATTTAGCTATAGTGATAATTTTGTGAATTCATGAGTGTGACATGGAGAGGGCCATTCGGCCATGGTGGGATTAAAATGGTGATGATGAGTTTTGATGAATGGAAGGTGTTTGATGAAACACCTAGCTTATGAACATTTTCTATTTCACTTAGGACTTTCATCAAACACCTTCCATTCATCAAAACTCATCATCACCATTTTAATCCCACCATGGCCGAATGGCCCTCTCCATGTCACACTCATGAATTCACAAAATTATCACTATAGCTAAATTTAACTCATCATTTACCACCATTACCTACCCATCATACATTAAAATCATTATGAAATTCATAATTTCCTCTCATGGCCGAACCTATATTGTGAGAGCCCGAATTTCTCTATTCTCTTTATACCTATTGGAAGTGTTGAATTAAAATATTAAGTAAAGTCACAGAAATTAATTCCCATAGATGGTGCAATTATCGGGAAAATCATTAAGTGGGCCCCACAAGGCAATCCATAACTCGGATGGCTTCCGAAGTGCCAAAACATTAAAATTGGGGCCGAAATACCTAAAGGCTAAGAAGATCATTTTTTCAAATTCCTTGAGATGAGTATACCGCAATTTAAGTGCAACAAATTTGAAAATGACGATCGTGTCCATACTAGAGATGGCAATGGGTACCCTATAAACGGGTACCCGGTGCTACCCGACCCGTTTAAGTAGGATTAGGGTAGTGTATAATCGGGTTCGGGTAAGGTTCGGGTAGTGAAATTACTACCCGTCACGGGTTAGGGCAGGGTTCGGGTAGTTACCTTAGGGTATCCGCTACCCGAACCCGATTATAAATAATAATTAATTAATATAATACTTATATTTTTTATATATCAATTATTTATTATTAATGTTTTATTTAATTAAATTAAATCATTATATATTATAATTATGATTTTTAACTTTAATTTATTGTTATGAGTTAAATTAAATTTATTAATCTAATGTTTTAATTAAGTTATTCTAAAATTAATTTTAATTTTAAATTTAAAAATCAAACTTTGACTTAATAAACGGGTAGTTAAACGGGTTCGGGTAGTTAAACGGGTATTTATATTTTATAGGGTTAGGGTTCGGGTAGCATAAATAAAAATAATCAGGTAGTTAATCGGGTTAGGGTATTATTAAAGTTAATCGGGTTCGGGTTCGGGTATCCCAAATCTAGCGGGTACCCGACCAGTTTACATCCCTAGTCCATACCCCAAAAATTTTTTTCTGAATAACGGTCAAACCAAATTGACTTTGAACCTACATACTGACATAGGAAAGTCCTCGCATAAAGAAGTTTCAAGTGGATCCAGCTTATGAACTGAATTACGCGAAAGCGCTAAAGACAACGCAAACGAAGCAAAAAGCATTCGTTTAAGGGTAGTTTGGTAATTTTACTACCCATACTTGGTCAAACTACATTAGAAGTCAATATTTGACCATGTTTGACATAAATATATAGAAAATAATAAAAATAAAAAAATATAAATTCTGGAATTAAAATATTAAAATAAAGCAATGACATAATTGGAAATAATGAAATAGTACAACGACATTATGGTCATTTAGCATAGGGGCTGGTCAAATTGATCAAAGTTTGACTAAAATTGACCAAAATAAATTAAATTTAATAAAAATAAATTAAAGTTCTGAAAAAAAAATTAAATAGATATTTGTCATGGCATAGTTGTAAAACTTTTATTTTTAAGGGGGTAAAATAGTCTTCTTAGATTATGGTAGATTTTTATTTATTAAAATAATATAAAATAAAGCCTAAAATAGTCATCTTCTACCCAGCCATCATCGACTCACTCCTGCTCCTCTGTTTCACGTTTTTCCTAAAAAAATTTCTCCAAGGATCTTTACGTTGGCCTTGCAAAAAACTCCATTTTCCTCATCAATTTATTTGACTATCTTTACTGATATGGGTTACACAAATGGCAAATGAAAAATAATAATAAATTTTATTATTAAAGTTGAGTCATGCACTCCTGCAAGCGGGAGGTCGCTCGGCACTCTCCCGCAAGCGGGAGGTCGATAAGTACTCTCCCGCAAGCAAGAGGTCACCAAGTACTCTCTCGCATAGGATCCTATCGCCATAATTAAATCAATCCACGTGGCATTAGGCGGGAGCCATGAGCGGGAGATCCCACTCGCATATGATAGGTATCTGTCTCTGGCGACAGATATCTAATGAATATCCGCTTATGAGTCTCTTGCCAAAGGTGTTGGCATCCGCTTATGGTCTCCCGTTCAGCGACAGACCTCTGCCGACCGAAATTGACGTGTTAGTTCTGTATCGGGAACAAAACTCTTCTTGAAAAGGATGAAATTACCCCCAGGTAATTACTCTGCAGTAATGGTAATTTATTCGCCTATAAATATTTATTCTCTAATTTTTGACTTCTGGCTTTTACATTTCCTACTCTCAAGAATCTTGGGCTGACTTAAGCATCAGATTGCCTATGCAGGGAACCACCCCTTGCGTTCCTCTGACTTTGGTTATTTTGCATAAGCTTTTGGGAGACACGTGGAGAAAGAGACAAAGATTGACGTCAGCAATTCTTCATTGTTGTTTTGTGCAACAACAATTGGCTCCGTCTATGGGAAACGAAATTAAAAGCCAATCAAAAACTTTTTGAAGATGGTGAGAACAAGATCTACCACTATGAGAGATGGAAGTGATGAGAACTCCATGAGTTCTCCTGAACAACCGATTCGCCAGAGAACACAAGTGAACAGAGAAGAGGAGAGAACGATAGTGTCCATGGCAGAATTCGAAGCTTTGAGGCGGCAGAGCAAGGAAACGACCCAGGAGCTGAAGGTCATGGTAGATCTGTTCAAAGGAGTCTTCCCGCAATTGAATCTGCCGCAAGTCGTACGGAACCTCTTAGGAGAGAGGAGTGAAGGGTTATCTCCTGTTATCTCCTCAGGCGACAGGCGATCAAATGGCGACAGGCTTGTGGGCTGCAACAGGCATGTGGGCTGCGGTAGGCGAGTACATTGCGACAGGCGTGCAGGCAGCCAAAGGCATTCAGGCTGCGATAGGTAAGCATGCTGCGAGAGGTGTGTTGGCTGTGACATGTGGGTGAGCTTCTACAGGCAAGCTTGCTGCGACAGGTGGGCGAGCTGATATGGGCAAGTAGGCTATGACAGGCGAGCATGTTGCGACGGGTGGGGGATATGATACGAGCGAGCAGGCAGCGGCAGGCTCCTGTGAGATGCAGCAGAGTATGTCCAACCTTCCAGTTTGGCAAGCTGGACCCGAAATAGTGCTAGGTGTGAGAGAAGTTGGAAAGATAGGGCCTAAACGAACACAGCCAACCCTTGACGGAGGAAGTACTTGGTGGATTGACTCAGAGACTGACCCTACTTGGCATAAGAATGATGCAAAAAGATGCATCTCAAAGTAAAGAAAAGGGGAAAAATTATCCTACATCCATAATTGACATGAAAAGATAATAGAACAAGTGCTGGAAGAAAAGAAGCTAGTATTCATAGAAGAAAGTCTGAAAAGGCGGGTACTATTTTCTATGGCTATTATGGAAAAATCCTTACCACCGAAGTTTAAAATGCTGCAAATGGATGCATACTCTAGAAAGACAGACCCTTATGATCATATCTAGAATTATGAAGCATTGATGCTACTCCACGGGTGGGAAGACGAGATCATGTGCAGAGCTTTCTCACTCACCTTGACTGTACATGCTATGAAATGGTTCAATGGTCTGGCTGAGGCATCAATCACTTCCTTCAACCAATTGCGAAGTGAATTTCTGAAAGCCTTCATAGTTAATAGCCAGAGGAAGAAAGAACCTACTGATCTGCTTACACTTAAACAAGGAAGTAAGGAATCACTAAAAAGTTATATGGATCGGTTCTGAGATGCAACTTTGGAAGTTAGGGACTTACAGGTCAGTGTCGTAGTAGCAGCAATATTGCAAGGTACTAGGTCTAAGAAGCTATAAGAGTCACTCTCTCTAGATCAGCCAATAACACTCTCGGAGTTATTCACTAGAGCTAACAAATATATCACTCAGGAGGAAGTGTTGGAAATGGAACAAAATAACGATCTCGAAGGAGGAAGGAAATGGGAAAGAGAATCTGTTGACAAAAGCAGAGATAAGTCCCACAAGGCTCCAAAATTGAAATATGATAGTTGCACTCAACTTAATGAGCCTAGAGCCTCAATTCTTGCAGCTATAGAAGAGATAGGATTACTACAATTTCCTAATAAAGCAAAAGGAAGTATGGGAGGAGATGTAGATTCTTGTGATTTCCATTCTATGAATGGGCACTCGACTGAGAAATGTAGGGAGCTAATGAATCAACTTGAGAAACTAGCTCGAGAAGGAAAAATAAACAGATACCTTTGGAGGAATTGGGGAGCCCACTATTCTCCACGCATTCGGAGAAATAATTTGCTGCAGAATAGGCAATATGACAATAACAGAAGATAGGGGGAGCAGATATAAGGAGGAATGATGAAGCAAAGGGTGATTAGAGAAACCCATACCATGATTGACCCCCAAATATGAAGATGGATAAGGAAGATTTGAGGCTTTAGTATTTTAAAGTTTCAATTAACATCAGACATGTTATTTTGAACATTTTGCCTTTATATTCTATATTGTCGTTGATTATTGGTAGTATGCAATAAAGTAATAATTCTTGATTTTCTCATCATGATTGCATATCTTGCAAAAGGAATACAAAAACCATATTAGGCCTGAAGCGAAAAATGCGCAATGTAGGCTATGCATGGACTTGAAGCGAAAAGTGCGTGATGTAAATCATGCATGAAGACAAAAAGTGCAAGGGCTTGAAGCGAAAAATGCGTAAGGTAAGCCATGCACTCGAAGAAAAAGGCCTAAAGTGAAAAGTGCGCAATGTAAGTCATGCATGAAGACAGAAAGTGCAAGGGCTTGAAGTGAAAAATGCCCGAGATAAGCCACGCGCTCGAAGAAAAAGGCTTGAAGCAAAAAGTGCGTGAAGTAGGCTATGAATGAACTTGAAGCGAAAAGTGCGTGATATAAGTCATGCATGAAGACAAAAAGTGCAAGGGCTTGAAGCGAAACATGCGCGAGGTAAGCCATGCACTCGAAGAAAAAGGCTTGAAGAGAAAAGTGTGCGAAGTAGGCTATGCATGGACTTAAAGCGAAAAGTGCGCGATGTAAGTCATGCATGAAGACAAAAAGTCCCTAAGCGAAAAATGCACGAGACAGGCAACAAAAAAGTCCCTGAGCGAAAAATGCGCGAGATGGGCAACACATGGGCTTGAAGCAAAAAATGCGCGAGGTAAGCCGTGAATGAACGTAAGCCTGAAGCGAAAAATGCGCGATGTAGGCTACGCACGGGCTTAAAGCAAAAAAATGCGCGAAGTAGGCTACACATGGGCTTGAAGCAAAAACTGAGCGACGTTAGCCACATATGTAAAAGAAGAAAAAGCACACAGGCTTGGCACAAAAAATTTGAGATGTAAGTTATGCATATGAAGCACGAGAATTTGAAGTGAAAAATTTAAATACGTGCAAGGTAAAATATGCAACCGTTGAAAAATTCTTTGCAAAAGACTGAGTTCTTTTACAAAGAATTGGGGAGCAATTGATATGGGTTACACAAATGGAAAATGAAAAATAATAATAAATATTATTATTAAAATTGAGTCATGCACTCCCACAAGCGGGAGGTCGCCCGGCACTCTCCCGCAAGCGGGAGGTCAACAAGCACTCTCCCGCAAGCGAGAGGTCGATAAGTACTGTCCCACAAGTGAGAGGTTGCCAAGTACTCTCCCGCATAAGATCCTGTCGCCATAATTAAATCAATCCACGTGGCATCAGGCAAGAGCCTTGAGCGGGAGATCTCACCCGCATATGATAGGTATCTGTCGCTGGCGACAGATATCTAATGAATATCTGCTTATGAGTCTCCCACCAAAGGTGTTGGCATTTGCTTATGGTCTCCCGCTCGGCGACAGACCTCTACCGTCCAAAATTGACGTGTTAGTTCCGTACCGAGAACAAAACTCTTCTTGAAAAGGATGAAATTACCCCCAGGTAATTACTCTGCAGTAATGGTAATTTATTCGCCTATAAATAGGCCACAGGTATTACTTTATTCTCTAATTTTTAATTTCTGGCTTTTACGTTTCCTACTCTTAAGAATCTTGGGCTTACTTAAGCATCGGAGTGCCTATGCATGGAACCACCCCATGTGTTCCTCTGACTTTGGTTACTTTGCAGAAGCTTTTGGGAGACACGTGGAGAAAGAGACAAAGATTGGCATCAGCAATTATTTATTGTTGTTTTGTGCAACAACATTCACTAAACTTGTGCCTTATTTCAAGAACACTTTAAACCTAACATTGAGGTGGCTGACATGAAGGAAAACAACATGGGTTTGGGGCTGTTTATTCGTCTGGAAACAGGTAAGCTGATATGGTGAATATCCTTTCAATTTTGGTTAAGGTTCTTGATTTATTCATGCATAGGAACATGATTGATACCTTAGATTGAAGAAAAAAATTAATTGTATTGAAACTTATAGGATTCGACCATGTATGGAAAATGAAGATATTTTATGGGTTTTGATGTATGTTTGGTAGGGATTAGTAGAAAATGATGAATGAAATCTGTTTGGAATATTGGATGAAATGAAAGTTTGTAAAAAAATTAAAAGTGGTGTGATGATGGAAACCAACCAGCCATGAAGGGAGTTGAACGATGCTACTGCTATTTTGATGTTGATATATGTGCTTTGGTTGTGAATGATGAGATGAATAAAATTGAAAATTGTAAATTTATGAGTTGATATGAAGAAGGCCGTTCAGCTATAGTGAAAGAGGGAGGATGATGAGGGATTTTTGATGAATGAAGGATGTTTAATGAATGTAATAAGTGAGTAGGATATGTGCATAAAATAAGAATTAAGAAAAGAATGAGAAAATCATGAAAGTAGAGTGATGAAGAGGTTTGGCCATAGAAGAAAAAAAATGAAAATCATGAGGGAATAACACTTAGATGCTGTCGGCCAAGAAGGAAAAATAAAGAAGTGTTAGCTTTAAATTGACATATATTTTGAAATGACAAAAACTTAAGTAATCTTAAATGCTTGATTCATATTGTAAATTTGCTTTATCAATTATGATTTTCACAAATCATATTAAGTGTTTTTATCAAATATAAAACCATGATTTAATTGATTATCTTTATTGGCTTTAATCAATTTAGAAAATATTTTTAATTATTGGTTTAAGTAATTTTCTTATAGAATTATTGAATATATTTTAAGAAAATTACTTGATAAATTTTTGGACTCAAATTCATGTTTTCAAAGTCATGTCATATTTAAAAATACTCAAAATTGGCTTTAGAACGTTTTTAACAGGTTAGATGAATAGTGCCTGAAGGGATGGATCCCTTGACCAACAAGATAGATGAATAGTGCAAGGGATCGATCCCCTAAGGGAAGGGATCGATCCCTTAATGGCAGAATGCTCCCAGAAGAAAAATCAAAGCATGGGATCAATCCCCTAGGGCATAGGATCGATTCCCAACCTCGAGAATGCATTGTAACGACTAGTTTTTGTGAGATACAACGGTCACATTCATTTTTGGCTCACCCAACGTCTAGAAACCATCCAAGAGACTATAAATAAAGGCTTGGAAGCTCAAGGAAGCAAAGGGAATAGCTAAGCAACAATATTCTTCATCTTTTCCATCTTCCTCAAGTCTCAACAACATTTCAAGTGCTAAAAATTCTTCATTCTCATCTTCCTTATATAGTATAGAACAAAATCTTGTATAGGCTTCTCTTGTGCTTAACCTTTGTAATCACTTGCCTATCTAGAGGCTTTCCTTGATTACATCTCTTATAAACCCATTCACAATTTGTAAAAGGGAGTGAATCCTTGAGTGCTTCATTGTAAGTGAGGATTGGGTAGAAGGTTTTCTCCTTGAGCCATAAAAGGGAGAGGTTGTAAGGTTTCCTTCTTCAGCCCGGAAAAAGAAGGTGTAAGGTTCCTCCTTGAGCCCGGAAAAAGGAGAAGTGTAAAGGTTACTCTTGAGCCTAAGAAAAAGAGTGTAACAAATTCAAGCTAGTGGATTTGGGGAAAATCCTTGGGAGCGTCTCAAGGTAGAGGACGTAGGCAAGGTTGCCGAACCTCTATAAATCGATTGTGTACATTTCTCTTTCCCTTCTCTCTTTACATTTTTGCATTTATATTGTGATTGTTGAATTGAACTTGAATTGCATGCTTGTGTAGCCTAGAGAACTTAGAAAATTCAATATAGGCTGGAGAATTTAGAAGAATCGAAAAACGAACTAAAGAGTAGCTAAAAACCGATTCACCCCCCCTCTTGGTTTAGTTATAGAGCCAACAAGAAGGTTGGTGTAATTTTAATAAGTGGTAATTATAGAAATAATACAATGATGAATTAAGATTAAATGTAAAATTTAAAATTTGCAAAAAGATAAGAATTTGATAAGTAAGAAATTGGACCAAGACATAATGTAAGGTGATTTTTAGATGAATTTCCTTAGTTAATGGTTAAAATAATATTTATAGAGATTAATGAGATTATTAATGAAGTTAGATTTAGAAAAGATTTGTAATTTAAAAATAATTATATTGTAGCATTGAGTAAGAAAGAAAAGAAATAAATTAGTTATTGAAATTAGTAAAGTAGAAAATAATGAAATTGAGGTTAATAAAATTATATCTTGGAAATTGGTAGAAAATAAATGAAATCAAATTATGGGAATTAATAAAATAGAAAATAGAAATTAAGAGAGAATTTAATTAAGGATTAATAAGACTATTAGTGAAGCTAAATTAGTAAGAGGTTGCAATTGAAATATGGTTATATTTTGGTAATTGAAAGGATATTGGTTAACCATATTTCATAACATTAAATATTAAATTTGATGATTAATGAATAAGAAACAATATTACAATATTAATAAAATTATTAGTGAAATTAAAATTGGAAAATAATAATATAGATAAAGATATTAGTGGTTGAAATCAAAGTTAGGGCAAGAATTCCATTTAATTGTAACTGTAGTCATATGTTGGTATTAAATAAGAAATCAAATAAAACTTACCATGGCTAATGATAAAAATAGAGAATAAGAATTAATAGAATAATTATTAGATTTGAAATGTAGATTATTAGTGATATTGGATTTAGAGAAAGAATAAGATTTAATTGAAATTATGTTTTTAGAAATTAATAGAAAAAAAAACTTAATTATTAAACTTAATAAACTATATAATAGAATATATATATATATATATATGACATTAATGAAATTGGACTTAGAGAAAAGAATGAAATTTAACTATAGTTAATTATAATTACAATTGTGATAATTATTAGAAAATAAAATAAGTTTAAATTACCAAGGGAAGTGACAAAATAGAAGACAAGAATTACTAGGATATTTATTAGAATCATAATATGGAGTTTTGAATATAATTTGGAATTTATTGTGCAGTGTTAAGTCGGGAAATAAAGAGATGTAGAGGTACTAGTAGATTTTTATATTACACGGAATAGAGGTAAGAAACATGTATAGGAGTTGCATAGGATATGTTTTACTTGCAATTGGAAATTCTCGGAAACCAAGTTTTAATCGTTTCTCACCTACTTTTCTGAATGTAAGAAATAGAAATTTTTTTTTAAATTCTTACAAGTCTGAACATTGCCTTACATGAAATGATTTACATGAATTGATTTAAATGAAATGATTTACATGAAATAAGTTACATGATTTGATTTACATGAAATGTTTAAATTATGGATTAATTTATTTAATGATAAGAGGACTGAATTAAAATGAAAATTGTAGATCGATCTTACATCGACACCGAATGCAAACCAACTGATACCGAATAATTGAATAAGAAAGATAGCATCGAAAAGGAAAAAGATAGTTCGAAATTTTATAATTTCGGACGTTACATATATGAAGAGCCTACAATTTTAATTCAATCCAAAGCTATAAACATGTTTTACTAACCTAATACAACCATAAATGATAAGTAGGATTGATTGAATTCATCTCTTCACTTACCTTCCTTCAAGACTGAATAGGGCATCACCATAAACAGCCCTCAATTCTTCAATTCTGCTCTTCAATTTTTGGGTTTAAGTAGCCCTTAAGATGAGGATTAATTTCTATTAAGGAAGCTTTGTGATTTGGTGGAGGGAAAGTGGTGAATTTGCTAGGTGAAAGTGAAGGAATGTGAGCAAAATGGTGGAGGAACAGCAGCAACAAAGTGGCCGGCCTTCTAGAGGTTCTAGAAGGCTGATTTTATCTTTATTTTATATTATTTTGCTGCATAAAAATCTGCCATGTTAGAAAAGACTAAAATGCCCCTCTTAAATTTCAATATTTACAACTATGCCATTAAGATTATTTTATTGTTTTTAAGTTTCAGATTTTTAATTTTATTTTTATTAATTTTGATTTATTTGAGTCAACTCTGGTCCAACATTGACCAATATGACCAGCTTCCTAGCAAAAAAGATCATAATACCCTTATACAATTGCTTTATTTCCAAATATGTCCAATCATTATTTTAATATTTTTAAATTCAGAATTTATATTTTACTTTTATTATATTCTATATATTCAGGTCAAACATGGTCAAAGGTTACTCCCAAGGTGGTTTGACCAATCATGGGTAGAATGCTTTTTGCTTCGTTCGCGTTGTTTTTGGCACTTTCACGTAATTCAGTTCACGGGTTGAATCCACGTGAAAATTCTTTATGCGAGGATTTTTCTATGACAGTCTGTAGGTCCAATGTGAGATCCCTAAATTTTCTATTCTCTTTACACCTATTGAGTATGATAAGTTAGAATATTAAGTTTAATTATCACAATTAATTCTCATAAATTTTGTAGGTGTTGGGGAAATGGCTAAGTGGGCCCCACAGCACAAGTAGTAATCCCAATGAGTTTCGAAGCACCAAAAAGTGAAAATTGGACTCAAAATACTTAAACAGTAAGAAGACCACTTCTCGAAATTCATTCTCTTTTGCATGCCTTAGTTTAAGTTCAACAAATTCAAAAATGACGATCGTGTCCATATCCAAGAATAAATTTTTCAAATATTGGCCAATTGACTTTGAATCCGCGAATAAAGAAGTTTCATGTGGATCCAACCTATGAACTGAATTATGCAAAAGCATTGAAAATAAGGCAAAAGAAGCTAAAAGCATCCGTTTAGGGGTAGTTTGGTAATTTCACTACTCATGGATGGTCAAATCACCTCAATAGTCAACCCTCAACCATGTTTGATTTAAATATATGAAAAATAATAAATATAAAATATAAAATATGAAAAATATAAATATTAAGATATTGTTTGGATAGAATTGGAAAAAATAGAATTGTGGAGGGGTATTTAGGTCATTTCACGTGGGGTATTGGTCGAACTTTATTTTGGGTCAATACTTGACTTAATTTGAGCTAAATAAATAAAATTTAATAAAAATGAAAATTTAATCTGAAAAATAATAATAATAAAATATTGAGGTGGCAAACTTGAAAATAATTAAAATTTAAGGGGGAAACTGGTTATTTTATTTAATGGGCAGATTTTCAATGAATAAAATAATATAAAAACAAGACTTTTCTAGACTATTTACTCATCTTCTCCAGCCAGCCACCCTTGCTCACGTTTCTTCATACGGTTAAGTCAAAAAACAGTAAACAGTAGCTACCAATTCAGTAAACAGTATACAGTAGCTTTCAGTTCAGTAAACAGTAAATGGTAGCTTTCAATCCAGTAAAACAGTAATCAGTGGCTACCATTTCAGTAAATAGTACAATTCTGTAAACAGTGTTTTGGTACGGCTTTGCTCAGTAAACAGTAAACAGTAAACAGTAAACAGTACAGTAGTTCAGTAAACAGTAAACAGTAAACAGTACAGTAGTTCAGTAAATAGGATTCAGTAAATCCTTTTAGTAAACAGTAATCAATAAGTGAGACTAGGCATCACCCTACAATTAAATCATGCTATCATCATCCACTAGGGACACAGTATCAGTAACTGAGATCTATGGCCATGATCTATAATATGTCCTTGGTGTACACTTGCTAGGTGACAATCCGGGACGCTGATGACTAGCTGGTTAATCAGCCACGTGACAGTAACAGTAATAGTACGATGCATGAAACTCGGGGCCTAAGTCTCAAAACAGTATAAAACCGTACCGTAGCCTTTATGGATTTTAAACACAGTAGTGTAAAACATTTCACCATCATCCATAAGGCTCACATGTATAAATCCTTACCTTTATGAAATAAATAAAATAAATAACATTTTTCAAAATATTTCATAAAGGCATAAATCATATTTTCCATACGGTGAAAACAGTTTATAAAATCATCACTGTAAAATATAAAAGGTCATAACTATCCTTTTTCATCGTAAAACATATACGCACGTTTTTCCGTGCTTTCTATCGAAAATATGGTTTTTAAAGTTATCGGGATTCAAATCAATTATTTTTATGATTTATGGAAAATTAAAATATTTATTTTCCAAATCAACACTCCCGTCACCATGTTTTCTCTATAAACACATATGGAGACCTTCTAGTCTCAGAATACCGTTTTCTACCTTTAATTAACCTTTATGCAAATTATAACAATAATTATTTCCATAATTAAAACTGTAAAGATTATACAAGAAATCAAGTGAATATTTAAAGAATTATTAATAAAATATTCACTTGTGTCTTTTCACCTTTTATCTCGTATTATGTGAAATTTTACACTTCGAGAGAATTTTTGGTGGTTTTATTTCCACAATTCTCGAAAACATGAATATTTTACAATTAATCATTCGTATATTCATGTTTTATGAAAATTAATCGATTTCTCGATTTTCGTGGTTGAAAACCATTTCTCGTGAAATCAAATCATTTATTATGATTTTCGGTGATTTTTCGGTAATTTTTTGACAGTATAACGGCTGCCGATTGGCTAGCCTCCTGCACAAAAAATACAGTTTATATTTTCAACCGGTACATCATCACAAATTTCCAACCAATTTAGTATCAATAGCATTTATAAAAATTAAATGCAATTTAAAACATGTGGCCGAATATCCTTACAGGTGGCACATGTCTCTCTTACCTGTCTCGGGTTGACGACTGCCTCATTACGTCACGCCCGTGTTCACCTTTCCCGATTCCATCGTCTTGGTCATCGAGGATGGTTTTCTGAAATTAAAATTCTAAAATTTAGAATTTTTTCAAATAATTTATTAAATTTACTCGAAATCCATTTTTCGAAATTCTTACCGAATTTTTCGTAATTTTCGAGTTTTCGAGTTTCCAGAGATTTCTCGTAATTTCTGAATTCCGAAAATTTCCTTTTTCTTCCTCTTTTTTCTGTTTTCTTTTCTTTCTTTCTTTTCTTTCTTTTCTTTCTTTTTCTTTTTCTTTTTCCTGGCCATACCGGTCAGCCTCCTCCACGACCAGTTCTCCTTCGGCGGCCAGTTCTCCAGCAATTCGATGGCTCCTCAGCTGGCTGACACCACGGCGAACTTGCTGGTGGTCTCCGTTCGGCTTGGATCGGGGCACGGCGGCGGATCTACTCGGTTTTGGTTCGGCCTCTTCTCCCTCTCCGCCCTTCCTCCTCCGCTATTCTCCTCCTCTCCGGTGGCCCCCTACCTCTTCCTCTTCCTCCACCGGTGGTTCGGTTGTAGTGGCGGTGGCTTGGATGTCAAGGGTTCGAGTAGCGGCGGACGCGAAAGAAATCCGTGAGGACCTAAGTGCCACGTCAGCTGAACTGACGGGGGCCACCTCTAGAATCCAAAGCGGACAATACGGTTGAGTGCGACCGGCCCCACATGATACTGGTCGTCACATCACATTTAATGATAGTAATGTGGCCAAAATAAAATTATATGATATTGGTGGAATAAATTAGAAGAAGAGAATGTAATTTAATTGTAGAACATTATGATAACAAATAGGAAATAAAATAATTTAATTGTGGGAACTAATAAAATAAATGATAAGAAATTAAGAGAAAAAGATTCATTAAAAGTCCAAGTATGGAAATTGAATATGAATTTAATAGTAGTCATATGAGGGTATTTATTAAGAAATAAAATAAGTTATCATAGAATGTGATAATATTGAAGATAAGAAGTAATAGAATAAGTATATGAATTGGGAATATGGAATTATTAGTGACATGGAATTTAAAGAAAAGAAAAGAATTTAATTTAAATTATGTTTTGGTAATTGGTGGGAAATAAGATAACTTAGGGCTTGTTTGGGATCAATTTTGTTTTGTGTTTTATGTTTTTGTTTTGATAATCTTGCAACATACAACATAAATTGTGTTTGGTTAATTGATTTTGTTTTACAATTCCCAAACTGAGCAACAAAGTTTCGGAAATTATAGGAAACAACTTTTTTATGTTTCCCACAATTTCCAAAACACTTTGGAAACAAGTTTATGCAAAAACACGGATGAACAGTGCCCTTTAATGAGGTCTCTCCTTCGACTCCAGCTAATAGCATCTTTAGTTTTTTTTTTTGCAATACCAAAACCCTGCTCCAAAACTTCATTTTCTTTTATCGTTTTCTCTAGCTATTGCTACTTCATCTCCTCTCCCAACACTTCTTCATATTTCCAGATTCGCTTCAGATTTTTTTTGACTTTTTCAAACTTGCTTCAAATTTTTCCTTCTCTCAATCATTTCTCTATTTTTCTTAGAATGACGTAATGCACCTTGAAGATGATTCCAAAGCGGAAGAAAGCATGGGCTACTGTAAATCCAGCTCCATAAAAGAACAGAAAAGTAGGCATTGTACTTTGATAATGCCAGTCTGGTGAGTAGAGGATGTAGAAATATAGAAGCATTTCCCACACCATCGGCGTTTCATCACCTTGCTGCTGCCTGAAAATAAAATGAAAATTTTCACATTTCCAATCAACTGGGCAATAATAATTGATTAAAATTTTTTAAGTTCTTGATTTCTTCTAAAGCTACATTTCGTGAGTATTGTTTTCTCCAGTTCATTTTTCCATAGATGCTCATTTCCCTCCATGGTAAAAGGTTTTTAAGCAAAAAGAGAAGATACAGGAAGCAGTGAAGCATTATCAAATAAACTCTCAGTTTAGTCATTGTTTCTGCTAAGCCAAAGAAAAAAGAAACAATAAGAACAGAAAGTATTCAATCGTTGACATAATTTCATGATTACAGGCCGAGCTGACAAGCAACATTCATCAACAAGCACAACGAACTTTGAAAGATTCACAGGCTATATTGTTGTGTCAAAGAATATAATTGATTGGCATTATACGAATTTGTAGATTTGTGGTGTATCTTGAATTTCTTTGTATCACGTTATAACCATTATAGTTAGGGGCTGTTTGATGATGATAGCTGTTTAATCTCTATATCTCTATAACAACTTTAGTTGAGTTTTTGATTCAGATGCCAAACATGTTTTATGTTTTCTGTTTTTAAAATTATACAACAACATTAGTTCACCAAACATGTTTTTTGTTTTCAAAATTTCAAAACAAAACAAAACAAAAACAAAAACAAAATTTTCCAAAACATAAAACATAAAACATAAAATTGACAACGATACCAAACAACCCCTTAATTATTGAAAATTTCAAAATAGAAAATAGAAATTAATGGAATATTTATTAGAATCATAATATGAAAATTTTAAAATAATTTAGAATTATTGTGCAGTGTGAAATACGAGAAATAAAGAGGCGTAGATGGCACTATCGGATTTTATACTGCACGGAAATAGAGGTAAGGAACATGCATGAGAGTTGCATAGGAAGTGTTATATTTGCAATTGAAAAATTATTGGAAAACCAAATCGTAACCGTTTCTGCACTCAATTCTCCTAAACAAGAAAATAGAAATTTATTTTACCTTCACATAAATATAAATATGATTTATATACATGAAATATATTATTATTATTATTATTATTATTATTATTATTATTATTATTATTATTATTATTATTATTATTATTATTATTATTATTATTATTATTATTTTACATGAAATGATTTACATACCTTGATTTACATGAAATGATTTACATGCATTGGTCTACATGAAATGATTTACCTGAATTGGTTACATGAAATGATTTACATGCATTGGTCTACATGAAATGATTTACCTGAATTGGTTTACATGAAATGATTTACATTAAATGATTTACATGAAATGTTTAAATTGCATAAATTGTAATTTCTCGTGATTATGGATTGACTGAAGATAATTGTTATTTTGATATGATTTCTACTGTCAAATGAAATGATTTAAAATAATGTTTTGAGACAGTTGTTCTTTAGTGATCATGCATATTATTATATGATTGCTAGACCTGATTAGTCCGCATGTTTATTGGTTACTGTACATGATTGTGGGATCATGGTTAAACCCACAGGTTTCCACAGCGAGCACTTGACCAGTGCGATTTGTGACTATTAGACGAGGGCCATTCGTTACTGTTTCGTCCCTACGAGGATATTGTTATTGATTGTCCCTTCGGAGAAACTGTACTGTATGTGCATGAATCTATTGGATATGACTGTCTCCACTGAACTATATGTGAATGATTTGATTACTGAGTGATTTGATTACTAAATGATTTGAATACTGAATGATTTAGATACTAATTTACCGATTTGACGGAAAGAAAGAAATGTTTAATTTAAATGATTGAAAATAAGGATTTTTAAATGAATTGATTTACTGTATTAAATGAGAATACGAGAAGTATTGCTTATATTATGATTTGAGATGTTACTTTTTTATTTACTAGACTTTTTATCGAAATTGTTTTATAGCATTGCCTAAATACATTGTTTATACCTTGATATCAATTTGAAATCACATTGCATAAAGTATTATACGATTTTTATTGATTTGTTATTTCATCGTCAACGGCTTATTCTCTACAGTCGCATCTGGGGACCAGAACACGAAAGGTACTTAAAAGTACCTCCCATACTCTACCCGGTTACTTAGCCGACTACAGTATCCTTCCTCTACTTTCCCTTAGTGAGCTGTTAGGAGATAAATGTTTTTATGCATTTAATATTTATATTTACTATGCCTTTTATAATTAATAAAATAAACGATTTTATTTAATTGCATATAGTACGTACTTTTATAAATGTTTTTTACTGGGCTTTTCCCAAAGCTCATCCCCTCACTTACCATCCTGATAGCTATTCAGTGTACGCAGCAACAGCAGGTTAGTTGATGAAGATCGTAGAAGTTTTATAATATCGAATAGACAAGTATTTATTATATTTTATATTTATGTTCAGACAAGTATATGCACAGCAGATACAATTATAGTGGGATGTAAATAATGAAATGTTAAATTAAAGGGACGTACATAAATTAGTGGGATGTATATACATTGCACTGATATAATTGTATTACAAATATTATGTTATAGATTTATTATAATTTCTTATTTATTATTTATGGATTTATAAATTTAATGGTATAAAGATTGTATTGGTAATGAAAGTTATAGAATCGAACTTACATTAACACCGAATGCAAACCGATTGATACCGATTTAGTGAATAAGAAAGTAATAAAAAGGAAAAAGTTAGTTCGAAATTTTATAATTTCGGATGTTACGATAAATCAATTAGTTAAATATTTGTTATTTTAATATTATTACAATTGAATAAAATAATATTATTAAATAAAATTTATAATTATTAATTCATATTATTATTTAATACATAAAATTTAGAATTTTATTAATCTCAATTATTATCTAATAGATTTATTATTAAAAATTAATTTAATATTATTTTTAATTTAATTATTTTTAAGTAATTATTTTAGTTAATATTATATTTAATTATATTAATATTTAAAGTATATTAAATTTTAATATGAGTAAATGAAGATATTTAATATTAGTATTTGATATGGGCAAGCTCTAACAAAGTGGGCCAAACCCAAGATGTAACGTCCGAAATTATAAAATTCTGAACTAACTTTTTCCTTTTTATTTCCATCTTTCTTATGCAATCATTCGGCATCAATTGGTTTGCGTTCGGTATCAGTGTAAGTATATTTTACAATTCCCATTTCAATTAAACCTTTATACTATTTGTCACGACCCGAAGGCCAATGACGTCCACTTAACATATACTTATTGCTTTTGGAAAATCACGAACCAAAATTTTCTTTTCTATTTACGGTTTGTATTCGGTGTTATTGTAGTAACTAATTCCAATCTTGCCTTAATAATATTATTTCTCTAGCTATATCATACTTCTCAAAGTGATTTTTAATCGTTTTAGCCTTATTTTCACTTATCCAAAAGAAACGGGTCGAAAACTTCCCCCTTGTATTTTATCAATTTCTCCAGTAAAATCACCTGCATTAAAACACATTCTCAATTTCACAATATAGCTAGCTTTTGTTTCCCACAATTCACACAATCATGTGTCTCATATTTCTCAAGATTCATTTCACTAGAAATTCCACATTTTGCATTTTTATACATACTTCAAAATATTTATCTAATCCCGGATCGTACTCGATAATCACATAAACTTACATAACAATCTAGTGCGATCTAAAGTTACATCCCATATTTCTTCCTAGTACTGTGAAATTAAAGTTTGTATAACTATCAAAATGATATACAATTAGTATACCTCAAAAGCACAAAAGCTAGGCCCGGAGAATGTAGACGAGTACCACAACTAGGTACAGTTCTCGAGAGTGCCTATATGAAGCCTGAGCTAGATACCAACCCGTATGATCTGTAGATGTTAAATTTAAGGGGTGAGCAAATCCATGGCTCAGTAAGTAGCTTAAATAAGTACATACTAAGTTCATATTGTAAAACACGATCATACATGCATGAATTCTATAAAATAGCATGTATGCATTATATCAAGATTAGCTGCTAGCTTGTATGTACAACAGATTTCATAAGCTCGTTTATGCTTTTCTTCATAACTCACACAATATCATTCTTTTTGTCTCTTTTTATCGATATGGTTAAGCATGAAAGAAACAACCATTTCAAATAACACATGATTCCATAGTATAATATAAGTATAGTTCAACAATTATTCCCGTTCTCTGTCTTATGTATAAGATATATTTTATCTAATGATAGTCATCACATTCACAGATCACAATCATTTATTCATTGTCTCAATGGCATATGATTTTCCCATAATTCATCAGTACACGTGTAGCACTTACCTCTTAAAGGACTCTAGAGGTGGCTCCCACAGTTTAGAAGAATCTGTGTAGCACGTAGTTCCTTTGAATTCTCTAGAGGTGGCTCACACGGTACAAAGATTGAGTTTTTTACTTGGATTGGCCTATATGGCAATGGTTCATTGAAACCTGTGTAGCACTTAACTCTCAAAGGACTCTAGAGGTGGCTCCCATAGTTCCAAAGAATCTGTGTAGCACGTAGTTCCTTTGAGTTCTCTAAAGGTGGCTCACATGGTACAAAGATTGAGTTTTTTACTCGGGTTGGCCTCTTTGGCGCATGCTTTCTAATGGTTCATCGAAACTCGTGTAGCACTTAGCTCTCAAAGGACTCTAGAGGTGGCTCTCACAGTTCCGAAGAATCTGTGTAGCACGTAGTTCCTTTGAGTTCTCTAGAGGTGGCTCACACGGTACAAAGATCGAGTTTTTTTACTCGGATTGGCCTCTAGGGCGCATGCTTTCTAATGGTTCATTGAAACTCGTGTAGCACTTAGCTCTCAAAGGACTCTAGAGGTGGCTCCCACAGTTCCGAAGAATCTATGTAGCATGTAGTTTCTTTGAGTTCTCTAGAGGTGGCTCACACGGTACAAAGGTCGAGTCTTTACTCGGGTTGGCCTCTTTCCTGGTTTTCGATAAACACGACTAGGTACTAATTGAGGACCATGAATTCAACATTGGGAGCTGTATATATTGCACATAAATCACATATACATTCTGAAAGTATCACAATATGTTAACATGCTCACTCGGTGCAACTTAATTAATTCATATGCATTCCTCATAATGCAAGCACCAAAATTTATACAATTTATATGCTCAGTAAACACAAACAAACCATAACGCATAACATGCAAGTCACAAACAAGATTTCTTTCCAAACAAGTACTATTCTCGATCACATCAAATCAAACTTATACCTTACCAAGACTTACCCTCATAATCTTTCCCATGATATTCTACCAACTTAATGTGAACTTAGGTAATTATCGAATAAGGGTTCATTCATCTCTTACGAGATGATACTAGTAAGACTTATTTAACCCACTTACCTCGATGCTTAGCAGGTAACTTTCCTCGATCCTCAAAATCAAACTTAGCTTCTTCATTGCTCCAAATTCACTGCAATTAAATCGAATAATGTCACAATAACAATGTCTTAATTACGTTTAATCATATACCAAATGTATATCTTAAGATCATAATTATTCCAATTCATTTCTTTGGCAAAGAATTAAATTCTTCATGTGTCTCGCCAAGGCATTACCCATTCGATTTAATAACTCTTTACTTTATATTCCTTATATGATGATAAGTGATTTTATTAACTTATATTTGCTAGTTTTCCCTCAAGGTTTGCAACTAAGATCTATGCCAAGTTTTTATTTTCTCCTTATCATCCAAACGATTTATACATATATATATATTTGCCTATGAGTTCATATATATATTATATATATATATATATATATAATATATATATATATATATATATATATATATATATATATATATAAATCAACCTTACACAAAAAACTATTTATCATTTAAATCTACATTGAAATTAAAGTCTTTCTCATGCTACTAATGCACATCATCATTTACTATTTGTATTTGTTTCATTAATGCATTATTGATTTAGTACCAACACTCGCTTTAATATTTCCAAATTAATTCCTATGCCAAAGTTCCATTTCTAAATTTCTTATTTGATAGTACTGGGATATTAATAAGTACCCAATGTATTTTGTAGACATGTATATACATATATATTCTTTCTTGTTCTTCATGAATATATATATATATATATATTTTATATATATATATTCATTCTCCATATAGATATGTATCAACATAATATATTCGTATACTCAAATATGTCTATACCCATATATATATAAACTTTATTTTTAATGGTATGTCATTATATTGATTAAAATGATATATATATATATATATATATATATATATGTGTGTGTGTGTGTGTGTGTGTGTATTTACATATATATCAATTATTCATCACCATTCTCACCCTTATCTATATATTTATGTTCATCTACAACTTTTAAATCAAGAGAGCATTTCTAGCTTTCCTTTCAAGACCTATTTCTATGCACATTAAAATCCTCAAATCAGTTAAAACCTCAACTAAAAAAAACATCATTTACCTTAGTTAGAATCATCCAAATTTGGTTGTGAGATCAGCCCTTGTAATGCTCCTCTCGGTTTGAAATAATTTCCAGCCCAATATGCCTTGTTCCACGCCCCTTGTAGCAGCCTTGTATCACCACCACGGGTGGCCACCACCACGCCTTGCTCAGCCGAGCTTCCCCCTTTCGTGGCCCTGTTCCAGACGTGGATCAGCCCTTGACACTACCAGCCTTCATGCCCAACCAAACACTTTAATTCCTTTCTCTTAACAAAATTCTGTTTTGTTGTCGAGCCTTCCCACTCCAATTCCTCACGTTTTCTTCCACTTGATCTCTCTTGGTTCTAGCCATTTTGGAGCCCTTGTTTTTGCTACTTCTTGGTATTCCTATTCGGTGCCTAACAGCAACCAAATGGCCTTTAAACAGTAGCAGAAAAATAACCCAAACAGCTTATGAAACTCCTATACATTCCCGATCACCACTCCATGTTCAGACCACCCACATAGCCTAAAACCACATTGAACAACCCTCTTAACTTAGCATTCCAGCCTAACCAAAGCTTAAATCTAGCCCATATCGGCCCCATTTTCTTCCTCTCATCATGTTCATTTCTTCCTCTCACTGCAGTAGTCCTTCTTCTTTCCCGATGGCTGTTCCGATGGTGAGGAAATGGCTGCACCTTCCTTCCTCTTCTTTCTCTTCCCTTCTTCCTTTCCGGCTTTACCTTTCCTTTCTTCCTTCTTTTTTCGGTTTCAGCTCATTTACTCTCTTTTCTCTTCACCGAATGGTTTAACCTTCAGCCCTCTCTCTCTCGTTTCACTTCTTTCTTTTCTGTTTTGTTTCAAAGCTTCTTTGAAAAGCTTGAAGTAATGTAGTCGGTAGTGTTAGTGGAATTTGATGGGAGAAAGTCCCATCAAACTCCACTAACACATATTTTAATCTTTGTTTTTTATTTTTTAATTATCAACTTTATTTTATTTTTATTCTTATTTCATTTATTTCTAATTATATAATCTATAATCATTTTTTTACATATTAATATATCTCTTTATGTATATATTAATATATATATTCATATTTATTTATTTATTTAGTTACATTCTTTACATATAATATGTATATGTACCTATATTTCAAATCTTAAATATAAATAATATATACATACACATATCATTATATATAATATATATATATATATATATATATGTTTTCATGTCCAGTATATTTGTTTGTATAGGTATGTGTATATATATATTTATATATATTCTTCCTTTCTTTTAAAATTTACATATATATATATATATATATACATATTTAACACTCAATATACACACACACACACATATATATATATATATATATATATATATATATATATGTATTCCGTATTTATTTTATTTTTAACTATTTTAATATTCAAGTATACTACATTTTCTTTTAGTATACTTGTGCCATTGTTTTTATTAAAACAAGTATACCTATATATTTTGTGGAATATATGCACTTATTTGTTCTTATATAATTTTTGAACTTTTATAAGATTTTTAAATTATCTCAAGGATCATTTGTTGCTAAATTTACTAAACTTGCAACTTCGTTCTCATTAATTGAAATAATGCTAATTACAAGGTGCATCATAGTACCAAGCTTATTCTATGTCTCTTATTTATTCACTAACATGGTACAAAATTTCGCAGTCTTTACACTATTAAATTATTTAATCCATAAATAAGAAATAAGAAAATCAGAATAAAATCTATAACATAATATTTATAATTTCTATCTATAACCATTCAAAGTAATTTACATTCCACAATTCATATACCTCTTTTAATTTAACTTTACACTATTTACATCCCAATATAAGCACATCTTTGTGCATTTATTAGTCTGAATATAAATATAAAACTCTACATATACCTGGTCATTGGATACTTTAAACTTCTAGGAATTTCCTCCACTAACCTATTGCAGCGATCGATACATACTTTGATGAGCTATCTCAGATGGTGAGTAAAGGGGGTGAGCTTTGGGGAAAGCCCAATAAGAAACATATATAGAAGTTGTACTATGTGCAATTAAATAAAAATAATTTATTTTACTAATTATAAAAAGGCATATTTGATATAAATATTAAAATACATAAAAAAAACATTTATTTCCTAACAGCTCAGTAGGGGACGCTATGGGAAGGATACTATAGTCGGCTAGGTAATCGGATGAAGTATGGGAGGTACTTTGAAGTACTTGCTGTGTTTCGGTCCCTAGAAGCGATTATAGGGAATAAATAGATGTTGATGGAATAATTATGTAGTATAAAACATTAATAATTTCATGCAGTTTCCAATCAATAACAATATACAAAACAATTTTATTTTAAACAATTCTAAAATGTAATTTCAGTATGCAATTTTGGGTAAATAGTACGGTAACATTTTCAAAACCATGAGATTAAGCGATACTTTCAGTAATTTCACTTAGTACAGCAAAGCAATTCATTTTAAAATCAGTAAAATATTTTAAATGCACATGTATCACAAAATCATATTCTTTAAAACTCGTATCACTTCTTTTATAACTTTTCAGTCAAATCATATTCTATACTCGTAAATCAGATCATTTAGTCAATCTGATTAATATCACATATCAAAAAAGAAAATAAATCTCCCAGAGATTCATGCACCAATCTCATATCCCTTTTAGGGACCTCGTATAGGAATAAGTCCTACCTCGTAACAATGGCCATTGTCCTATCATAGATTGCATTGGTTAGGTGCTCACTGCGGAAACCTGTGGGTTTGACAATAATTCCCGCAGTCATATCAATAGAGGGAAGGTCTAGGACATCTCCCATCCTAATCATATAAATCTCGTATGCATGATCATCAGGGAGTAATTAATCTCATAAAATCATTTCATATAAATCAATTCATGTAAATCATTTCATTTAAATCATTTCATGTAAATCAATTCATATAAATCATGTCAAATAACTCAGTTCATGTAAAACATTTCATGTAAATCGTTTCATGTAATTCAATTCATGTAAATCATTTCATTTAAATCAATTCATGTAAATCATTTCATTTAAATCGATTCATGTAAATCATTTCATGCAAGGCAATATTTAGACATGTAAGAACTTAAGATAAATTTCTATTTCTTGCATTCGAGAAGTTGAATGAGTAAACAATTAAGATTGGTTTTCAAAAATTACCAAGTATAAATAAAGCAATTCCTATGCAACTCCTATACATGTTCCTTACCTTTATTTCCGCGCAATGTAGTATCATTTACAATACAGCTTATACCTTTTTAATCTCCCGAACTTAATGCTGCAAAATCATATCGAATTACAGTTAAAATTTAATTATTCAATTATAAAGAATATTCTACACTTTGAAATCTTTCTCTTCACCCATCTCACTATATGAGTAGCATTATTCTTTGCAAGAATTTCTGACCTATCGATGCCTTTCTGCTCATAATCGAAAATATTGGTTTCAAATTAATACACCGTAAATTTTATATGTAACCTAACTTAATTCCCCATTCAGAGGTGTAAGACCCATTTTCTAATTCATTTTGTATTAATTGAATTTTCCAAAGCTCAGCCCAATTCTGTCCATTTGGCAGGATGGTTTTCTGACTTGTGCACATTAACAATTTACATTACTCATTATAAAGATGTCCAAAAATTATGAATCTAGAACCATATGAATCGTAATTCAATTCCCTATTTGGAATGGTAAACTTCACAATTTTATCATTTCTGAATCATTTTTAATAATTTCTCAAATTTACTTTATTTTTAGGTGCATTCTGGCTGACAGTCTACTGACCACTACGCACAAATAAACTCATATCTCAGTGCAGGTTTGTCCAAATTGGGCAAACATAAAACCATGTTAGTTTTAACTCATTTACCTTTTCGAAAATATATAGCTTGCATCCAAATTCAATATGGTCTATTTTCTACAAATTTTCAAAATTAGCCATTTGGTTCACATTTTCTGGGCAGAGTGCCCTACATTCATTTGCACATATTTTGAGCTACAAAAATCCAAATTAGGTGATTTCAAAACTAAATTTCCCTTAACTCATAAGATATCTACCATAATATTTACAAAATTTATCCCATTATAAAACTCCCAAACTAAATATTTAAACATCGACCTAGAATCAGGATAGTGCAGCAAGATTGCAATCTTAGCACATATACGCATTCTAAACTTTGTTTCTTGCAACTTTACAATACTTTGAGCATGAGAACAATATTTCTCTTTAGGAAACCCTCATGGCTGAAACCCTAGGAAGTTCTACATTAAATTTTGTTTCAAACCATGCTCACAAACATCATCTACTCCACCAATACCAACATAAACACTAGATAAAATTGCATGAAACTAATTACTCCTTTTACTTGTACAATAACCGATTCTAGTAGCAGTAGAACAGCTTGATTTTGTTCAGTTTTGGCTGAGCTATTTGGATGACTAGATAGCTCTTGAGATGGGGAACAACTCTTATGAAGGAACATTGTTGATTAGGTGAGTGTAGAGAGGTGTTTCACTAGGGAGAACTTAAAGGAAACTTAGAGCAAAATGAAGCTGATGCTGCAGTTGCTAGCCGGCTGAAATGGAGATGAAAATCTCTAGAGTTTTCTAATTTTAAGGTTTTTTTAATATAAAATATTCAGCCTATGTATAAAATGACGAGTTTGCCCCTTAAAAATTCAAGTAATTACAATTATGCCATAATAAATATCTTATTAATTTTCATTTCAAATTTTTTAATTTTGATTTTATTATATTTTATTTATTTTAGTCAATTCTGGTCAAACATTGACCAGTTTGACCAGCCCCCATTTTAAATTACCATAATGCCCTTGTATAATCTTATTATTTCCAATTATATCCTATCATTAATTAAATAATTTTAAATTCAGATTTAATATTTTATTTTTATTATTTCTCATGTATTTAGGTCGAACATGGTCAATTATTGACTCTCAAAGGGGTTTGACCCAATATGGGTAGTGAAATTACCAAACTACCCTTATACGAAGGTTTCCGGTTTTGTTCGCGTTATTTTTAACACTTTTGCGTAAATTCAGTTTACGGGCTAGATCCACGTGAAACTTCTTTACGTGAGGCTTATCCTATAACAGTCAGTGAGTTCAAAGTCAATTTAGGTTGACTCTTATTTAGAAAAATTCTTTCGGGTATGGATACGATCGTCTTTTTTGAATTTGTTGTACGTAAACTGAGGTATACTCATCTTAAGGAATTCTGGGAAATAGTCTTCTCGACCTTTAGGTATTTCGGGCTCAGTTTTAATATTTTGCCACTTTGAAGGCCATTCGAGTTACGGATTGCCCTGTGGGGCCCACTTAGCAATCTTTCCGACAATTTTATAATGTAAGAGAAGTAGTTTTTGAAATTTTACTTATTACTCCAATTCATCACCTTCCATAGGTATAAGGAGAATAGAGAAATTTGGGTTCTCACACAAGAGGCCTAGAAAAAGCACTTAGGACCGCCACGTGGCACAGTAACATTGGACTGTGCCATGTGGCATCAGGTGCAGATAGTGCTTCCGGTCGAGAGGGATAGTGCCTCTTGCTACGTGGGAGACAGTCTCCCGTGTCGTGGTAGTAGCCTCCCGCCTATAGGTAGACAGCTTCCCGCCTCAAGCGAGGAGATCTCATGTGTCCATTACAGCCTGCCGCCGATCATAAGAAGGCCTACTGCGATTCCCAAGGAAAGCCTTCATCTTGCGAGAGAGACCTCTCGCTTTGCGATAGGTACTCTCCCGCCGCCATGAACAGTAGGTACGAAGGTCTTTGTTACGTGCGGGGAATAAACTCTTTAAGGGCTCGAGAAAAAGATGTAATTACCCTTTGATAATTACTACAACATTAATGGTAACTCACTCTACTATAAATAGGCCATAGGTATTATTTTATTACTTTTTATTCACAAATACACTAAAGAATATTGGGTTGACTTAAGCATCGGAGTGCCTATGCAAGAAACCACCCCCTGTGTTTCTCTAACTTTTCTTTTTTGCGAAACTTTCAATGCCATGTGTGAGGAAGGATCAAGTTACTTATGTTAGCATTTGATCATTGTTGTTTTGTGCAACAACAATTGGCACCGTCTGTGGGAAATCGATATAAAAGCCAGTTGTTTTGAAGATGGTGAGAACAAGGTTGATAATTGTTAGAGATGGTGGTGATGAGAATTTTGTGAGTTCTCTTGAACAACAACCTTGTCAAAGAACTCAGGTGAGCAGGGAAGAGATGAGGATGACTGAATCGTAGCTGAATTTGAAGCGTTGAAAAAGCAAAGTGAAGAAACAACCCAGGCGTTGTGGGCTATGGTGGATTTGTTTAAAGGGGTCCTTCCGTAATTGAATTTACCAGAGGCAGTGCAGAACCTCGTGGGGGAAACGAGTTGAAGGGTATCACCACAGGCACCGATGGGACAGAACACTCATGGAGCGATAGACCCAGCGTTGAGACAGGAGGCGCAACTTGTGGTAGGGTCACAGAATCAGTAAGAGGCGGGAGGGCTTTGGAGCAAGTAGCCTGCCGCAGGGTCCCCACGTAGGTGTGAGGCTGCGGGAGGCCTAGAACCTACGGTAGAGGGTATGTGACAGGGTCCTGAGACCATGCGACAAGGTGCTGAGGCTACGGCAAGGTCTTCTACGTTACATAGAAACTCATCAAATCTCGCCGGATCTAGACCGACGCAAGGTGTAGGAGGTGCTGAAAAGATAGGAGTTGGACAAAGGCAGCCTACTCATGATGGGGAAAGAATGTGTTGGACTGGATCAAAATTTAACCCCACTTGGAATACGTGAATGGTACAGGAGAAAGCCTCTCAAGGCAAAGGGAAGGAATTGGTTATTGAGGATCAAACCGACTTATCTCGTGTAGAAAGGGAAAGAGATCAACCCGCTCTCGTAGTTGACATGAAAAAGATAATAGAATAGGTGATGGAGGAGAAAAAATTGGTGTCGACAAAGGAAAGTCAAAAGAGACGGGTACCATTCAGCGCGACCATTTTGCAAAAACCACTGCCCCCGAAGTTCAAAATGCCAGAAATGACCTCGTATGCAGGAAAAACAGACCCGTACGATCATATGCAGAACTATGAACCATTGATGTTGTTTTATGAATGGATGAGATAATGTGCAGAACTTTTTTGCTCACTTTAACGGGGCAGTGATGAAGTGGTTTGATAGTTTACCCGAAGGATCCATCACTTCTTTTGACCAGTTACGGTGTGAGTTTCTTAAGGAGTTTATGGTAAATAGTCAGAGGAAGAAGGAGCCGACTTATTCGCTCACACTTAAGCAAAGAAGTAAGGAGTCATTAAAAAGCTACGTAGATCAATTCCGGGATGCCATATTGGAGGACTGTGATTTGCAAGTAGGGGTTGCTGTGGTAGCAATGTTATAAGGGACTAAATCTGAGAAGTTGCAGGAGTCCCTATCATTAAACCAACTGACTACAATCTTGGACCTATTTTCCAGAGCAAATAAATACATTACTTAAGAAGAAGTAATGAAGATGGTATTAGCTAGGGAGTAGAAGGAGGGAAGGAAGCAAGGGAAAGAGTCCTCTGGAGGGTCTTTCAGCCAGTCGAGCATACCCGAGAAGGCTCCCAGGTTGAAATATACCACTTACACTTTGCTAACTGAATCTTGAGCTTCTATACTGGTAGCCATTGAAGGATAGGGCCTTGTTCTAGGTAATCCTCGAGCTTCTCAGAGTCCAGCTCATATTGGGTCCAGGGAGGAGCATCATATAGTTCAACCTCATCGAAAAAATTAAAGCTCTGGGAATGTCTCACCAGGCCACTCCTTCTCTAGCCACGTGAGGGTGATATAAAACCATATTTTACAAAACCTGCAGAATAGATTTGCTTCTTCTCGAAACAATCCTGGGAGAGACGATATTCCTGAACGGCTTCAGCCCGGATGCACTCACTGTCGGTTTCCATTACCTTTCACTGCTCTTGCAAGCTGTGTACCTCATCAGGGGCTTCATCACGTTGGGATCGTGTGAGTCGTATGTCATCCATCTCTTTTTTATAAGCCTCCTTGTACCCCTCCAAAGAAAGAGCCCTTGTCTGCTCATTGGCTAATTTAAGTTGAAGATTGGTCATTCGAGATCTCAAATCCAGATTCTCCCTCTTAAGTTCATCCACTTAGGAAGGAAGTGAACGAAGCTGCTGGACTTCATTTCGAAATTCCAAATTTTCAGTCCTAAGTTGTTGCAACTCCTTTTTAGTTTGTTCTTGATAAGTCCTGTGTTAAACATTCATAGCCATTACTTGCTATGCAACCTGACAAAATGAGGAGGATAATCAGAAATAAAAAAAGAGAAGATAATAAGAAACGTGCATTCAAATAAGAGTTGAAGCCTCTTACCTTCATGACCAAATAGTCAGAACTGTCCTCACCTGTAGAAAAACCTTTAAAAATCTCCTTCTTGTCTCGAGGAAGGATGGTGCTCCAAGCCAGGTGAGAAGCTACCTTGGCATCTTTGATACAATCGTTGTCGTTAATGCCGAGGTAGGTCTGAAAGCCATCCCCATCAACAACCTTTCCTCCGTCCACCTGGTAACGTCTAAGCGTAGGAGGTGCCATCTTCGGTAAAATTGGCCGTGCAACCATTGCGTCTTCAACATGAAGCCTCTTTCGATTCTTCCGGCGAGGCTTGTGAGGGGCGCTCTTATCTCCTGAAAGATCAGGGTCACCCTTTTGAGGAGCAGATTCACTTCTTTGAGACCGTGACTCTCATGGCCCTCCGAACTGAGTGCCAAACGATCACGAATGGTAAACCTCCTCTTTCTTCCTCGCTTTGCTTCTTGTACGGGACGATCAACTTCACCAGAAGGTAGAGGAGGAGTAGGAGCACAAGGACGTTCTGAAGAGGATGCATCGGCTCAAGGTTGTTTTCAGGGAGCAGAAGCGTCAGGAGGGGCCCTAGAAGATGATAAAGTTACCTTCCTCATACGGATAGCGTCTTGAAAGCTCATACTTGCACAATGAAAGAAAAAGCGTTAGCATATCATACCAAAGACATTAATCACATGCGCAAATATAGAAATTATTGTTTGAAACCTAGAAATGCATCAAGATCACCTATATTGGCTAAACTTTCATCCGTCGGAAGATCATAGAAAGGACTCCTAAAGGCGTCGCTTTGGTTCCACTCTAAATCTTCTTCGGATGAATTGTTGGTACTTGCAGCCACAGATGACTCGGCCTCTTCATCATTCGAGCCTGAGGATGAGTTCTTAACTAAATAATCTATGGGGCTTGTTGGCTCGGCTGTGGGGACCGCAGGTGGATTGGTAAGGTCGGGGCTATGGGCACCTGAGGCTGAGGTTAGGTTTGAAGGGATGGTGGAAGTGTCAGAAGCAATCCAGCCTACTTCCCAACCAGCCACAGTAATATTCTTGGTGGTTAAAAGAGAAAATAAATTATGTTTCTCGGTAGAACAGATGAGTTGTATAGACTCGTCGAATTGATCTTTCAGAAAGGCTAAACTAAATCTTTCGGAGCGCTTTATGTGGTCATTGGTATCCCGGTTCAATGTAGTAGGGATATTCAAATCCCTTGGAAGCTCAACAACAACCCACTCACTCTCAAACTTGTGTAATTTATTAAGGAGATCCGTGAAAATTTTATTAGAAAATCCTCTTTCCGCTGCCTTTTGAAGAGAGTACGAGACTGACCCAGCCAACCCACGAACTCTGAAAAATGCGTTGAGTAGAGGAATAGAAGGTGTGATGCCTAGTTCATGACACACTATAGAAAATCCCACTAATTAGGCCAAACCATGGGGGTAGAGTTGGCATGAAACGATGTTCTTATGCCTAAGAAACTTTAACCCTAGTTCAGGAAGAGGAAAGTGAAAGCCAAAGATAATGGAAGCCCTATACATAGCTATACCACTAGCAACTAAATGAAGGGAAGGTTCTCTATCAATTGGGAGCCTATTTGATAGCCTACAAGAAGGGGGTAACTAGTGTTAAATTCTTCTAAGTCTGCAACGGTTAACTTAGAAGAGACATGTAAGAACTCGTTACTTTGTACGTACATGTACGGAATTGTAAATTTTAAATAAATAATTAAATCAATTTTGTATATTTTTCTAAATATTAAGTGATAAGCCACGTGGGCCCCACTTAGAATTTTAGTGTTCATAAAATTATATGAGGGAGAAAATAATAAAATTTAAATACTAAACCAGAAAATGAAAATTTAGAAATAAAAAGTGGGATAGAATTGAAAATTGTGAAGTTATGCAGAGGCAAAGTTGTCTTTTCTCAACGGTTTGTCAAAGTTGATCAATTTTTGACTAATTTGGCTTATGAAAAAAATAAAATAAATAAAAAAATTAAATTAAAAGTTGGCTGGACAGAAAAGTGGACTGTGCAGTGGCATACTAGGTAAATAATTGAATTCTAAGGGGTATTTTGGATTTTAAATTAATTAAATCAGATTTTATAAATTAAATTTTATTTATGGCCAATTAAATTGAGACAACAAAGAGAGCTAGATCTTATGGTATTCAGAGATCAGAGGGGCGATCCACGAGATTGACTGATGCAGCCCCCACTACTACTGGTCCTGCTTTTGTGCCAAGAGGTACCGCGGCCAAATGAGATCGATGTGGACGGTCACATGGTACCCGACTGTGCCATATGTCGACCAGGGCTTGTTTTAGATGTGGGCGGGCAGGATATTTGGTGAGAGATTGCCCCATGCTCAGGAAGGCAGCAGCATCTACCACACTTGCCCCAGTACTTACATTACTGACTCCGGCACTAGCAACTCCGACAGAATCGGAGAGAGCGACACCCTCTCAGCCAAGTGGGCGACAACAGTGGAGAAGAGTAAGAAGCCCATGACTCAGGGATGGGTGTACGCATTTGATCGGGAGACTGCTGATGCGTCTGCGGACGTCATTAAAGGGGTTCCAGTAGAGCCGGAGCAATTAAAGTATATAATACATGCAAATATTCTTTTTAATGAATCTCAGATTTCCGATGTATATGGAAACTGTAAGATAAGAGTAGGCGAGAAGGAAATTACGGTTAACCAAATTTTGATAGTGATGTATGATTTTGATGTGATATTAGGAATGGACTGGTTAGCTGCGAACCATGTAACTATAGATTGTTACACTAAATTTGTAATCTCTTCTCAACTCAAGAAAGATATTGTAAAGTTTTATGATGAGTAATAATAAAAGTGAATGTGTATGTTGTTGTGAAAGGATGTGAATTTAGAGTGAACAGACACTCTATGCCAAAAGTATATAGTGATAATGTCCTATATGTTGATCAGGGAACATGAACCTACTAGAGCAGTTCTCGAACCTCAACAGTAGTGTGGTATCCTCTGAGAGTCATGAATTTACTGTTAGCTTTAGAATTGAGCCGACTTGATAAGTCAAATCAAGGAAGCTCAGAGGACAGATGATTACTGTATCAGTTGCCAGTCAGATACAGGTGGGAGTACAATTTGATTCGAGATTGGCATTCATGGGATTCTGAGGTTTTGAGACATAAATTGTGTTCTCAATAATAAACAACTCAAAGACTTGATTTTGATAAAGGCCCATACCTCCAAGTACACTCTGCATCCTGGCAACACTAAAATGTACCAAAACTTACGGAGGATTTACTGGTGGCCTAAGATGAAAAGAGACATGGCAGAGTTTGTAGTGAGATGTCTCATGTGTCAGCAGGTAAAGATTGAGCATCAAAAGCCTGCAGGATTATTATAGCCTCTACCAATTCCTACTTGGAAATAAAAGCACATCATGATGGACTTCATTATGGGTTTACCAAGGACCCGTAAATAGCATGATGCAATTTGGGTGATAGTTGATTGATTGATGAAGTCGGCCCACTTCCTCGCTATCAGATTTACTGATCCTCTTAATGCCCTTGTCGATCTATATATGAGGGAAATAGTGAGGCTACACGGAGTTCCAATGAGCATTATATCAGATAGGGATTCCCGGTTCACATCCCATTTCTGGGAGAGATTTCAGGAAGGCCATGGGATTCCGGTTGAACTGTAGCACCGCCTATCATCCGCAGACTGATAAGCAATCCGAGCAAGTGATACAGATGCTCAAGGATATGTTACAGGCGTGTGCGTTGGATTTTAAAGGCTCTTGGGGAGATCATTTGCCATTAGTCGAGTTTACATATAATAACAATTACCAAACTTACATCAACATGGCACGATATGAGGCGTTTGATAGACGATGTAGATCTTCGATCGTATGGGAAGAAGTGGGAGATCGAAAGTTATCAGCTCTCGAATTGGTAGAGTGAGCCTCAAAGGATTTATAGTGGATATGTGAGAGACTCCGTACAACACAGAGTCTGCAAAAGAGTTACGTGGACATGAGACGTCGACTACTTGAGTTCTCACTAGAGGATTATGTATTTTTGAAAGTTTCCCCATCTAAAGACATTATGAGATTTGGCTGGAAAGGAAAACTAAGTCCTCGCTACATCGGACCATTTGAGAGCTTGGATCGCGTAGGGTTCGGAAAGATAAAGCATTGCGATCCAAGACGATTCTTCCAATAAAAGTACTCTGGCCGTACCAAATCGAAGAAGAGGTTACATGGAAATTAGAAAGTCTAATGAGGGAAAAAGTAACCAAAGCTATTTTAATGAATGGTTCGAATGAAAATTTAGAGGACCGAATTTTTTAAGGTGGGGAGAATGTGAGAACTCGTTATTTCGTACTGTGCATGTACGGAATAATAAAATTTAAAATAAATAAATAAATAGTTGATAATTTCTAAATATTGAAATTAAGGTGGGATAAATTCGAAATTTCCAATTTATACAAGGGTAAAAATTTGTTTTTCTCATGGAGTGGTCAAAGTGGACCAAATAAGCCATAATTTGGCTTAAGAAATAATTAAAATAAATAAAGTTTAAATGGGAAAAAAATGGCTGGACAGAAAATTACTGTGTAGTGGCACATTTAGGAAATAAATGAAAATTTTAGTGTTATTTTGACTTTTAAGACAAGAGCTTAATTATAATTAAGAAAATGTTTAAATCCACCAATGAAAATCGGGATAACACAGTAGACTTCTAAAAATCCTTCAGCCATTTCCACTGCCTCTATCCTGCTACATTTTCCTCTCGTTTCTGCTGAAATTTTCAGGTGCTCACCCGATTTTCCTTGTGGAAACCCCCTCTTTCTTGGAGTAAATTGCTAAGTTCTATCATAAAAAAATTATTTTAGGCTGCAAGAGCTTCCTAATACTTCTAAAAAAGTTCAACTAAAGCAGCCATACGTGTGACGTCCCCATCACTACATCTTATCACTTATCTCTTTCCTTCTTTATTTAGATTTAGTTCATCAATGTCATCCATCTTTTCATACATTAGCTAATAGAGGTGATTATTGGGCCGGGTTGGCCCGACCCGGTTCGCAACTGGATCGGGTCAATCCGGCCCAAAATTCGAACCGGTACTGTACCGGTTCAGAATCGGCCCAGTCCGGTATGTTACCGGGCTGGGTCGATTTTAAAACTTAAAAATCGGGCCCGGTAAGGGCCCGACCCTTTAAGGACCAGGCCCGATAAGGGCTCGGACCAAACCGGACCGGTTCGAACCGGTCCGGTTAAAAAAAATTTAAAAAAAATAAAACTTTTTGACTGCAGTTGCCCTGTTGCACTGCAGTGCAACTGCAGTCATTTTTACTCATTTTGATGGGCAACGGCCAACTTTTTTTTTAATTTTTTTAATTAAATAAAAAAAATAAAAACCTTTGCTGCGCAGTGGCAGCCTAGGCTGCACTGCAGTGCAACTGCAGTATGTGCAGAGCAGCGGCAAGCCTCTGCTCTGTGTTTAAACTTTGAAATGGTCGTTGCCCATCAATCTTTTTTTTTTTAAATTTTTTTTATTTTTTTATTCTAATTTTTTTCTATAAATACCTCTATAATCTTCTATTTTCATTTACATTTCTTCTATATTCATCTACTCTTATTCTCTTCACTCACATACTCTCTCAATATTCACTCAACCTCTCTCAAATTCACTTAAATTCCCTTATTCCAAATTTATAATATCATCATTTCCTTTCTAAATTTCATTTTTCTTTTTATTTTATAATTTTACAAATTTTACTTTTAATTTTCAAATTCTAATATATTATATATATTCCTTATTCCAATTTATAATATCATCATTTTCTTTATAAATTTCATTTTCTTTTTATTTTATAATTTTGCAAATTTTACTTTTAATTTTCAAGTTTCAATTTTCAAATTCCAATATATTATATATCATACATCTATTTTTTTAATTTTTAACATATATTTATTTTCAAAAAAAATATAAAAATGTCAAATTTCTTTCGTCGTTCATGCTCTGTTTCTTGACCTTTTGGTTCTACTGAAATTCCTAATTTGGGTGACGAATCATTTAATGAAATCGAACCCGATATTCATCCGGAGGAGGAGCTTCCTTTGGCACCATCGTTTGGTCGTGGTCGTGGAGGAAGTCATGCTCAAACACAATCATCAGCTGCCACCACTGCTGCTACATCATCAAGACCGAAGTTTAGTAAAAAAAAACAAGCAGGGTATGGGAGTATTTCGACATTGTAGCAAAAGAAGGTGAGACGAATAAATATTGTGCCATCTGTAAATTGTGCAAAGGCGTTTACTCTTATAACTCCGGTAGAGGTGGTGGCGGTACAGGTACGTATAAAAGGCATTTAATTACTATACATAAAATTAATCCTGATGCCGAAGAAAATGAAATTTTAGAAGGTAAACAATCTCAAATTAATATGCATGATGGTGGAAAAAATTTTAATTTTGATAATGTTCAAGCTAGACGTGGTTTAGTTAGATTTGTAGTTAGGACTGAACAACCATTCACAATTTGTGAAAAAACAGGATATTTAGAATTTGTTTGTAAATATTTACAACCCGCATATAAATCTGTTTCTAGACATATATTAAAAAGAGATTGCATGGATATGTTTAAAGAATATAGACAAGCTTTAATTGATAAACTTAGTAATATTTCATCTAGGGTTAGTTTAACTAGTGATATATGGACTAGTACTAATGGTATAAGTTATCTTGTTATAACTTGTCATTGGATAGATGAAGATTGGTCTATGCAAAACGAATTTTATCTTTAGATGTAATAGAATAAGCACATAATTCATATACTATTCATAAATATATTACTAAAGTTTGTAAATTATATGGACTAGAAAATAATAAAGTTTTTGCTATTACTTTTGATAATGCTTCAAGTAATACTGCAGCTATTCCTCATTTAATTAAAAGTTTAAACCCTGTTATGCAAGGCATATTTTTTCATGCAAGATGTGCATGTCATATTATAAATTTATGTGTTCAAAGTGGTTTTAGTTCTAGTGGTACTGGTACTGGCATAGGTCCAATTGATAAAATTAAAATTTTAGCAAAATGGATTCGCACACCAAGTAATAAACGTGAATGGAAGCAAATTTGTATAACAAATAATATACCTGTTAAAGCATTTCCACTTCCCGTGGAAACAAGATGAAATTCACTTCATCGTTTGCTTTCTTCTATTTTACCTTATAAAGAACTTGTTACTCCTTTTTATAACAATTATACAAGTAGCACACATTTAGTACTTTTTGAAGAAGATTGGACTTTTATTGAATATTGTGTTGATTTATTATCTACTTTTAAAGATGCAACCGAAAGATTTTCAACTCAATTTTATCCAACTACACCGTATTTTGTTCCTATTATCTACACAATGTTTGACAAATTTGTAAAATTTAGGAATCATGAAACTTTAAGTTCTTTTGTATATGATATGGAGGAAAAATTTAAAAAATATTGGGAAATAATTCCTCCTATTTATTGTATTGCAACTTTACTAGATCCTAGTCAAGGTGAGGTAAATATAGAAATTTTTTTTGATTGTTATAAAGAATTTCTTGGTCTTGATTCTATTGAGGATCAAAAGTCCTCAATTAACAATCTTTTTCGAGAATTGTTTAATGTTTATGAAACAGAAAGGGAGCAATTCAACTTTAATCGAGAAGAAGAAGATTCATACGAAGAAACCGAAAGTAGCAAAAAAGGAAAAGGAATTTTAAACGCAATTAAGGAAGCAGCAAAGAAAAGAATGAAGCTAAAAGGAAAAGCGAGCGGATCGGGATCGGGATCAACAACTCGACGAAATTCTAGCTTCAATGAGCTAGGATTTTTCTTAAGTCAAGATTTTTCTGTAGATGATAACTTTGATCTTCTCCAATGGTGGAAAGAAAACCAAAAACAATTTTCAGTTTTAGCTTCCATGGCCCGAGATGTTTTTGAGGTGCAAGTTTCTTCTGTTGCTTCGGAATCCGCATTCTCGACGTGTGGAAGAATTATTAGAGACCATCGAACCACTCTTAATCCGGATTCATTGTGCATGTTAACATGCCTTAAAGATTGGTTTGATGCGGAATCGCGCAATGTCGAACTTGGAATGGCCAATGAATTTGCCAATAATAATTCAGAAGAGGAGGAAGAAATTTCCAAGGCAATCCGTATAAATTATGAAGAGTAGAGAATAATCTTTTTTTTATAAATTGTATGTAAAATTGTAAATAAGTTTAGTCATAGTGAATATTTTTATGGACTACGGTCCCGTGGTTTTTACCCTTCTAACTTTTGAAGGGGTTTTCCACGTAAAAAATCTTTGGTCTCCTACTCTCTCCTTTTTCTCCTTTGTTGTTGTTGTTGTTGTTGTTGTTATTATTATTATTATTATTATTATTATTATTATTATTATTATTATTATTATTACATACCAAATTAATTAATGTTATACTTATATTTGTTTAAAATAAATAAATATTTAAAATACAAAATGAATTAATATTTTAAAAACATATTAAATAATTTAATAAATAAATAAATGAATAAATATTAAGTAAATGATATTTCAAATATAATAAATTATTTTAAATGCAAAATGAATATAATAAATGAATATAAATAAAGATATGCAAAATGAATATAAAATAATATTTATAATATCATTATTTGTATTTTGAATCAAATATCATTTTATCATAATATTATATTCATAATATAACTTTAATTTATTATAACAATAATTTTATTAGATAATTTTATAATAGTTTATTTTTACATTATTGTTACATTAATTAAATAAATTATAATATAACTTTATAATAAATTATTGTTAAATTAAACTATTAACATTATTTATTATAAAAATAAATTTACTACATTAAATTATTTAAATATATTAATATATATTAAAATAAATTAATATAAATTTTTTAAAAATAAAAATTTTAAAAAGAAAAAAAAATGGACCGAACCGGTTTAAACCGGTTCGGTTCGGTTTTGAGGCGAATCGGTCCAACGAACCGGGCCGGTTCGCCTCTTATAATTAATCGAACCGGTCCGAACCGGACCGGTTTTCTACCGGTTCGAACCGGTTTCAATTTGGTTAGGGCTGGAACCGGTGAAAACCGACCCGGAACCGGCCCGGTCCGGCCCGTAACCACCTCTATTAGCTAATTATCTAATAGCTCATAAAATTTTATTATTTTTCCATAAGCATAAAATGATATATATATAAATACCATTCTCTTTCCACAGGATCTCATACATCATCTTATCTTACATCCCCAGACATCCTATATACATCATGGCTATTTGTACTGTACCGTAGCTGAATTAAAATTTACTATACATATGAACATATGAGTATACCTTCTATACTAACTGGGAAGCGTATTGAGAAGGTACACCGCAATCTTTCCAAAACAAGCTCCTCTATTCGAAGCGAAGCACACTTCAGATAATCTGTAGGAAAATTGGTCGTAAAAGGGTGAGTTTACGCTCAGTAAGAAAAGTATGTAAAAGAGCGTACTACGCCTCTATATGCATTTTTCCTACTTGGCTCTATAATGTCATGTAAAGCATTATAAAGCATGCATCATAAACATCTTTCATGCATTATTTGCAATCTTGCATATTTATTTTCAATGACATGGCAACATACTTTCTTTAAAACATCATACTTCATATCATACTTTAAAACATACATCATATACTTCTTCATACATACATCTTGTACTTTGAAATAGATGGAGACTATGTACAGTATTTAAGCGATTGAGTCGTCATATAAACTGTTCATTCCCATTTATATGACTCTAATCATGCATTGGTACAGTAGTGCACTCTGTATAGGTCAGGGATTCTCTCCTGCCTTTAGAAATCCACAGTGAACACTAGTCGGGTGTCACATGTGGGATTGAGGACCTGACTAGGGTTCCTCGCTCAACATACATATTACTGAGGACTTGATCAGAGTCACTCAGCCATAAGAAATGCATAATCATCAAGCAGTCCATAGTCTCAAAACATTTATAATATACTTTTTCAGGAAACACTTTTTGTGTTTAAATCAAATAAGCTTTGAAAGTTCTTTTCATTCGTGGCAGTCGACTGGCCTCATAGGGCAGTCGGCTGCTGCTTCATAACTTCTTTTATCGAAATTAATTTCATTTAAAATTTCGATATTTTCATCTTTGAAAATACATAGGGGCAGTCGACTGGTCCATATAGCAGTCGACTGGTTTTCAAACAGAATGCTTCTTAGCAAATAGCAGTAGACTGGTTATATAGCAGTCGACTGGTTTTCAAACAGAATGCATTTTTGGCAAATAGCAGTCGACTGTCCCATATAGCAGTCGATTGGTTTGAAACAGAATGCTTCTGGGTAAATAGTAGTCGACTGGCTTACATAGCAGTCGACTGGTTTGAGTCGGTTTTCGAAAAATGGCATTTTGGTTGTCTCTAGGCAGTCGACTTCCCTTTAAGGCAGTCGGCTGCCCCTAGCCTAATTGGTACTAGAAGACAAGTCCGAAAATGTCATTTTTCCTGCATGAAATCAGCTGGTGTTTCCTTCCAAACCACATACATGTATCATAAAACATGCGAACATAGCCACCTTACGTCCGTTACATAAATTTCTTACCTTAATTCCTTCGAGAACGCAAGATCACTTGATGCGTCAACCTTAGCTTTTCACTTCTTCAACCTAAAATCATCATATCAATTCAAATCTTTAAACCATCATCATACATATATCGTACTAACTCAAAACAACTCCAAATCATAAACAAAGTTGTAGGAATCATCTTCTTCTCTTACCTTCACTAGAGACCAAAATCTCAAACTTTGAGATCTCCTCCAATACTTGGAATCAATCCACCAAACTCTAGATATCACTTAGTCTAGTGGCAAGGATCGTTTTTCGTTAAATGGACTTAATGAATTGTTGGAGAATTGGGGTAGCTTATCAAGGTAACTTGAGTTGGAAACTTAGGGAAAATGGAGGAAGAACGTGAGGGAGAGCTGGAAGAAGGGGCTGACGTTGGTGATAAGATGAAGATGATGAGTCATGCCATTGCATTAAATGCATGCTCATCTCATCATCTATCTCAGCCATGCTTTCCCTTGACCCTTTGACCCATTAATTTCCTCTTTTCCTCCTTCTCATCACAGCCACTTATCCATTTAATTACCAATTAAAATTCTGATTTTTCTTCTTTTCTCCTATTCTATTTATTTTCCTGATATCAACATAATTTATTTGACTTATTAACATTCAACTTTATTATTTCTTTTATATTCCATACATCAATCATACATTATTCATACACCAATTTCACATCAACTTCATACTCATTTAATCATATTAGATTGGAATACTTTACAAACATGGAGGAATACATGGAAATTGGGGATTTCACAATACGTGATTCTCTCTACTGATGGCAGAACCGATTCTACCCATGTATGGTGACGCTTCCATTCTTGTAAATTTAATTTAGTATGGATGTGTGTGTTGATTTAGTTGATGTCGGGTATGAGCATGATTTAAACAAAACCTTAAGGGATATCATGTTAGGGAAATTTGCTATGAAAAGTTAAAATGATAATAGTTGCTAACCAAATAGAAACAGAAAAGGTTGACACACCAAGGGAATACACGTAGCCTTGAACCATCATGAAATTAATGAAGTACTGACTTAAGCTAATAAGGTGTTATAGAG
The DNA here is from genome assembly GCA_031772115.1 of Heritiera littoralis. Taxonomy (NCBI): domain Eukaryota; kingdom Viridiplantae; phylum Streptophyta; class Magnoliopsida; order Malvales; family Malvaceae; genus Heritiera; species Heritiera littoralis. The sequence goes on along the minus strand of JAPDPK010000037.1, from coordinate 886,165 downwards.
TCAGACATGAGGGTTTCGATATAGGAATTAGGGGATTGTTGACATGATTGGCGAGAAAGAAAGAAAGCTGAAAATGTGGCTGTAGGTTAGTAATGTGAATGCTAGAATAAATTGTGTTTTGTGTGTGTGTGTCGTGAATGATGAGAAGTAAGATGGAACATAAGAAAATTAAATGGATATGGGACCCTGCTCCTACGGTCAGCCATGAGAATTTTTAAGAGGTGTAAAGGTGGTATGCTGATGGTAAAAACAAAAAATGAGAAAGAGGGATGAAACGTGACTGCTTGTATGGCGTGAATGAGTGAAGCAGAATTTCTACTGTGTAAATGGGGAGGTGGCATGGCTGAACCGTAAAACAAAGAAGACATATAAATATATATATATATCTAAAATAACAGGGGACTATGCTGTTAGTTGGGGTTGAAGACTTAAGAGTAAGAATAGTGTTTAAAGGACATAGAAGTAAAAAATAAGGCTGAACCGACTAGAACCTACAAGCTGGAACCCGAAAGGAAATCTTATGTTAATAAATTTTGTTGACCGATTGTAATAAATGGTGGAATGTTAGTCAATAAGTGGGCTGTTAAGAAGTGGAAACAAGAAGAAAATGAGCATGTAGCTGCGTGTATAGAGGAAAAACAAGAGGCTAAATTAACGATAGATGACCAAATAAGAATGGTCAACAATGAGGGTTGTTAGAGCAGAAAATAAAACTCACAAGAGAATAAAGATAATCAATATATGTGGCTGCCGGATGGAGAAATATATATATATATATATATATATATATATAGCATTTTACTTCTTAATTGATAACAAAATACAAGAGGGCAGCCCATGCATGTTGTATATGGACTAAAATTTAAAACAACAAATTTAAGTAGATAAAGGCCATTCGACCATTAAGGAAAAAAGAAAGAAAGAATGGCATTGGTAATAGCCATTTTAATTATGAGGTTTTATTTACATCTATAATTTTTATAAATCATTAGCTTAAATTAAAGAGTAATTAAGCTAATGATTTTGGTGAATTATACTGCAGTCGGAAGTTCAACGTTCGTGTGAAACACGAGATGGTGCGATCTCGATATATAAGTAAGAGACGCGTGTAGATTTGTAGAGATATCCGAATGCATGATTCTCGTGCTATGAATTTTATAAGAATTATGAAATATGGTTTTACCTCGAAATTGCATGAAAATCTGTGGTTTTGGTTGATGAATTGGGTTTGAAAGTGCAGGGAGGTTAGGACTTAGGCAGCCATTATGCTGTCGAAAATTATAAAAATATTCCTAAAAATGTTAAGAAATATTTTGGTACATTATTGATATTTTTCCTAGCCTTGAAAGTGTTAAATTAAATATTTTCATCAAAGGTTAATATACCGAAAAATATTTATCAAATATTCATGACACCAATTTAGGTGAAGGTGTCATTACTGAAAATTCATCCCACGTATTTTACCGTGAAATGTGTTATTGGTGAAGTGAAATGATGAATAGTGAATATTTTATAATTAATTTCAGTATGATATTCACTATTTAATTTATGATTTTCCTTTATGGGATAAATAAATTTTTATCACATGTAAGGATTTCCACAAAGGCTTTATTACTGTGTAAATGTTGTTTTGAGACTAAAAAGTCTCTACACGTGTTTACGGTGGAAAAATGTATTGGTGGAATTATTGAATTTGGAAAATAAAATATTTTCTTTTTCCATAAATTATGAAAATATTGGAATAGTTTTCCAATAACTTTGAAATTCATGTTTTGGAAAGAAAGCATGGAAACACGTAGGTATGTGTTCTACGGGAAAAAGAAACAGTTATGAAATTTTATTCCTACTATGAGATTATCTTATAAACTGTTTTCATTATACGAGATATTGTGATTTATACCTTTATGGATTTTCTGAAAGATGCCTATTTATTTAATAAATTCCATAAAGGTAATGAGATTTCACATATACTATTTTGAGACTTAGGCCCTGATTTCATGCTTACTGATCACTGTTACTGTCACGTGGTTGATTGACCCGCCAGTTATCAGCGGTCCCGGAGTCACCTGGCAAGTGTACGCCGAGGACCACCTATAGATTATTGCCATAGATTGAAGTTTATACTGTTACTGTGTCCTTTCGAGGATGATTACTATGTCCCTTAAGGGATGATTATAGCATGATTTGATAGAGGGTGATGCTAGTCTCAACCTACTGATTACTATTTACTGAAATGGATTTTACTAAATATTGTTTATTGTACTGTACTGTTCTGAGAAATACTATTTACTGAGCTGGATTTTACATGAATACTGTTTATTGTACTATACTATACTGAGAAATACTGTTTACTAAACTATATCTTACTAATTACTATTTACTGAACTGTACTAAAAATCACTGTTGTTGAAAAAGAATATTATGAAAATTATTTCTAAAATTAGAAATAATTACTGAACTATTTATCTACTGATTTTCTGGATAATATACTATACTGAAGTGATGGTTTACCGTTTCTATAATTCTATACCTACTGTTCACTGTACTGTTTTATCACGGTACTGTCACGTGTTTTGAAATGGTTACCGAAGAGATATGAAAAAAATGGTTATACCATTTTTATATTTATAAGAAATGAGAATTAAATCGTTTTAAGGGAAAAGATTTATTTATTACTCCCTATAGTCGCTTTGGGTTTTCGGGACAAGACAGGTATTTTAAAATACCTTTCATGCTCCATCTGGATTTTCCGGCCTACTATAGTATCAATTCCCTGCTAGTGTGCCACCTTATACATAGAAATCAAAAGATTTTACTGCATATAGTCTTCGAGGTATCAAGATTTGCATACAAATCTCTTACTGAGCCTGGTTTGCTCGCTCCAATATTTTATCTTCCTAGATATTTTGCAATGACCACTTGAGGTATATTACCCGAGGATTCGAGGCTGCATATTTAGCAACCCAAGGCAGCGCTTATAGATCCCGAAGGCATAATTATTTTATTTTATATGTTCAGACTTTTGATTTACAGTACTACGATATTGTATTAAATAAGGGGATGTAAGTATTGATTACAAATACAATTTGAGAATATTTATTTTCGTTAACTATATTGAGTTACTGATATTGCGTTTAGTGAATAACTGGTGGAAAAAAATAAGATATTGCAGACAGCCCAACCTATCCATATGTTGTGAAAATGTGTAAAAAGAATGAAATACTGTGTACTTGGGATGTTACACCTATATAAGGATAACGTTGGAGAGAGAAAACATAAGATGACCACCAACAAAGGGAGAAGACAGCAAGCCTAAAAATTTAGGGTGAAAAGTTCTATTTTTCATTGAATTGATACAAGGCTTCCTTCTCCTATCTCTCCTCTTTGTTTTTGCAAACACAACATCATCAATCTTCTTTCCTCTCCTATCATTACCTAAGGAGAATCAAGAAGTGTTCTTGAGCTCATGACAAGGAAAAAAAAGTAGGCCGAAATTTGCTTTTGAAGTATGACTTGCTAGCATAAGTTTAAACCTACCTTAGAGAAGGTTTGGGTAGAGTTGTTGCAGTACGGATTGTCATTACTAACCATCACATATGAGGTGGTTCGTGAATATTATAGGAGATTAAGATTCATCAATGAGAAGTTACATTAGATTACAATATCTAAGTATTAAATATGTTCTTTGTTGGCTCAAATACAAAATATAGAGAAGGGTGAATCTATTTTTCTAAGCTAAGTTTGTTTTCTTAGAACTAAATTCTCTATAAACTCTATCATGCCATAATCACAATACAATCAATTAAATATGTACGTAATAAAGAAAATTAAGATAGTAGGGACAGAGAAAACGTACACATAATTTTATGGAGGTTCTGCTTCCTTTGCCTACGTTCTTTCCCTTAAGCTCCCCTCAAGGTATTGCTAAATTCAGTCTTGAAATTGGACTTTACAACACTCTTTTCAAATCTCAAGAGTGTTAGTGTAAGCCTTATGTGAAATTTAGAAATTCTTAACCTATAATTAAGATATTAAATTACAGGTATGATGAAAAAAATATCAAACTATAGATGAATAATGGGGATTTAAGCTATAATTTATTAGAGATTTACCTATTTAAGTGATTCGGAGAAATTAACCTATTCATGTGATTTGGAGAAATTAAAGATTTAATCAAAAATGAATTATAGAATTACTATATTTAAGGATAATTGGGATTAAGCTATTTATAGAAATTGAGTATTATATGATTTATATTTCTATGTATAATTTGATGATAATTAAGCTATTTAATTTTGATTATTGTGGTTAAAATGGATTAAGTAGGAAATTCAAGTTAATTGTCGAGGTTAGATTATAATTGAATGTATAATCGGAGATTAATCAATCTAATAAAGTTAATTAGTGAAGCATGGACTAAATTGAATGAAAAATTAGGACTATATTGAATTAAGTGGAAATGTGACATCCTCGTCACTACCCAAATATCAACTAACTTTTTACTTCACATGCCATTTAACTAGACTTGTTTATCAATGCATCCTTTCTTTCTTCTTATACGTCATGCTTTATTTCTTATAGCACGATATCCAATTTGCATGAATAAAATTTCTTATATGTATTTACACATGCGTCACATACATCAGGATCTCACATAACTTACATATCCTATATCCCCAAACTTCCTAATATACATTAATGAAATGTTGTACTGTACAATAGTCTGAAGCACATGATACATGAGTATACCTTCAATAGTTATTGGGAAGCGTATCTCGAAGGTACACTATAAGGTCTCAAAAGTAAGCTCCTCTATTTGGAGCGGAATTCACTTCTGGTAATCTGTATAAAAAAAAAAGTTCGTAAAAGGGTGAGTTTACGCTCAGTAAGAAATAAATGAAAAAGAACGTACTATGCCACTATATGCAGTTTTCCTGCTTGGCTCTATAATGTCATGTAAAATCATTATAAAACATGTATCATATAATTTCTTCAAATATCATATACATCTAATATCAAATAAGTCAAATACTCTCAATTTCCTTTAATTCAGTTGAAATCACATTTACAAATACAATTAACTTCAATTTCAAATAACTTCAAATACTTTCAAATACTTTCTTACGAAATCACTTGCAAATATTCAAATAACTCATATATATTCATATACTTCAAATACTTTCATATGTATCAATTCACTTGGAATTGAACATACAAATAACCTTCAAATACTTATGGAGACATTTGACACCCAATAAAATCATGCACTAAATAAATCCCGTAAGGGATGCACATATAAAGTGGCGTACCCACGCATGGGCCAGGGATCCTCCCCTAAGCCAAAACATAAGAGACATATGGCATTGTCTATAGACCACAGTGAACACTAGTCAGGTGACATCTGTGGCGACCGAGGCCTGACTTATGGTCCTCAGCCCAAATACACATAACACATAATCTTAGGGACTTGATCAGAGTCCCTTCAACACATATCGATAGTGCATAATCATTAAGTAGTTCATTGTCTCAAAACATTAGGTAGCAAAACTACTTCTTAGAAAACCATTGCCTTCCAATAAACATTCTTATATACTTTAATGATAATTCAAATACATTTATATAAGTAAATATAAAATTTATTATTTTCAAAGGGGGCAGTTGACTGCTATTTTAGGGCAGTCGACTGCTATAGCATAAATAAATTTTATAAATTTATTTTCTTTTTCCATTTAAATTATTTAAAAATTTCAAATATACTTAGGGCAGTCAACTGGTCAAATAGGGCAGTCGACTGGTCCGCAAACAGAAACTTTTTCGAGAAAATGCAGTCGGCTGGCTCTTTGGCGGTCGACTGGTTTGCAACCAGAATGCTTCTGGAAAAATGGCAGTCGACTGCTATATAGGGCAGTCGGCTGCTTTAAATCGGTTTCGGAAAAATTTACGTCACGAATGGCTCTGAGCAGTCGGCTGCTATTTAGGGCAGTCGGCTGCCCCGAGCCAAATCGTAACTGGGCGAAAACCGTGATTTTAAACCTTCCTACACTTAAAACAGCTTTTGTTTCAAACCACATATGCAACCAAAAAGGAACATAGTCTCCCTACGTCCGTTACACATATTCCTTACCCTCGATTCACTTCGAATATGCAAATCCCTTGGTTGCACCAATTCTTGCCTTTTACTTCCTCAAAGCTGCATAATTCATAACAAATCAAACCTTTAAGAAACCTTTATAACTATACTCTACCAACTCAACTTAACTCCAAACCATAAATGGAATTGAGAAAATCAACTTCTATCCTTACCTTTGTTATTCATCAAAATTTCAGAATTTCAGATCTCTTCACTTCCTTGGATTCAATCCACCAAACTTCAGATATATTTTAAACTAGTGATGAGGAGTATTTTGAGTTAAATAAGCTTAGCGATTTGATGAAAGGAGTGATGGTTTGTCAAGGCAACTATGGAGGAAACTTAAGGAATTCTGGAAATGAAGGAGAGGCAACGAGAGGGAGGGCTGGGAGTGTTGCTGCCGATTGGTGATGGCTAAAGATGGTGACTCATGCCATTTCATTTAATGCCATCCTTATCCCATAATCATCTCATCTCAGCCATGCTTCCTTTTTGACTATGCTTTTGACCCTTCTTTGACCATTTAATTCCTTTTTCTTCCATTCATATCAGCCACATCTCAATTAACTAACCAAAAATTCTGATATCTATTTTATCATCCAATTAAATCATTTCCTCTTAGCCCTTAACCTTTTGGCTCTTTAACTCTTTGACCATCATTATTTGACCATTCATTTAAGTGGTCTCTTTTCTTCCATATAACACTTGGCTTTAATTACACTTAATTTTCTGATATTAATTCTTTTCTCATACTTTAAATATTTTCCTGATATCAAAATAATTTCTTTGACTAATTGACTATCAATTTCATTATTCCTTCATATGTCTCATACATCAGAACTTTACATTTATTTAATTATTTCAGCTGGAATTCTTCACAACTATAAGAAAATTACATGAAATTAGGGGATTTCACAGGAAATTAGTAAAATACACTCTTTTTGATATGAACCTTACCGAATGAAGATGAGATTCAATAAACAACATGAAGAACACTCAAAGAAAAACAAGAACAAGTTAAAATGTAGAAAGTAAAACAAAGAATTAGAGATAAAACCAAGACCTGTTGTGTAGAAACACAAGAACCTATGGTATTGGACCTAGACCCATTGCCTAGAAAAGTAAGAACCTAGGGTATAAATTGGTGGAAAGTAGAAGAACGCCATAAGGAAGACCTTGATAAGTTCAAGAGTTCTCAAGAGAACCAAATAGAAGAGATCTCTCAATTTTATAACTCAAATTAATTGTTTCTACCCAAAGGGTTACATAGCTATTTATAGGCAAATAGCAAACTTGCAGAACAAGTAATAGGAATCATACTTTTCTAACTTACAGAACAAGAAATAGAAATCCTACAATACCTATTAAATAAAAAGGAATTGGGTTTAAATTAAATTAAGACAATGTTCAGCCCAATAAGACATAACTAAATAAAATAAGTATAACATTTGGCCCAATTGCACTAGGCCCAATTTATGCATCGGCCTAATTGCATTTCAGCCCAATACTTGTAAATCTTCAAGAAGGTTGAACCTGAGCTTGGATCATATTGTAGAAGGCTTTGTCATCCTCCATATTCAAGCTTTGTTGGGCTTTCTCTCTAGCAATATTAACGAAACCAGCTAAGGCTTTGTTGCATTATCTTTGTTTTAGCTCTTGTCATTAGACCTCCATGGATGCTCAGAGGATCATGATCATCATGAACATAACTTGGGCTTTGTGAGCTTGATGGGCTTCCATCACTTTTGTAATTATTATTTTGCATGTACCTCTTTTTGAAATTTTCCATCACTTAACGTTTAGCCAATTACAGGTTGAAATGTGGCAGCCATGGGAAATTCCACCCATTACGATAGGCATCATCTTCACTTTCCACCATTTCCTTCATCTTTTATTTTTAGAGAGAGAAAATCCTAAGAAAATTTTAGAGAGAGAACTATAAATTGAAGGAGTAAACCTTGAAACTTTTGATCAAGAAGGAAGAGAGGTAAGAAATTTATGTTTTTATAGTTTAAACATGAGCATATTAAATTTTTGCATAAATTGGAGTTACTTTGGGGTCTGAAATCTAGAGAGAGAAAATTGGGATTTAGCTTAAAACTATGATTTAGAAACTATTTCACTAATATTTGAAGCCAGAAATGGATTTTTGGTAGTATAAACATGAACATATAATTTTTGGCAAAAATTGGTGTTAGCTTGTGGTTTGAAATTTAAAGAGAAAAAATTTGGGGTTTATATTGGAACTATTATTTAGAAATCGTTTCACTAAAATTTGAGGCTAGAAATGGATTCTCGATAGTTTAAACATTAATATATTAAATTTTGGCAAAATTTGGAGTTAGTTTTGGGTTCGAAATTTGGAGAGAGAAAATTTAAGGTTTAACGTGGAAATAGGGCTTAAAAAATGAGTTACTGGAATTTGAAACTAGAAATAGAATCTCAATAGTGTAAATATGAACATATTAAATTTAAATAACAATTTGAGTTCGTTTAGGTTTGAAAGTCAAAAGTTGTACTTTTTCATTTAGGGTTTGACATTTTGATAAAAAGTGTTGACTTATGATAATTTGGAATTTGGAGTGAGTTTTGAAGGTCATATTGATGAACATGAGGTGTAGGTAAGCTTTGGTAAAGTTAACTTACCCTATGTTTGGATTGGGGGTGGAAAAGGAAAGAAAAGGGAAGTTAAGTAAATAAAGGAAGGTTGTAAACCTTTCTCTTATTTGAAAAAATTTTTTAGCTAAGAGAAAGGAAAGAGAGGGGGAGTGAGCACCCCTTGCTTTCCCTTTACTTACTCAATTTTTTTTAAATCCTAATTTGGGGAAGACAGAAAGGAAAGGAAACTTGAAAAATATTTTAACATGTAAATTATCAAATTTAATCTTATTATATTATAAAATTTAAAACAAAAGAGGTTATTATTGGGAAAGAAGCATTATAATGAGTCATTTCCTTTCCTTTTCATTATTTAACTAAACAAAAGTTATTAGGATTACTTTCTTGGCCTTTCCTTTATCAATTTTAGTTATCCAAATAAGGAGTATATGTACCCTTTCCTTTCTTCTCTTTTCCTATAATTTACATTCCTTTCTGTTTCATTCCTTTCCTTTACTAATGTTTATCCAAATATAGTGTTAGTGTTTGACAAAGTCAAACTCTAAAGTTTGACTTTGAGGGAAAAGTCAATCGGAGTTCAACTAAGTGAGGAAACTAATTGATTAATGAAATTGAATTGAAATATGAATAAAATTGATTTAAAGGACTTAAAAATTAGAGTTTGACTTTTGCAGGAGGTTATTGATTTCAATCACATGTAGATTAAGGAAAGTTGGAAATTGAGGAATAAGGATCCAAATTGGCCAAGAGTTAGTAAGTTAAATAATTCCTTTTTTTTTTATCATTAACAGGTATCATGGAATCTTAATATTTCTAAATAAAATAATCTTTTAAAAATGATTATGGTTTCGGATTACGAAATGTGAAATTATGTAAGTATTCAAATAAAGTTTCTTTGATTTTCCATTAGTACCTGTTGCGTCTAAAACCTATACCACAAGTGCACAGGTCACGACAAGTAATAAAATTAAAGAGTGAGTAGAGTATCGTTCCCACAAAGATTATATAGATTGTTTAGCTAAGTACTAAAATTAGTCATCCTAAGTTTATTCAAACAATTGAATTGTGAAATAATTAACCTAACAAGCTAACAATCTGCCTTAAAAAATTACTAAACCAATGATTAAACTAATATAATAATATCCTAAACTTATAAATTTAATATAATATCAAAACTAACTACACATGAAAGAGCCATCAACTAAAATCAAAACTAAAGCATAAACTAATAAAGAATCATGCAAAATTTACAGCACAAAACGTCAACTAATTGAGCCACATGCAAAATCTGCCTTATAGCCACGTCTCCTTGCACTACAAAAGCCATGCATCCAAGCCACCTGTACAGCCAGCACAAGCATAGCAGCTAGACTCCTCTACATCCAACAAAAACAGCCACGCCATTGCACAGCCCAGTGCAACTAGCTTTTGCCTTCACTTGACACTGCCCCAGGCAAGCTTCATGATTTCCGCTCCTTCACTGCTCAAACTTGTTCCAAACAGCAGTAGCTGTAGTATATCAAAGTCCAACACTGTCACAACCTTTAATATTGAATATTCGTTCTATTTTCATATATCTTAATTACTTTTAGTTGAGCTGTCTGTAGTGTCCACTTATACTTAAAATTTTTAATCATTATTATTTAACCAAAACTTAACCAAAATCCAACTACTTGGGCACTATATATATATATATATATATATATATATATATAAGCTCAAAATTTCATTCAATAAACTAATTCAAAATTTACGTCTCAAGTATTAACATACATACATGTAGCACTATACATAAACAGTCTGAATATATAAAAGATAACTCGTGAGGGATACCAAAATCAGGTCCCCCTGAGCAGACGAGAATCTACTACAAATAATCTGGAAGGAAAAATAAGGGGGTGAGCTTACAACCAGTCATATATATACATACAATACATGATACAATGCATTACTATATGCAGTGTTTAGAATCATGCTCTTTTACATAGAAAACATTAATCATTTGGGCACGATATCGGAAATGATACTATAGTGGATTAGATAACTAGGTTGAGTACAGAAGGATGCTTTGAAGCACCTTACTTGTCCTGGCATCCAGTTCCAACGATAGGGAGTTTAGTAACATTTGATTCAGTCACAGAGTTCTACAAACATTTCTAATAGCTTATACTGTACAATTTTATAAAACATTTAGGAAATTGGTTCTAAAACACTCCGTAAACAATATAAATCACTTTCAGACAAATAACGTAGGAATTACAAATCATAAAACATATTTAACATGTATAATGAAATCAGAAACTAATAAAGTATGGGAGTGCCTGGATCTATGTTTACCAGGGATTTACCACCCCAGTAGAAACCATATAGTGGAGATTAGGCTTCACCTAATAGACTCCTGCAATATAAGTAGACATATGGCCATAGTCAAAGGGCCACAGTGTACAATAGCCAGTTGACAACTGTGGGTGTTAAGGACTGGGCTAAGGTTTAACAGCATCGAAACGGAACAGAATAGCCTGTACTTGTAGGTAGCTATGGGGCCAATCGTCTCAACATAATTCATAAATTATTTCCATTTTGTTTACGGAGAAAAATTCAATAAATCATATCTTCAATCAATCCATAAAGTATCAAATTCAAAAAAGCATTATACTTGTAGTATAAAAATTCATCAAATATTCTCAGTTCAACAACCAACGTTCAAAATATTTTATTTACGTACAGCAGAAACATGAAGACATGGATGCATAATGAAACGTGTAAAAACTAGTGAAAATCATTCAAAAATTCAGTTACAAATTTAGTATGCATAATGCCACATTTAGAAGTTTTAACCCCAAACACATGTAACTACATTCTTTCACTTCTAAAAACCATACCAAGTGATAAGTTTGGGCATTTAGGTTTGTTTAAGAAAATTTCGGCAACATAACGTTACTTTTTATCCTAATCTCCTTGCACAAAAACACAACTTAAACCCTTAGTCCAGTTTCACAATTTCAAATCAAGCTATCAATTCCAATCTCATAAAAGGTAGATTTTATCAAATCAATACAACGTAGTATCCCTACGCTTCATACGTATATCTCTTACATATCAAATTCTCGTTGTTTCGCCCGTTAGCACCTGTAACGTTCGAAATTATGAAATTCCGAATTAACTTTTTCCTTTTTGTTACTATTTTTCTCATTCAATCACTCTATATCAATCGGTTTGCATTCAGTGTCGATGTAAGTTCAATTCTATAATTCTCATTACCAGTAAAACTTTAAATCATTAAATTTATTAAACCATCAATAATAAATAAGAAATCATAATAAAACTATAATATAATATTTATAATTCTATTTATAACAGTTCAATATAATTTACATTCCACTAGATCATGTATATTTTTCAATTGAACACTAAACTGATTACATTCTGTTTACAAATAAATCTGCTGTGCATTTATTAGTTTGAATATAAATTTAAAATTCTGCATGTACCTATACTCCTTTAGCAATCTTCTTCACTACCTTGCAACGACTGTAATCACGCACACGGAAGGGCTATTTGGGATGGTGAGTAAAGGGGTGAGCTTTAGGGAAAGTCCAATAAGAAACATATATATAAAAGTGCATATTATATAAAAATAATTCAAAAATGAATATTAAAATATTAAAAATCATTTTATGCAGTAACGCTTTATGTAAACAGTTTATATAAATCACTTCAGCATACAATGCAGTAAAGCAATTCATTTAAAATCGTTAAATAAGATAAATGCAAGTGTATCGAGAAAACATATACTGTAAAACTTGTATCACTTCTTTCATCACTTTTGTTACAGCCCGTGACCCTATTTTTTACCTTATTCTATACATCTTGTTTGGTTGGGCTGTCTATAATACTTTACTTTTCTTTTACATATAAACAATTTCACATTAAATTATAATATGAGTTACATCCCCTATCTTAATTCATAAGGCAGTAGTACTGTATGTCGTAACGATTTTCGTCCGGGGACTCGATCGCTAGACGATTTTGGATAAACACAATAAAGAGGAGTCGCCACCAATCTTTTTTTTTACTAGGTGTGATTGGTCACCGAAAATTATTTATCTTTTTAATAAAATCTTAAAACTAATTAAGTTTTATCAAAAAAATAATTTTTAGTCTGCGAAAACAAAGTTTGGGTTCGGGAGTTCGGTTACGCGTGGGGAAGGATTAGCACCCCCACAACGCCCGTTACAAAAACGGTACGACTTAATCATATATTATCCCTTTGATCTTAATTTAAATATTTAAAAGAATTTCATTTATTTCGAAATCATTTTGCTATTTGTTTTATAAGTGAAAATCTTTTGCATTGAAAATTATTCTGAAATACTCCAATACTTTTGGTAGCATTTCGGATAATTTTCTCACCTAGAGATTTCTTAAGAATCGCTACTTGCGATTTCTATAGAATCCCATCCTTGGGAGATTTGCACTTATTTTAAAATTTCATGAATGCAAATGATGCAAACAAAATAGATATGATGCACATGAGAAATATATTATTTTATTTTATTTTTATTATCTTTTATAGTTATATTATTGTTTTTGAAATTTATTGATTTTATAAAATTTTATTTTTTTATTGAAAAATCATACTAAATATCCCAATACGCTGGTAACATTTAGCATATCCTTCTCACCTAGAGATCAGTTAGGAATCACTACTTGTGAATTCCGTAACATCTCATCATTGGAAATAATTTTGAAATCTTGTTTATTTGTTTAAAATTTTTATTTATTTATTTATTATTTATTATTGGTTTTTAGTGTTAGTTTATTTCATACAAGTTAGTTATATTAGATATCTTAATATCGAACTAAAATTATTTAAATACCCCAATACGCTGGTAATATTCAAATATTTTATTTCGACCCTAAGGATAATCAAACAATCACTACTTGTGATTTCTAAGGAATCCTATCATCGGGACCTTTTATATTTAAGATGTGTATTTACATTTATTTATTTATCTTAAATTTTTACCTATTTAAAAGTTTTTTTTTATTTCTATTCACTTACTATTTTCTTGTATTTACCCATTTTTTATATTATTATTTTTAATACCGTTTTTTTTAATTTATTTTTTTTATACTAAGAAATCTTATTAATATTTTCTTTGTATCGGAATAAAATCATTTAAGTGTCCCAATACGCTGGTGACATTAAAGATTTTGTTTCGATCCTAAGGATTGTCAAAGAATCGCTACTTGCGATTTCTAAGAAATCCTATCATCGGAATAATTTAAAAAAAACATTTCATTTTTCTTATTTATCTTTATTTGTTTTCATTATTTTATGGAATAATCTTTTTATCACCTTAGTATATTTGTATATCTTTGGAACTAGGAATAATATTTGATTCATAAAATATCACTTTTAATGTTTATTTGAAAGAAACGTTCCAGAACAACACCAAATCTTTACTATTTTTATTTTAATTCATACAATATTTTTATTATGTATAATCTTTGAAGGGACAAAATATATATTTTATCTAAAAGCTATAAACGGATGACATGTAAAGAAACAACAAGCACATATTTGATTTAAATAATAACAAGCTTGCCTTTCTTTATTTGCAGTACTCGTTCTTCCTCTTTTCTTGGGCTGGAATGGTGCAACGAGAAACAGCAGAGGACAGAAGACTGGCACAGGCGATCGCAGCAGAGGGGAAGGAAATATGGATCAGCAGCGTGCGGCGTTGATGGATGCAAAAGGTGACGGTGCTGGTTGAGCAGGGAAGATGGTGCAGGCGGTCGAAGATAGCTGGACAAGGAGATGCAGTATGAGGCCGGTTTCGGTGAAGCAGAAGTGATTATCGTGATGATGGTGGTGTTTGGAACGCAGGGAAAGCAGCAATAGGGGACTTCTACGCCAAGCAAAATGCAACAGCAAAGGCAGCACGTAACAGGTCTGGACAACGCAAGGAAAGGTGTTGAAGATGGTTCGGTCTTGGTTGTGAGGTGAAGAAGATGGGGCTGTGTTGACGAGGATGATGGTGAAACAGAAATGCAGCGCAACTCTGCACTTCTTTTTGTCTAACTGTTGCGTTTTGATGGCCTTCCTTTCCTCCTTTGCAGTACACATTCTTCTTCTTTTCTTGGAGTTAGATGGTGCAACAAGAAATAATAGAGGACTGGTGCAGGCGATCACGGCAAAGAAGAGAGTCGAGTCGTGCAGGTGATATAGGATAGCTTCAGATGGTGCAAGAAGCGTGGCTTGGTGATGATGGAATCAGAGAAAAAAGGTGGCGCGGATCAGAATAAGAGTGTTGCAGCCCCGAGTAGTGTTGGGTTGAGGCGTGGGCAGCAGGTTGAGGATGATAGATGGAGGACTTCTTAAAGCAGCAGTGGCGTGAAGATAATGGTGATTTACGGGACAGCAAGATGAATGACAACTCAGAACAGAGTAGCAACGATGGTAATCGGTTCAGAGAAGGATCATGGCTGCAGATCAGCAATGGTGCAAAGCAAGATATGGGTGACTGTTAACAATGAAAACGATGTAGCAGCTTGTGCGAGGAAGATGGTGACTCGGCACGGTGCAGATAGGCAAGCAGTGGCAAGAAGTGACTTACGGCGTGTGAGACAGCAGGCTTGGCGGTGACATTGGGTAATGAAGTTGGTAGTGATGATATGAGGAAGATGATGGATGGTGAGCAGTGAAGATTTTTTAGGGTTTTTCTCCCGTGTCTTTTTTTCCTTTAGGGTTTCTAGGTTTTTTTTCAAGGTTTTTTTTTTCAAGGTTTTTTTTTCTGTGTAAAAAGTCTCCTTTTTTTTAAAACCTCACCGACCCCCATCTTATGCAATGGCTTTAGATGGCCATTTAAAGAAAATCCTTTAATTTTGACTTTTCTTTCCTTTTCTTTGCAATTTTTATTTCATTAAATTTTTGTGATTGATTTTCTTGACAAATTACATCCCTAAGTTTAAGTAATTGACTTGGGTATTAATTCATTCCATTTTTGCCGTTAATTTCATTTATTTGTGGTAACAAAAATCAACATTGGTCAACCCATGATATGCAAATGATATATATGGTGTTCACACGGGAGATTTTAGGGTTTGACCAAAATTTATTTCATTTCATTTTTTTTATTTTTTAATTTAATTTTTTTAAAAAAAAATTACCCGGACAAAATTCAATGTCTACACTGTAGATATGTCTAAATACAGAAAATAAATGATCATACCTCATTAAATAAATCTAGCTGTCGCATCATCCTCAAATGCGCAGCCGTAATCCTTTATGTGTCAGACTCTCACTCTTTGAAAACCTGAAATGTTAAAATTAAGGGGTGAGCAAACCACGGCTCAATAAGGGAATTATATGCCTCACTTGATACTCAGCTATCTATATGCTGAAATATTTTTTTTTCATTTTTCCTATGGGCTCTAGGCTTGCATGTAGGAAGGATACTACAGTCGGCTAGGAATCCGGATGGAGTAAGGTAGGTATTTTGAAATACCTATCTTGTCCCGGAACCTAGAAGCAACTGTAGAAAGTAATAAATTTCTTTTCGTTTGACATTTAAATCCTTTTACCTTTTCATTTCATATCATTTCCATATTCTTTTCAAAATAATGCTTATATGAAATAAAACATTTAAATAAAGTAACTAATATTCGTATATTCTTTGAAAAGAATATTAGTTAAATCATCATCATTCTCATTTAAACTCATTTCATATTTTACTGTACAATCATAATTAGTATAGTACTTTAAATAGCAAAATAAGCTATAAATTCCTTTTCATACACCATATAAATCATTTAAATCTAATATTCAATTTAAAGTTTAAAATAAGAATATTAGATTTATTTTCCTCCTCTTTCCTTTTGAAAACAAATCACATATTCATGTCACATATTCAATTTAAAATCATAATAAGAATATTAGACTTATAAACTCTTTTTTTTCCTTTTGAAAACATATTACATGTTCATATCACATGTCATATGAAAATCATCTCATAGTACTAAAATCAGTACTAAAATAAGCATTTTGTAGAATGCTGTAAATCATTTTCATTTCACGTATCACATATCATATAAAATATTTTCATTTCACGTATCACATATCATATAAAACATTTTCATATATGGAGACTGAGGCACGCCCAGCCCGTCCACTAGGTCGTTACTCGTATCATGCTATAGACCCCGAAGGGTATAAAATTATCATGTTAGATCTATGGTCATAGTCTATAATTGTCCTCAGCGGATCATTGATCAGGTGTCGGTCGGGACTACATATCACATATCACATATCAGCATGATAAGGTTGCCAACTAGTCTCAAAACATTATTTTTCCTCATCAATAAACCTTTATGGAATTTATAAAATTTATAATTTCATAATTTAAAACCATAAAGGTTAGAAATCATTTAGTGAATATTTATAAAAAATATTCATAAAAATATTCACTGTATTTCACTTCATCTTTCGTCTCATATTACGTGAAATTTATCTATCCTGAGAATTTTTGGTGATTTCATTATCACTATTCTCGAAAACATGAATATTTTAAAATCAATTCTCATTATATTCATGTTTTATGAAAATTAATAATTTCCTCATTTTTTGTGATTTAATATCGAATTTCGGAAATAAAATCATTTAATATGATTTTACGTACTTTTCTAAAATTTTCGGCAGCCACTAACCTCCTACACGAAAAATACAGTTTATAATTTCCAACCAGTACTTCATCGCAAATTTCCAACCAATCATTCATCAAAATATTTTCATAAAATATTTCGTAATTAAAAACAATGCAGACTGAATATCCTTACACTGCTGCACATGCATCCCTTACCTTAGTATACTGTAGAATATGCTTTAAGTTGCACCACTACGCCTCTTATATCGTCAAATTATAAACTGCAAAAATAACAGTTTACTATAATCAATTTTCGACATCAATTATATAAAATCCCTTTATTTATTAAACTATTTTTTAAAAATTATCATTTCTTATAATTTCTCTATGGTAGATGAACATTCCATTTACTTTTCTATTTTCTGTTTTGGCTTTATTTGCCATTTCCAAACTTTAATTCATCTTCCTTTTAATGACCAATTGTCATTCCTTGTGTATAAGCTTATTTGGCTTATGTGCTTTATTTCTCATGTTAGTACATATATTCCTCCTCTTTATAAATTTCCAGCCTTTAAGTAATTTAGCATCGCCCAATTTGTGACCCATTTACGTCACCTTTCCTTGTCCCCTCCTATGGCCGAATATTTCTCTTCATTTACTAAGCCTATTTGGCTTATAATTTTTCATTTTCCATAGTATTACATTTGTTTTATCCTTGCATATTTTCAGCCTTCTAAGTTAGTCAATTTCTCTCCACTTTTCTTTACCATTCACGCCACTTCCTCTGTCCTTTATTTTGGCCGAATGGTCTTAGTTAAATATAAGTGGTTTATTCATTTTATATACATATATGTATATATTAATCATAGTTGACACATTGTTTCTACCCATTCAGCCAAGTCAAACCTAACGTTTCTTTTCTTTCCTGATGTCTACTGTCCAACCGAAATCTCCATTTATTTTCTGTTTGCAGCCAACATTGGTTTCAGTTTATATCATTCTATATTGAGGCTACACCTAGTATATTTTTGGATGCCACAACTTCAGTTTTCACACACACAAAGTCATTTAAAAGTCAGCCACCCATTCACCTTTTCTTCCACTTTTCGGCTGCACAATTTGGCCAACAATTCTTCTCCAGTTTCGGCTGTACAAACAGCCTATTTTTCTTCATTCTTTAGCCACCTTTGTTGACCATAATAACACTTCTTTATTTTCCCCTGTTCCACGTGAACTCTACCTAAACTAAAATCATGTTTTTTATTTCCTTCTTATTTTATTTTATTTTATTTTTCATGGCTGTTATGGTTTCAGGTTCAGCTTGATTCCATTTTCACGTGAATCATCCTCATCAACACCTATCTTCCTTCTTTCTAGCCATCACAACCGAACCCTAACTCTAACTCATACATATCCTTATTTCAAATAACAGATATAAACAACATACTTCTGCTCATAACAGCCAAAATTAACAAATAAAGGCTCATAATTTCTTAGCTGAATCTTTACCTGTACAGAGCAGATTTTCCACGTTGCTTCAACTTCTGTTTGGAGGTATTCCAGCTATGTTCTTTGGTGTTTTACAAGCTTAAAAATCAAGGTCTATTTTCCCTCTAAAAATACTCATATTCTTAGCTGAAAACAAGAGAATTTCTGTTGAAGAAATGAGGGTTACAGCACGTGAGAACAGAGGAGAATTCGTGATGTTCATCAGGAAATGAAGATGACGATACAGCTGGAAATAAAAGCAAAACCATGGTGTGTGTTGGCTGTATTTTATTAGCCAACATTAATTATTATTATTATTATTTTTTTGATAGATTTTCCTACTATATTTTATTGTTATTATTTTTATACCTTTTATGTTTTCTAAATTTTTTTTTTTCAGACCAATACATATAATTCTGATTTTCATATCAGAATTTTCTTTTGTACATGTCATAATAGTTATTTTAGCCTACTTAAATTATGTAATTGATCCTTTCTTAATTCCTTTGCCAACCATTTAAATTTATCCAAATTAATTTCCTCAACTTCATCACTTCCGGAATTTCCTACAATATTCCATCTTGTAAATAATTTATTTATTTACTTATCTTCTCTATTTACTTTAATATTAAATTTTCAAATATTTAATATCAAAATATTAAAATTCGCAGTTATTACAACTTTTCAATTAACTCATGTACTATGCTCATAAATCAAATCATTCAATAAATTAATCACCTGTCAAATATCACATATCGACAGAAAATAATCTCCCAGAGATTCATGCACAATCTTGTATCCCCGAAGGGACCTCGTATCCCTGTAGGGACGATCACATATCTCGTAACAATGGCCACTGTCCTATCACAGACCGCACTGGTCAGGTGCTCACTATGGAAACCTGTGGGTTTGACCATAATTCCCACAGTCATATCATGTAAAAGGGAAGGTCTAGGATATCTCCCAGCCTAATAATCAATATCTCGTATGCACAATTTTCAGGAAGACATTAATCTCGTAAAATCATTTCATATAAATCCATTCATGTAAATCATTTCATGAAATTCATTTCGTGTAAATCATTTCATATAATTCAAATCATATAAGTTGTCTCATGTAACACAATTCATATAAATCATTTCTTGAAGTTCTATTCATGTAAATCTTTTCATCTAATGCAATCCATGTAAATCATTTCATATAATCAAATTCGTATAAATCATTTCATATAATGCAATTCATGTAAGTCATTGCATGCAATTTAATTTGTGTAAATCACATCATGTACTCATTTCACATAAATCATTTCATGTAATTCAATGCATATAAATCATTTCATTTAAATCAACTTAAGTAAAACATTTCATATAATGCAATATTTAAACTCGTAGGAATTAAAGATAATTTCTATTTCTTTATTCAAGAAAATTAGGTAAGAAACGATTAAAACGAGATTTTCGAGAATTTTTAATTGCAAGTAAAACATATCATATGCAACTCCTATTCATGTTTCTTTCCTCAATCTACAGTGTAAAATATCAATCCAATATCACCACTATGCCACTTATTCCTCCAAATTTCTAGCTGCAAAAATAACATCAAATAATTAACTCTCATTACTATCAATAAAATTTCCTTTACTTTTCTTAACTTCCATATTGACTATTTTCACTTAATAAAAATGATATGGAAATTCATGAATTTCATTTGGCGAATTTTGACCAATTCATTATGTTTATTCTTTCCTTATCATCATTTCTCAAATAATTTCTATTTACTTCCAACTAAATCCTACACTTTTATTACTATAAAATTTGGTTATTTTTATTTTCCTTTAATCTTGGCCGAAACCCTCTTTTACTCTCATGTTTATTATTTCCCAAATTTTAGTTTCACCAATAGTTTCTTATTTCTTTCTTAATATTTATTCTTTTATTGCCAACACCAATCTTATATTAAATTTACCATATTTTCATTAGAAACATTATGATCGAATACTCCATAAGATCATATACTTATAAATTTCCAAATTTTCTTCTTGAATATTCCTCATGTATTTCTTATATTAATTTTTACCACCATCACTTATCCAAATCATTCCTATCTTCATCATCTCATCATGGCTGGCTGCACAATTCTACTTCAAACCCATGTTTTTACTATTTAAATTTTATGATTACATTTATTTCATGACAGCCCTTATTTTCTAAACCATACACGCCATCTTCATTCTCCTTCCACTTTGGCCGAATGGCCCCTACCAAGCTAAACCTATCACTCGCTTTGCTTATAATTTCTATTGTCTTCAGCCACTAAAGTCAGCCTAGTTTCCCTTTATTTTCTACCATCGGCTGCCAAAGACAGCCAAGTCTCCCCCTTCATTTCACGTCAACAGCAGCAAACAGCCCCCATTTTCTTTTCATTTTTCATGCCACTTACAGTCCACTTTCCCTATCATTTCCTCTATTTTTCCTCTACAACCGGTTGACTAAATTCATGTTTGTATTAATTAAGTTTAATAGCTATTTTTATTCCACCATCAGTCACCATTGTTGACCTCTTTCACGCCACCAATCTAGAATCAGTCAAAAATTTTCCTTAAAATTCTTGGCTTGCTGCACATGGTGTCCAATTTATATATATATATATATATAGATATATCTATATATATATATTTATTTTATAAGTCTATGACTACATTTAATTATGGCCAAGTTTTCATCTCCATTTCCCTATCATTCACGCCATCAGCAGTTTATTTCATTTTATTTTGTTTTTCTGTTCAGCCTTCATATTCTGTCTTCACGCCACACCCACACACAGAGCCACATTCAGCCCCTCAAAATCACAAAATCGAATACCTCAACAAGTTCTCTACCAAGTTTTCAGTTCAAACAATACTCACACACATCATCTACTCATTAAATTCAACCATAAACTAAAGACATCTTTACAAGAGACCATGGTTGCCATATATTTTATAATCAGTCCTTATATTCAGCCATTCACGTCATCATCTTCAAATTCATCCCTCAAACCACATGGCTGAACATCCTAACTTGTTTTATATATATTTTTATTCCAAATCATGATCAAATACTTCATTTATTCATCCAAAGCAGCCATGAATAAGAGACAAAAGTGCATGAAAATAAGGCTGGAAAGTTACCTATGTAGTAAACGTTCCTGGCAGCAACAGGACAAGGGGTTTTTGCTAGTTTTTGGCTAGGCTTTTTAAATGGTTTAAGAGCTCTTGAGGTAGGAAATATTTTTCATGAAGGAACCTAAGTGATTTGTGAATAAAAGAGGGGGTTACACTAGGGGAGACGTGAGAATGACTTGAAGAAAATGGCAGCAACCAAGCCAATGGAAAACAGAAAAATACAACAGAAATGAGGCGGGGGAGAAGGCTGTAGAATTGGGTAGAAATTCATGTGTTGTTATTATTTTATTGGTGGACAATTTTATTTTATTTTTATTTAAATCTGATATGCAAAATACCCTTATAAAAGTCATTTATTTACCAAAAAAATGCCAATGCACTGTGTATTCTGTCCAGGTCAAAATTTTATTAAAATTTTTTATTTATTTTATTTAATTTTTTTCTGTGTCAACTTGGCCAAAAGTTGACCCATTTTGACCGGTCCTTGAAAATGAATAATTTGACTTTGAACAACTTCACTAATTTCATTTCTATCCCACTTATATTTTATTATTTTCATTTTCAGTTTTAATATTTTAAAATTTATTATTTTTCCTATATTTAAGTCAAATAAGGTCAAAAGTTGACTTTCAAGGTAGTTTGACCAAATATGGGTAGTGAAATTACTAAACTACCCCTAAGCGAATGATTTTTATTTCGTTCGTGTTGTTTTTAGCATTTTCGCATAATTCAATTCACATGCTAGATCCACGTGAAACTTCTTTATACGAAGCTTCTCCTACAATGGTCGGTAGGTTCAAATTCAATTTGGTTTAACCATTATTTAGAAAATTTCTTCCGAGGTATGGATACGATCGTCATTTTCGAATTTGTTGGGCTTGAACTGAGGTATGCTTATCTTAAGGAATTCGAAAACACGGTCTTCTTGACTTTTTAGAATTTTGTGCCCAATTTTCACATTTTTCCACTTCAGAGGCTATCTGAGTTACAGATTACCTTATAGGGCCCACTTGACTATTTTCCCCGATAACTCTCTAACATATGGGAATTTATTTCCGTAACTTCACTTGATATTCCACGTTAGCACCTTCAATAGATATAGGGAGAATAGAGAATTTTGGACTCCCACAGCATCAGTATCGTTTTCCTGACTTCCAAGCTGCAATTCACCACTTAAACGTAGTCAATTCACCACACTTCAGTTACAAAGAATATTTAACTCATTGAGTGCTAATACATTGCCTATTGTAGCCCTAAATCCGGTCTACTTTATACCGTTGCTAACACTACAACTAGCGTTAAAATACCTCTATTTTCACTTCTGACTGCGCCAGTAGTCTCGTATGAATTTATACATTATTTTAGAACCCAAAACACATTGAATTGAACACTCTTTCACTCCTTCAGTGTCCCCTTCACCTTAGCCGAATTCATTCTCTCTCCTACATGTCTTATTTCAACAATTTAAGCTTAAATTCATGTTCTATGCTTATTCTACATTGATTCTACATCATTTTTATATGAGACAACATCACCTTCATACAAAACTAAACTTGGCTGAAACCTAGGAGAGAAAGTCTCTTGGTTCCACTTCCATTCAAGCCTAAATACTAGCTTAAACACCTTAAACACATAGCTTAAAGCCTTAAAACCATGAAAAACACAAGCTTTCTCTCACCTTTAGTGTTGGTCGAATATGAAGGGACTCCTTTCACCTTGATTTTGGCCACTTTGACACTTGATTTTAGTACCAAGATGTAGAGCTCTGAATTTTGTGTAGATTTGGTGAAGACTTTTCGATTTTGGTGTCTTTTTACTAGGTTCTTAAAGGTTTTCTCTCTCTTAACAAGCTTTGGCTATGGAGGAAAGATGAAGAAGATGATGGATGCCAAAATGGGATGGAAATTTCTTAAAAAACAATATCTTATAGTTCAATTTACCAAAATGCCCTTATACTTAAGAAATCTTCCAATTTTGCCCTTCACGGTTTGACTTCATTGAAAATAATTTGTCCAACCTTCAAAATATTTCATTAAATTATAAAACACCTCTATTTAACTAGCTCTAATCATTGGTTGGGCTTTTGTTGAGGTTCAACTGGTCATTTGGGTCAAATTACCAAAATACCCCTAATCGTTGAATCGCATAAGTTTCTACTTTTAGGCCTGATTTATTCTATCAGTCCATTTGGCCTAAAGCTTGATTACATGAAAAAATTATCTATCACTGATGGTTGGTCAAAAGTCAACTTGGTTTGATTGTTATTCACGAAAGTTCTATTGGCCTATGGACTTAATCGTCATTTTCTAATTTGTGTGCACGTTTTCTAAAAGATGCCTAAATAATTGAGTTTGAGGTATAGATTCTTACCATCACAATATCTAGCTCCAAAATTGAAAGATCCCAAATTTCTCTATTCTTCCTACACCTATTGAAGGTGCTAAATTAGAATATTGAGTAAAGTTATGGAAATTAATTTTCATATGTTCGGAAGTTATCGGGAAAATTGTCAAGTGGGCCTCATAGGACAATCTGTAATCCGGATGACCTCTGAAGTGGCAAAATGTGAAATTTGGGCTCGAAATACCTAAGGGTAAGAAGACCACCTTTCGAAATTCTTTAAAATGAGCACATCTAGGTTTACGTGCAACAAATTCAAAAACGACGATTTAGTCCATACCCCGAAAGAACTTTTCTGAATAACGGTTGACTTCGGACCCACAGACTATCATAGAAAAATCCTCGTGTAAAGAAGTTTCACATGGATCCAACTCTTGAACAAAATTAAACGAAAGTGCTAAAAACAATGCGAACGAAGCTAAAAGCATTTGTTTAGGGGTAGTTTGGTAATTTCACTGCCCATGACCCGTCAAACCACCTTGGGAGTTAATATTTGACAATGTTTGACCTAAAAATATGGAAAATAATAAAAATAAAATATAAATTCTTGTGAGAATTGCATATTTAGTACTTTTACACATGCAAGACTTCTCACCACTATTCAATTCCTGTGTATTTCGTAAGTAACAAAGGAAACAGTGTGGTGGGTCCCACAGGTCCTACGATGCCCGAATGTGAGAGCCCAAATTTCTCTATTCTCTCTATACCTATTGGAAGAGTTGAACGAGAATATTAAGTAAAATTACGGAAAGTAATTTTCATATATGGCACAGTTATTGAGATGATTGTCAAGTGGGCCCACAGGACAATCTATAATACGGATGCATTCTGAAATGGCAAAAATTTTAAATTTAGAGTTGAAATATCTAAAGGTCAAGAAGACCATTTTTTCAAATTCCTTAAGATGAGTCTACCTCAGTTTAAGTGCAACATATATGAAAATGACGATCGTGTCCATAACCCGAAAAAACTTTCCTAAATAACAGTCAAACTAAATTGACTTTGGACCAACAAACTATCATAGGACAATCCTCACGTAAAGATGTTTCATGTGGATCCAGCCCATGAACTGAATTACGCGAAAGTGTTGAAAACAATGCAAAAGAAGTAAAAAGAAATCGTTAAGGGGTAGTTTGGTAATTTCACTACCCATGACTGGTCAAACCACCTTTGAAGTCGATAATTGACCATATTTGACCCAAATATATAAAAGATAATGAAAAAAATATTAAATCTGAATTTAAATATATTAAAATAATGTTAGGACATAAAAGGAAATAACGAGATTGTATAAGGGCATTATGGTCATTTAACATAAGGGTTGATTAATGTGAGAGTCCAAATTTCTCTATTCTTCTTATATCTATTGAAGAAGATGAATTAAAATAGTAAGTAAAATTTCAAAAATTAATTCTTCTACGTTATCAAATTATCGGGAAAATTGCCAAGTGGATCCTATAAGGCATACGTATTTCGGAGGCTCTCTAAAATGCCCAAATATTAAATTTGGGCACCAAATGCTTAGAGGTCAAGAAGACCATTTTCCAAAATTCTTTAAGATAAGTATACCTCAGTTCAAGTCCAACAAATCTAAAAATGACAATCATGTCCATACCTTGGAAGAATTTTTCTAAATAGCGATCAAACTAAATTGACTTTTTACGCAAGAATTGTCATAGGATAATTCTTGCGTAAAAATGTTCCACATGTATCAAACTCATGAACTGAATTACGCAAAAGTGCTAAAAACAACGTGAACAAAATCGAAAATATTTGTTTAAAGGCAGTTTAGTAATTTCACTACTCATATTTGTTCAAACCACCTTGAAAGTCAATCTTTGACCATATTTGACCTAAATATAGGGAAAATAATAAAATTAAAATATTAAATCAGAAAATAAAAATAGTAAAATAAAGGTGGGACAAAAATGGAAATAATAGGATAGTGTAAGGGTAAATTGGTCTTTTCTCAAGTGGCTGGTCAACATTGGTCAACCTTTGACTTAATTGACTTAAAATAAATAAAATTTAATAAAAATAAAAATGTAAAATCTGACCTGGAAAATAATTTTACTGTGTTGTGGTATGTTTTGTAAGCAAAGGCTTTTTAAGTGGGCATTTTAGACTTTTTGAACCAAATCAGATTTTTATAATTAAAAATCTAATTAAACACCAATCAAATGATGACAACACAAGCCTTCTACCAATTTATTTAATATATAGAGGTAAGGAACATATATAGGAGCCATGTAAGAAATATTTTACTTATATTTGAATATTTTCGGAAACCAAATCGTAATTATTCGTAGCCAATTCTCCTAAACCAGAAAATAAAAATTTATTTTACATTCATACAAGTTAAATATGATTTTATTTGCATGAAAAATATTTTAATATTATTTTATATGAAATGATTTACATGAATTTACATGAATTGCATTACATGAAATAATTTTCATGAATTGCATTACATGAAACGATTTACATGAATTGATTTACATGAACTGATTGAAGATAATTGCTATTTCAAAGATTTTCTATTATTGAATTATATCATTTATGAAATTGACTTTTATTCTGATTTTATGAGAATATGAAAATGATTTTACGAGAATGATTGCTCCTTGATGATCACGCATACGAGATTGATGATTAGGGTTGGGGACTGTCGCGCAGGTCCCCAGTACCTTCCCCTTAACCACAGATGTCACTTGATTAATGCACACTGTGGTCTTTTCGACAATGGCTATTGTTACGAGGTAGGAACGACTTAGGGATGGATCCCGACCTCTTGTGGGTATGCCTAATTCCTATACAAGGTCCCTAAAGGGATACGAGATTTGTGCATGCATCTCTTGGAGACTTATTTTCTAAATTGATATGTGATATGTAACTGATGATTGATTGAATGATTTAATTTATGAGAAAAGTATATGATTTGATTGAAAAGTTACGAGAACAGTAAATGAGTTTTAAAGAAATATGATTTCATGATATAAGCACATTTATCTTATTTTAATGATATTTAAATGAATGATTTTACTGTATTAGATGAAAATACAAATCAAAATGTTATCGTACGGTTTATTGAAATTTCTATTGAAATTGTTTTATAGAAATGTTTAAATAAATTATTTTATATACTGATATCCATTGAAATTGCATTGCATAGTTATTAAATATTTTATACTGATCAATGATTTCAACGTCAATTGCTTACTCCTTATAGTTGCTACTAGGGACCGGAACACGACAGGTATTTCAAAATATCTCATATACTCTACTCGGTTACTCAACCGACTATAGTATCCTTCCTATACTGTCCTTTAGTGAGCTATTAGGAAATAAATGTTTTTATGCGTTTAATATTTATATTTAACATGCCTTTTTATAATTAATAAAATAAATGATTTTTTATTTAATTGCATATAGTATGTACTTTTATATATGTTTCTTACTGAGCTTTCCCTAAAGCTCACCCTCTTACTCACTCTCTCAGACAGCCAATCAGAGTACGTGCCAATCGCTGCGGTAAGATAATTAAAGAAAATTCTTAGAAGTTTAAAGTATCAATGATCAGGAATATGTAGAAATTTATATTTATATTCAGACATGTATTTGCACAACATATGTATTTATAATGAGATGTAATTGTTAAATTCAAGGATGTATGTGATAACCGGGAATTTTTTTATTTTTGGTACTAATTACCCGGAAATAAATAAATAAATTTATTTATGAAAATAGGAATATGACGGAATTGCAGAAATGGATGAAGTAACGGATTGAAAAATGTGTATGGAGAAATGTATTGAGGAGATTAAATTGGATATTAAGAAATCCAAAATTTAAGAAATAAAAATGTGTATATTTATATATTTATATAACTAGATTATATAAATATATTTTTATATGTTTTACATAGGTACATACGTATAAATAAGAAATATAGTATATATTATACATTAATATATATATATATACTATTTTATATTAAATAAATACATATGTATATTATTATACGTTTATGCATATAAATAAATATATATATATATATATGAAATTGTGATAACTGCAAATTTTCCTATTTTTGGTATTAAATACCCGAAAATTTAATCTTAATGCAAATAGATAATGTGAAGACCGAGAATTTTTTAAATAAATATAAGGTATCCGGAAAATTTAATTTGGACAAATTGAAATCCAAATTAAATAAGAATGAATTTGAAGAAAATAAATTTGGATATCAAGAAATCCAAAATGTAACAAGAAATAAAATATGTATTTTAATAGATTTATATAGTGATATTATATAAATATACTTTTGATAAATATATATTTATATATGGAATATATGTATATATTATACATTGATATATATACTATTTTATATCATGGAACAAATACATGTATTTTATTGTACATTTATGTACATATATAATATATATGAAATATATATATATATATAGCATTTTAAAATTTAAGTTTAAATATATAAATAGTTTATATGAAAAATATATTTTTCATATATATTGAATATATATGAGATATATGAGAAAAAAAAGGGTATATATATGTGTGTTTAAATTTTAATTATATATAATTATATAATATACTTATATATGATAATAAATAAATAACCCGATTCCCAGCCTTTTCTCCTCTGTTTCAAAACAGAGGAGAAAACAAAGTAGAAAAAAAAAGGGGAGCCGGCCGACGCCGGGAGGAGGAAGAGGTCGCGCCGCTGCCGGTGAGCCGAGGAGAGAAAGATAACGCCGGCGTCAACGGCGGGAGAAAAAAAAAGAGAAGAGAAAGCAAAGGGAAACGAAGAGGAAAAGAGAGGAAGAAAGGAGAAAGGAGATGGGGGCGATGCCGCCCGATCTGGGCACCGCCACCGCCACTATCGATGCCGGTGAAGTCAGTTCAAGCAGGATGAACGACCGGCGGTGAGAGAAAAGAGAGAAACGGGAGAGAAAAGGGGCGAAAAAAGGAGGCGAAAAAAGGAGGCCGAGACCCACTCCAGATCCACCGCCGTCCGTGTCGCCAATCGCGAAACGGAGACCAGATCCGGCTTCATGGTCGTCACGGGAAGCTTTGGGGTGGTCGAACCGCCGGAGGGTGAACCGGCCGAACCGGTTCGGCCAGGAAAAAAAAAAACAGAAAAGAAAAGAAAAAGAAAAGAAAGAAGAAAAAGAAAAGAAAAGGAGAAAGAAAAGAAGGAAGAAGAAAAGAAAGAAATAGGTAAGAAAAAAAATGAAATGAGAAGATTTCGATATATTTTTAAGGAATTTATTAGAAATTGTTGAATTATTTTCTAAATGAAAACATATGTCAATTTTTGAAATTTGTAGCAAAACAGAAATGAGGCGAATGGTGGAGTTCGCCAAGGCTCGAAAATCGAAAAGTGCGCTAAGCTTTGGGGAATAGGTAAGATACTTTTATAAAGCATTAGTAGCATCATAATGTATGTGGGATTTATGATTTTTATAGGATGCAATCATGAAATTATTTTTAACGGAATTGTGATATTTTATATATGATGCATTGATTTAATTGATATTAAAAATGCTAAGAGGACCCACAACTGATGGTGGGAGTCTTAGTAGAGACATAGGAATTGTGAGAATCAACGGCTGTGGTATAAATTGTGTTTCCCTTGCAGGAGGTTGGGAAAATTAAGCCGTTATGCTGCCAAAATTTTTAGGAAAAAGATTTAGTTTCTCCCATAAATGAAATCTTAGAAATAATTATTGAAAATAAACATGTGAAGGACTTTATTGTATTACCGGAAAAGGTTGATATTGGAATCGATAAATCAAATTATCTTAATATCTCAAAGTGGTTATCAAGCTGAGATTGAGATGAAATATATATTTGGAGGATCAACTGATAAAAGTAACGATGGTTATATAATATAAATTAAAAGAGAAAGATCGAAGTTAAAATTTAGATGGTCGATTGATTGAATTTCGGAATTTTCGATCGAGAGATGATTTCAAAAATTAATTGATTTAGATAAATGGATGTCACACACGTGATTATATGAAATTGATTATAACCTTGGGAATAGGTTTTGAAAAATATCCTCTCGTATTTGAGTGACTTGGAGAAATTTGGAGAACATGATGAACGGTCCATCTTAGTGATATGATTGAGACGATGATAATAAGAAAGTAGATCGTAATGCCGTATGGACATTGATAGAACACACGTCTACACAAAAATATATTTGTACACATCGATATTAAATAGACGTGAACAAAGACTACTACAATAACGAAGATGGTCGCAAGGCGACTTAAATGGTTGAAAACGCTGTTGATAGTGGAAATTAGCAAATCCTCCTAAGTGAATGAAATTGATCCTCAAGACAGAAATTATGAAGGTGCACCAATAGATCAAATTATAGATGGATTGATAGACGACTATTGATCTTGTGATTTTATATCCTCGATGTTGACTCTGAAATAGGTCTTGAGTGATGATATCGATAATTACATAATTCCAGTATCTTAATGGTTATATAGAAATATGATATTTAAATATCCAGAGATACTAAAAAGGACTCATACTGACAGTGGTGGTCCAGTATTGAATGATAAAATGTACTAATGATTTTTATAGTCGATAATTACTACGAAATGATACTGAATATCGAGGAACTACAATGAATATCGAAATTACCTATTAGGTATGATTTGATTGAAATCAAAAGTATGGAATTGAGGAGTTGGATTATAGTTAACACTATAACTAAATGATATGTTTTACAAAAATGATAGTTCTTTGTTTGAAACTCATGATTGAATCTGCATCGCATTTAAACATGCCTTCTTACAACTTGAAACATTTTAATAATGTTTATATGAATACTGTAAAGTATTGATTTGATTTGAAATGAAAGTATATGGTAGATATATATATTTTGATATATGAAGTCTTATACAGAATTTTACCATATGCTTTATATGATATTGAAAAGAAAAGATAAAGATTTAAATGTTTTATGAGACTGTAGGCACCCTAAAAGAATTAAATTCAATAAAGCATAGTGGAAACCGCCTAATTGGAGCTTTGCTCATTAGGCAAATATGCTTGTCTGACAATAGTCGTGGACAGGTCTCAGTCACACCTGATCAGTGGGGCTGAGAGAGATGAGGTCTATGGCCATAGATAGCGCCCTAGTTGGTTTCCAGGGGACGATGACATGATTTTCACTGCTAGCTACAGTGATTTAAGTCTTTATTGATTGAGAGATAATAGGGATCTAGCCTAGTCTCTAACCGATATGATATGAAGTCTAGAGTATGATTTTATTGATATGAACTCTAGACTTGACATGATTTATACTGTACATGAAACAGATTTGAAATGAAATACGTTTTGAAACAGTACATGTTTTAAAAGTCCATGAGATATGATTTCGACACTTATATAATTCATATGTGATTTTGTGTCGAATATGGCATGATATGCTGTCTAGAGTATAGTTTGTTTGATATGAACTCTAGACCTGATATGATTTACAGTATATGTTTTAAAAGTACATGATAAAAGATTTCGACACTGATATGATTTATATACGATTTTGTGTCGAATTTAAAATGATATGCGGTCTAGAGTATAGATTGATTTGAAACGAACTCTAGACCTGATATGACTTATAGTATGTGAAAAATGTTTTAAAACCGCACATGTTTTAGACATGCTCCGAAAACGAATACATGAACTGAAATTGAACATGTTTCTATCTGCCTTAAAGGCAAATTTGAAATGAATTGAAAATTCATATGTTGAGCATGTCCTAAAGTATATATGATAAGAATTTGAAACGATAGCGGTTTATACAGAAAAATTACATGAATTGCATATTAAACCCTGATATGATAATATGCTTAGTGTATGAGAATTCAATGAGAAATGTCATGACTCGACGTTATTGATGTTTCATCTATACGATGACATGATATGATATGATATATGAACATAAGATTGATATGAAGAAAATTCTGATCTTACTCTATCGTGATCATAAATTTCCATACGATAAGTGATATGAATTGATTTAAGACGGGAATATGATTGTTAAATGTAAAGTGACTCGATAGGATATCTCAATTAAACATGAAGAATATATGAGGAGCATCATGACTCGATGGTAATGATATTTCATCTATATGATGTCATGATATGATATGAAACATGAATATAGAAATACACGAAGAGAATTATGACTTCGTACCACCGTGATCATGATCCACAATATGAGAATTAATAAGAGATGATATGAGAATTGATAAGAGATGATAGAATACAGAAATATGATTATGAAATGAAAAGTAAGTATGAGAATTGATATGAGATGATAGCATACCAAAGTATGATTATGAAAGGAAAAGTGAAAATGAGAAGTGATAATGAGATGTATCGATGAGAAAGGATTAACTGTAATTGCATCCTTGCAAGATTTAAGCATTGCAGTTTAAGACAGTATAATCCTACTCTTGTATTTATATTAGTATCTTACTGAGCTGTGGTTTTGCTCACCCCACTAAATTTCATCTCTTTCAGATTATTGAAGTTAATATCTGCCATGTGAGCTGCTCAGTGGGCATCGGAGACGGTGTATGGACTTGGTACTAGTCTTCTGAGGTATATGTTCCTTATAAAATACTTGTTTACATGTAAGACTTAAATTGATGCATAATACATATTCTGTTTAACAAGTCGGGATGTAACTAAGAACCGTTTCCGTATTTGTTAAATATTTAAATGAAATGACCATAGGTCACCTAAATAGTATAGTGACTACACTGACACCGAATACAAACCTTAATATGAAAAAGAAAAATTTAGTCCATAAATTTGCAGACTAAAAAAAGTACAAGTATTAAAGGAAAGTCGCGGCCTTCGGGTCGTGACAGATTTAATGGTATCAGAGCACGGTTTGTCTAGTACGTGTCAGTGTAGTTGAGACTATAACAGTGTTACATCCCTTGTACTGTGTAGTGTCTACGTGTAAACTTGTTGATTTTCAATATGTACCAAGATTAGTCAGCTATTGGTATGGGTGATACCAATCGATGGTCTTTTGAAACAGGCTGAGCTTTGACATAAAAGATGTCAATCGATGACCTATTGAAACGCACTAGGAATAGTGTGATGAACGGTATCGATATGGTATAGAAGAAATGTGTATCACCTTAAAGGAATAGGATATGAATGATCGAGAATGATCGATTGTTGCAGTTATATGGAAGATAATGGAATGATGGTATAGAATATGATCGATATGTGAATTGAAAAGGATTGAAAGAAGTAAAGAAATAACCAACGAAAAATGATTGAACCCAAATATACGGCTCGATTGAAAGTACAATCTCATCTTAATTATGAGAACTATTGGAAATTGAAAACTATGATTTCGAGTTATAAGGGAGCACAAATATGGAGCAGTTTTCGAATTTAAGACTGAAAGTGATTTCACTTTGGGTATCACAGCGAGATGTAATAAGAATACTACATGAAAAGAGATATAGAGATAAAATGATTAATAAATGTTGCATTTATGGCAAGAGATGATTAACAGTAAAGTCTGCAATGAGGTACAGCCTTGATTTATCTGTGTGACAATTAGTGTGGTGGGATAATACGAAATCCAAAAGAAATATGATATTATGGAAGTGATTATAGACTGGTTGATCAAATTGAATCACTTTTCCATTTTTAGACTTTTAGATTTCTCTAATGCCTTAGTCGAAATATAAATATGAAACAGAGAGAATGTATGTGAAGTTCCAGTGAGCATTACATGTAATGGAATCTTGAATTGCCATATGTATATGAAAAATAGCAAAGGCTTTGGGATTCCAAATTTACTGACAGCACCGCTCTGTACTGATATGAAAATACGAGCGTAATATGTAAACACTCCATGATATTGAGGGAGCGTGTGCGTGAGATTTGAAAGCTACTGGGACAATTACATACTATTAATTGAATCGGTAAACGATAGTTACCAAACTTTCTCGACTTGGCACCAAATGAGAGAAACGGATGATAAATAGTGTAAAACAGCTAATATGTGAAAAGAGATGAAAGGGATAACTCCCGAAATGATAAGGAAATTTTAGGGAGTATGGATATATGGTGAAAAATGATATGTAATGGTTTAAAAAGGTGATTTCAATGTTGAAAGCATATTGGTAGTAATACTTAACAGATGATTGAGAGGACAAGAATTATAAGCATACGAAACGGTACCATCTTTTATTAAGTGCAATTCGGAGGACCAAATCTCTTAAGGTGGGGAGGATGTGAAGACCGAGAATTTTCTAAATAAATATAAGGTATCCGGAAAATTTAATTTGGACAAATCGAAATCCAAATTAAATAAGAATGAATTTGAAGAAAATAAATTTGGATATCAAGAAATCCAAAATGTAACAAGAAATAAAATATGTATTTTAATAGATTTATATAGTGATATTATATAAATATACTTTTGATAAATATATATTTATATATGGAATATATGTATATATTATACATTGATATATATACTATTTTATATCATGGAACAAATACATGTATTTTATTGTACATTTATGTACATATATAATATATATGAAATATATATATATAGCATTTTAAAATTTAAGTTTAAATATATAAATAGTTTATATGAAAAATATATTTTTCATATATATTGAATATATATGAGATATATGAGAAAAAAAGGGTGTATATATATGTGTGTTTAAATTTTAATTATATATAATTATATATGATAATAAATAAATAATTAAAAAAAATAGGAAAGAGGCGGGAATCAGGATAACCCGATTCCCAGCCTTTTCTCCTCTATTTCAAAACAGAGGAGAAAACAAAGTAGAAAAAAAAAGGGGAGCCGGCCGGCGCCGGGAGGAGGAAGAGGTCGCGCCGCTGCCAGTGAGCCGAGGAGAGAAAGATAACGCCGGCGCCAACGGCGGGAGAAAAAAAAAAGAGAAGAGAAAGCAAAGGGAAACCGAAGAGGAAAAGAGAGGAAGAAAGGAGATGGGGGCGGTATCGCCCGATCTGGGCACCGCCACCGCCACTATCGGTGCGGGTGAAGTCAGTTCAAGCAGGATGAACGACCGGCGGTGAGAGAAAAGAGAGAAACGGGAGAGAAAAGGGGCGGAAAAAGGAGGCCGAGACCCACTCCAGATCCACCGCCGTCCATGCCGCCAATCGCGAAACGGAGACTAGATTCGGCTTCATGGCCGTCGCGGGAAGCTTTGGGGTGGTCGAACCGCCGGAGATGGTGGTCGCCGGAGGGTGAACCAGCCGGCAAGGGGTGAACTGGGTGAACCGGTCTGAACCGGTTCGGCCAGGAAAAAAAATAGAACAAAAAAGAAAAAGAAAAGAAAAAGAAAAGAAAGAAGAAAAAGAAAAGAAAAGGAGAAAGAAAAGAAGGAAGAAGAAAAGAAAGAAATAGGTAAGAAAAAAAATGAAATGAGAAGATTTCGATATATTTTTAAGGAATTTATTAGAAATTGTTGAATTATTTTCTAAATGAAAATATATGTCAATTTTTGAAATTTGTAGCAAAACGGAAATGAGACGAATGGTGGAGTTCGCCAAGGCTCGAAAATCGAAAAGTGCGCTAAGCTTTGGCGAATAGGTAAGATACTTTTATAAAGCATTAGTAGCATCATAATGTATGTGGGATTTATGATTTTTATAGGATGCAATTATGAAATGATTTTTAACGGAATTGTGATATTTTATATATGATGCATTGATTTAATTGTTATTAAAAATGCTAAGAAGACCCACAACTGATGGTGGGGGTCTTAGTAGAGACGTAGGAATTGTGAGAATCAACGGTTGTGGTATAAATTGTGTTTCCCTTGCAGGAGGTTAGGGAAAATTAAGTCGTTATGCTGCCAAAATTTTTAGGAAAAAGATTTAGTTTCTCCCATAAATGGAATCTTAGAAATAATTATTGAAAATAAAAATGTGAAGGACTTTATTGTATTACTGGAAAAGGTTGATATTGGAATCGATAAATCAAATTATCTTAATATCTCAAAGTGGTTATCAAGCTGAGATTGAGATGAAATATATATTTGGAGGATCAACTGATAAGACTAACGATGGTTATATAATATAAATTAAAAGAGAAAGATCGAAGTTATAATTTAGATGGCCGATTGATTGAATTTCGGAATTTTCGATCGAGAGATGATTTCAAAAATTAATTGATTTAGATAAATGGATGTCACACACGTGATTATACGAAATTGATTATAACCTTGGGAATAGGTTTTGAAAAATATCCTCTCGTATTTGAGTGACTTGGAGAAATTTGGAGAACTTGATGAACGGTCCATCTTAGTGATATGATTGGGACGATGACAATAAGAAAAGTAGATCGTGATGCCGTATGGACATTGATAGAACACACGTCTACACAAAAATATATTTGTACACATCGATATTAAATAGACGTGAACTAAGACTACTACAATAACGAAGATGGTCGCAAGGCGACTTAAATGGTTGAAAACGCTATTGATAGTGGAAATTAGCAAATCCTCCTAAGTGAATGAAATTGATCCTTAAGACGGAAATTATGAAGGTGCACCAATAGATCAAATTATAGATGGATTGATAGACGACTATTGATCTTGTGATTTTATATCCTCGATGTTGACTCTGAAATAGGTCTTGAGTGATGATATCGATAATTACATAATTCCAATATCTTAATAGTTATATAGAAATATGATATTTAAATATCCAGAGATACTAAAAAGGACTCATACTGACAGTGGTGGTCCATTATTGAATGATAAAATGTACCAGTGATTTTTATAGTCGATAATTACTACGAAATGATACTGAATATCGAGGAACTACAATGAATATCGAAATTACCTATTAGGTATGATTTGATTGAAATCAAAAGTATGGAATTGAGGAGTTGGATTATAGTTAACACTATAACTAAATGATATGTTTTACAAAAATGATAGTTCATTATTTGAAACTCATGATTGAATCTGCATCGCATTTAAGCATGCCTTCTTACAACTTGAAACATTTTAATAATGTTTATATGAATACTGTAAAGTATTGATTTGATTTGAAATGAAAGTATATGGTAGATATATATATATATTGATATATGAAGTCTTATACAGAATTTTACCATATGCTTTATATGATATTGAAAAGAAAAGATAAAGATTTAAATGTTTTATGAGACTGTAGGCACCCTAAAAGAATTAAATTCAATAAAGCATAGTGGAAACCGCCTAATTGAAGCTTTGCTCATTAGGCAAATATGCTTGTCCGACAATAGTCGTGGACAGGTTTCAATCACACCTGATCAATGGGGCTGAGAGAGATGAGGTCTATGGCCATAGATAGCGCCCTAGTTGGTTTCCAGGAGACGATGACATGATTTTCACTGCTAGCTACAGTGATTTAAGTCTTTATTGATTGAGAGATGATAGGGATCTAGCCTAGTCTCTAACCGATATGATATGAAGTCTAGAGTATGCTTTTATTGATATGAACTCTAGACTTGACATGATTTATACTGTACATGAAACAGATTTGAAATGAAATACGTTTTGAAACAGTACATGTTTTAAAAGTCCATGAGATATGATTTCGACACTTATGTAATTCATATGTGATTTTGTGTCGAATATGGCATGATATGCGGTCTAGAGTATAGTTTGTTTGATATGAACTCTAGACCTGATATGATTTACAGTATATGTTTTAAAAGTACATGATAAATGATTTCGACACTGATATGATTTATATACGATTTTGTGTCGAATTTAAAATGATATGCGGTCTAGAGTATAGATTGATTTGAAACGAACTCTAGACCTGATATGACTTATAGTATATGAAAAATGTTTTAAAACCGCACATGTTTTAGACATGCTCCGAAAACGAATACATGAACTGAAATTGAACATGTTTCTATCATGCCTTAAAGGCAAATTTGAAATAAATTGAAAATTCATATGTTGAGCATGTCCTAAAGTATATATGATAAGAATTTGAAACGATAGCGGTTTATACAGAAAAATTACATGAATTGCATATTAAACCCTGATATGATAATATGCTTAGTATATGAGACTTCCATGAGAAATGTCATGACTCGACGTTATTGATGTTTCATCTATACGATGACATGATATGATATGATATATGAACATAAGATTGATATGAAGAGAATTCTGATCTTACTCTATCGTGATCATAAATTTCCATACGATAAGTGATATGAATTGATTTAAGACGGGAATATGATTGTTAAATGTAAAGTGACTCGATAAGATATCTCAATTAAACATGAAGAATATATGAGGAGCATCATGACTCGGTGGTAACGATATTTCATCTATACGATGTCATGATATGATATGAAACATGAATATAGAAATACACGAAGAGAATTATGACTTCGTACCATCGTGATCATGATTCACAATATGAGAATTGATAAGAGATGATATGAGAATTGATAAGAGATGATAGAATACAGAAATATGATTATGAAATGAAAAGTAAGTATGAGAATTGATATGAGATGATAGCATACCAAAGTATGATTATGAAAGGAAAAGTGAAAATGAGAAGTGATAATGAGATGTATCGATGAGAAAGGATTAACTGTAATTGCATCCTTGCAAGTTTTAAGCATTGCAGTTTAAGACAGTATAATCCTACTCTTGTATTTATATTAGTATCTTACTGATCCATGGTTTTTCTCACCCCACTAAATTTCATCTCTTTCAGATTATTGAAGTTAATATCTGCCATGTGAGCTGCTCAGTGGGCATCGGAGACAGTGTATGGACTTGGTACTAGTCTTCTGAGGTATATGTTCCTTATAAAATACTTGTTTACATGTAAGACTTAAATTGATGCACAGTACATATTCTGTTTAACAAGTTGGGATGTAACTAAGAACCGTTTCCGTGTTTGTTAAATATTTAAATGAAATGACTATAGGTCACCTAAATAGTATAGTGACTACATTGACACCGAATACAAACCTTAATATGAAAAAGAAAAATTTAGTCCATAAATTTGCAGACTAAGAAAAGTACAAGTATTAAAGGAAAGTTACGGCCTTCGGGTCGTGACAGATTTAAAGGTCCAATGGTTAGTCGTTACTCGACTCTTGAGGAAGTCAAGGGTTCGAGTAGCGGCGGACGCGAAAGAAATCCGTGAGGACCTAAGTGCCACGTAAGCTGAACTGACGGGGGCCACCTCTAGAATCCAGAGCGGACAATACGGTTGAGTCGAGGTAAACCTGGGGCCGATGGGCCAAGGGGATGCCAGCCGAGGGCCTGGTGATCTAGGCTGGGCCTTGACAATAAAATGCGCGTTTTATTGTGAAGCCCGTATCCCAGTGGCCCATACCTCACTCATCCGTATTGTCCGCTTTGGATTCTAGAGGTGGCCCCCGTCAGTTCCGCTAACGTGGCACTTAGGTCCTCACGGATTTCTTTCGCGTCCCGTCGCGCTCGAACCCCTTACTTCCCGTAAGTGTCGAGACACGACTACCATTGGACCTAGGTCCAATGGTAGTCGTGTCTCGACACTTACGGGAAGTAAGGGGTTCGAGCGCGACGGGACGCGAAAGAAATCCGTGAGGACCTAAGTGCCACGTTAGCGGAACTGACGGGGGCCACCTCTAGAATCCAAAGCGGACAATACGGATGAGTGAGGTATGGGCCACTGGGATACGGCCCTTACAGATAAGCGGAAAGAAATAAATAAATTTAATTACGAAAATGGGAATATTATTGAAATTTCCGAAATTGATGAAGTGATGAATTGGAGGAAATTAATTTAGATATTAAGAGATCCAAATTATACGGAATAAAATGGGTATATTCATATATTTATATATTTAAATATATAAATATATTTTTTTATTAAATAAATACATGTGTATATTTTTATACAATTTTGTATATAAATAAATATATATTTATAATGTATATATGTTAATTCTAATTAAAGAGTATATATATATGTATATTGTGTATAGAATATATGTATATATTGTTATAATTATATTGATATATATTATATAAATATAATTATAATACAAAAAAAAGAGAGGAAACGGGATCGGGAGTTCCATTTCAACAGCGCCGACGGCAGCAACAACTGCCACCGTCGGCGAGAAAGAGAAAGGAAGGGGAAGAAGCCACCGGTAAGAGGAAGAAAAGAAGCCGACGACGAAAAGAAAAGAAGAAACCAGAGAAACAGAAGCGGAAAAAAGGAGGAAATCGACGGTGCCGGCCGGTCCAAGCAATGCCACCCCAACCCCGAGCTCGGCGGAGGTAAGGGGAAGGAGAAGGAGGCCACCGGCGAGAAGGAAAACGGTGGAGGAAGGAAGAAAAAGGGGAGGAAAGGACCAAGACCCACGCCGCCAGATCTGCCATCGTGCCGTCGATTTGGGCTGAACGGAGACCAGCCACAGCTTCGCCGTGATGTCCGCCAACTGTGGAGATGTTGAACTGTCGGAGAACCGGTCACCGGAGGAGAACCGGTGGTGAGGGGGGCTAGACTGGTTTGAACCGATTTAGACCAGGAAAAGAAAAGGAAAAAAGAAAAGAAAAAGAAAAGAAAAAGAAAAAGAAGAAAGAAAAGAAGAAGAAAAAGGAAGAAGAAGAAGGAAATAGAAAATTTTCGAAAATTCTCGGTAGGAATTTACGAGAAATTTATAATTATTAATTTATTTAAAAATTATGAAAAAATTATAAATTTTAGAATTTTAATTCCAAAAATTATTCGCGGCGAACGAGATAATGGAATCGAAAGAGATGGAGTATGAGCGTGATCGATAACGAGGAAGTCGTCGACCCGAAAAAGGTAAAGGAGGCATGTGCAGCCTGTAAGGATATTCGGTATGCACAATTTAATTATGCGTAAATTTAATTATGCATTAAATTTATAAAATGCCATGGAAAATGCTTGGGTGGAA
The DNA here is from genome assembly GCA_031772115.1 of Heritiera littoralis. NCBI lineage: Eukaryota > Viridiplantae > Streptophyta > Magnoliopsida > Malvales > Malvaceae > Heritiera > Heritiera littoralis. The sequence continues at coordinate 844,700 of JAPDPK010000037.1, read as the reverse complement.
AATTGTGGTGATTTACTGGCTAAGATATAAATTGTATTTTCTGTGCAGGAAGTCTAGTAAATCGGCAGTTGTTATGCTGTCGAAAATTTTTAGAAAACTACAAAAAATCATAATAAATGATTTTATTACACGAGAAATGATTTTCAACCATGAAAATTGAGAAAATGAATATTTTTCATAAAAACATGAATAAAATGAAAGTGATTTTAAAATATTCATGTTTTCGAGAATGGTGTAATGAAGTCACCGAAAATTCTCTTGATATGTAAATTGCATGTAATGTGAGATGGAAAATGAAAAGAAATAAAATGAATATTTTTATAAATATTTCTTAAATATTCACTAAATGGTTGTATAACCTTTATGGTTTTAAATTATGAAATTATATATTTTTATAAATTCCATAAAGGTTTATTGATGAAAAAAAATACTGTTTTGAGACTAGTTGGCAACTTTATCATGCTGATATGTGATATGTAGTCCCGACCGACACCTGATCAGTGATCCACCGAGGACAATTATAGACTATGGCCATAGATCTGACATGATTATTTTATACCCTCCGGGGTCTATAGTATGATATGAGTAATGACCCAATGAACGGGCTAGGCGTGCCTCAGTCTCCATACATGAAAATGTTTTATATGATATGTGATACGTGAAATGTAAATGTTTTACATGATATGTAATAAGTAAATGAAAGTGATTTACAGCATTTTACATAATGCTTATGTTGGTACTGATTTTAGTACTACGAGATGATTTTCATATGACATGTGATACGAATATGTAATATGTTTTGAAAAGGAAAAAAAGTTTATAAGTCTAATATTCTTACTATGATTTTAAATTGAATATTAGACAATATGTAACATGAATATGTGATATGTTTTCCAAAAAGGAAAGAGGAGGAAAATAAATCTAATATTTTTATTATAATTTCTTAAATTGAATATTAGATTTAAATGAGGTATATTTTATATGAAAAGGATTTAATAGCTTATTTTGCTATTTAAAGCACTGTACCAATTATACTTTGTACAGTAAAACATGAAAAGATTTCAAATGAAAATGACATGAAATGAAAGGAAAAAGGATTCAAATTTCAAACGAAATTTATTACTCTCTACAGTTGCTTCTAGGTTCCGGGACAAGACAGGTATTTCAAAATACCTGCCTTACTCTATCCGGATCCGTAACCGACTGTAGTATCCTTCCTACATGTGAGCCTAGAGCCCTTATAGGAAAACGAAAAAGTTTTTCAGCATATAGATAGCTGAATATCAAGTGTTGCATATAACTCTCTTACTGAGCCGTGGTTTGCTCACCCCTTAATTTTAACATTTCAGATTTTCGAGGACTGACAGTTTAACGACTAAAGGAATTCGGCTGTGCATTTGGGGGATGATGCGACAGCTTGATTTATTACATAAGGTACGATCATTTATTTTCTGTATTTAGACTTATTTACAGTACTACTTCCTTATGATTTAAGATAGGGGATATAATTCATATTATAATTTTATATGAAATTGTTTATATGTAAAAGAAAAGTAAAGTATCGCAGACAGCCCAACCAAATAAGATGTATAGAAAAAGATGAAAAATAGGGTCACGGGTTGTGACAGATTTAATGGTATCAAAGCAGGGTTGGCCTGATGTCTGTCGATACTTTGGAAAGAAAATGTGTTGAAAAGGTTAACATCCCCTGTAGTACTGTGTAGTCTGAATACATAGAGAAAATAAATGATTGCAAATTGAATTAAATGTTTTAAAAAGGGAGTGAGCATTATGAACTAAGGATGTCAAAGAGGGAAAACGGCTCTAGAAATTATCTGAAATTGGTGATCTTATAATTTAAATAAAAGTCAGTTCGGTAAGGAAAAGAAATGACTCGATGAGGGCCCCACCAGTACTTTTTTGTTCGGATCGAACTGAGACCTGAAAGTGATGATATAAATGAGGGGAATGAAATATCATCATTAAATAGACCTTAAGATCATCGATTGAATGTAATTTTGAAGAGAGAGAAAATTTTAGGCCAAAAATGACAAAATACCCCTACTTCCAAAATTTTACCTAGAGTCGTAATAGACCAACCGAAGTTGGAATTGATTGATTTGACAGAGAAACTGATGATATAAAGATGCATTACATCCAAAATAATCCAATTATGGATCCTAGTGGAGTTCTCTGTCGAAATCGAACCAGATCTTAAACTGATGATATTAGTATGAGAAATGATACTATCAGCACATAGATAATAAGATCCTTGGTTTAAATGTATACTGAGGAGAAAGAAATAAATGTTGAAATGACGAAAATGCCCCTATGTTGGGTTATGTTCTGAACAGTGATAAAAACCAAGTTGATCTTGAATCCATTAATAGTAATGGAGTTATTAATGGCATAAAGGAATGTAATATGTGTATAACGATCCCAATTATAAATTCCACTACACTTAAGTGCTGATGTGACCCAAATGTTTATAGTGGAAAGTCGCAGGATGAGCGGCTCTATTATTAATTCTTAAGGGTCTAAAGTTAAGAGTGTATTGACGCGATAATTATTACGGGATCGTTGGATATGATGAAAGGTAATATGATTACTAGAGATGACTGAGAAAGAGATCAGTATAGATGATGAAATCCATATCAGTACTATTAATTCTGGTTCTATACATTTCTACGATTTTTGAGATATCAAACAGATAATTATAGAACCGAAATATTTTGAAATATGTTTTACGGGATGATGTACTGTATGGAGAATATGTATAAGACTAGTAAATGATGAAAGGAGAGACGAGGAAGATAACAGCTAACCTGAATTATTAAATGAAAATGATTGTAAAAGTAAATTACAGTAATAATAAATCGGTTAGCTATGAAATGTGTTAATGAAACAGTTACACTTAATATAGCATATTAATTAAGATGATTGATATGCTGTGAAATATGAGGAAATAAGTGAATCAAGGCAGAGTAGATGTTAAAATGATTCGAATATTAAATGTCTCTGCCTTAAGGATGTACAGTGAAATGATAAGATATAGAGATGAAATGTCCAAAATGGTACAAGGTGAGTAATTAAAAAGTATCTGTAACATCCCGTTACTTCCTCTTTTAAGACAAATGCCACTACTTTTAACCAAATAACAATTAACTTTTTCTTCACATAAGATTTGGTTAGGCTGTTCAACGGTGCATCCTTCTTCTTTAATATAGCTAACACTATATTGTTTACATGATGATATATTTCTCATACACATACAGGATCGTCTTACACATAAGTTGTAAAACTTTCATATATCTACATACTAATCTTTTTCTCAATTTACATCCCCAGTATACATCATTGTACCATACTAGTCTGAATTACATTACAAAACGTATATACCTTTAAGGGATTTGAAGCGTGCCTCGAAGAAATACCGTATAATCCAAAATGTACGCTCCTCTACCAAGAGCGGAAATCACTGCAAATAGTCTGGATGAAAAATAATGTAAAGGAGTGAGTTTACGCTCAGTAAGAAATACATGTAAAAGAGCGTACTATGCCACTATATGCAGTTTTCCTGTTTGGCTCTATAATGTCATGTAAAACCATTATAAAGCATATATCATATAATTTCTTCAAATATCATGTACACATAACATCAAATAATTCAAATACTTTCAATTTCTTTCAATACAATTGAAATCACATGTACAAATACCATTAACTTTGATTTCAAATAACTTCAAATACTTTCACATACTTTCAAATAGATAGGAGACGATTAACTTCCAATAGAATCATGCACCAAATAAATCTCATCAAGGATTCAGCACATATATCCCGTAAAGGATAATCCTGAGAGATGTCAAATAAGCGGCATACCCACGTATGGGCCAAGAATCCTCCCCTAAGCCAAAACACATAAGAGACATCTGGCCATCGTCTATAAACCACAGTGAACACTAGTCAGGTGACATATGTGGTACTGACGACCGGACTAGGGTTCCTCAGCCAAGTACAAATAACAAATAATATGCATGATCACCAAAGGAGTCACCCATCTCAAAACCTTGGGTAGTAAAATTTCTTCTTGGAAAACCATTGTCATTCATAAACCTTTTTATATACTTTAATGATAATCCAAATACCTTTATAAAAATAAATCCAAATTTATTATTTTCAAAGGGGGCAGTTGACTGCTCTTTTAGGGCAGTCGACTGCTATAACATAAATAAATTTTGTAAATTTATTTTCTTTTTACATTTAAAATATTTAAAATTTCGGATATACTTAGGGCAGTCGACTGGTCAAATAGGGCAGTCGACTGGTCCGCAAATAGAATGCTTCTGGAAAAATGGCAGTCGACTGCTATATAGGGCAGTCGGCTGCTTTAAGTCGGTTTCGGAAAAAGTTACGTCACGACTGTCTCTGAGCAATCGGCTGCTATTTAGGGCAGTCGGCTGCCCTGAGCCAAATCGTACTGGGCGAAAATCGAGATTTTTACCTTCCTGCACTTAAAACAGCTTTTGTTTCAAACCACATATGCAACCAAAACGGAACATAGTCTCCCTACGTCCGTTACACATATTCCTTACCTCAAATAGCCAAAACATGTAATCGCTTGGTTGCACCAATTCTTTCCTTCACTTCTTCAAAACTGCATAATTCATATAAATTGAAACCTTTAGCTTTCTTTCATTTCAACACCATAAGTATACTATACCAACATCACATGACTCCAAATTATGGACGAAATCAAATGAATCAATTTCTTTTCTTACCTTTGTCAATAGCCAAATTTACAGGATTTCTGATCTCCTTAAAGACTTTGTTTCAGCCTTTCATATTAAAGGCTTAGATTAAGCTAGCGACAAGGATCATTTTTCGTCAAAGTAGCTTAACGATTTGGTGACATGAGATGGTGGTTTGTCAAGGTCAGAAAATGGAGGAATTTGGAGAGGAAACGAGAAGGAGAAGGGCTGGAAGGAAGCTAGCGTAGGGGTGATGAGATGAAGATGATGACTATGCAAAATTGCATTAAATGCATGCCCATCTCATCATCCATCTCAGCCACTAACATCCCTTTGACTCAAGGCTATTTGACTCATTTGACCACCAATTAATTCTTCTTCTTCTTTCCTTCCTCATGTCAGTCACACATATCATTTAATTATGAAAATCTGATATTTCTTCTTTTATCATTCTTTAATATTTTCCTGATATCAACATTAAATTCATTGACCATTTGACTATCCATTTCATTACTTCTTCTAGGTTCCTTACATCATTTGTACATTAATTCTCATATTTATTTAAATCATTTATGCTTATAGTACTTTACAAATAAGAAGACTTTACATGAAATTGGGGATTTCACAGTATCAGATATTATTCTTGATAAATTTTCAGAGTAATATAGATTCGAGAGATCGAGTTAATATTGACTCGATTATTAATATGAAATTTATTTCTAAGCTTATATCGGAGAATATAGAAGAATCTGACAAGCTTAAGAAAATAACTTTGGAAAATTTTGTGGATGATGAAATTCACTTGTATAAAAGGAATTGATAGAAATATAGATGATATGATTTGAGGATGAATTAAATGGGTATTAAATTTCTATTATGCAATAAAGTTTCTTATTAAGAACAAATAATCATCTGTATGGAATTGATACCTTATCTGATTTAATCAAGAGAGCTATAAGAAGTTCATAAGACCAATCTCTGTAAAAGGCATCATCAGATGAAAAGTTGAAGACTGATGGTCATAAGATGATAATGATTAGAACTCGATAAAATTTTTACGAGTTTCTATCGAGGTTTACAAGGTTAATGAAATTCCTTGTAAGGTATATAAGCCTAATGAATGAGGCATCCATATAAGGATAAAGTAATGATATACCGATACAGTCTAAGGTACAAATGGAAAATGAGCAGCATAGTGGTATGACCCTATAGACTCTCAAAGACAGTAAACTATATGTTAAGTATGGCAAATAGGAGATTTGGCTAGACAGTATCTCTTTCTAAGATATATGATCTCAAATGACAGAGCGATGTAGATCTATCCATGATAAAGAGATAATGATTGAGATACGAAATGTACTGGGTCTAGCTAGATACTATTGCTAGTCTATGGAAGAGTTATTGGGTTAGCTGTTCTAAAGATGTGACTGATAATTAAATAAGTTTAAGTCGATGAATGAATAAGTATAAAGATGGTATGCAAAAGGTTAAAGGATTTTAACAGTGGAGTACTATACCACTGAGGAAAAAGTTGACCGAAATGATAAGAATGAAAAGATGAAAATGTAATAAGAAGCTAAGTACATGATGATGAGGGAACACGAATATGAAGCAGTTCCTGAATTTAAGACTAAAAGTGATTTCACGTTGGTTATCACATAATTATGTCTAGATGAAAAATTTAGCCAAACCTGAAAGATGAAATTAATTATACTCAAGGGAGTAAAATAGATGAATGATATATATGAATTACTGCCTGTCTTATAAATGAGGAAATTATATATATATACCACCTCGAAATGATGGAAATAGTGGATTTATATGGATAATAAGGTGATTAAATTGATAATTATAGATTCAATGATGAATTTAAATAATGAAAAGATTACATTATAATTTTATTATGCCATTATGGAATCTAAATTATCAAAAGAGTATAATTTCAGGTATATTCAATGAATATACAACAAGAATAAAAGAGGTAATAAGAATGCTACATGAAAAGATGATATGGAGAGAAAATGATTGATAAATGTTGCCTTTATGGCAAGAGATGATTAACAGTACAGTCTGCAATGAGGTGCAGTCTTGATGAAATAAATGTAAAAATGAGTATTGTGGATAATGAGGAACCCAAAAGAGATTTGATGATATGGAAGTGATTATAAGCTAATAGTCTAAATGAAATCACTTTTCCATTATCGGACTCTTAGATTCTTTAGTGCCATAGTCAAAATATGATTATAAAATGATAAGAATGTATGTGAAGTTCCAGGAAGCCCTATATATGATGAGAATCTCTAAGTAGCTATATGTTATGGGAAAATAGCAAAAGGCTTTGAGATTCCAAAATTTACTGACAGCATCGCTCTGTACTGATGTAAATATCTGAGCGTATTATGGAAACGCTCAAAGATATGTTAAGGGAGCGGATGCACGAGATGTGAAAGCTACTGGGACAATTACATACTACTGAATAAATTGTTAAATGATAGTTATCAAACTATATCGACTTGGCACCAAATGAGAAAAATGGATGATGAACAGTATGAATTAGCTATTATGTGAAAAGAGGTGGAAATTGATAACTCCCAAATTGATAAGAATTTTAGGGAGTATAAATATATGGTGAAAAATGATATGTAGAAGTCTAAAAGTAACTCTGATTTTGAAAGTATACTGATAGTATTATTTAAAAGTTTATCTAAAAGTCAGAAATGATAAGCATACAGAACATCACCACCTTTTAATTTAAGTTAAATTAGGAGGACCGAATTTTCTTAAGGTGGGGAGGATGTGATAACTGCAAATTTTCCTATTTTTGGTATTAAATACCCAAAAATTTAATCTTAATGCAAATAGATAAGAGGAAATAAATAAATAAATTTAATTACGAAAATGGGAATATTGTTGAAATTTTCGAAATTGATGAAGTGATGAATTGGAGGAAATTAATTTGGATATTTAGAGATCCAAATTATACGGAATAAAATGGGTATATTCATATATTTATATATTTAAATATATAAATATATTTTTTATTAAATAAATACATGTGTATATTTTTATACAATTTTGTATATAAATAAATATATATAATATATATGTTAATTCTAATTAAAGAGTATATATATGTATATTGTGTATAGAATATATATTGTTATAATTATATTGATATATTTTATATAAATATAATTATAATACAAAAAAAAGAGAGGAAACGGGATCGGGAGAACCCGACCCTGTTCCATTTCAACAGGACCGACGGCAGCAAGAGCTGCCACCGTCGGCGAGAAAGAGAAGGGAAGGGGAAGACGCCGCCAGCAAGAGGAAGGAAAGAAGCTGGCGACGGAAAGAAAAGAAGAAACGAGTGAAATAAAAGCGAAAAAAAGGAGGAAATCGACGGTGCCGGTCGGTCTAGGCACCACCACCCCAACCCAGAGCTCGGCGGAGGTAAGAGGAAGGAGAAGAAGGCCACTGGCTATAAGGAAAATGGTGCAGGAAGGAAGAAAAAGGGGAGGAAAGGACCGAGACCCACGCCGGCAGATCTGCCGTCGTGCCGCTGATCTGGGCTGAACGAAGACCAGCCATAGCTTCGTCGTGATGTCCGCCCACTATGGAGACATTGAACCACCGGAGAAACAGTCACCGGAGGAGAACCGGCAGTGAAGGGGGCTGGATTGGTCTGAACCAATCTGAACTGGTTCAGACCAGGAAAAGAAAAGGAAAAAAGAAAAGAAAAAGAAAAAGAAGAAAGAAAAGAAAAAGAAAAGAAGAAGAAAAAGAAAAAGGAAGAATAAGAAGGAAAGAGAAAATTTTTGGAAATTCTCGGTAGGAATTTACGAGAAATTTATAATTATTAATTTATTTAAAAATTATGGAAAAATTATAAATGTTAGAATTTTAATTCCAGAAATTATTCTCGACGAACGAGATAATGGAATCGGAAGAGATGGAGTACGGGCGTGATCGATAACGAGGAAGTCATCGACTCGAAAAAGGTAAGGGAGGTGCAGCCTGTAAGGATATTCGGTATGCACAATTTAATTATGCATAAATTTAATTATGCATTAAATTTATAAAATGCCATGGAAAATGCTTGGGTAGAAAATTGTGGTGATTTACTGGCTGAGATATAAACTGTATTTTTTGTGCAAGAAGGCTAGTAAATCGGCAGTCGTTATGCTACCGAAATTTTTTAGAAAACTACAAAAAATCATAATAAATGATTTTATTACACGAGAAATGAGTTTCAACCACGAAAATCAAGAAAATGAATATTTTTCACAAAAACATGAATAAAATGAAAGTGATTTTTAAATATTCATATTTTCGAGAATGGTGATAATGAAATCACTGAAAATTCTCTTGATATGTAAATTACACGTAATATGAGATGGAAAATGAAAAGAAATAAAGTGAATATTTTTATAAATATTTCTTAAATATTCACTAAATGGTTGTATAACATTTATGGTTTTAAATTATGAAATTATATATTTTTATAAATTCCATAAAGGTTTATTGATGAAAAAAATACTGTTTTGAGACTAGTTGGCAACCTTATCATGCTGATATGTGATATGTGACATGTGATATGTGATATGTGACATGTGATATGTGATATGTAGTCCCAGCCGACGCCTGATCAGTGATTCGCCGAGGACAATTACAGACTATAGCCATAGATATGACATGATTATTTTACACCCTCCGGGGTCTATAGCATGATATGAGTAATGACTTAGTGAACGGGTTGGGCGTGCCTCAGTCTCCATACATAAAAATGTTTTATATGATATGTGATACGTGAAATGTAAATGTTTTACATGATATGTGATAAGTAAATGAAATTGATTTGCAGCATTTTACATAATGCTTATGTCGGTACTGATTTTAGTACTACGAGATGATTTACATATGACATGTGATACGAACATGTGATATGTTTTCAAAAGGAAAAAGAGTTTATAAGTCTAATATTCTTACTATGATTTTAAATTGAATATTAGACTATATGTAACATGAATATGTGATATGTTTTCCAAAAAGGAACGAGGAGGAAAATAAATATAATATTCTTATTATAATTTCTTAAATTGAATATTAGATTTAAATAAGGTATATTTTATATGAAAAGGATTTAATAGCTTATTTTGCTATTTAAAGTACTATACCAATTATGCTTTGTACAGTAAAACATGAAAAGATTTCAAATGAAAATGACATGAAATGAATGGAAAAAGGATTCAAATTTCAAACAAAATTTATTACTCTCTACAGATGCTTCTAGGTTCCGAGACAAGACAGGTATTTCAAAATACCTGCCTTACTCTATCCAGATCCCTAGCCGACTATAGTATCCTTCCTATATGTGAGCCTAAAGCCCTTATAGGAAAATGAAAAAGTTTTTTAGCATATAGATAGCTAAATATCAAGTGTTGCATATAACTCTCTTACTGAGCCGTGGTTTGCTCACCCTTTAATTTTAACATTTTAGATTTTCGAGGACTGAGAGTCTGACGACTAAAGGAATTCGGCTGTGCATTTTGGGGACGATGTGACAGCTTGATTTATTACATAAGGTACGATCATTTATTTTCTGTATTTAGACTTATCTACAGTACTACTTCCTTATGAATTAAAATAGGGGATGTAATTCATATTATAATTTTATATGAAATTGTTTATATATAAACAAAAAAGTAAAGTATCGCAGATAGCCCAACCAAATAAGATGTATAGAAAAAGATGAAAAATAGGGTCATGGGCTGTGACAAAAATATATATTATTTTAAATATAAAGGATAAAATATATATTGTAAATAGTATAATTATTATAAATATAATTATATATATTATAAAAAGAAAAAAAGAAAAGGCGGGAATCGGGAGAACATGATTCCCTACCTTGTTTCTCCTCTGTTTCAAACAGATGAGAAACCTAAAGAAACAAAAGAGGAGGCCGACCCCCCTTGTCGGCGAGAAGAGAGAGGAGAGGAAGGAGGAGATGTCACCGGCAAGCCGAGAAGGAGAAGAGGAAGAGCCGACCGGCGATAGGAAAAGGAAAGAAAAAGAGAGAATCGAAACCGAAAACGAAAAAGAGAGAACAAGAGAAGAAAAAAGAAAGAGGCGGTGCCGCCTGTCACAGCTCGTGACCCTATTTTTCACATTTTTCTATACATCTTATTTGGTTGGGCTGTCTGCGATACTTTACTTTTCCTTTACATATAAATAATTTCATATAAAATTTAAAATATGAATTACATCCCCTATCTTAATTCATAAGGAAGTAGTACTGTAAATAAGTCTAAATACAGAAAATAAATGATCATACCTTATTAAATAAATCAAGTTATTGCATCGTCCCCCAAATGCCCAGCCGAAGTCTTTTAGATGTCAGACTCTTTGTCCTCGAAAACTTGAAATGTTAAAATTAAGGGGTGAGCAAACCACGGCTCAGTAAGGGAATTATATGCCTCACTTGATATTCAGCTATCTATATGCTGAAAAACTTTTTCATTTTTCCTATTGGGCTCTAGGCACACATGTAGGAAGGATACTACAGTCGGCTAGGGATCCGGATGGAGTAAGGCAGGTATTTTGAAATACCTGTCTTGTCCCGGAACCTAGAAGCAACTGTAGAGAGTAATAAATTTCATTTTGTTTGAAATTTAAATCCTTTTCCTTTTTATTCCATATCATTTTCATATTCTTTTCAAAATAATGCTTTTATAAAATAAAGCATTTAAATAAAGTAACTAATGTTCATATATTCTTTGAAAAGAATTTTAGTTAAATCATCATCATTCTCATTTAAAACTCGTTTCATGTTTTACTATACAATCATAATTAGTACAGTACTTTAAATAGCAAAATAAGCTATTAAATTTTTTTTGTATAACATATACATCATTTAAATCTAATATTCAATTTAAGAAATTAAAATAAGAATATTAGATTTGTTTTCCTCCTCTTTCCTTTTTGAAAACATATCACATGTTCATGTCACATATAGCCTAATATTCAATTTAAAATCATAGTAAGAATATTAGACTTGTAAACTCTTTTAAAAAATCATCATGCAGTACTATCATCAGTACCGTAATAAGCATTATATAAAATGCTATAAATCATTTTCATTTAACTTGTCACATATCATGTAAAACATTTACATTTCACGTATCACATATCATATAAAACATTTTCATATATGGAGAAAGAAGATCGAAAACCCACCTCTAGATTTGCCACCGCCACCACCGATCGGGAAATGGAGGTCAGATCCAACCTCGTCGCCACCCCAGCAAGCTTTGGAGTGGCTGAACCGTCGGAATGGGTAGCCGCCGATGGCTAAACCGGGCAAGCAAAGGTGAACTAGCTGAACCGGTTGAACCGACCGAACCGGTTTGAACTCGTCTGAACAGACCGGTTCAGACCGGAAAAGAGGAAAAAAAAAGGAAGAAAAAGGAAAAGAAAAGAAAAAGAAAAAAGAAAAGAAGAAAAGAAAAAGGGAAAGAAAGAAAAGAAAGAAAGAAAGAAATAAGAGGAGCTTGGGAAGTACTTCACCAAAATTTCTAATGTGGAATATGGGTAAGGAATTTAAAGATTTTGCTGTATTCCATAGAAATTTACAGAATTTATCGGATTATTTTTTTAAGCGAATATATGTGTGTGTGCTAAAATTGTAGCAACATAGTAATGAGGCAAGTGGTGGAGTGCGACTAGGCTCGGAAACACGCTAAGCTCTGGTAAATAGGTAAGATACTTTTATAAAGTAGTGGTAGTGTTATATTGTATGTTTTGGAATTGTGATCCTGATGATGAATGATTATTAAAATGATTTTTAAAAGCTAAGAGGACCTACAATTGGTGGTAGAGGTCTTAGTAAGAGATAAATAAATGGTGAGAATCAATGGCTGTGTGGTTATAAACTGTATTTCTTTGCAGGAGGTTTTGATAAAATTAAGCCGTTATGCTGTCGAAATTTATATGAAAATATTTGATGAAAAAGGTTAAGTTTTCTCGTGTAAATGAAATTTTTGAAAGAATTATCGAAAGATAAGTTTTGAAAGGACTTTATCATGTTGCCAGAAAACTTGATTTTTGGAATAGTTGAGAAGGTAAATGATTGAGTATGATAACATAATGAGTCACATGATGTAAGCCTTATAGAATCGATAAATAGATTTATCTTAATATCACGAATTGGTTATCAAGTCGAGATTGAGGTGGAATATCGATTAGTCGGATCATTGATAAAAGTAACGATGATTATATGATATAGCTTTAAAGAGAATATCGAGGTTGTAATTTAGATGGTTGAACAATTGAATTGTGGAATTATCACGTAGCGATGATTTTAGAATTAATTGATTTTGATTTCTTGATGTTGGAGTAGTTTCGAACGTGATAACACGGACATCGCAAGAGGTTAATGTTGAGATGATTTTATTATATTAAATTGTATTTTCAATTATACGTGAGATAATAAGTGGACCTACACTTGTGGTAGGGGTCTTAGTATCAACATTGTGGTATACGATGGATAGTTGTGATATCGATGTTATAACAAATGTATGACTTGTGTATACATAATCTTATTGAAATTGAGGTTGAATTACAATATGATCCAATCATTGATAGATTCAAATAAATGAGTGTCAAACATGTGATTATATGATTTCAGTTTTAACTTTGAAATAGGTCTTGAATAATAAGATCGACAATTGTATAAGTTCGATATTCTGATATAAAATGTTTTGGAACACTATTTGATAGTGGAAATTGGCCAAATCTCTTAAGTGGGTAAATTGCTAACCTAAGATTGATTTGATAATACCTTTATAGATAATTCTAGCGTGGTATTATATTATACAAGTCATATGAAAATTGATCTGAAAACCATGATTTGATTTGGTGATAGTGGATGAAATTGGGCATCAAGTCGGAATAATGAATGAGTGCCAATATGTTAATCCATAGATGGATTGGATAGACGACTATTGATCTTGTGATTTTATATCCTCGATGTTGACTCTGGAATAGGTCCTGAGTGATGATATCGGTAATTGCATAATTCCAATATCTTAATGGCTATATAGAAATGTGACATATAAATATTCAGAGATACTAAAAGGACTCATACTGACAGTGGTGGTCTTAGTATTGAATGATGAAATGTATAAGTGATTTTTATAGTCGATAATTATTGCAAAATAATATTGAATATCGAGGAACCATAGTGAATATCGAAATTACCTATGAGGTATGATTCGATTGAAATCAAAAGGATGGAAATGAGGAATTTGGATTACAGTTAACACTATAATTAAATGATATATTTTACGAAAATGATAGTTCATTGTTTTGAACTCATGATTGAATTTGCATCGCATTTAAGCATGCCTTGTTACAACTTGAAACATTATAATAATGTTTATATGAATACTATAAAGTGTTGATTAGTTTTGAGAGGAAAGTATATGGTAGATATATATATATTATATATATAAAACCTCTTAAATAATGATACCATATACTTTACATGATCTTTGACAAGAAAAGCTAAAGATTTAAATGTTTTATGAGACTGAAGGCACCCTAAAAGAATTAAATTCAATAAAGCATAGTGGAAACCGCCTAATTGGAGATTACTCATTAGGCAGAGATGCTTGTCCGACAATAGTCGTGGACAGGGCTCAGTCACACCTGATCCGTGGGGCTGAGAGAGATGAGGTCTATGGCTATAGATAGCACCCTAGTTGGTTTCTAGGGGACGATGATATGATTTCACTGTTAGCTACAGTGATTTAAGTCTTTATTGATAGAGTATTAGGGATCTAGCCTAGTCTCAAACCGGTATGATATGCAGTTTAGAGTATGCTTTTAAATTGATATGAACTCTAAGTTGATATGATTTCACAGTATATGAAATGTGTTTCGATATCGTACTTGATTACACATGATATGAAAAGAGAAATGTGCACGTTTTGATTTGAAATGATATAAAAAGACATGTTTTGAATTGACATGATATGAAAAGAGAAATATGCACGTTTTGATTTGAAACGATATGAAAAGACATGTTTTGAATTGATATGATATGAAAAGTGAAAAGACATGTTTTGAATTGATATGATATGAAAAGAGAAATGTGCACGTTTTGATTTGAAACAATATGAAAAGATATGTTTGGAATTGACATGATATGAAAAGAGAAATGTGTACGTTTTGATTTAAAATGATATGAAAAGACATGTTTTAATTTGACATGATATGAAAAAAGAATTATGCATGCTTTCAACCTTATCTTAAGGGTAAATATGAAATGAATTGAGAATCTACATGTTCGAACATGCTTTAAAAGTATATGTAATATGATTTCAAATGATAGTCATCTTATATAGTAAAGCTTGCATAAGTTTTGTAAGCTAAGTCATGACATAACAATATTCTAACTATATGATATCATGATATTATACGATACATGAACATAACATTGATATGAAGAGAATTATGATCTTTCACTATCGTGATCATAAGTTCCCACATGAAAAGTGATATGAATTGATATAATACAGGAATGTAATTGTTAAATGTAAAGTGACTTGATAGGATATTTCAATTAAACATGATACACAATGAGATTGATGTGACTATGGATTAATAGTTTATGATATTCAAATGATGCACGATGCATTGTTGTGCGATGCATCGTGGTATAAGGACAAGAAGATTGAAAGTGATTATTGATTTATTTAGAAGTCTGAGTGATAAACAGATGACAGGAATTGAGATAATGAGATGTTATCGATCGAAATGATGAACTGTAATTGCAAATTTGCAAGTTTTATGCATTACAGTTAAGACAGTATAATTCTACTCCTGCATTTATATTAGTATCTTACTGAGCCGTGGTTTTGCTCACTCTTCTAAATTTCATCTCTTTTCAGACTATTGGAGTTAAAGATCGGCCATGAAAGTTTTTAAGTGGACCTTCGGAGATGATATATAAGCTTTGTACTGGCCATTATCCTCCAAATCTGCTTCGTTGCTTTTGAGGTATACGTTCTTTGTAAATCTCTTGTTTACATGTACAGACTTTAATTATTGCATAGTACGTGTTTGTTCAATGAGTCGGGATGTAACTTATAATTGTGGTAAATTATTATATAGGGGATCAGTGAAATTAGAGTAGTAACTGCACTAACACCGAATACAAACTGTAAAATGAAAAGGAAAAATTTAGTCCATAAATTTATAGACTAAGAAAAGTAAGAGTATCAAGTGAACGTCGCGGCATTTGGGTCGTGACAATGTATACAAATTGTGGGATGTAAATTATTCTAAATAGTTATAGATTTTATTCTGATTTTATATTTATTATTTATGGATTAAATTATTTAATGGTATAATGATATAATTGAAATGAGAACAGTATATTGAACTTACATCAATAACGAACGCAAACCGACTGATATCGAAAAATCGAACGAGAAAGATTGAAATGAAAAGGAAAAAGTTAGTTCGAAATTTTATAATATCGGACATTACAGTCAAAATGGTCAAAGGTTGACTAGAATTAATAAATTAAATTTAATTAAAATAAAATTAAAAATCTGAATTTAGAAAATAATAAGATATTTTGTGGTAAAAGTGTAAATTATAGAAAATTTAAGGGGAAATTTGATTTTTATCTGTGGCAACTTTTCATTGGATGATATATTATGTGAGAACCATTTATACGGTACTGTACATGTGTCAATAATTAATAATTAATAATTAATTAATTATTAATATTTTTGAAAATTATAAGTAAAATAATAATGTGGGCCCCACTTGGGTTACAGTACCCAGATGTATAAAAGACTAAGGAAAACAATGTACGGAAGGTTTAATAATTATAATGTAAAAATTTCGAGATTGAAATCCCTTATTAATATTATTTTGGGACGTGTGGCAAACAAATTAGAAAATAACGGTTATGTCCTGAGGCTATTTTCGTAAATTGTGCCCAAACTAAAATGAATTTGGATGAAGTAAAAATACCATGATATTCTACATGAAAAGGAGTTTAAGATATTGTCAAAAGATTTATCGAATCGGTGGTTAAATTGAAAAATTACGCTGGCAGTCCACTAGGGGTAATTTCGTAATTTCACACATTCGATGTACCGTGTGTTGACGAAACCACCATGATTCATTAAAATACATCCAATAAGAGTATTTGGTGATGAAATCTGAAATTTTGGAGTGCAATTACATAGTTATAAAAATTATGTAAGCTTAAGGGCAAAATTGTTCAAAAATTTCATAACCAAGGGCATTTTCGTAATTTTGTCCCTCTCTAGAATTTTCTATATAATTCCCCCTAAGAGCTGCCTGCCACTATTCATCATCCCAAACCTCTTGCCTTCACGCCACCATGGAAGAAAAAGAAGAAACATAAAAAGCTTCTTAAACCTAACCTAAACTATTTAATCTCACCAAACTTTCTTCATCAAAATTGTCCTACTCATCAAGCTCTATCTTCCCATACCAAAATTTTCTTGAATAAGTGACAAAATTGGGAGAAAGGAAAGCTTAAAGATTCGGTCAAGGTATCCCCCTCTCCATACATTATGCTTAGTTTAATTTCAAAGGTAGTTTTTAATTGATTTAAATGTGTTAAATATGTTTGTAAGATTGGTTTGGATTAAATCTTGATAAATTAAAATTTTCCATTGATGGGGGTTTTGGCCAAGCTTGGAAATCAATGAAAATGATGCCAAATTGATGCATGAACATGATTAAGCATAAGTGTGATGTTAGATTGTTGAATTCCCATGGAAATGGCAAGAGGGAGGTTTTGGCCTAAGCAAGGGGAGAGGGTTTCATGGCTGCATTTGATGATTTTAATATGCCATTAGACCGTAGAAATTATGAGGAGTCCACCGGTGCAATCAGATTTAAATTCTGACTTAAAACGAAGAAGTTAAGTTTTACTATCGATAAAAAATATATTGGTTTAATATTTCCAGTATCCAATGTGGCTGCAATTTAACATGAAAAGTAGCTTAAAAATAAGTGTGAAGACCAAGAATTTTCAAAAAATAAATATAAGGTATCCGAAAAATTTAATTTGGATAAATTGAAATCCAAACTAAATAAGAGATGAAAATGGAGAAATTAATTTTGATATTAGGAAATCCAAAATTTAAAGAAATAGAAAGGTATATATATTTATATAATTATAAAATTATATTATATAAATATATTTTAAATGTTAAAGAAATAAAAAATTGAATAAAAATATAATTATATAAATAGATTATATAATATATTTTTTTACACGTTTTTAAATAAGTGTATATATACGAAATATATATATTATTTAGATCAAAGTGTATATATATACATATATTTCAAGATAAAGCATGTATATATGTATATATATTAAAAATTAAATAGTATATGATATATATATATATAATCTAATTTATAAAAAAAAAGAAAAGAAGAAATAACAGAAGTGGGAATCGGGGAACATTTTCTCTTCTGTTTAGCAAAAACAGAAGAGAAACGATGGAAGCGAACCCGACGCCGGCTGAGCGAGAGGCGGAAGGGAAGAGCGAGGTGAGGCCGTTGCCGGTAAGGGAAGAGGGAGAGGAGACCCACTGGCGCCGGAAAGAGAAAGAAGCGGTGCGAAAACAGAAGAGAAAAACTGAAGGAAAAAGAGGAAAAGAGAAAAGAGGGAAGTGGCGGTGCCGGCCGGCCTAGGCACCGCCACCCCAACCCCGAGCTCGGCGGAGCTGAGGGGAAGCAAAGGAAGACCGCTGGTGAGGAAGAACGACGGCGGAGGAAGGAGAAACGTGGAGGAGAAGAGATCGAAAACCCACCTCCAGATCCGCCACCGCCGGAGCCGCCGCTGGGGAAATGGAGACCAGATCCGGCCTCGTGGCAACCTCGGCAAGCTGTGGAGCAGCTGAACCGCCAGAATGGGTGGCCGCCGGTGGCCGAAACGGCCAGCCAAAGGCTGAACCGACTGAACCGGTTCGACCCGACCCGACCCGAATCGGTTCAGAAAAAAAACAGAACAGAAAAGAAAAAGAGAGAAAAAGAAAAGAAAGAAGAAAAGAAAAGAAAAGGAGAAAGAAAAGAAGGAAGAAGAAAAAGAAAGAAAGGAAAAAGGGAAGGAGAAGAAAGAAGAAAAAAAAAAGAAAGAAAAAGGAAGGAAAGAAAAGAAAAGGATTGGTAAGGAAAAAATAAATTGATTGATATTTATTGAATAAGTTTATTTATATATATTTATGTAAGTGCAATTGGTGTTGAAATTGTAGCGGAAGTGACAAAGACGTGATAGGCGTTCGACGAAGCTTGGAGCTCGTCACGGTGCTAAGTTTCAGCGTCAGGTAAGATACTTTTATAAAGCATTAGTAGCATCATATTGTATGTGGGATTTTATGATTTTTATATGATGCATAGATGGAATGAATTTAAATGGAATTGTGAAAATTTTTATATGATTTATAGATTGAATTGATGTTAAAAATGCTAAGAGGACCCACAACTGATGGTGGGGGTCTTAGTAAGAGATAAAGAAAATGTGAGAATCAACGGCTGCAATTATAAACTGTTTTCCGTGCAGGAGGCTTTGTAAAAAGTAAGCCGTTATGCTGCCAAAATTTTTAGGAAAATATCTGAGGAAAAAGATTAAATTTCTCACATAAATGGAATATTGGAGATAATTATTGGAAATAAATATTAAAAGGATTTTATGGTATTTCTGAAAGAGTTTGATATTGAAATCGATGGGAAGATAGATCATTGAAAACGATAATGTGATGAATTATATGGTCTAAACCTTATAGAATTGATAAATCAAATGATTTTAATATCACAAATGGTATCAGGTGGAGATTGAGGTGAAATTAATTATTAGACGGATCACAGATAAAAGTGATGATAAATATATGATACAACTTAAAAGAGAAAAAAATCGAAGTTTTGATTTAGATGGTCAAATGATAGAATGGCGGAATTTTCAATCGAATGACGATTATAGAATTGATAGATTCAAATAAATGGACCGTTTTAGTGGTATGCTTGTGATATCGATGTTAAATAGATGTGAACTGATATTTTTGCAATAATATGGATAGTCGCAAGGCGACTCAAATGATTGAAACACTTTTGATAGTGGAAATTGGCAAATTCTTTTAAGTGGTAAATTGCCAATCAAAAATCGAATTGAGGACGTTTTATAGATAATTTTAGCATGATATTACATTCTACAGGTCATATGAAAAGTGAATTGAGGATTGTGATATGATTTTATGATAGTGAATGAAATAGAACCGCAAGTCGAAAATTCTGAATATGTACCAATAGGTCAAACCATAAATGGAATTGATAAGCGATTATTGATCTTGTGGTTCTACGATCCTCGATGTCGACTCTACAATAGATATCGAATGAGGATATTAGTATTTCATAATTTCAGTATCCTCATGGCTATATGGAAACATGATATTTAGATGCTCATAGATACTAAGAGGATTCACACTGATGATGTGGTTCTAGTATCGGTAATAAAAGTACAATTGATTATTATAGTCGATAATTATCGAAAAAAGATATTGAATACCGAATGGTTGAATACCAAGTGATCTGGTTATTAAATAATTAGAGTATTGAGCAATCTGAATACTGAATGAAATGAATCTTGAATGATTTGAATAGTGATTTACTGATTTGACATAAAGAAAGTCTTCAAATCGAATAATTGATGGTGATAAAGTTAAATGAATCGCTTCAGCATATTTGATGGAAATAATACCGAAGTTGCATACTAAAATGTTTTATAGCATCGCATTTAAGCATGCTTTCTTGCAACTTGAAACATTTTAATAATGTTTATATGAATACTGAAAAGTATTGATTTGTTTTGAAATGAAAGTATATGGTAGATATATATATTTTGATATATGAAATATCATACAGAATTTTAACATATGCTTTACATGATATTGAAAATAAAGCTATAGATTTAAATGTTTTATGAGACTGTAGGCACCCTAAAAGAATTAAATTCAATAAAGCATAGTGGAAACCGCGTCCGACAATAGTCGTGGACAGGTCTCAGTCACGCCTGATCAGTGGGGCTGAGAGAGATGAGGTCTATGGCCATAGATAGCGCTCTAGTTGGTTTCCAGGGGACGATGACATGATTTTCACTGCTAGCTACAGTGATTTAAGTCTTTATTGATAGAGAGATGATAGAGATCTAGCCTAGTCTCTAACCGATATGATATGAAGTCTAAAGTATGATTTTATTGATATGAACTCTAGACTTGACATGATTTATACTGTACATGAAACAGATTTGAAATGAAATATGTCTTGAAATAGTACATGTTTTAAACATGTTTTAAAAGTCCATGAGATATGATTTCGACACTTATATGATTTATATGTGATTTTGTGTCGAACATGGCATGATATGCGGTCTAGAGTATAGTTTGATTTGATATGAACTCTAGACCTGATATGATTTACAGAATATGTTTTAAAAGTATATGATAATGATTTCGACACTTACATGATTTACATACGATTTTGTGTCAAATTTAAAATGATATGCGGTCTAGAGTATAGATTGATTTGATATGAACTCTAGACCCGATATAACTTATAGTAAATGAAAATGTTTTAAAACCGCACATGTTTTAGACATGCTCCGAAAACGAATACATGAACTGAAATTGAACATGTTTCTATCATGCCTTAAAGGCAAATTTGAAATGAATTGAAAATCTATATGTTGAGCATGTCCTAAAGTATATATGATATGATTTGAGATGATAGCGGTTTATACAGAAAAATTACATGAATTGCATATTAAACCCTGACATGATAATATGCTTAGCACATGAGAATTCCATGAGGAATGTCGTGACTCGACGTTAATGATGTTTCATCTATACGATGACATGAGATGATATGATATATGAACATGAGATTGATATGAAGAGAATTCTGATCTCACTCTATCGTGATCGTAAATTCCCAAACGATAAGTGATATGAATTGATGTAATACGGGAATATGATTGTTAAATGTAAAGTGAATTCGATAGGATATCTGCATTAAACATGGAGAATATATGAAGAGTGTCATGACTCGGTGGTAGCGATATTTCATCGATATGATGTCATGATATGATATGAAACAGGAATATAGAAATACACGAATAGAATTATGACTTTGTACCACCGTGATCATGATTCACAATATGAGAATTGATAAGAGATGATATGAGAATTGATAAGAGATAGAATACAGAAATATGATTATAAGTAAATATGAGAATTGATATGAGATGATAGCATACCAAAGTATGATTATGAAATGAAAAGTGAAAATGAAAAGTGATAATGAGATGTATCGATGAGAAAGGATTAACTGTAATTGCATCCTTGCAAGTTTTAAGCATTGCAGTTTAAGGCAGTATAATCCTACTCTTGTATTTATATTAGTATCCTACTGAGCCGTGGTTTTGCTCACCCCACTAAATTTCATCTCTTTCAGATTATTGAAGTTAACATCTGCCATGTGAGCTGCTCAGTGGCATCGGAGACGGTGAATGGACTTGGTACTAGTCTTCTGAGGTATATGTTCCTTATAAAATACTTGTTTACATGTAAGACTTAAATTGATGCACAGTACATATTCTGTTTAACAAGTCGGGATGTAACTAAAAACCGTTTCCATGTTTGTTTAATATTTAAATGGAATGACTATAGGTCACCTAGATAGTATAGTAACTACACTGACACCGAATACAAACCTTAAAATGAAAAAGAAAAATTTAGTCCATAAATTTGTAAACTAAGAAAAGTATAAAAATAAAGTGAAAGTCGCGGTCTTCGGGTCGTGATAGATTTAATGGTATCAGAGCACGGTTTGTCTAGTACGTGTCAGTGTAGTTGAGACAGTGATAGTGTTACATCCCATGTACTGTGTAGTGTCTACATGTAAACTTGTTGATTTTCGATCTGTACCAAGACTAGTCAGCTATTGGTATAGGTGATACCAGTCGATGGCCTATTGAAACAGGCTGGGCTTTGACTTAAAGATGCCAATCGATGGCCTATTAAAACGGATTGGAAACCGTTAATGAATGGTATCGATACGGTATAGAAGAATTGAGTATCACCTTAAAGGAATAGGAAATGAATGATCAAGAATGATTGATTGTGGCAATTTATATGGAAGATAATGGAATGATTATATAGAATATGATCGATATGTAAATTGAGAAGGATTGAAAGAGGTCAAGAAATGGCCAATGAAAATGATCGAACAAAAGTATACAGCTTGATTGAAAGTGCAATTCCATCTTAATTATGAGGACTATTGAAAATTGAAAACTATGATTTCGAGTTATAAGGGAACACGAATATGAAACAGTTTTCGAATTTACGACTGGAAGTGATTTCACTTTGGTTATCACATCGAGATGTAATAAGAATACTACATGAAAAGAGATATAGAGAGAAAATGATTGATAAATGTTGCATTATGGCAAGAGATGATTAACAGTAAAGTCTGTAATGAGGTGCAGCCTTGATTTATCAATGTGACAATAAGTGTTGTGGGATAATACGAAACCCAAAAGAAATATGATATTATGGAAGTGATTATAGACTGGTTGATCAAATTGAATCACTTTTCCATTTTCAGGCTTCTATATTTCTCTAATGCCTTAGTCGAAATATAAATATGAAACGGAGAGAATGTATGTGAAGTTCCAGTGAGCATTACATATGATGGAATCTTGAATTGCCATATGTTATGGAAAATAGTAAAAGGCTTTGGGATTCCAAATTGATTGACGGCATCGCTCCATACTGATATGAAAATTCGAGCGTAATGTGGAAACGCTCGAAGATATGTTGAGAGAGTGGATGCACGAGATTTAAAAAGCTACTAGGACAATTACATACTACTGATTAAATTGGTAAACGATAGTTACCAAATTATATCGACTTGGCACCAAATGAGAGAAACGAATGATAAATGGTGTGAAACAGCTATTATGTGAAAAGAGATAAAAGTGATAACTCCCAAAATGATAAGAAATTTTAGGGAGTATGAATATATAGCGGAAAAATGACATGTAATGGTATAAAAGGTGATTCTAATGATGAACGTATGCTGGCAGTATCATTTAAAAGATGATTGAAAGGACAAGAAAGATAAGAGTACAAGATAATACCACTTTCTAAATTTAAGTTGAATTCGGAGGACCGAATTTCTTAAGGTGGGGAGGATGTGAAGACCAAGAATTTTCAAAAAATAAATATAAGGTATCCGAAAAGTTTAATTTGGATAAATTGAAATCCAAACTAAATAAGAGATGAAAATGGAGAAATTAATTTGGATATTAGGAAATCCAAAATTTAAAGAAATAGAAAGGTATATATATTTATATAATTATAAAATTATATTATATAAATATATTTTAAATGTTAAAGAAATAAAAATGTGAATAAAAATATAATTATATAAATAGATTATATAATATATATTTTTACACGTTTTTAAATAAGTATATATATACGAAATATATATATTATTTAGATCAAAGTGTATATATATACATATATTTCAAGATAAAGCATGTATATATGTATATATATTAAAAATTAAATAGTATAAGATATATATATATAAAATCTAATTTATAAAAAAAAAAAGAAATAACAGAAGTCGGAATCAGGTTCCCCGATTCCCACATTTTCTCTTCTGTTTTCCCACATTTTCTCTTCTGTTTAGCAAAAACAGAAGAGAAACGATGGAAGCCAACACGACGCCGGCTAATCGAGAGGCGGAAGGGAAAAGCGAGGTGAGGCCGTCGCCGGTAAGGGAAGAGGGAGAGGAAACCCACCGGCGCCGGAAAGAGAAAGAAGCGGTGCGAAAACAGAGGAGAAAAACCGAAGGAAAAAGAGGAAAAGAGAAAAGAGGGAAGTGGCGGTGCCAACCGGCCTAGGCACCGCCACCCCAACCCCGAGCTCGGCGGAGCTGAGGGGAAGCAAAGGAAGACCGCCGGTGAGGAAGAACGAAGGCGAAGGAAGGAGAAACGTGGAGGAGAAGAGATCGAAAACCCACCTCCAGATCCGCCACCGTCGGCGTCGCCGCTGGGGAAAAGGAGACCAGATCCGTCCTCGTGGCAACCTCGGCAAGCTGTGGAGCGGTTGAACCGCCAGACTGGGTGGCCGCCGGTGGCCGAACAGGCCAGCCAAAGGCTGAACCGACTGAACCGGTTCGACCCGACCCGACCCGACCCGAACCGGTTCAGAAAAAAAAATAGAACAGAAAAGAAAAGGAGAGAAAAAAAAAAGAAAGAAGAAAAGAAAAGAAAAGGAGAAAGAAAAGAAGGAAGAAGAAAAAGAAAGAAAGGAAAAAGGGAAGGAGTGAAGGAAATCGAAACATACATGCAGCGGAATTTAAATCATTCGGCCTCCACCAGGATCGATTCGGAGAGTTGCCTGATTAGGGTTTCGAGATTTTACCTAAAGTTTTTTTTGATTTCTGTCGTTGGTCGAGTCACAAGCAACAACCTTTCGTTCCTGCCTCTATGGTATCCACACGAACGGATCTCACGACTCTTGAACGTCTCACGATCAGAAGCCTTAAGGAGCGTTTTTTGATTCTTTTAACCGAACTGCTAGCTTCGATTAAAAGAATACTTTTCTGTTTTCAAAAAAAATTGTCCGGCTATGTTTCAGAAAACATCCTTTTATAGGCAGTAAATTTTACCCTAAAATTTACTGCCAAACAGAACTCTAATCCTACTTAGAATAGGATTAGTTATATCCCTAATCCAATTCAGAATAGGATTAGTTATATCCTTAATCCAATTCAGAATAGGATTAATTAAATCCTTAATCCAATTCAGAATAGGATTAATTAAGCTCCTTATTGATCCGTTCTAAGTGTACGACCCAATAGGTTCTCAAAACAATGGCAATGACAAAATTGTCACAGGCAATGAGCGATATCTAGCAACACATCATTGCTACCCATGTAACGAGAATGTCAATGACTCGACATAACCTTACTCGTGATAGATGTTACTGTGTAGTCTAATCCCTTTATCCTTTGATGTCTTGATTAGACACAAGTCATGGAATGTGTCACACTTGTATAGTCTAATCAGCGTTTCTTGATTCCTGAGTAGACTAATTAAACAAATAAAATCAATATCTCATATTGACTTATTTGAGCACGGCCATGCATTTTAGTCTCACTCTATCAAAGGGCCCAAGACATCACTCTTGTTATATAAGAGGGATAAATTCTATCTTGATCACTCAACATCCCTCTACATAGATCAAGGCATACCCAATTACTACCTTTATAGTCCATCCTGTTACGAATGACATCTAGTAGCATTAAAGTATGCAATTCTCTATGTTGGGATCTCTGATGATCTCAAGTCAAAGGATCACATACACCATCATCACTATGAGAATCGCTTATGACACTCATATAATAATCCATGTAGCGTTCTCATGGAGGGTCGATCCAGTACATAGTTCTCTAACATATACCTATGTGATGACTTGATATCCTATATCCATGACAATGGTCATCAGTCAACCACATACTAGTCTTATCGTATCATTGTTATCCTTGTTCACAATAATACTTGACTAGGGATATTTTAAGAATAGTGTGTTATTACTATTCTAAGGACATTATCATATAAGATTATATTACGCAGTTATAAGACAAATATAATAATGAACTATAAATAAAAATGTCATGATACATAAAATTGCCAAAGTCAATCATCTAATGAATGGTTCTAAGGGCATAATCCAACAAGGAGCAGAAAGAAGAAAAAAAAAAGAAAGAAAAAGGAAGGAAAGAAAAGAAAAGGATTGGTAAGGAAAAAATAAATTGATTGATATTTGTTGAATAAGTTTATTTATATATATTTATGTAAGTGCAATTGGTGTTGAAATTGTAGCGGAAGTGACAAAGACGTGATAGGCGTTCGACGAAGCTTGGAGCTTGTCACGGCGCTAAGTTTCAGCGTCAGGTAAGATACTTTTATAAAGCATTAGTAGCATCATATTGTATGTGGGATTTTATGATTTTTATATGATGCATAGATGGAATGAATTTAAATGGAATTGTGAAAATTTTTATATGATTTATAGATTGAATTGATGTTAAAAATGCTAAGAGGACCCACAACTGATGGTGGGGGTCTTAGTAAGAGATAAAGAAAATGTGAGAATCAACGGCTGCAATTACAAACTGTTTTCCGTGCAGGAGGCTTAGTAAAACTTAAGCCGTTATGCTGCCAAAATTTTTAGGAAAATATCTGAGGAAAAAGATTAAATTTCTCACATAAATGGAATCTTGGAGATAATTATTGGAAATAAATATTAAAAGGATTTTATGGTATTTCTGAAAAAGTTTGATATTGAAATCGATGGGAAGATAGATCATTGAAAACGATAATGTGATGAATTATATGGTCTAAACCTTATAGAATTGATAAATCAAATGATTTTAATATCACAAATGGTATCAAGTGGAGATTGAGGTGAAATTAATTGTTAGACGGATCACAGATAAAAGTGATGATAAATATATGATACAACTTAAAAGAGAAAAAAATCGAAGTTGTGATTTAGATAGTCAAATGATAGAATGGCGGAATTTTCAATTGAATGACGATTATAGAATTGATAGATTCAAATAAATGGACCGTCTTAGTGGTATGATTGTGATATCGATGTTAAATAGATGTGAACTGATATTTTTGCAATAATATGGATAGTCGCAAGGCGACTCAAATGATTGAAACACTTTTGATAGTGGAAATTGGAAAATTCTTTTAAGTGGTAAATTGCCAATCAAAAATTGAATTGAGGACGTTTTATAGATAATTTTAGCATGATATTACATTCTACAGGCCATATGAAAAGTGAATTGAGGATTGTGACATGATTTTATGATAGTGAATGAAATAGAACTGTCACGACCCGTGACCACATTTTTCATCTTCTTATACACATCTTAACCGGTTGGGCTGTCTGTGATACTTCACTTGTACTGACTGTTAAACAGTTTTACAATGTATTGTTTATATTATACACATCCCCTATCGTAATTTATCAAATAAGTAGTACTGTTAACATGTCTAAATACAGAGAATAAATGATCATACCTCAAATAAACCGTCGGTCTGACACATTGTCCTTCGTGTACAGCCAGGATCCACAATCCACTGAACTCACATTCATCAAAACCTGAAATGTTGAAAATTAAGGGGTGAGCAAAACCACGGCTCAGTAAGAGAATTATATGCCCCACTTGATACTCAGCTTCCTATATGCTGAAAATCTTTTTTTTTCATTTTTCCTATGGGCTCTAGGCTCGCATGTAGGAAAGATACTACAGTCGGCTAGGAATCCGAATAGAGTAAGGTAGGTATTTTAGAATACCATACTTGTTATGGAACCTAGAAGCAACTGTAGAGAGAAAATTTCATTTTGTTTTGAATTAATAAATCCTTTTTCCTTTTCAATCTTTCATAACCTTTTTCATATTCTTTTCAAATTAATGCTTCTACAAAATAAAGCATTTCTATAAAATAATTAATATTCGTATATTCCTTGAAAAGAATGTTAGTTAAATCATCATTTTATTTCTTTAAAATTCATTTCATGTTTTAATGTACTCTCTTAATTAGTATCGTCCTTTAAAAAGCAAAATAAGCTATAAAAATCTATTCCATTCTTAAGTTCACAAGGCATCATTCTTTTTATCAGTATGATTAAGTGTGAACGAGACGAACATTCAAGTAGCACATGTTTGAGTGGCATATATAAACAAAATCCGTTATATCACACACATTATATGTCATGTGCACAAGATCTATTTCATCCTTCGACATTTGTCGCATTCCCATCAGAACTTAGACCTTTACTAACACATCAGAACACGTGCAGCACTTAGTTCCCAAAGGATTCTAGAGGTGGCTCACACGATAAAGTCATCGAGTCTCTGCTCGGTTTGGCCTTTACGCCATATGTACTTTCCACTGTCTTATCAGATCTCATGTAGTACTTATGATCTCATATTCCATTTAAGACCATAGAAAGAATATTAGAATTATCATTTCTTCCTTTTTGAAAACATATTACATGTTTGTATCTCATGTCTTATGAGAATCATCTCACGGTACTATAATCAGTACCTAAATGAGCATTTTGTAAAAATTGCTATAATTCAATTGATTCTCTTATCATATCATATTATATAAAACATGTTCTTTTCACATGTCACCCATCATGTATCACCTTTTCTGGTTGACATATTCCATCTTATGTAAAATACTTTCCTTTTTAACATATCACCAATCATTTATGGAGTCTAAGATAGACATCAATCTTATCATACTATAAACCTCGAAGGGTAAGAGAATACGCCGGTCAAATCTATACCCATAACCTATATTGTCCTCAGTGGATCACTGATTTAGGCGTCGACCGGGACTAAACAGGTCACATATCATGCATCAGCATGATAGGAATGCCAACCAGTCTCAAAACCGTATTTTCATCATAAAATAAACTTATATGGAATTTATATAAATATAAAATTCCATAAATTTAAAACCATAAGGGTTAAAATCCTTTAGTGAATATTTATAAAAATATTCATAAAAATATTCACTATATTTCACTTCATCTTTCGTCTCGTATTTCATGTAATTTATCTATTTCGAGAATTTTCGGTGATTTCGTTGTTACCATTCTCGAATACATGAATATTTTAAAATTCCATCTCATTATATTCATGTTTTATGAAATTTAGTAATTTCCTCATGTTTCATGATTTACTATCGAAATTCGGAAATAAAATCATTTAATATGATTTTATAAAGTTTTTCTAAAATTTTCGGCAGCATAACGGCTGCCGATTTACTAACCTCCTGCATGGAAAATACAGTTTTAAATCTTTCAGCCAGTACTTCTTCCCAAATTATTTTCAGCAAATCATGCATCATAATAATTTTCATAAAATATTTGCATAAATATTTCAATTTAAAATATGCAGACTGAGTATCCTTACAGTGCTGCACATGCATCCCTTACCTTTTTCCGGGTCGGCGAATTCCGCTTATCGATCGCGCCCGCACTCCATTTCTCCCGATTCCTTATCCCGATTGCTGAAAATAATTTCTGGAATTAAAATTCTAATTTTTTAGAATTTTTCATAATTTATTTAATTTTTTCTGAAATTAAATTCTCGGGAAATTTCTTACCGAATTTGTAAAATCTCGGGTTGTCGAATTTCCGGGAATTTTCTGAATTCCGGAAATTCTCCTTTTTCCTCTTTTTCTTCCTTTTTCTTCCTTTTTCCTCTTTTTCTTTTCTTTCTTTCTTTTCTTTTTCTTTTTCTTTTTCTTTTCTTTTTTTCTTCTTCCTTTCCCGGTCAGACCGGTTCAGACCGGTCCAGCTCCTTTCCTCGCCGGTTCCTCGTCGGCGGCCGGTTCTCCGGCGGTTCAGGCGTCCCTCAGCTGGCCGGCTGCACGACGAACTTGCCGGTGCCCTCCGTTTGCCCTGGATCGGTGGCACGGCGGCGGATCGAGGCGGTTTTGCCTCGGTTCTTCTTCATCTTCGTCGGCGTTCCTCCGCCGTCCATTGCGTCTCCGGTGGCTTCCATCGGCTTCGTCTTCTTCCGTCGATGCTTCGGCTGTGATGGCGGCGGCCGGATCTGGTTTCTCCTCTTCTCGGCTTCCGCCGTGATTTCGCTTCTGTTTTCCTTCTTCCTTCCGTCGCCGGTGGTTTCCCTGCCTTCTTCCTTGGCCGGCGACGCATCCCCTTCCTTTTCCCTCGCCGGCGGTGGCGGCTCCGCCGCCGTCGGCTCTCTGTGGCTGGGGAGGTTCGGTTCCTTCCCGTTTTTTCTCCTCTTTTATTTTTCTGTTTTGTTTCCTTTTTGGTTTATTTCCCTTTCCATTTTTAGTCTATCACCTACTATATACTATATATTATATACTAATATACTTACACATATACTATATATTATATACTACACATATATTAATTCATACATAGTATAAATATTTATATAGATATAATATAACGATATATATACTTTATATTTATGTTATACAATTTAAATATAATAATATTTGCTTATTTATATAGTATTGTACTATATATATATTTAAAGAGATACACACATATACATATATGTATATTAAGTATTACAAAAATGTATATCTAGTATATATATATATATATATATATATATGTATATTTATATACTTAAAGTTAAATAACATATGTGTATACAAATTATATAAATGCTATAATAAAATATTTATACATATAAACTTTTATGTATAACCACATTTACTTTTCTTATATATTCATATACTTTTATTTAAAATTATAATATATATATTTCATATATATATATATATCTGTACATATATATTTATAATTATATAAATACATTTTCTAATATACACATGTATTTATTTAAGACAAAATAGTATATATTTCATTTTATAATATATACTAATATTCATATACATACATATGTATTTATATAAAAACATGTGTAAATATATTTATATAATTTAATTATATAAATATATAATATACGCATTTTTATTTTATTAATTTTGGATTTCCATTAATCCAATTTAAATTCCTCCTTTCCTTATTTTTCATAACTCCGACTTTATTTTTATTTCCATTTAATTTCCTTCACACGAATTTCCTTATTCATCACTTCCTCATTTCTCGGGATTTTCACCAATATCCCGTTTCTCGCAAATTTTATTTATTTCCCCTTATTTAATTTCTCTAATATTTATTTTCAATATTTCTAATTTCCAAAATGGAAAAATTTACGGTTATCACAAGAACCGCAAGTCGAAAATTCTGAATATGTACCAATAGGTCAAACCATAAATGGAATTGATAAGCGATTATTGATCTTGTGGTTCTACGATCCTCGATGTCGACTCTGGAATAGATATCGAATGAGGATATTAGTATTTCATAATTTCAGTATCCTGATGGCTATATGGAAACATGATATTTAGATGCTCATAGATACTAAGAGGATTCACACTGATGATGTGGTTCTAGTATCGGTAATAAAAGTACAATTGATTATTATAGTCGATAATTATCGAAAAAGGATATTGAATACCGAATGGTTGAATACCAAGTGATCTGGTTATTAAATAATTAGAGTATTGAGCAATCTGAATACTGAATGAAATGAATCTTGAATGATTTGAATAGTGATTTACTGATTTGACATAAAGAAAGTCTTGAAATCGAATAATTGATGGTGATAAAGTTAAATGAATCGCTTCAGCGTATTTGATGGAAATAATACCGAAGTTGCATACTGAAATGTTTTATAGCATCGCATTTAAGCATGCTTTCTTGCAACTTGAAACATTTTAATAATGTTTATATGAATACTGAAAAGTATTGATTTGTTTTGAAATGAAAGTATATGGTAGATATATATATTTTGATATATGAAATATCATACAGAATTTTAACATATGCTTTACATGGTATTGAAAATAAAGCTATAGATTTAAATGTTTTATGAGACTGTAGGCACCCTAAAAGAATTAAATTCAATAAAGCATAGTGGATACCGCCTAATTGGAGCTTTGCTCATTAGGCAGATATGCTTGTCCGACAATAGTCGTGGACAGGTCTCAGTCACGCCTGATCAGTGGGGCCGAGAGAGATGAGGTCTATGGCCATAGATAGCGCTCTAGTTGGTTTCCAAGGGACGATGACATGATTTTCACTGCTAGCTACAGTGATTTAAGTCTTTATTGATAGAGAGATG
This sequence comes from Heritiera littoralis, assembly GCA_031772115.1. Taxonomy (NCBI): domain Eukaryota; kingdom Viridiplantae; phylum Streptophyta; class Magnoliopsida; order Malvales; family Malvaceae; genus Heritiera; species Heritiera littoralis. Next base: position 812,043 of record JAPDPK010000037.1, on the reverse strand, counting down.
ATAGGGATCTAGCCTAGTCTCTAACCGATATGATATGAAGTCTAGAGTATGATTTTATTGATATGAACTCTAGACTTGACATGATTTATACTGTACATGAAACAGATTTGAAATGAAATATGTCTTGAAACAGTACATGTTTTAAACATGTTTTAAAAGTCCATGAGATATGATTTCGACACTTATATGATTTATATGTGATTTTGTGTCGAACATGGCATGATATGCGGTCTAGAGTATAGTTTGATTTGATATGAACTCTAGACCTGATATGATTTACAGAATATGTTTTAAAAGTATATGATAATGATTTCGACACTTACATGATTTACATACGATTTTGTGTCAAATTTAAAATGATATGCGGTCTAGAGTATAGATTGATTTGATATGAACTCTAGACCCGATATAACTTATAGTAAATGAAAATGTTTTAAAACCGCACATGTTTTAGACATGCTCCGAAAACGAATACATGAACTGAAATTGAACATGTTTCTATCATGCCTTAAAGGCAAATTTGAAATGAATTGAAAATCTATATGTTGAGCATGTCCTAAAGTATATATGATATGATTTGAGATGATAGCGGTTTATACAGAAAAATTACATGAATTGCATATTAAACCCTGACATGATAATATGCTTAGCACATGAGAATTCCATGAGGAATGCCGTGACTCGACGTTAATGATGTTTCATCTATACGATGACATGAGATGATATGATATATGAACATGAGATTGATATGAAGAGAATTCTGATCTCACTCTATCGTGATCGTAAATTCCCAGACGATAAGTGATATGAATTGATGTAATACGGGAATATGATTGTTAAATGTAAAGTGAATTCGATAGGATATCTGCATTAAACATGGAGAATATATGAAGAGTGTCATGACTCGGTGGTAGCGATATTTCATCGATATGATGTCATGATATGATATGAAACAGGAATATAGAAATACACGAATAGAATTATGACTTCGTACCACCATGATCATGATTCACAATATGAGAATTGATAAGAGATGATATGAGAATTGATAAGAGATAGAATACAGAAATATGATTATAAGTAAATATGAGAATTGATATGAGATGATTAGATACCAAAGTATGATTATGAAATGAAAAGTGAAAATGAGAAGTGATAATGAGATGTATCGATGAGAAAGGATTAACTGGAATTGCATCCTTGCAAGTTTTAAGCATTGCAGTTTAAGGCAGTATAATCCTACTCTTGTATTTATATTAGTATCTTACTGAGCCGTGGTTTTGCTCACCCCACTAAATTTCATCTCTTTCAGATTATTGAAGTTAACATCTGCCATGTGAGCTGCTCAGTGGCATCAGAGACGGTGAATGGACTTGGTACTAGTCTTTTGAAGTATATGTTCCTTATAAAATACTTGTTTACATGTAAGACTTAAATTGATGCACAGTACATATTCTGTTTAACAAGTCGGGATGTAACTAAGAACCGTTTCCATGTTTGTTTAATATTTAAATGGAATGACTATAGGTCACCTAGATAGTATAGTAACAACACTGACACCGAATACAAACCTTAAAATGAAAAAGAAAAATTTAGTCCATAAATTTGTACACTAAGAAAAGTATGAGAATCAAGTGAAAGTCGCGGTCTTCGGGTCGTGACAATAAGTATTAAGTAAGCAAATATTTTTGGTGAATTTATCTGTAGCTCGGGAGAATTGGATATCGAGTTGTGCTATCGAGAAGTCCGATATCACGAGACAGGTAAGGGATGAGTGTGTAGGTTGTAAGGATATTATGAATGCATGGTTTCGATGCAAATAGTTTTATGAGAATATTTTGGAAGTGAAATGCCTTGAAAACTGTGTAGATTGTAGTTTTCGGTTGAATTGGATTGTGTTTAAAGTGTAAGGAGGTTAGGATTTAACTAGCCAATATTCTGCCGAAATTTCTAAAAATCCTATAAATATTCTCAAATAATTTTTAAGCATGAAAAACGTGAGATTCAATATTTAATTTGCGATTTAGAAATTAAATTGCATTATTTTATTAATTATTGAAAATAATTTTTAAATATTCGTGTTATCTGATTTTACTGATAAAAGAGTACCAGCATGTTCTTCTAATTTAATTACAGTGAAATAGAAAATTTTCAAGAGTGAAAACCAAAATGTGAATATTTTATGAAATTTCAATTATAAATTGTTTATGTGATTTTATTTATGGAAATTAAATGATTTCCTTTATGAAGTTTAAATTGTGATTAAACTATTTTGAGACTGATAGGCCCCGTATCATGCTCATGTGTTTACGTGTATTATCTGTGTGAAGCTGTTGATATTGATCCTATCTTCAGCATCCCGGTTGACACCTGATCAGTGTATGACCGAGGACATATATAGACTATGGCCATGTATCTCACGTGTTTACTATTACTGTTACTCCCTTCAAGGACTACTATTATAACATGATATACTTTGGGTAATGCCTGGTCTCCACCTACTGTTATTATTACTGAAGTGAGACTGTTTACTGTTACTGAAGTGTATATCATTACTAAATTGTTCACTGTTGTGGAAATGTGTTCATTGTTTATTTAAACTTTTTACTATTATTGAAAACAGTTTTATTAACATCAAAGTGTTTACAAAAGCATTTAGACTGTGGGGGCCACCTCTTGAGTCCTATGGGAACAAAGTGGCACGTAGTTGTTACATTTTTAATATTATTAGTAAAGGGATTTCTATCACTGAGATAAAAATGTTTTACTAGTGTTATTATCGAAGTGATAATGTTTATTGCTACTGAAATGTTTAGTGTGCTGTTTTACTGAATAGTTACTATTACCTTACTGTTTTACTGAACTGATTGTTGGTACTCAAGCTATTTACTGGTACTGAACTGTTTACTGTTACTGAAAAGATTACTGTTATCGAACTGTTACTAAAAGTGCTTTACTGAACTGTTAATGTTTTGAAGTGAACATTTTTACTGTCATTGAGCCAACACGGTTTACTAAAACTGTTTACTTCACTGTGATGTTTACTAAATTGTGATTGAATTGTTACTGTTCACTGAAAACTTCTATGGTTTACTGAACTGTTACAACTGAATGTGTTTACCAAAATAATTGTTAAAGTGAAACTATTCCTTGAACTATTATTCACGAGTTTACTGAAATGTTTACTGTGAACATATGGTTTCCACTGATTTCTACACTATTACAGTACTGTTACTATTGTTCCAAACTATTTACCATACTGTCATTTTTACCATTTACTGTCATGTGTTTTAAGTAATACTGAAGTATTTATTAAATGGTTTTTTGTATCATTTATTTATTGAGAATATAGTAAATTGTTTTTATATCAACAATTTAACAATTACTCCCTATAGTCGCTTCTGGGTTTTCGGGACACGATAAGTATTTCAAAATACCTCCCATACTCCATTCAGTTGCCTGGCCGACTATAGTATCAATCCTTTTTACTATCCTTAGTGCACTATTAGGAAATTAAACACTTTTGTGCATATAGATTTCATAGTATTAAGACTTACATACGATTCTCTTTACTAAGCACGTTTCGCTCACCCCTTATTTTTTCAGTCCATAAATTGTATTAATTGGTTAAATTGGTATACGTTCCATGGATTGGCTGTGCTTTGATTATCTCGAAGCAAATTATATTGGATCCTAGAGGTATTGTGTTTACATTTATATGTTTAGACATTTATTATACAATACTACTTGTTGTAAATTTAATCTCAGGGGATGTAAACTGATTTATATAGTTGTAAATATTAATTACTTACGTGAATAATCATTGTGTAAAGTGTGTTACTATTTTAAATGAATAGTGTTAAAGGCATCACAGACAGTCTAACCAATCACTGTATATGTGTGATATATGATAAAGGTGATAATTACTGTATATAACAAATTGTGACATATTAATAAATGAAGACAAAATGGGTCTTCATCAACCAACAAACCAACCTTCTTTGGTTGCTGTACGTTTCTGCTTTGTTTCTTCAATATTCCTTCATGTCAGCCTTATAAAATCCCATTTTTCTTCATCAATTCATCCAACCATCTACGCAAAATCTATCCCTCACCTTAAGAACTCTTTAAACTCAGTTTTGGAGGGGCTGAATCGTGGAAAACGGGACTGGTTTGGCCTGCTGAACAGTATAGTCTTGAGCAAGGTGAGAAGTGGTTGAGTTCTATTCAATTCTAGTTGATGATCTTGATTATTTAAAGCATGAATAACATGACTAGAACTTTAATTTGAAACAAAATAAAGTGTACTATTGGAAGAGGGTCTCAGCTGTAAGAAGAAAATTGGAGAAATTATGGGAATTTTAATGTGTTTTGGATGGGAAATTATAGTGAATGATGAGTGGAATCTATTTGGAACTTGGATGAAATGAAAATGGTCAAAACAGAGAAAGTGTGGCATAAGGCTTGCTATCCTTCAGCTATGAATGGGATGAATAATGGTAGTGATATGTGGTTGAATTAAAGATGTTTGATAAAAATCCTAAGTCGGTAAGAGTAATTAGAAGACAAGAGATTGAGAAGAGAATGAAGGAAGAATCATGAGGATGGGCCGTTGGATGCACGGCCATGGTTGTTGGAAGAAGAAAATAGATATATGATAAATGTATTAAGAGCATAGAAAATATTCCTAAATTAAATTGAGAAGAAAATAGATGGGAAATAATGAGAAGGGGACTATATAAAGCATTCGGCCAAAGCTTTTAGTGATAGTGTTGTTGATGTAACTTTAAAATGTTAATAAAAAAATCAGAAATAAAATTTGGAAGGAATTTCACTAAATGAAATTGTATTATGGCAATTGGTAAGAAAATAAAATGAACTAATTGTGGGATTTAATAACTAAGAAATAGAAAGTTACAGAATATTTACTATAATTACAATATGAAATTTTAAATATAAACTAGAAAATGATAAGTGAAATTCAAGAATGGTGAATTGATTTTAATGAAAGAATCTCATAATATTGGTAGAGTAAATTAGGAAAAGAGAATATAATTTAATTTTAGTACAAAAAAAATTAAAAAAATTAATTATATTAATAGAAAATAAGATAAAGTAATTGTTAGAATTAATAAGTATGAAGATAAGAAATTAAGAAGAAATCCACTAAAAGTCCTAATATGGAGTCAAATTGGAAAAGAATACAAACTTAATTGTAGATATATGTTGGTATTTAATAGAAGATTAAAGACTAAGATAAATTAATTGTGAGGATTAATAAAATGGAAGTAATGTTAATATAAGCAAATGGTGAATTAATGTTAATAATGTATAAAGATTATTAGTAAAAAAAAATTGAATTGGAAAATAATGAATATAATATAATAATGAAATATTGGCTATAATAAATGATTAAAGATAATTGAATTTTAATAAAATTAAAATTAGGAAAAATAAGTCAATTAGGAAAAATAATTAGAGATAAATTTTTTATATTTAATAAGAAATGAAATAATCTACTATAAAAAGTAACAACTTAGAAAATATGGATAAATAAAATAACTATTAGAATTGTAATATGGATTATTGAAATATTGAATTCAGAGAAAGAATAAGATTTAATTAAAATTATGTGAGAGCCGAAATTTCTCTATTCTCCTTATACCTATCGACGGTGTTGGATAAGAATATTAAGTGAAGTTATGGAAATTGATTCCCACATGCTACAGTGTTAACGAGGAAAACTATCAAGTGGGCCCCACAAGGTAATTTTTAATTTGGCTGGATTTCGAAATGACAAATTGTGATTCGTGGGCTCGAGATAACTGATTGGGAAGAAGGTCACTTTTTCGAAATTCTCTTTCCTAAGTATACCTTAGTTTAAATGAAACAAATCCGAAAATCACGATCCTAAATCGCAGTTAAACCAAATTGACTTCGAACCTATAGACTGTCATAGGAAAATTCTCGTGTAAGGAAGTTTCACGTGGATCCAGTTCATGAACTGAATTACGCGAAAATGCTAAAACCAACGCGAACGAAACAAAAATTATTCGTTTAGGGGTAATTTAGTAAGTTCTCTACCTATACTTGGTCAAACTACCTTGAAAGTCGACCTTTGACCTTATTTGACTAAAATATAGGAAAAATAATAAAATTAAAATATAAAATCAGAAAATAAAAATAATAAAATAAAGATAGGACAGAAATGAGATTAGTGAAATTGTGCAATGGCAAATTGGTCATTTCTCGAGGACTAGTCAAAATGGGTCAACTTTTGACTAAGTTGACTCAAAAAATAAATAAAATAAATAAAAATTTAATTAAAAATCTGACTTGGACAGAATGGTAGTGTGTAATGGCATATGGTGTAAAAATAGAAATTATAAAGGGGCACTTTAGGCATTTAGAAAATATGGCAGAGTTTTATCATTAAAATATGAATAAATATTAATAAAAATCAGACCAATTGGAGTCTTCATCAAACCTCCCAGCCCGTCCTTTTTCTGCTGCAACGTGAAACACTACCATGCTCTTTCTTCATCAAATCACCTAGGTCCCTTCGCAAGAATCATTCTCCACCTCAAGAGCTATCTAACCACCTAAATAGCTCAGCAAAAAATCACCAAACGTGGCCTGTTCTGCTGCTGGACAGACCGAACAGTACAGGTAAAAATTCCAACCAACGATTCATGCTCTTTAACCATTTGTTTATGGTGATATTGGTTAGGTAGATGATGTGTATGATTATGGCTTGGAATAAGAACATGTAGGCAACTCAGTAGGGCATTTGGTCATGAGGAAATTATGAGGAGATGATGTTTGAATTTTCTTGACTGATGGTGTAAAACGATGGGTGGTGTTGTGGTATGACTAAACATATAATTAATTTAATTAAAACTTAGGCTTAGTAAGCTACTTGATGTTGGTCATGGTGGTTTGAGGGGCTGATTGGTGGCGTGACAGGTGAAGAAGGGGGGGGGTGGTGGTGGTGGTGCTGATTTGCTGCTGTTGGCATGAAATGAAGGAAAATAAGGGCTGACTTTGAGTGTTTCTGATGCGTACGGACAAGATAAAACGTAGCTTGGAATTTGAAGGAGCTAACACACAAGAAGACAGAAGCAAAGTTGATGAATGACAACTTCTGAAACCTAGACCCGAAGCCTAAAGAGACTCGAACCCAAAGGTATTGGACCTTGACCCTACGAATAAGAATTCGAGAACCTAAGGTATAGCAATGGTGGATGGTGAAGAAGGAGGCGCCACAAGGAAGAAGACCTTGATAAGCCTAGTTGAGAGGGAACCCAAGAGAAAGGCACACTCAATTTCTGAAAATTCAATTAACTGATCTCTCCATTAATAGCGTTTACAAGGTATTTATAATAATACCTAGCACTTAAGCCCATAAACAAGTGGGCTGGAATTAACACCAATAGAAAATAAAACTAAACCCAAATTCATGCCTAAACCTAGTTACATAAAATAAATAGTCCAAGACATAACAAGACTCAAACGTGGGCTATCCAAACACTTAGCCCATCTTATTGTTAAGCTAAAATAAGATAGTAAACCATGCTCATGTCGTTTGGGCTTCCAAGCAAGTATAGATGTCTTGGGACTCTTCATGGAAGCTTCCTTGACACTTCAATGATGCCAGAGCTTGTTGCATGAATGAGGCCAGGCCTTGTTGCATTTTCTTAGCTCGAGCTCGGGTAATTGGACCTCCTTGGATGACCAATGGATCCTTAGCATCACGAACATCACGAGCAAGTGGATCTCCATCTGGATCTCCATCATTCCCCCTCTCCTCAAAAGGATTTGTCCTCAAATCGCATATACCTTCATCAAAAGAAAAGGGAGAAAGATCAGAAACATTAAAAGTAGCAGATACACCATACTCACCAGGAAGATCCAATTTGTAGGCATTATCGTTGATCCTCGCTATGACTTGGAATGGTCCATCTCCTCGGGGATGCAGCTTGGTTCGTCGCTGAACAGGAAACCTCTCCTTTCTCATATGCACCCAAACCCAATCACCAGGCTCAAAGACTACTTTCTTTCTATGCTTATTTGCTTGGGTGGTATACTGCTCAGTCTTCTTTTCAATAGCTTGATGAACTCTCTCATGGAGTTGCTTCACAAACTTAGCCTTCTGTTCTCCATCCAAGTTACTCTGCTCCGCACTAGGTAATGGCAACAAATCCAAAGGAGTAAGAGGATTGAAGCCATAAACAACTTCGAATGGAGAGCAACTAGTAGTGGAGTGGACACTGCGGTTATATGCAAACTCCACATGGGGCAAGCAATCTTCCCAATTCTTCAAATTTTTCCGAATAATGGACCTCAATAACGTTCTCTTTACCTTGTTTGTACTTGATCATGTACGGGAACATCTCAATGAACTCTATCCACTTGGCATGACGCTTATGCAGCTTACTCTGTCCTTTCAAATGCTTCAAGGACTCATGATCAGTGTGGATGACAAATTCTTTGGGCCACAAGTAATGTTGCCATGTCTCCAAGGCCCTCACTAACGCGTACATCTCCTTGTCATATGTGGGATAGTTAAGTGCTGCTCCACTTAACTTCTCACTAAAGAAAGCAATTGGGCGTTTTTCCTGCATAAGCACAGCCCCAATACCTACACCTGAGGCATCGCACTCAATCTCAAAAGTTTTAGTAAAGTCAAGCAGAGATAACAAAGGAGTAGAACAAAGTTTATCTTTAAGCAAATTAAAAGCATGCTCTTGTGCAGGACCCCAATGAAATGCAACATTCTTTTTGACCACTTCGATCAAAGGTGCAGCTATAGTGCTAAAATCTCTAACGAATCGACGATAGAAACTAGCTAAACCATGGAAACTACGCACCTCAGAAACAGACTTAGGTACAGGCCAATCTTTAATTGCCTTTACCTTCTCATTATCAACAGAAATGCCATGTGAAGAAACGACATACCCAAGGAAAACAATCTTATCAGTGCAGAACGTACATTTCTTAAAATTGGCATACAAACTTGCATTCCTCAAAACAGTAAGAACATTCCTATGATGCTCAACATGCTCATGCTGGCTCTTACTGTATATCAAAATATCATCAAAATAGACAACCACATACTTACCAATGAAATCACGTAAAACATGGTTCATTAAACGCATGAATGTACTGGGTGCATTAGTCAAGCCAAAAGGCATAACTAACCACTCGTAGAGACCATGTTTAGTCTTGAATGCGGTTTTCCATTCATCACCTTCTCTCATACGAATTTGGTGATATCCGCTCTTTAAATCAATTTTAGAAAACATGCATGCACCATGCAACTCATCAAGCATGTCATCTAGCCTAGGAATAGGATAGCGGTACTTTACAGTGATTTTGTTGACGGCTCGACAGTCAACGCACATCCTCCACGTCCCATCTTTTTTTGGCACAAGCAAGACGGGCACGGTGCAAGGACTCATGCTCTCTCTCACATAACCTTTCCTCATGAGCTCCTCAACTTGCCTTTGAAGCTCCTTCGTCTCCTCGGGATTACTTTTGTAGGCTGGACGGTTAGGAATGGTAGCTCCGGGGACAAGGTCAATCATGTGCTCGATCCCACGAATCGGTGGTAATCCACTTGGGATCTCCTCAGGGAATACATCCTCGAACTCCTGCAACAATGAGACAACATCAGTAGGCAAAGTATCATGGAGTTCAGCATCAATAAAATAAGAATCTTTAAATAAGAGTAAAAGGATAGGAGACTTAGCAAGAAATGCAGTCTTCACATCTCGGGGTTTGGCATAGCAGCTCACTGTTTTGCTGTCCTTGTTTTCCTTCTTTTCTTTAGCTTGCTTCCTTTGCTCGTCATGTTGCTCCTTTAGCCTTAATTGGTCCTCATAAATCTCCTTGGGGCTAAGGGGAGCAAGAGCGATCTTCTTGCCATCCATAGTAAAGGAATAACGGTTAGTGTAACCGTCGTGGATGACTCTCCGATCATACTGCCACGGTCTACCCAGCAATATGTGGCTAGCTTGCATGGGCACCACGTCACACAATACCTCATCTTGATACCTTCCAATACGAAAAGGAACCAAGACTTGCTTCACCACGTTGACTTCACCACAGTCATTAATCCACTGCAACTTATATGGGTGGTGATGCTTGGTAGTGGGCAACTTTAATTTATCAACAAGGTATGTGCTAGCAACATTAGTACAACTCCCACCATCAATGATTACAGTACATACCTTGTCACTAATATGGCATCTCGTATGGAAGATGCTCTCGCGCTGTGCCTCATCCTCAAACTTCACATGAGTAGTAAGAGCACGCCTAGCAACAAGTGCCTCACCATGAGCAGCATACTCAACAACTTCTTCTTCGTCGACATCTTCTAACGCAGGCATCTCATCTTCTACACCGAGTTCAGAACCTTCACTCTCAACATCTCCATTCCCATGCATGATCATCACCTTACGGTTGGGACACTGTGAGGCAATATGTCCACGACCTAAACACTTGAAACACTTAATGTCACGTGTCCTGCTCTGGGATGCTTGGGCAAGTTCAGTCTTGGGCTTTGGAGGGCCCTCAGGCTTGGGCTTAGCAAAGCTCTCTTTCCTTTTGAGTTGCCTTTCCACTTTGATGGCCACATGCAACATCTCCTCTAAATCCATGTAATGCTGCAACTCGACTACATTGGCAATCTCACGGTTTAAGCCTTGAAGAAAACGAGCCATAGTAGCTTCTGCATCCTCCTGGATATTGGCTCGGATCATGGTTATTTCCATCTCTTTGTAGTAATCCTCAACACTCTTTGAGCCCTGGGTAAGACCTTGGAGCTTCTGGTATAACTCCCTGTAGTAATGAGTAGGAACAAATCTCTTCCTCATGATGCGCTTCATCTCATCCCATGTAGACATTGGAGGATCACCATATCTTCTTCGACTAGTGACTAACTGATCCCACCAAACCATAGCATACTCTGTGAACTCAATTGCTGCAAGTTTGACCTTCTTTTCTTCAGAGTAGTGGTGGCAGTCAAACACCATTTCAAGCTTCCTTTCCCACTCCAAATATGCCTCAAGATCATTCTTGCCTTGGAAAGGAGGAATCTTTAATTTTATACTGCTAAGGTTTCCATCCAGCTTCTCCTTGCCTCTATCACAGGCTCTATCAACTCGATCTCTATACCCATGGTACCTTCTATGATGTCTATCTATCCCAGACTCTTCATTCGAATCATACCCAACATTATCATCATACTCATCATTGGCAACAACCTTACTTTTTTGACGAGAAGTATCACCTTGTTAGATCTTTGCAAACCGAGCTTCATGTTGGTTCAACTTATCATGAATGTCATTGAATTTCACATCCATCCGTTGGAACTGTTGTTGCATTGCCTGAAGCAGGAATTCAATCTTTTTAAAGTCTGACTTATCACCTTCAGAAGACATTGTCAACAAGTAATATCCTCACGTGTTTACACTCCTGTTTCACTCAAGTAATTTGGCTTTTCTCTACTAATGTCTCTCACACACTCGTGCCTTTTTCCCTTACTCTACCTTAACTCTATAGGTTCACAATCACACTAGAGACTCAGTCAAAGATTCAACCTCGTAAAATCAACTAATTCACCAAATATTGTCACCAAGAATTTTTTTTTTGAATTCTCTTTTTTTTTCTTTTTTTTTTCACAGAAAGGTGTGGCTAGGGCTAGGGTGACTCAAAGAAAGAAAGAAAGAATAAAAAAAAAATAAGAAAAAAAATAAAAAAATAAAAAAAAAATCACTAGAATGATAAAAAAATAAAAAATGGCCTAAAACTATATGAAAACGATGGAATTTGGCCAAGATAGGGTGGGGCCCGTGGAATAAATTCCACGGGGTCGTTTTCTTTCGTCGTTTCCTTTAAAACAGATACTCGCACGCCTCCTAACTCAACCAAAATTTTCTGTTTGAACATTACCGCAACAATTTTTTTTTTCGAATTCTTTTTTTTTCCTTTTTTTTTGTTTTTTGTTTTTTTTTTAATCTGAGGTTTGCGGCTTCCTTGAAAAGAGTAGGGGTGCGACTAGCGTTGAATTAAGTGGCGGCTAGGGTTATGAAATAAGTGGCGGCTAGGGTTTTTTGTGTAATGAAATAAGTGGTGGCTAGGGTTTTAGGGTTAAGAAATAAGTGGCGGCTAGGGTTTAGGGTTAAGAAACAAGTGGCGGCTAGGGTTTAGGGTTATGAAATAAGTGGCGGCAAGGGTTTAGGGTTATGAAACAGGTGGCGGCTAGGGTTTAGGGTTATGAAAATAAGTGGCGGCTGGGAACACACAAACAAACCAGAAAGTGGAACGAACAAAAGAAAAAAAAATTGAAACCAAAAAAAACCAAAAAAAATCGAAAAGTGAGTGACGCACAAACAAACCAGAAAATCGAAACTTGAGCTCTGAATACCAACTGATGCGTACGGACAAGATAAAACGTAGCTTGGAATTTGAAAGAGCTGACACACAAGAAGACAGAAGCAAAGTTGATGAATGACAACTTCTGAAACCTAGACCCGAAGCCTAAAGAGACTCGAACCCAAAGGTATTGGACCTTGACCTTACGAATAAGAATTCGAGAACCTAAGGTATAGCAATGGTGGATGGTGAAGAAGGAGGCGCCACAAGGAAGAAGACCTTGATAAGCCTAGTTGAGAGGGAACCCAAGAGAAAGGCACACTCAATTTCTGAAAATTCAATTAACTGATCTCTCCATCAATAGCGTTTACAAGGTATTTATAATAATACCTAGCACTTAAGCCCATAAACAAGTGGGCTGGAATTAACACCAATAGAAAATAAAACTAAACCCAAATTCATGCCTAAACCTAGTTACATAAAATAAATAGTCCAAGACATAACAAGACTCAAACGTGGGCTATCCAAACACTTAGCCCATCTTATTGTTAAGCTAAAATAAGATAGTAAACCATGCTCATGTCGTTTGGGCTTCCAAGCAAGTATAGATGTCTTGGGACTCTTCATAGAAGCTTTCTTGACACTTCAGTGATGCCAGAGCTTGTTGCATGAATGAGGCCAGGCCTTGTTGCGTTTTCTTAGCTCGAGCTCGGGTAATTGGACCTCCTTGGATGACCAATGGATCCTTAGCATCACGAACATCACGAGCAAGTGGATCTCCATCTGGATCTCCATCAGTTTCATGGCATCAAACCTGGAAATTAAGGGCTGTTATGAAATAAATGTAACCATAAAATTTAATTAGGAAAAACATGGGTTTAAAGTAGAAATTGTGCAGCCGGCCATGATGAAATGATGAAGATGGCGTGGATGGTAGGAAATCAAGGGCTGGCCACGAAATAAAATGAAGCTAAATAATTTAATTATTAAAGTAGTGAGTATTGAGTGGTAGTGTATAGCTGGCCATGAAGAAAAGAAAAAGAAATTAAACTGACTTGGCTACTGGGATGATGAAATTGCTAATATATAGAGTATTAAATATGGTTAAATTCATAAATTAAAAGAAAAATTTGTCTAAACTTATGCCAGGCCATTCGGCCACAATGAAGGAGGATGATAATGGCGTAAGTTAGGCGCAGGAAAATAAAGAAAATAATGTAAGAAACTTGTAAATGATATTAGTGAAGTTAATGTTCAAAAAAAATGAAAAAATATGCATAGTAAAGGAACATGATCAACACATAAATTTACTAAATCTCCACCTAGCATATCCAACTATGGTAGGGTCTTATAGGTAAGAGTGAGTCCTTTATAAAATGGTGAATATATTTTGGATGAAGGAGAGATATAAAGAATTGTTCATGAAGCTAAATGGGAAAGAAAATGACTATGGTAATGATGATCACTTTAGGCCAAAGTAAAGGGGTAAAAAGAATGATCAATTTTTAAGGTAATGAGGGTGTAGGAATAAGGTAAGAAGTAATCAGAGATTATTCATGAAGTGAAAATGAGAAAAGAGGAGCACAATGAATTGGCCATAATTGGCCAAGTAATAGTTATGAGAAATTTTGTATTTATTTCTTAAGAGAAAATAGTACAAATTGGAAGTTAAGAAAGTAAAGAAAATTCTATAAATACGAGTAATGAGTGTTAATAATTTGATATTATTTTTGCAGCTACTAAATTGGAGGAATAAGTGGCTTAGTGATGTTGTTGGATTGATTATTCTCACCTTGCAAATTTAGTTAAGGAATAGTATATGAAAGTAGTGTAAGAAATACTGTACATGCATGTGGGAAAATTGGGTGATTTAGAATTATAAATCGAAATTTATGAATGGGGTTAGGGTAGAAATCAATTTAAGTATTATCGGAAATTTTATAAAATACGTCCTAAATATTCACACGCTCAATTTCTTAAATAAATAATAGAAAATTTACTTTATAAATTCAAAATATATTTTGAGCAATATGATTTGCATATAAGTGATTTTAATTAATTATTTTACAATAAATATTATGGCATGAAATAAATAGTCATTTTATATAATTCAAATAATGAAATATTTGAAATAGTAATAATAAGCTTTATGGGATTTATTTAAAGTAAATAAAGTGTTGACTTGTTTACATGATTATGAACTGATTGAAATAGTTTACATGAAAAATGATTTACTGCGTTTTAAGATATATGAAAATGTTTTTATAAGAGTGTTAGCTCTTTATGGATTCATGCATACAGATTGATGATTAGGGCTGGGAGATTGTAGCTAAGTCCCTAGTAACTTCCCCTTTTCCGATCACAGTTGTCACTGATGAGTGTACACTGTAGACCTTCGACAATGGCCATTGGTACAGGTAGAAACGGCTTAGGGCTGGATGCCTGACCCCAAGTGGGTACGCCTAATCCTATACAGTCCCTGTAGGGATATAGTTCATGCATGAGTTTCTTGGATGTTAACTTCTATAGTGATTTCAGCAGTATATGATATGATGGATTTTACAAACAGATGATAGATTGATTTCGAATGATACAATATACGAAGTGATTGATTTATCGATAGACAATAGATTGATTTAAATGATTTGAAAAGTGAAAAAGTATATGACTCGTATATGTTTTAAATGAGTTTTCTATATATGTTTTCATGAAACCGCATGCATTATTTCATTTATAAAATTTAAATTCATGATTTTATTGCATATAGTGGCATGGTACTACTCTTTTATATGCTTTTCCTTACTGAGTGTAAACTCACTCCATTATTTTTCCACCAAAACTATCTGCAGTAGTTTCAGCTCATTGTAGAGGAGCATAGCTTTTGGGAACATACAGTATCCCTTCGAGACCCGAGTGTTGTCCACAGAAGGTACATTGTAGTTTAATATATATTTCAGACATGTTTTGTATGGTACTCATATTTTGTAATTATTTCTAGGGATGTAAACTACTAGACTCGTACTGCTGGGAAACATGGAAATGTACAGGATTAAATACATAATATTTTGTAGTTAATATATTTATAATTTAAGTTATTGGTCTTATTTTATATCTCGATTAAATGAAATTTTTAGTGACAGTTATCATATATGAAAGAAAGAATGAAAAATGACATCGGCAAACAACCTAACCAATAGTAGAAAAGGAAAAAGTTAATTGGTATTTTAACAAAAATCGGATGTTACAACAGAAAATAAAGTAAATTTAATGTACTATGGGAAGTGACAAAATAGAAAATAAGAATTTCTAGAATATTTATTAGAATTAAAATATGTGATTTTAAATATAATTTGAAATTATTATGTAGTGCAAAGAAATTGAAGGATAAAGAGGCGTGAAAAGGTGCTATCAAATTTTAGACTGCACGGAAGTAGAGGTAAGGAACATGTATAGGAGTTGCATAGGTATTGCTTTATTTATTCTTGGTAATTTTCGGAAACCAATCTTAATTGTTTACTCGTCTAACTTCTAGAATGCAGGAAATAGAAATTTATCTTAAATTCTTTCAAGTCTAAATATTGTTTTACATGAAATGACTTACATGCATTGACTTACATGAAATGATTTACATGCATTGATTTACATGAAATGAGTTATAAGAAATGAATTACGTGAAATGATTTACATTAAATGATTTACCTGAGGTGATTTACATGAAATGTCAAAATTACACAAATTGTAATTTTCTATGATTTATAAATTGACTGAAGATAATTGTTATTTCAGATATTTTCTACTATTGAATTATATGCTTTATGAAATTGATTTTTATTCTAATTTTATGAGTATATGGAAATGATTTTATGAAAGTGATAGCTCCTTGATGATCATGCATACGAGATTGATATGATTAGGGCTGGAAGACCTTTGCGCAAGTCCCCAGTACCTTCCTTAGTACTACAGTGCCACTAACGAGTGTTCACTGTGTACTTATTGACAATGGCCATTGTTACAAGGTAGGAACAGCTTAGGGATGGATCTCGGCCCCTTGTAGGTACGTACGCCTAATTCCTATACAAGGTCCTTAAAGGGATACGAGATTTGTGCATGAATCTCTTGGAGATTTATTTTTATACTGATATGTGATATGTAACCGATGATTGATTGAATGATATGATTTACGAGAAAAGTATATGATTTGACTGAAAAGTTACGAGAAAAGTGAATGAGTTTTAAAGAATATGATTTCATGATACAAGTACAGTTATCTTATTTTAAGCATTTTAAAATGAATGATTTTACTGTATTAGATGAAAATACAGATCAAAATGTTATCATACTGTTTACCGAAATTTCTACTGAAATTGTTTTATAGAAATGTTTACATAAATTGTTTTATATACTGATATCGATTTGAAATTGCTTTGCATAAATTATTAATGTTTTATACTGATTAATCATTTGAAATTTCATTGCATAGTTATTAAATGTTTTATATTTATTAATGATTTCAACGTCAATTGCTTAATCCCTATAGTCGAATCTAGGAACCGAAACACGACAGATACTTCAAAGTACCTCCCATACTCTACCCGGTTACCTAGCCGACTATAGTATCTTTCCTATACTGTTCCCTAGTGAGCTGTTAGGAAATAAATATTTTTATGCATTTTAATATTTATATTTTAGATGCCTTTTCATAATTAATAAAATAAATGATTTATATTTAACTGCATTTACTATGCACTTTTATATGTGTTTCTTATTAGGCTTTCCCTAAAGTTCAACTCCTCTTACTCACCATCCCGGATATAGTCCGTCAGTATATGTGCTGCCAGCTGCCTCCCAGTTAGATACAGAAGATCGTTAGAAGTTTATATTATTGAGTAGACAAGTACAGGTTAATTTTACATTTATATCCAGACTAGTAAATGCACAGTAGATGTACTTATGATGGAATGTAAATAGTGTAATGTTAATTTAGAGAAATGTACATGAATTAGTAGGGCGTAAATTATATTGAATTGTTATAAATTGAATTATAAATATTATGTTAAAGATTTTATTTTTTGATTTATTATTTATTCTTTACTAATTAATTAATCTAATCGTATAAAGACTTAATGATAATGAAAATGATAGATTAAACTTACATCGACACTGAATGCAAAGTGAATGATACCGAATAACTGAATGAAAAAGATAATAACGAAAAGGAAAAAGTTAGTTCGGAATTTTATAATTTTGGACATTACACCGGATGAATGTGAGACTAGACAGATATTGTACAGGGAGTCCAATGAACTTATGATAAGAATCTAGAACCCAAAATCCTTTATTCAAGTCATTTTTGGGAAGTGTGCCAACAAATTAAAAAATGACGATTAAGGACATAGCCCTATTGAACTTTCATAAATAATGGTCAAACTAAATTGACATTTGACCAACTGACTGAAGTATGATAATCTACATGAAAATAAGTTCTAGACCATGTCAACAAATAGATTGAACCATACGCACGATACTAAATTTACGTGATTGACCTAATAGGGGTATTTTCATAATTTCAACCTTACAGTCAGTCAAACCTTAATAAAATCCCATCCATTCATTAAATTATGTTCAATAATAATATTTAATGATGGAATAAAATATTTTGGAGTTACATTGACTAGTTAGAAAAACTATGAAAGTTTAAGGGTGAAATTATCCACAACTATCATAACCATGGGCATTTTGGTCATTTTGCCATTAAGTGGATATTCTACATAATTCTAGACATAAGGAGGCTGGCCACTTCACCATCATCTTCAACCTTGAGACCATTCTCCATAGCCAAGTGAAAGAGAAAAGAGAAAAGCTTAATAAATACCATTAAATCAACTTTAAAACATGAAAATTTCTTCTACAACCTTATCTAAAATTTAATCCTCTACAAGCCCATACCAATATCTTGTTGTAAAATTGACAAAATCAAGAGGAAAGAAGTTCCACAAGTTTTAGCAACCATAAAGTATTTATGTTCTAATGATCGAAAGTGATGTATTCAAGGTTGTTAAGCATGATTTTAGTATTAGATTGAATCAAAACTCACTCAATTCCTCCCTTAGGGTTTCGACCATGAAGAGAAGTCCATTATACATTGTGTTTTGATGCATGAAAATGGTGTAGCAGAGACGGAAATTAGTGATAAAGCATGCAACTAAGGTTAAATTGTTGAAAAATCATGTATAAGTCACCATGTAGGTTTCGGCCAAGATAAGGGAACCATGTAATTGTGTTCAATTTGATGGGTTTTAGGTTCCATGAGACTGTATAAATTAAGAAAAGATTGCCGGTGCAATTGGAATTAAAATCGGAGTTAATTTAGGCATAGTTGTGTTTTAGCACCGATGTAAATTATACTGGTTTAGTAATTTTTTTAGACAATGTAGTAGAATTTAATGGAGAAAAATTAAGTATAAATTACAATTTAATTAGACTGTGGATAAATGATGGTGTTGGTATAATGTTTTGCAGCCCGGGAGTGAGAAATTATCTTGTGGTGCAGTTGGCAAATCAGTAGAAAATGATAGGTAAGGGATAAGTATGGAAGACATTGGGATACTGTGAATGCATATCATGGTTGAAAGTAATTTTATGAAATTGTTTTGAAGTCAATTGAATTGAAATTGTTGAGATTTTGGAAACTGGTTGGTTTATATACTATGTTTTAATGCAGGAGGGCTAGGTTAGAACCAGTTGTTATACTGCCAAAATTTTAAGAAATTCCATGAAATCATCTTTCAATATTCTTGAATATTAGAAATGAAGAATTTATTTAGTGAATTTCATCTTATTTATTAAAATTGCATATTTTCATCAAACATCGAAAAACAATATTTAAAAATTCATATTATTGCATTTTACATACATGAAGGTATTATAACTCATTTACAGATAAATAGAGCAATTTTAGAAGTAAATATTGAAGTATGAATATTTTATGAATTTTTATTTCTGAACTGCTTATATATTTCATATATATTTATTTATGGACTGATTGAAGATTTTATTAATGAAATTGATTTCCTTTATGGAATTTATACTATTTATCAATTGTTTTGAGACTATTAGGCCCCGTATCATGCTCACTGTTACTGTTACTATTACTATTGCTGATAGACTTGCCAAGTCTTCAACTTTCGCAGTTGTCACTGGCAAGTGTACACCATGGACCCACTGACTATGGCCATATGTCTTACTATTATTGTTTCTCACTTTTTGGGATACTGTTGTAGCATGATATCTATTGGGTGTTGCCTAGTCTCTACTGCATTGTATTGTTTTCACTGAAGTGAATTTCATATTGATTCTGAACTGAATGGCTTATATTTCGACTCCACTGTGATTTCTAAAGTGTTTACTGTACTGCTACAAGAATTCCATACTAAATTGTTTACTGAATATATATTTAAATTGTTTACATGTGATTTATTGCATAAAGTGATTTTCAAGTGATTTCCATAGTTTATTCATTTTTTTATCAACTGTTTATTCCCTATAGCCGCTACTAGGGACCGGGACACGACAGGTATTCTAAAATACCTCTTATACTCTATCTGGTTTCCTAGTCGACTATAGTATCCTTCCCTAATTGTCTTTAGTGTATTATTAATAAATTAAATGATTTTATGCATATAAATTTCATAGTATCAATTCTTGCATATGAATTTCTTACTGAACACGTTAGGTCACCCCTTATTTTCCACCTCACAGATTATCTGCAGTGATATACCATTCCATGGATTTGGCTGTGCTTTTGGTACCTTGAGGCAGCTATTGTTGGATCTTGGAGGTATATTTTATTTTTATATGTTTAGATAGTTATGTACAATACCACTTTTGTATAATGCATATACAAGGGATGTAAATATGGAAAGTGCTACTGTTATGTAAATATTAATGTTCGCAACAATAAATAAATTCCTTATTTACAAACTGTTTACTGTGATAATTAAGTGTTATAAAAGCATCACAGACAACCAAACCAATTGACTGTACATGTGAATAGTGATAATTACTATATATTACGGAACGTTACAATTCTAAATTTAAAAATATTAAAATAATGTTAGGATATAAATGGAAATAATGAGATTATATAAGGGTACTATGGCCTTTTAGCAAGGGGGCTGGTCAAATTACTCAATTTTGACCAGAATTGACCAAAACAAATAAAATATAATAAAAATAAAATTAAAAATCTAATATCATAAATAATAAATAATCCTAATGGTATAAGTGTAAATAATGGATTTTAAGAGGAGCAAATTGGTCGTTTCGTTATGCGCTAAAAAATATCATTAAAAATATCAATAAGAACTAGAATTTTCTAGTTTTCTTCCCTGCCCAGCTGACCTTTCCCCTACAGCTCTTTCTTTTCTTCATTTCTCTTCACATCGCCACCCTTTCTTTGATATGAACCCCACTGAAAGAAGATAAGGTTCAATTATGAATACTCAAAGATAAATAAGAACAAGTTAAAAACGTAGCAAAGTAAAACAAAGAATTAGAGGTAAAACCAAGACCCATTGTGTAGAAACACAAGAACCTATGGTATTGGACCAAGACCCGTTGCTTAGAAAAGCAAGAACCTATGGTATGAATTGGTGGAAGGTAGAAGAACGCCACAAGGAAGACCTTGATGAGTTCAAGAGTTCTCAAGAGAACTAAAGAGAAGAAGTCTCTCAAATTTTATAACTCAAATCAATTGTTTTTTTTTTACCCAAAGGGTTACATAGCTATTTATAGGCAAATAGCAAACTTGCAAAACAAGTAATAGGAATCAAAACAAGTAATAGGAATCCTACTTTCCTAACTTGCAAAACAAGAAATAGAAATCCCGCAATACCTATTAAATAAAAAGGAATTGGGCTTAAATTAAATTAAGATAATGTTCAGCCTAATAATACATTATTAAATAAAATAAGTACAATAATTAGCCTAATTGCACTAGGCCCAATTTATGCACCAGCCCAATTGTATTTCGGCCTAGTACTTGTAAATCTTCAAGAAGGTTGAACTTGGGCTTGGATCATATTGTAGAAGACTTTGTCATCCTCCATGCTCAAGCTTTGTTGGGCTTTCTCTCTAGCAATATTAATGAAACCAGCCAAGACTTGTTGCATCCTTTTCGTTTTAGCTCTCGTCATTGGACCTCCATGGATGCTCAAAAGATCATGATCATCACGAACATGACTTGGAATTTGTGAGCTTGATGGGCCTCCATCATTCCCCCTTTCCTCAAAAGGATTTATCCTTAAATCAGATTCACTCACATCAATATCAAAGGGAGAAAGATTAGAAACATTAAATGTTGCACTAACATTATACTCACCTAGGAGATCCAACTTATAAGCATTGCCATTGATCTTTTCAATCACTTGGAATGGTCCATCTCCTCAAGGATGCAACTTGGAATGACATTGGGTAGGAAATCTCTCTTTACACATATGTACCCAAACCCAATCACCAAGTTCAAAGACAACTTTCTTGCAATACTTGTTGGCTTGAGTAGCATATTGCTCAGTCCTCTTCTCAATATTTTGGTGTACTTTTGCATGCAATTCCTTAACAAAATTAGCTTTCTTTTCCCTATCCAAACTAGCTCTCTCCTCAATAGGTAGTGGTAAAAGATCCAACAGAGTATGGATTGAAACCATAGACAACTTCAAATGGAGAATAACTAGTAGTAGAATGCACACTTCTATTGTAGGCAAACTCCATATGAGGCAAATGATCTTCCCAATTCTTCAAGTTCTTTTGAATAATGGACCTCAACAAAGTAGACAAAGTACAATTGACTACTTCTATTTGACCATCGGTTTGTGGATGACAAGTAGTTGAAAACAACAACTTTGTTCCCAACTTTCCTCACAAAGTTTTCAAAAAGTAGCTAAGGAACTTCACATCACGATCAGAAACAATGGTCCTCAGAACACCATGTAGATGAATAATTTCCTTGAAGAATAAATCAGTAATGTTGCTTGCATCATCAGTCTTATGACAAGAAATGAAGTGAGCCATCTTAGAGAACCTGTCAACAACAACAAAAACAGAATCTCTACCTCTCTTTGTTCTTCATAAACCCAAAACAAAGTCCATAGACATGTCAGTCCAAGGAGTAGTCAGAATAGGCAGTGGAGTATAAAGACCATGATTCATAACTCTAGACTTAGCTTGTTCACAAGTGACACATCTTTCACACAACTTTTCAACATCTTGTTTGTTAGGCCCAAAGAAGTGATCATGCAATATGTCTAAAGTTTTCTTTACTCCAAAATGTCCCATTAATCCACCACTATGGGCTTCTCTAACAAGTAATTCTCTCAAAGAACTCCTAGGCACACATAATCTATTTTCTCTAAACAAGAATCCATCATGCCTATAAAACTTTCCAAAACAAGTTTTCTCACATGCATTGAACACATTTTCAAAATCCTCATCAGTAGCATACAAGTCTTTAATATACTCAAATCCAAGTAGTTTAGCATTAAGAGTAGTGATTAAAGTATACCTTTGAGATAATGCATCAACCACGACATTTCTTTACCTTGTTTATATTTGATCACATATGGGAATGTCTCAATGAACTCCATCCACTTGACATGACGCTTGTTCAACTTGCTTTGTCCCTTCAAGTGCTTCAAGGACTCATGATCAGTGTGGATGATGAATTCCTTGGGCTATAAATAATGTTGCCATGTTTCTAAGGCCCTCACTAATGCATACATCTCTTTATCGTACGTGGGATAGTTAAGGGCAGCTTCACTTAACTTCTCACTGAAGAAAGCAATATGGCACTTCTCTTGCATTAAAACAACTTCGATACCTATGCTTGCAGCATTGCACTCAATCTCGATTATTTTCTCTTTTTGTTTATCCTCGTCTTCACTCATTATTTTTTCCTCACTCTCTTTTAATCTCAAGTGATCCTCATCTTTCATTAGCACACTTAAAGCTTGACATGCTACATATACCTTTCCATCCATAGGTAATTCCATACCATCCTCTAATATCGGCATTGAATCATCATTAGATTCTTCTCCATAGTTACTATCCAACTTATTATTACCAACATTACCATATGCATGAGAAGTATTACCTTGGTTTACCTTAGCTATGGCAACGTCATTGTAAGAGCCTTGCCCGTCCGTCTCACTAGGCCGTTGACGAGCATCCCTTAGGCGTCCCACACGCCCCAGGTTTACTCTTACAACATTAAGGCCTCGCTCGTTCTAGTGGGCCGTCGGCGAGCATCCCCTAGGCCTCATTGCCCTAGGTTTGCCTTGACAGCGAGAGTAGGCGATCGCCCAACACTCACTACTCACGTATTGTCCGCTTTGGAGGTTGCCCACCTCACGGCTTTGTCCCAAGTCTCCTGAAAAACTCAGGATTAATGCCTTGAGCGCATTTGCTGAGGCTCAAACCCTAGTACCCTTAAATACCCGAGCCTTACACTCATGTTACCATTGAGACATCGAACCTTGGTACCCTTAAGTACTCGAGCCTTACACTCATGTTACCATTGAGACAATTGTCTCAATGGTAACATGAGTGTAAGGCTCGGGTACTTAAGGGTACCAGGGTTCGAGCCTCAACAAACGCGCTCAAGGCATTAATCCTGAGTTCTTCAGGAGCCTTGGGATAAAGCTGTGAAGTGGTCGACCGCCAAAGCGGACAATACGTGAATAGTGAGTGTTGGTGTGATAACCGCGAATTTTCCTATTTTTGGAGTTAGGTATCTGTAAATTTAATTTCAAATGCTAATAGATTTGTTGAAATAAATAAATAAATTTATTAAGGGATTGGGATATTTGGAGATTATAATATTTGATCAATCGATAAATTAAAAATTTAATAATTAGGAATTTAATTCGGGTATAAAAAAATGTGTGTATATATATCTGTAATTTTCAATAAAAAAACATACAAATATATATTCATGATATATTGATATTATGTATTTTTAAATAAAATAAATAAATAAAAATCTGAAAATTGTGGAGATTAAGATATTTTCTATGGTAAAAGTGAAAATATAGAATTTTAAAAGGGGGTAAATAAGTTAATGTGCAAATGATAGATTTTTGTACGTTAAAAATTTATTAAATAGAGTTAAAAATCTGTATTTACCCAGCCAAAACCGATTCCCTTCTTGTTTAGTTGCTGTTGCCTTCTGCTGCTGTGTTTCTCCTTTGCTTCCTCACGCCTCTCTACTCATGTCTAGAGATTTCATCAATTTTCTCACTTAAACTCCCTAATCTTCTTTCATCAACACTAACCCTTATTTCAAAGACTACTCAAACTTAGAATTTTAAGAGCAGAATCGATGATGTGAGAGCTGATATGGTCATGCCCTGTTCAGTTCGGTTGCTACAAGTAAGGTAATGGACTAACGTTTTTCTTGTTACTAGTTGTAGTATTTATTTGCTTGGGGCATGGATGATATAATTTTAGTTTTAAATTGAATCAAATTAAATTGAAGAGGTGCAAAACAGGATCGGTTAGTGAAAAAGAAATGAAGAATTTATTGTAATTTTATTAATTGTTGAGTTGGAATTAATAGTAAACCATGAAAGGAATTGAATTGAAATTTGATTTGAGTGATGAATTGGGTAAAACAGCAAAACTAGCGTGATGAATGGTGCAGAAAAATAGAAAGTAGCGTGAGATGGGTATTGGTTGTTGTGGCATGATTGCATGATGGTGATAATGTGTGGATGAAATGAAGTTATTTGAGAAAAGTCTTAAGTGAGTAAAATGAGTTCATAAAAATTAGAGTTGGATGAGGGATAAAATCATGAAAATCTGGTGGTTGAAGCTGCCGGTAGTAGTAGAAGAAAACAGAAAAGAAAATAGCAGAAAAAAGGGGAAAGAAAAGAAAAGATAACCAGAAAAGAAAAGAAACGAGAAACAGAGAAAGAAAGGAAAAATAGAAAAGAAAGAAAGAAAGAAAATTAAGATAATGTAATTTACAATAAATGATGATAATAAAATTAAGATGATAATGAATTAAGATTTATTGTAAGGCTAAAGAAAATTTCATAATATTGATGAGTGAATTAAATATATATATATATATAATTTAGTTGTAATATATTGTGATAATTAATAGAACATAAAATAGACTAATTTTGGGACTTAATAAAATGAAAAATAGGAATTTATAGAAATATTTATTATAGTTGTAAATGGAAGTTTAAATAGAAATTGAAACTATTAATGACATGAAAATTAAAGAAAGACTTTGATCTAGTTGGAATTATATTTTGATATTTAAGAGGAAATAAAATAAATTAATTATTGGGAATAATACGTAGACAATAGAAATGTATAAAATGCTTATTAGAATCATCATACAGAATTTTGAATATAATTTAGAATTATTGTGCAGTGTGAAGTACGAGGAATAAAGAGGTGAAAATAGTACTAGCGGATTTTTATACTGCACAGCAATAGAGGTAAGAGACATGTATAGGAGTTGTATAAAACATGTTTTATTTGCAATTGAAAATTCATTGAAATCTCGTTTTAATCATTCTTATCCAATTTTCTTAAATACAAGAAATAGGAATTATATTTAATTCCTACAAGTTTAAATATTTCATTATATGAAATGAAATGATTTATATGCATTGAATTACATTAAATGATTTACATGGAACGAGTACATGATATGATTTACACAAATTAAATTGCATGCAATGACTTGCATGAATTGCATTATCTGAAATAATTTAGATGAATTACATTATATGAAATAAATTACATGAATTGCATTACACGAGTGATTTACCTGAATTGATTTACAAGAAATGATTTACATGAATTGAATCGCATGACATGATTTACATGAATTGAATTACAAGAAACGGTTTACATGAATTAAATTACATGAAACGATTTACATGATTTGAATTATATGAAGTGTTTTACATGAATTAAGATTCAGGAAGTGCTTTACATGAATGGAACCATACAAAATGATTTACATGAACTGAATTTCATGAAAGAATTTACATGAAGTGATTTATATGAAATGACTTACGAGTGTATGAAATGATTTTATGAAATTAATGTCTCCCTGATGATCGTGCAAACGAGACAGTGATGATTAGGCTGGGAGACGTCCCAGACCTTCCCCTTTACATGATATGACTGTGGGAGTTACGGTCGAACCCCACAGGTTTACACAGTGAGCACCTGACCAGTGCGAACTGTGAGTGATCGACGATGGCCATTCGTTATAGTGTTTCATAGGATCGGCTAAGGAGTTCCGGATCCCTGGCCTTCCTATACAGGTCCCTTATGGGATATAGTGCGTGCATGAATCTTTGGGAGATTATTTTCTATCGATAAGTGAAACTTGACTGATAATTGATTTAGTGAATGATTTGATTTATGAGACTAGTGCATGATTTGATTTAAAAGTGACAAAGAAAGTGATACAAGTTTTACGGTATATGTTTTTCTGATGCAAGTGCATTTATCCTATTTTAAGGATTTTAAATGAATTGCATTACTATACTGATCGAAGTTTCTGAAAATTATTGCATTATCTCATGATTTTGAAATTGTTACCATATTGTTTACCGAAGTTGCATACTGAAATGGTCTTATAGCATCGCCTACATAAATGGCTTATACAGTGATTAATGATTCGAGATTGCATCGCATAAATTATAAAATGTTTTATACTAATTATTGATTTGAAATAGCATCACATGAATTATTAAATATTTTATATTGATTAATGAATTGAAATTACATTGCATAAAATGTTAAATGTTTTTTATCGATTAATCGTTTTATCGTCAATTGAATTTACTCCCTATAGTCGCATCTAGGAACCGGAATACGACAGGTACTCTAAAGTACCTTCCATACTCTACTCGGTTACCTAGCCGACTATAGTATCCTTCCGATACTCTCCCCTAGTGAGCTGCTAAGAAATAAATATTTTTATGCATTTTAATAATTGTATTGAATATGCCTTTCTCTTAATCAATAAAATAAGTGATTTTTATTTAACTGTATTTTTATGCGCTTTTATATATGTTTCTTACTGGGCTTTCCCCAAAGCTCACCCCCCTTCTCACCATCCCAGATAGCTTATCAATATACACGAAGTCCGCTGCCTTTAGTTAGTCGAAGAAATCGCTAGAGGTTAGAAGTACCAAGTGATCAGGTATTTATTAAATGTTTATTTATATTTAGACACGCATTTGCACAGTAGTTATATTTATAAAATAGAGCATAAATACGTATCGAAAATTAGTGGGATGTAACTTATGTGAAGTTTATTATGAACGAAATCCTAGCTATTATTTTATAGTCTGTATTTAATTTATTATTATTAATTGAATTAATTGTATATTTAATTAGGTGAAATGAAAAGATGCAGTGTACTTACGCCGATACCGAAAGCAAACCTAGTGTTATCGGTTAATTGAAAGAAAAAGATAGAAATGGAAAGAAAAAAAAATAAGGTTCAAAATTTTATAATTTCGGTCGTTACAAAAGTGGTATCAGAGCAAGGTTTGCCTAGTACGTGTTGGTGTAAGTAGATTGGAATTGAGTTACATCCCACACTACCGTGCATAGTCTGAATATAAATTGTGAAAAAGGGTTAGAAAATGGAATAAAATGTCGATCGATTGAGGAATATTGGTAGTTGATGGGAAGAACAAGAATGATAGTTATAGATATAGTAGGGAAATATTGTGGAGATAGATACTGAATGATCAGTGATAATTGATGATAATAAATAGAATCAGATCGAGTAAGAGTGATCGAAAGTGACTGATGGTTTCTGAGTAATTAGATATGATAGATCGATTATATTGGAGATGAGTGGTACAAATCAAAATGAGAATTGTTAGTGAATAATACAGAAGTTGTACGGAAGTACAAATATAAATGAATGAGAGAGGTATTAAGTGATCGAAAATGATTGATAACATTGTGGTCGATTGGAGACGATAGAATGATCTTACGGAATATGATTGATGTGGAAATCGATGTGAATTAATAAAGGCAAGTGAGTGGATAGAAAATGGTGTAAAAATGGTATGAGAATATTAATATGTATGAACGATAGGACTAATTGCAACGAGTAGTTATGAAAATGATAAGTGTTTAGGCACTGAATTGTCGGAGTACTTGTATCAAATTTGGAGGACTCTAATTTTCTTATATTCGATAAAAATCTACAGCGTATAGGAATTTTAAAAAAGAAAATATTAATTGTTAAAATAATTAAATAAGGGTCCATTCGATAAGGTTTAGAGAGGTACTCGGTGAGGGCCCCACCAGGACTTTCTCTATCCAGATCGAAGTGAGACCTTAAAATTAAGATGTTTGAGGTGAAATATAAATATAGAAAAAAAAATTTGTAGGAGTATTAGTGTCAGTAAATTGGAAAGAGGATAAATTTTGTGTATGAGCAGGGATACGGTTTAAGTGTAATGATAGAATTGTGGTTGTTTGGAAGTGATAACATAATTGTAAAGGATATGAGTAGTATGGGGATTGATGAGAATAGAAGGTATGTAATAGAATAGTTGATGAATAGTATAGACATTGTATAGAAAATCGTGTATTACCGTAAAGAAATAAGATAGATAACAAATGATCGAGATTGATTTATTGAAATATGTATTATTTAAGGATAACAGGACAAATGTACATGATATAATTGATGTGGAAATTGATATGGATCAACAAAAATAAGGGAATTGTTAGTAAATGTGAGAAACTGATAAGTCTAAAAGTATTGAATCAGTGGGGCACGTGTGTTGAATTTGGAGGACCAAATTCTTTAAAGGTGGGGAGGATGTGATAACCACGAATTTTCCTATTTTTGGAGTTAGGTATCTGTAAATTTAATTTCAAATGCTAATAGATTTGTTGAAATAAATAAATAAATTTATTAAGGGATTGGGATATTTGGAGATTATAATATTTGATCAATCGATAAATTAAAAATTTAATAATTAGGAATTTAATTCGGGTATAAAAAAATGTGTGTATATATATATGTAATTTTCAATAGAAAAACATATAAATATATATTCATGATATATTGATATTATGTATTTTTAAATAAAATAAATAAATAAAAATCTGAAAATTGTGGAGAATAAGATATTTTCTGTGGTAAAAGTGTAAATATAGAATTTTAAAGGGGGTAAATAAGTTAATGTGCAAATGATAGATTTTTGTACGTTAAAAATTTATTAAATAGAGTTAAAAATCTATATTTACCCAGCCAAAACCGATTCCCTTCTTGTTTAGTTGCTGTTGCCTTCTGCTGCTGTGTTTCTCCTTTGCTTCCTCACGCCTCTCTACTCATGTCTAGAGATTTCATCAATTTTCTGACTTAAACTCCCTAATCTTCCTTCATCAACACTAACCTTTATTTCAAAGACTACTCAAACTTAGAATTTTAAGAGCAGAATCGATGATGTGAGAGCTGATATGGTCATGCCCTGTTCAGTTCGGTTGCTACAAGTAAGGTAATGGACTGACGTTTTTCTTGTTACTAGTTGTAGTATTTATTTGCTTGGGGCATGGATGATATGATTTTAGTTTTAAATTGAATCAAATTGAATTGAAGAGGTGCAGAACAGGATCGGTTAGTGAAAAAGAAATGAAGAATTTATTGTAATTTTATTAATTGTTGAGATGGAATTAATAGTAAACTATGAAAGGAATTGAATTGAAATTTGATTTGAGTGATGAATTGGGTAAAACAGCAAAACTAGCGTGATGAATGGTGCAGAAAAATAGAAAGTAGAGTGAGATGGGTATTGGTTGTTGTGGCATGATTGCATGATGGTGATAATGTGTGGATGAAATGAAGTTATTTGAGAAAAGTCTTAAGTGAGTAAAATGAGTTCATAAAAATTAGAGTTGGATGAGGGATAAAATCATGAAAATCTGGTGGTTGAAGCTGCCGGTAGTAGTAGAAGAAAACAGAAAAGAAAATAGCGGAAAAAAGGGGAAAGAAAAGAAAAGATAACCAGAAAAGAAAAGAAACGAGAAACAGAGAAAGAAAGGAAAAATAGAAAAGAAAGAAAGAAAGAAAATTAAGATAATGTAATTTACAATAAATGATGATAATAAAATTAAGATGATAATGAATTAAGATTTATTGTAAGGCTAAAGAAAATTTCATAATATTGATGAGTGAATTAAATATATATATATAATTTAGTTGTAATATATTGTGATAATTAATAGAACATAAAATAGATTAATTTTTGGACTTAATAAAATGAAAAATAGGAATTTATAGAAATATTTATTATAGTTGTATATGGAAGTTTAAATAGAAATTGAAACTATTAATGACATGAAAATTAAAGAAAGACTTTGATCTAGTTGGAATTATATTTTGATATTTAAGAGGAAATAAAATAAATTAATTATTGGGAATAATACGTAGACAATAGAAATGTATAAAATGCTTATTAGAATCATCATACAGAATTTTGAATATAATTTAGAATTATTGTGCAGTATGAAGTACGAGGAATAAAGAGGTGAAAATAGTACTAGCGGATTTTTATACTGCACAGCAATAGAGGTAAGAGACATGTATAGGAGTTGTATAAAACATGTTTTATTTGCAATTGAAAATTCATTGAAATCTCGTTTTAATCGTTCTTATCCAATTTTCTTAAATACAAGAAATAGAAATTATATTTAATTCCTACAAGTTTAAATATTTCATTATATGAAATGAAATGATTTATATGCATTGAATTACATTAAATGATTTACATGGAACGAGTACATGATATGATTTACACAAATTAAATTGCATGCAATGACTTGCATGAATTGCATTATCTGAAATAATTTAGATGAATTACATTATATGAAATAAATTACATGAATTGCATTACACGAGTGATTTACCTGAATTGAATCGCATGACATGATTTACATGAATTGAATCGCATGACATGATTTACATGAATTGAATTACAAGAAACGGTTTACATGAATTAAATTACATGAAACGATTTACATGATTTGAATTATATGAAGTGTTTTACATGAATTAAGATTCAGGAAGTGCTTTACATGAATGGAACCATACAAAATGATTTACATGAACTGAATTTCATGAAAGAATTTACATGAAGTGATTTATATGAAATGACTTACGAGTGTATGAAATGATTTTATGAAATTAATGTCTCCCTGATGATCGTGCAAACGAGACAGTGATGATTAGGCTGGGAGACGTCCCAGACCTTCCCCTTTACATGATATGACTGTGGGAGTTACGGTCGAACCCCACAGGTTTACACAGTGAGCACCTGACCAGTGCGAACTGTGAGTGATCGACGATGGCCATTCGTTATAGTGTTTCATAGGATCGGCTAAGGAGTTCCGGATCCCTGGCCTTCCTATACAGGTCCCTTATGGGATATAGTGCGTGCATGAATCTTTGGGAGATTATTTTCTATCGATAAGTGAAACTTGACTGATAATTGATTTAGTGAATGATTTGATTTATGAGACTAGTGCATGATTTGATTTAAAAGTGACAAAGAAAGTGATACAAGTTTTACGGTATATGTTTTTCTGATGCAAGTGCATTTATCCTATTTTAAGGATTTTAAATGAATTGCATTACTATACTGATCGAAGTTTCTGAAAATTATTGCATTATCTCATGATTTTGAAATTGTTACCATATTGTTTACCGAAGTTGCATACTGAAATGGTCTTATAGCATCGCCTACATAAATGGCTTATACAGTGATTAATGATTCGAGATTGCATCGCATAAATTATAAAATGTTTTATACTAATTATTGATTTGAAATAGCATCAAATGAATTATTAAATATTTTATATTGATTAATGAATTGAAATTACATTGCATAAAGTGTTAAATGTTTTATATCGATTAATCGTTTTATCGTCAATTGAATTTACTCCCTATAGTCGCATCTAGGAACCGGAATACGACAGGTACTCTAAAGTACCTTCCATACTCTACTCGGTTACCTAGCCGACTATAGTATCCTTCCGATACTCTCCCCTAGTGAGCTGCTAAGAAATAAATATTTTTATGCATTTTAATAATTGTATTGAATATGCCTTTCTCTTAATCAGTAAAATAAGTGATTTTTATTTAACTGTATTTTTATGCGCTTTTATATATGTTTCTTACTGGGCTTTCCCCAAAGCTCACCCCCCTTCTCACCATCCCAGATAGCTTATCAATATACACGAAGTCCGCTGCCTTTAGTTAGTCGAAGAAATCGCTAGAGGTTAATGTTTATTTATATTTAGACACGCATTTGCACAGTAGTTATATTTATAAAATAGAGCATAAATACGTATCGAAAATTAGTGGGATGTAACTTATGTGAAGTTTATTATGAACGAAATCCTAGCTATTTTTTTATAGTCTGTATTTAATTTATTATTATTAATTGAATTAATTGTATATTCAATTAGGTGAAATGAAAAGATGCAGTGTTCTTACGCCGATATCGAAAGCAAACCTAGTGTTATCGGTTAATTGAAAGAAAAAGATAGAAATGGAAAGAAAAAAAAATAAGGTTCAAAATTTTATAATTTCGGTCGTTACAGTTGGGCGGTCGCCTACTTTCACTGTCAAGGCAAACCTGGGGCAATGAGGCCTATGGGATGCTCGCCGACGGCCTACTGGATTGGGCGAGGCCTTGACGTTGTAAGAGTAAACTTGGGGCAATGAGGGAAGCCTAAGGAATGCTCGTCAACGACCTGGTGAGACGGGCGAGGCTCTTACAGTCATATTGCTCCAACTTATCATTTTTACCCAACTTCGACTCTATTCTCGAAAGTTGTTGTTGCATAGCTTGGAGCATGAATTCGATCTTGCTCAAATCAGGCCTTTCACTATTAGAAGACATGATTGTAACTTGCAAGAAACGTTAGTAAAAGAAAAAGGACCTCACAAGTATGACCTCACGTGTTTACACTCAATATACACAAAATGTAACACTCACACTCGTGTTTTGCACAATTTTAATACGGCTTTTCTCTACTAATGTTACTCACACACTCTTACCTTTTTCCCTCACACAACTTTTCTCTATAGGTTCTATATTGAACTAAAAACTCAATCAAAAATCAACTTATGGAATCCAACTATCAACAAACAATAAACCAGATAAGCACAATATTTTAATTAAGGGAAAACAAAACAATGACGACTCAACAAGATTTACCAAGACTCAAGAAGACCCAAATGAACCTCGACCTTGAAGGAAATATGGGTGTTTTGGGGTGTTTGGTTAAGGTGAGGTTCAGCCAAAGGTGGGGTAGTTTGGCCTTTTTAGGTGGTAGAGTCAAAAAGTAATTTTGGGAAGTAGGGGAAGCTAATTAGAAATTTTCATATTTAGGCAAACAAGAAATCTCAAAGCTCAAGAAGAATGACTACCTCAAGATTTTGATGAAGCATACCTCCACGGATTGCCTTTGATGTTGCACTTGCTACACACGATATAACGAATTACCTCTTGAATTAATTTTCTTTTCTTTTCTGTTTTCCTTTTTCTTTTAATTTTTTTTACTTTTTTCTTTTTTTTACTAAAGTAAACGAACAATGAAGAAAAACAAAATATCTAAATGACAAGAAGAGGTTTACTTGGAGAACAAGGCGACTTTTGAGAAAACAAGCTAGTTTTGGTAGTAGCTTGTGTGGTAAGAAACGAGAGGGAACAGTGGCTTGTGAAGCAAGGCAGTCTTTATGTGAAAGTAGAGCTTTTGAAGGTTTCTTGGTGAGCAAGAAAACCTTTGGGATTTGGTTGCTTAGAGAACAAGATAGGGTTTACTTGGTGGTTAAGTAAAGGTAGGTTATTTTAATGAAGACAATAGGTTTGAGGGACAAACAATATTGGTAGTGGCTTGGAAGAGCACTCAAGATCAAGGTTTGTCCAAGACAAGAAGATAAAGAGAAAAAAACACAAGAACGTAACAAAATGAGAATCCTACGATTTAAACCTAAGCTTTGATGCCAAATGATATGAACCCCATCGAAAGAAGATGAGGTTCAATGAAGAACACTCAAAGATAAACAAAAACAAGTTAAAAAAGCAGCAAAGTAAAACAAAGAATTAGAGGTAAAACCAAGCCCCGTTGTGTAGAAACACAAGAACTTATGGTATTGGACCACGACCTGTTGCTTAGAAAAGTAAGAACCTATGGTATGAATTGGTGGAAGGGAGAAGAACGCCACAAGAAAGACCTTGATAAGTTCAAGAGTTCTCAAAAGAACCAAAGAGAAGAAGACTCTCAAATTTTATAACTCAAATCATTTGTTTTTTTACCCAAAGGATTACATAGCTATTTATAGGCAAATAGCAAACTTGCAGAACAAGTTAGGAATCCTACTTTCCTAACTTACAGAACAAGAAATAGAAATCCTACAATACCTATTAAATAAAAAGGAATTAGGCCTAAATTAAATTAAGATAATGTTCAGCCTAATAATACATAACTAAATAAAATAAGTACAGCAATCGGCCTAATTGCACTAGGCCCAATTTATGCACCATCCCAATTGTATTTCGACCCAGTACTTGTAAATCTTTGAAAAGATTGAACTTGGACTTGGATCATGTTGTAAAAGACTTTGTCATCTACCATGCTCAAGCTTAGTTGTGCTTTCTCTCTAGCAATATTAATGAAACCAACCAAGACTTGTTGTATCCTTTTCGTTTTAGCTCTCGTCATTGGACCTCTATGGATGTTCAAAGGATCACGATCATCACGAACGTGACTTCGAATTTGTGAGCTTGATGGGCCTCCATCATTCTCCTTGTAGAACATCATTCAATCTTCACCAAATCAACTAGTGTTCTAAACAAGAATTATTCCTCAGCTCAAGAGCTCCCTAAACCTGGAGTTTGGTGAATTAATTTTAGCATTTGAAGGCTGGTTTTGCTGCTGGAATTTTCTATCTTAGGTAAGCTTGTAGATGTTGATATTTTCCTTTAAGTCCAGCCATGCCTTTAGGATGTTTAATGCATGAGTAACATGTTTATAGGTTGAAATTGAAGCAAATCAAATTGTATGGATATGTTAGGGTTTCTGTCTGAGGGTTTCCTAAGGGAAAAATGTTGTTCTCATGTCTAAAGTGGTGTAAAGTTGCAAGAAAGAAAGTGTCAAGTGTGTGTATGTGCTAAGATTCCAATTCTACTAAAACTGTCCTGTCTGAGCCCCATGTTTAAATGTTCAGTTTGAGAGTTTTATAATGAGATAAATTCTATAAAAATTATGGTAGATAGCTTGATGAGTTAGGAAAAAGTCAGTTTTGGAATCACCTCATTTGGTGTGAGAGCCTGAATTTCTCTATTCTTCCTATACCTATTGGAAGTGTTGAATTAAAATATTAAGTCACGGGAATTAATTCCCATAGATGGTGCAATTATCGGGAAAATCGTCAAGTGGGCCCCACAAGGCAATCTGTAACTCGAATGGCCTTCGAAGTGGCAAAATATTAAAATTGGGCCCGAAATACCTAAAGGTTAAGAATATCAATTTCCAGAATTCTTTAAGATAAGCATATCTTAGTTTACGTGCAACAAATTCGAAAATAATGATCGTGTCCATACCCTAGAAGAATTTTTCTGAATAATAGCCAAATCAAATTGACTTTAGACCCACAGATTGTCATAAGATGATCCTCATGTACAAAAGTTTCATGTGGATCCAGCCCATGAACAGGGTTACGCAAAAGTGCTAAAAACAACGTGAACGAAGCCGAAAATATTCGTTAAGGGGTAGTTTGATAATTTCACTACCCATAATAAGTTAAACCACTTTGTGAGTCAATAATTAACCATGATTAATTAAAATATATGAAAAATAATAAACATAAAATATTAAATTTGAATTTTAAATTATTAAATTAATGATAGGATATAAATGGAAATAATGAAAGATATACAAGCGTAAAATGGTCATTTAACATAGTGTTTGTCAAAATGGTCAAAGATTGACTATAATTGACCTAAAATAATTAATTTAATTAAATTGAAAATTAAAAATCCGAAGTTATAAATAAGAAGATAATTTAAGTGGCAAAAGTGCAAATAATTACTTCTTGAATGGTAATTTTGATTATTTGAACACATGGCATAATTTTATTGGATGGTGTATTAATAAAAGAAGATAAATAAAACAAAGCTCAGCCATTGTTTATCTTCTCAAATAGACCTCCCCTACCCTGTGTTGCTGTCGCACGTTTCTGTCCAAATTTCTCCAAGGAATTCCTCACGTTACCTTGTAAATCTTCATCCTTTCTTCATTAATCCATTCCACCATCTTCACAAAATCCATCCCTCATCTCAAGAACACCTTAAAACTAGAAGTGGAAGTGCAGAAATGAAGAAAATCGGGGCTGTTTTCTAGGCTATACAGTTCAGCAATCCAAGGTAACTTGGTTTGTTGATGTTTTGCTTACTCCTAGTCATGGTATCTACTTGTTTTAGGCTAGGATTATATGATTAGAGCCTTGAAATGAATTAAATGAAAGTGTAGGAGCAGATGGCAGGTTCAACTATGGCAAAAAAATAAGGAAATTTTTAGTGATTTTAGGGTAAGATGGGTAGGAATTAATAGGAGATTAATAGGAAAGGATGAATTAAACTTGACTCGAGTGATGATCTTTGCAAAACAGAAAAGTGGCGTGAACATGGTTTGTCTCAGGCAGTAACGATGGTGATGATGTTTAATGGGTTGAAGGTGTTTGTTGATGTTGTTGCCAAAAACAACAATAAATGTTTGCTGACGTCGATCCTTGTCTTCTTCCTCCACGTGTCTCCATGAACTCTACAAGAAAGAAAATCATCAGGGGGCGCAGGGGCTTTCCCCTGCATGTGCACTCCGATGCTTAAGTCAAACAGGGTTTTTGGCAGGGTTTCAGTAGGCAAATAGAGCTTAGGGTTTAAAGATGATACCTGTGACCTATTTATAGGAGTTGTTTTGCGCGTAATTACCTTTAAGCCCCACAGCTTAAATAATAACCCAATGGATCATTTATGGGCCTTTTGAGTCCTTTTTCCTCTTGGGCTTAGATTATTATTTGGCTCAATGGTCTTCAGCATGACTTATAGAAAAGCCCAGTAATAAATGACCTAGTCCACATCAATTGCTCCCCACTCTTTTACAAGGTTTACCTTGTGAAAGAGTATATAAAGAATGGGCTTTTCAAATTCTTTTGCTGCCCTCTTCCTGGGATTATCACAAGAATCTTTTCATCTTCACTTGAGGGCTTAACTAGTGAACTTCATTCTTATTTGTAGCATAAATGACTTCGTGTCATCACTTGTTTTGTCAAGTGCCTTCTATTAGCCAAGAGGAAGAAAACCGAATCTGGGTTAAGGCCATGAGGGCACATCGTCAAGAAGTGCCATAAGCGGATGCATATGTTCTTATCTGGTTTCATTAGATATGGTTTGTACTCAGCATGCTCTTGATTGGTTGAAGCTCGATCCAGATGCTGAGAATTTGAAACCTTTTCTGAGAATAGGCATTTATAAATATCTATCTGATCTTACCATCCCTTAAAAGCCTTTTTGTCGACCCGAGATGGTCGAGGTTCTCACAGGCTAGGACGAAGATGATTTAGATAATTATAGCACCTCAGGGTGTACATGCTTGGGTGCCTGTTAGTATCGATGCTCCTTTTGAGAATGAAGTTAATCTAGAGTGCTCTCCAGTTTTTTGTGAAAGAGCTTAGTCTTTTACAAACTGATCAACACATTTTTAAACTCATCTGCAGAGGCAACTCGTACCATACCTCCATAGCCCGCATACTATGTGCTCCCCAAGTTTTCTTTGCAACTTTTTGTGTCCAAAGAAGAATTTTTACTGGAGCATTGGTCTTGTCTTGCGTACTATCCACTTAAGGACTTGTTAGAATATAATATCATTTATATTCGAGATGCCAACATAATACATTAAATGTAATCTGATAAAATTGTAACATACCTCATTTAGAGACTTATTTTTGCCCGTCTCGCACCTTTTTGTGCTTAGGGACTTTTTACCCGTCTTGCGCATTTTTCGCTTAGGGACTTTTGTTTGCCCATCTCGCGCACTTTTCGCTTAGGGATTTTTTGTTTGCCCGTCTCGCGCACTTTTCGCTCAGGGACTTTTGATTTGCCCGTCTCGCCCATTTTTCGCTTAGGGACTTTTTGTTTGCCCGTCTCGTGCACTTTTCGCTTAGGGACTTTTGATTTGCCTGTCTCGCGCATTTTTTGCTAAGGGACTTTTTGTTTGCCCGTCTCGCGCACTTTTCGCTTAGGGACTTTTGATTTGCCCGTCTCGCTCATTTTTTGCTTAGGGACTTGTTAGAATATAATATCAATTATATTCGAGATGCCAACATAATACATTAAATGTAATCTGATAAAATTGTAACATACCTCGTTTAGAGACTTATTTTTGCCTGTCTCGCACCCTTTTGTGCTTAAGGACTTTTTACCCGTCTTGCGCATTTTTCGCTTAGGGACTTTTGTTTGCCCATCTCGCGCACTTTTCGCTTAGGGATTTTTTGTTTGCCCGTCTCGCGCACTTTTCGCTCAGGGACTTTTGATTTGCCCGTCTCGCGCATTTTTCGCTTAGGGACTTTTGATTTTCTTGCTTAGGGACTTATTTTTGCCCGTCTCGCGCATTTTTCGCTTAGGGACTTATTTGTGCCCGTCTTGTATATCTTCTCGCTTAAGATCTTATTTTTGCCCGTCTCGCGCATTTTTCGCTTAGGGACTTATTTGTGCCCGTCTCGCGTCTCTTCACGCTTAAGGTCTTATTTATGCCCGTCTTGCGCATTTTTCGCTTAGGGACTTATGTGTGCCTGTCTCGCGTCTTTTTGGCCAGCTTCCATTTTTTCTTCTTCTATTCCTGCAACATGTCTATCAAACATGGAGGATTATCATAGTACAGATAAAAATAACTGGCCTTTCGTTTCATAATGTAGTATTTTCAATTAAATGGAGTAAGTAATAATATAGTTGCAACAAATGTTAAAACAATAATGGTAAATGTTTACCACCAGTACCATTCCAAGTCTTTGTCTTTGAAAAATCTGTAAAGTGTAAGTGTTGAGATGTTCTGTTGTCAACCATGGATTGTGCATTAAGTCGTGACTCGGTACCGGCAATCGAGCTTACCACAAGTTTTCGATCCAACTGTATCGAACCAAGCTCTCTCTGGCTTGCTGCCTTACATGATAATGGCTAGTGTCTGCCTCGGACACCTGCCTAATTCAATCAGAACTGTTAGAGTGGACAAGAAAATCGAAAACATCATATAAGAGTACCTTAAATCTGGTTACCACCTGTATGTCCCTGCTTGAGTTGTGTTTGCAATTTCCGTTGTGCCAAGCACTCACTTGTATTGATACTCAAGAATGCTATGTATAGCGGCTTACAAGGGAGACACAACCTTAATCTCGCCACCCTAAGCTGGCAAGCTGGCACATCTTTGTCTTGCTTAAAGGACTCACGAAGCTGACACACCCTTTATACAGACAAACCCTCTTTCACATGTGCGGTTGTCAATAGGCCAAGTGTGTGGCTCTTAAGCCACTTCTAGATGGTTGCTAGAGCAGTTCTTGAAAGCTTCTATGTCAGACGATCGACATATGGGTCGAAGGAAGCTTTTTGACATTCTGTCGGATTAGTACGCGCACGAGGTCTAGAAGATTCTAGATCATTCCGCTCAGATCCCGCACTGGGGCGTGCGCTTGGATCATTAAATTTAAATGTGCTCGCCAAAGTTTTTTCTAACGGGCGAACCAGTAGTTTGGATTCCGTGCTCACCAGCATTGATAGTCATTGCCGAAAGGTATGACTCGGGTGTTCTTTATTCGCTTGCCTTGTGCTAATGGGGGAATCTTGCCTATGGGTGCTGTGTTCACCTAGTTTTCTTCACTGTCATTTTATCAAAGTGGGGATCTTGTCGCGTGCGAGAGCCCTTATCTCATCCGAGGCGTGTCGCGTTTGGGAGCTCCCCTGTCGCCCAAGGCCTATCGCGTGCGGGAGCCCTTGTCTCGCTAAGGACCTGTCGCGTGTGGGAGCCTATGTCTCACTCAAGGCCTATTACGCGTGGGAGCTCCTCTCTCGCCCAGGGCTTGTTGCGCGCGGGGGCCCTTGTCTTGTCCAAGGCCTGTCGTGCTTCTTGCTTTGAAGTTGAGTTTGGTAACGAAGAAGATAAGGTTTCCCATGTTCGAATCATGTCGCATGCCTGTATTTGTGCAAATTGCGCTGTGTAGCAAGCACCTTTCGAGCAACAGATTGTTCTGTCGCATGACGTTTTGCATGCAACTGACTATTCAAAAGAGTGACATCTTCGTGAGATCTTCAATAGTAGTTTGGCTGTCGCACGCGTGAGCCACCTTTCGCAGAAAGAGTCTGCCACGTGGAACCTTGTCGCCAAAATTGGTCATGTGTGTGCCTGTGCTCGCCGAATTGAGGACACTGCTGTCGACCATGATTGCATTATGTCACCAGAGATCTTTCAGGCAACAGGCTGGGCTTTGCCCATTTCGTGTACTCAATCACCAGGGAACTTTTGGGCGATAGGTAGGGCCGTAGCCCACTTCTTGTATTTTGCCGCCAGAGATCACTACCTGCTGCCAAATATGTGACTGGTCGTCGCCTCAGCTTTTTCTTTCTCTTCTTTTGTCTTTCAATTTTTTGCGCCACAAACCCTTTTATTTTTATAGTATTTAGCGTACCTTTACACCATATAGCTCCCCAAGTTCTTCTTTGAAACAGTGTTGTCATTTCTGTTCAAAGATGAACTTTCTCTCGAGTGTTGTGCTTGATGATGTACAGATTTATGTTTGCTCGTTTTGAGCCCTTCGTTCAGTTTTTTTTTTGGCGAGCTCATCTAGCACTGTGCACACACCTCTACCAGACCCTTCGGCCTATTCCTTGCTTGCTCATCTAGATCTTTACTTGTGCCTTGACACGTGCTTTACCAAGCGAGCCTTGTTGCGGAGGCTGGGCTGTGGCGTTGGTCATGCAATCGCCACATGCCAATCAATCGCCGAAAGTGTCTGCGGCAGTGGTCTTGTGTTCGTCACATGACACTACATTCATCAGCATTGCTTCACACCTTGTGTGCGGAAGGCTAGGCTTACGAGGGTCATTCGCTCACCTAAAATGCTTGTCGTGTGACTTTTTCTCGCCCGTATGGCTGTTGTATAGGACGAATTGCTTTATCGCAATATATCCTATCGAATGTGCTCACCATTACCTTTTACCTATTGGGCAAGCATGCAACTTGGGATTAGTGCTCGTGTATTTGCACTACCGCCTTGCGTACGATGAATTGACCTGTACGGTGAATCCGTCCTTGGCCGAATTTGCGACACCCCTAGAAGGCCACATTCGGCTCAAGAGAAGCAAAGGAAAGATCCGAGTCAGCATAAGCATGAGAGGTCTTGAAGTCGGCACTCGCCCCGTTGTTGGAGGTTTTGCCAGAGCCTACTAGTAGGTAGTGGTGAGGTGGGCTCCTTCAACAAGCTTGAAAGCACCTTACTTCTTTCTTAATCTACATGATTATGAATGATATCATACGTATTTTGAATCCTTTTCAGGGCAGTTCAAAGGCACGAGAGATAAGGAAAACAGAAAAGATTATCGTTCCCTCACTACCACAGATCCATATGCTTAGTAAAACAGTAGTGTAGACAGAGTCTTTGTCTAAAGCATCCGATTTAGTCCATGAGGAGGAAGAAAAAATACCGGTGTCGATATGCCACCGCCTGCTGCATGGCTATAGAAATGTTTTAAAGCACAAGACGATTTCCTTCTTGCAACAGTTGTATTCTTTTTATGATTTTTTTTTTAATACTTGAAGGAGAAAGATAAGCTTTTGCCGATAGCTTTATATTTGGCATGGTTTTCATACACGCCTTGAAGTCAAACGACTACACTACAATTTCTCAACAACTCAAAGATCAGCTGACTGAGAGGTACCCAGGTGCAAGGCGAGCTTATCTGAAAATAGGAGGTGATTTCCCATTTCTTTTCCGCCCAGATGAAGTCAACCTACATCTGAGACTAGTTGGGAGGTGCTCTCGCCTAAGCATGTCGCGCACGGGAGGTGCTCTCGCCTAAACATGTCACGTATGGGAGGTGCTCTCACCTAAGCTGTCGCACGCGGGAGGTGCTCTCACTTAAACATGTCGCGTATGGGAGGTGCTCTCGCCTAAGCCTGTCGCACGCGGGAGGTGCTCTCGCCTAAGCATGTCACGCACGGAGGTGCTCTCGCCTAAGCTTATCACGCACAGAGGTGCTCTCGCCAAAGCATGTCGCGTACGGGAGGTGCTCTCGCCTAAGCATGTCACGCACGGAGGTGCTCTCGCCTAAGCTTATCACGCACAGAGGTGCTCTCGCCAAAGCATGTCGCGTACGGGAGGTGCTCTCGCCTAAGCCTGTCGCAAGGGAGGTGCTCTCACCTAAGCCTGTCGCAAGGGAGGTGCTCTCGCCAAAAGCATGTCGCGTATGAGAGGTGCTCTCGCCTAAGCTGTTAAGTGCGAGAGCTAGCCTATCGCCAATGCAATCAGGTGAAGGAGCTAGTCTATCGCCATGGAGTTCTCGCCCACGCTGTCAAGTGTAAGAGCTAACCTATCGCCCATGCAGTTCTCGCCCTTACTGTTGGGTGCGATAGCTAGCTATCGCCCATGCGGTCTCTCGCCAAATGCTAACAGGAGAGAAGCTCTCGCCTGAACTAACAGTAGGAGGTCTCTCGCCAAAGGATCTGTCACACATATCGTCCAAGGCCTGTCCCCAGGGGTCTGTTTTGGCGAGAGATAGCTATCGCCCGGGCTAACAGGAAAGAGTCTCTCGCGCAAGGGTTTGTCTGTCGTGAGAGATAGCTCTCGCCGAGACAAACAGGGGGTCTCTCGCCAAAAGGATCTTTTCTGCGGGCGAGAGATAGCTCTCGCCCAATGCTAACAGGAGGAGGTCTCTCGCCAGGACCTGTCTGGCGCGAGAGATAGCTCTAGTCCTGGCAAC
This sequence comes from Heritiera littoralis, assembly GCA_031772115.1. Classification (NCBI taxonomy): domain Eukaryota; kingdom Viridiplantae; phylum Streptophyta; class Magnoliopsida; order Malvales; family Malvaceae; genus Heritiera; species Heritiera littoralis. Next base: position 768,574 of record JAPDPK010000037.1, on the reverse strand, counting down.
AGGAGGGATCTCTCGCCAAGGACCTTTCTGCGCGCGAGAAATAGCTCTCGCCCAAGATAATAGGAGGTCTCTCACTTAGGACATTTCTTAGGGCGAAAAATAGCTCTCGCCCAGGCTAACATTAGAGGTCTCTCGCCAGGACCTTTTGCGCGAGAGAGAGCTCTCGCCCCTTGGCGATAGGAGGTGTCTGTCACCAAAGACCTTTCTACGTGCGAGAAGTAGCTCTCACCTAAGCTGTCAAGTGCGAGAGCTCTTCTCTCGCCCATGCAGTCACCCACTCCTTTGTATCTCTGTCACCTGAGATCTTTCGTATCTTAGAGCTGTAGCTAGTTGCATGCACTCTATCGCTAGAAGGCCTGTCACGCGCGAGAGTCAGTCTCTCGCCTCAGACTTTATCGTGCAGTCTGTGCACCCTGCCGCCGCTGACATACCCTGTTTTCCGTAGATAGTCCTTTCACCATCTTTTGTTATGGCTTTTTTGTTTGTTTTCCCACAGACAGCGCCAATTGTTGTTGCCAAAAACAACAATAAATGTTTGCTGACGTCGATCCTTGTCTTCTTCCTCCACGTGTCTCCATGAACTCTACAAGAAAGAAAATCATCAGGGGGCGCAGGGGCTTTCCCCTGCGCGCGCACTCCGATGCTTAAGTCAAACAGGGTTTTTGGTAGGGTTTCAGTAGGTAAATAGAGCTTAGAGTTTAAAGATGATACTTGTGACCTATTTATAGGAGTTGTTTTGCGCGTAATTACCTTTAAGCCCCACAGCTTAAATAATAACCCAATGGATCATTTATGGGCCTTTTGAGTCCTCTTTCCTCTTGGGCTTAGATTATTATTTGGCTCAATGGTCTTCAGCATGACTTATAGAAAAGCCTAGTAATAAATGACCTAGTCCACATCAGTTGATAATCCTAAATGAGTAAAAAAGGTTCGTAACATTTGAATTGATTGAGGAAGGAAAAATCATAAGGATGAAGCAATTGGGAGTGTCGGCCATGGTGGGAAGTGGACGATGATGATGAGTTTTGGTGAATATAAAGAGTTTAATGAATGTATTTAGTGAAACAGAAAATATTAATAAGTTAGATTAAAAAGAAAATAAATGAAAAATAATGAGAAAATTATATGGAATTTTTGGCTAAGACATAAATCATGAAGTGATCAACCAATCATGTTAAATTCTTTAATTTAATAGTTAAGGAATGGTATTTAAATGATAACAAAATTATGGGTAAGATTTTAATGTTTGATGAGTGAGTAGAAAATTGATTATAGAATAAGAATTGAGAACAGAAGAAATATGAATAAATTAGAAACATTTGGTTAAGATTGAAGAGTGAAAGAATTGATGTAAATTTTAATAAGTGAAAAATGTAAATTTAACAGAAGAAATAAGTAAAGAATATATATATTATATATATGAAAATAAAATTGAATGAGGATAAATGAAACAGGTGAAGAAGGATTTGGTTTAGGCTAGGAAATATGATTATCATGAGAATTTTTATGATTAAGAATTAAAGAATAAAATATAAATGTCAATGAAAATATTTGAGAAATAAAATTGGAAGGAATTGCATTAAGTTAAATTGTAATATGGTAATTGGTAGAAAAAAATAAAAATAAAATAATAGTAATAAATGAAAAATAATGAAAATAAAACCATAGGAAATTTTGGCTAAACTCAAAAGGATGAACTTCCACATGAAATGTCTTGACTTAATAGGTAAAGAATAATGAATTAAATGTTAATAAAATTATTATTGAAATTGGAAAGAATATGATTCATTGTAATTATATTTTAGTATTTAATAAGGAATAAAATAAATAAATTAATTATAGAAATTAATAATAGGGAAGATATGAATTAAAAGAAAATTTGTTAAGGTCATAGTATAGAAATTTGGAAACTAATATAAACTAATTGTAATTATGTTGTAGTAAGTAATAGGAGATAAAATAAATTAGTTGTGGGAATTAATAAAATGGAACGTAATTTGATACAAGTTAATGGTGGAAATAATATTACTAATGAATAAAGATTAATTGTAAAATTTGAATTTGGGAAATAATAAATATAATCCAAGAATGAAATATTTGGCTATAATAAATAATTAAATATCATAGAATTCTATTGAAATAAAAATTAGGAAAATAAATCAATTTAATTATTGCTAAACCTTAGTATTTAATAAAAACTAAAATAAATGATCATGGCTAGTGATAAAAATAGAAAATAAGAATTTATAGAATAATTATTAGAACTCAAATGTAGATTATTAATAATATTGAATTTAAAGAAAGAATAAGATTTAATTGAAATTATGTTTTAATAATTAATAGAAAATAAAATAGATTTAAATTTATCATGGGAAGTGACAAAATAGAAAACAAGAATTATTAGAATATTTATTAGAATTGAATATGGGATTTTAAATATGTTTGGGAATTATTGTGCAATGCTAAGGAATTGAAGGATAAAGAGGCGTAAAAGGCACTATCGGATTTTATATTACACGGAAGTAGAGGAAGGAACATGTATAGGAGTTGCATAGAATATGGTTTACTTATAAATGAAAATTTTCAGAAATCTCATTTTAATTGTTCCTCACCTATTTTTCCTGGATACAAGAAATATAAATTTATCTTAAATTCTTACAAGTTCAAATATTAAATTACATGAAATGATTTATATGAATTAATTTACATGAAATAATTTACCTGAAATGATTACATTTACTTGAATTGCATTATATGAAATGATTTACATGAATTGCATTACATGAAATAATATACATGAATTGATTTATATGAAATGATTTACATTAAATGAGTTACAAGAGATGATTTATGATAATAATATATTTGTTATATTGTTTTATTATTTATTACCACATTTATTGTTATATTCTTGTGTAAAATTAATTGTTAAGTGTATCTTTTGAATTAATTTAGAGAAAGTGATTTGGGAATTATTTTTGGAAATTATGGCATGAAATCAAACAATAAATTTTGTAATTAGAATAAATTTTGGAAGATATATTGTTTGAAGTTGTAATTAAATTCTAATTTGTTTTAAAGACTTTTGGATCATAGGATTAAATTAGAATAGAGGGCTGAGATTTATTCTTGGTTAAAAAAAAAACCCTAAAAATCTTAAAGGAAAAGTATAAAAGGGAGAGGAGTGGCTGTAGCTAAAAAAAAACAGAGCAATTGTAGAAAAGACAGAGGGATTTAGAGAGGTATCGGTTTTTGGCTTAGCCATTGGTCTTCTGCTGCTGTGTTATTTCTTTTGATTTTGCAGAGAAATTCCTTGCAACCAAAGTTGAAGAGAGACAGAGCAACCCGTAAGCCTGGAGCAGTAGCCGAACTTGAGCAGAAATTGTAAGCAGCAACGTGTGGAAATTTACAAAAGCCGAGAGCTGTTGTGGTTGGACTGGAATGAGGTGGATGAACAGCAGCTGAAAGAAGAACAGAACCGAATTTTGCTGGAATTGCGTGGCCGCTGCTGACCGCTTGAACTGCTGCCTGGTTTGGCGCAAGGAGACACACAGTACCGACCCAAACCTTGAAGCTTGAAGCATGAAGATTGAATTTGAGCTACCGTGCCTTGCTGTACAGACTCGTGACTAGCTCAAAGTTCAAAGTGATGAGTTATTACTTGCTCTACTAGCCAAAACAATTGGCTGTCATGATTTCCAAGGAGTATCACGCGTGAAAAGGAGCTGCTACAGTGCTTTTATTATTTTTTAATTTATTTGCATTATTAGATTTATACAATAGTTTATTTTTGAATTAGTTACTTGTTTAATTTAAAGCATGACATTTATTAATTTAATAATGTGTTTTGCTAGATTGAACATGAACTAATTTTCTTGCTAGGAATTTGATCAAGCCTACTTGCATATTTTGTCTTTATGATTAATTGCTTAATTTTTAAATTCTAGTATCATTCATTGTGATTAATTCAATCTCTTGATTTGTGTTATTGATTGACCACCTTTAATATAAATTAATTGATTGTTTGAGACATGGTAAGGGTACACATCATATGCTAAGCCATGTATAGTTCTCTTGAATGATTGAATAAATATTTGATGCATACATCAAGCTAGAATATTTATTTGGTTCTTCTTAGAAGTTCTGCTGTTCCTAATGGGTTTTTATTCATTGATTATGCTACACATCATAGATAATTAATGATTAAAAATACTTGATTATAGCTACCATCAAACAGAGTAATCATATATTAGGAAGAATGAACCCTAGAATTGAATTGAGATTTTTAGGATTAAAGACATAAAATTGCAATGTATTGGTGAAACCAAATTCCTAGGCTTTTCTATATTGGTTAATTTCTTGATTTTATTACGTTAATTAATTTAATTATTTAATTTAGTAATTAATTAGATACTTAGGTAATTTCTTTGACTTTCATAATTTTTTGGGCATAAGTAGTTAAATTTTAATTGAATAAATTTAGCAAATCTCTGTGGGATCAACTCTTGAATTTGCACGCTATACTACCTTGATTCATGCACTTGCGAGAATATAACTTTTTGTTCATCAATTTACATGAAATGTTTAAATTGCATAAACTGAAAATTTTCATGATTATGGATTAACTGAAGATAATTGCTATTTTAAACGATTTCTACAGTTGAATTATATGAATATATGAAATGGTTTTGAGACAGTTCCTCTTTACTGATCATGCATACAGATGATTGAAGATTGTTGGGAGACCTTTGCGCTAGTCCCCAGTACCTTCCCCTTAACCATAGCTGTTACTTGATCAGTGCACACTGAGGTCTTTCGACAATGGCCATTGTTACAGGTAGGAACGACTTAGGGTTGGATTCCAAGCCCCACATAGGTACGCTTTATTCTTATACAGGTCCTTGTAGGGATATAGTTTCGCGTATGGTTCTATTGGATGTGACTGTCTCCACTGAACTAATTGTGAACGATTTGATTGTTGATTTATTGATTTGACAAAAAGACAGAAATAATTGAAATCAAATGATTTAAAAGTGATAGTTTTAAATGAATTGTTTACTACACTAGATGCGAATATGAAGAGTATTGCTTATAACATGATTTGAAATGTTATTGTTTATTTATTGAAATTTTTATTGAAATTGCTTTATAGAATTGTTTAAATGAATTGTTGCATACTGAATAACGGTTTGAGATTGCATTGTATCAATTATTAAATGTTTTATATTAATTAATGATTGAAATTACATTGCATAAATTACTAAATATTTTATATTGATCAATGATTTCATTATCAACTGTATTGTAAAAACTACAAACTTTGTACCATATTAGTGAATAAATAAGAGACATAGAATAAGCTAAGTACTATGATGCACCTTGTAATTATCATTATTCCAAGTAATGAGAATGAAGTTGCAAGTTTAGTAAATTTAGCAATAGATGATTGATACTTTAAGGTAGTTTAGAATTCCTATAATGAGTTCAAGAAATATATAAGAACAAATAGATACATGTATTCCACAATATATAAGTATATTTGTTTTAAATAAAACAAGGACACAAGTATACTTAAGGAAATGTAGTATACTTGAAGATTAAAATAGTTAAAACAAAATAAAAAGGAATACATATATATACACACACACACACAAATTGAGTATTAAATATGTATATATATAGATATATATATATAAATGTTAAATGAAGGAGGAATATATATATATATATATATATATAAATATGTATATACACTTACCTACATTAAAAATGCATTAGACATGAACATGTGAAAATATGTATATGTATATATATATATATATATATATATATATATATATATGTAGACATTATATACTAACGTTTAAAATATAAGTACAAATACATATTGCATGTAAGTAATATGACAAATAAATAAATATATATGAATATATATATATATATATATATATTAGATATATATATATATAAGTATTATGAAGACCGAGAGTTCTCTAAATAAATATAAGGTATCCGAAAAATTTAATTGGACAAATTGAAATCCAAATTAAATAAGAAATGAAAAGGAAAAAAATTAAATTGGAAATAAGACATGAAGGAGGAAATTTAATTTGGATAAATGGAAATTCAAATTAAATAAGAAAATGGAGAAAATAATTTTGGATATTTAGAAATCCAAAACTTAATAAGAAATAAAAATATTTTGATATATTTATATAATGATATTATATAAATATACCTTGGATAAATATAAATATTATTTTGTGTTAAAAGTATAAAAAGTATATATATAAATATATTTTCATACAAAATATGTATTTAAATACATATTATGAATAGTGTATATATATAATTATGGTGTATAATAATTATATATATTATAGTTATTATTATTATTGTGACGTCCCAGTCACCATACATTTCTTATTCATCTTTTATCCTTTTTCCCTTAAACTTAGTTAGATTTGCTTGTCAATGTCAATCATACTTTTCTTTCTTTGGCTTACTGTCTAAGAGCTCAATATATTTAATTCAATTACAATAAAACAGACTAATGATACATGTATATATGTACCATCCATTTCCACAGGATCTCATACATCATCTTAACTTAAATCCCCGACATCTTATATACATGAATGCTAGTTGTACTGTACCATAGCTGAATTACAAGTTTACTTTGCATAACTACATAAGTATACCTTCTATACTACTTGGGAAGCGTCTCTTGAAGGTAAACTTTCAAAATCCACTCGTAGGCTCTTCTATTTAGAGCGAGGGATTACTCCGGATAGTCTGTATGAAAAATGTTCGTAAAAGGGTGAGTTTACGCTCAGTAAGAAAAATATGTAAAAGAGCGTGCTATGCCTCTATATGTATTTTTCCTACTTGGCTCTATAATGTCATGTAAAGCATTATAAAGCATGCATCATAAACCTCTTTCATGCATTGTTTGCAACCATGTATATTTCTTTCAAATGGTGTAGGCAAACATACTTTCTTGAAAACATCATACTTCATACATACTTTAAAGCATCATACTTCATAAACTTACTTTGAAACATACATTGTATTCTTAAAACATACATCATGCTTCTTTACTTCAAAACATACTTCAAAACATCATACTTCATAACTTACTTCTTTACTTTAAAACATACTTCATAACGTACTTTAAAACATACTTTACATGCTTTTATAACATAGCATGCTTCATGTACTTCTTCAAAATATATTTCAAATACTTCTTTGAAATATCATTTACATACATACATACATACTTTTCTTGAAACATCTTATACTTTCTTGAAAACATACTTCATATACTTCTTTTAAAACTTCTTGTACGAGTAAACCAAGTACTTTCGATTTCTTTATTCTTAGAAATCGCATAAACATATAGTTTTGATAACATAAAAACTATTCATACTTTTGTGGAGTTATGCACTACATCATCATCATCATCATAATCATGTGGCGTACCCCGTAGGGCCAGGAATTCTCCCTTAGCCGAACATGAAACAAAAACAGATTGGCCAGCTGTGGGTGGCTACAGCCAACACTAGTCAGGTGTCCTCTGTAGCAACTGAGGCCTGACTTATGGTCCTCAGCCCTTAACATACATCATTTCAGGACTTGATCAGAGCCCCTACTAGAAACATGAAAGTGCATAATCTCAAAACATATGCCATGTAGCTTCTAGCCATGACATTTCATACTTTTAGAAAATAGGTATGAAAACCTCTTTTCAAAACATGGCAGTCGACTGGCCTCATAGGGCAGTCGGCTGCTGCTTCATATTTTCATTTATCGAAATTATTTTCATTTAAAATTTCGATATTTTCATCTTTGAAAACATATAAGGGCAGTCGACTGGTCCATATAGCAGTCGGCTGGTTTTCAAACAGAATACTTCTTAAGAAATAGCAGTCGACTGGTACATATAGCGGTCGACTGTTTTTGAAACAGAATGCATCTCGGAAAATAGCAGTCGACTGGTCCTATAGGCAGTCGGCTGGTTTTGAAACAGAATGCATTTTCATAAATAGCAGTCGACCGTCTCACATAGCAGTCGACTGGTTTTGGAACAGAAAGCTTTTCTGGAAAATAGCAGTCGACTGGCATACATAGCAGTCGACTGGTTTGAAACAGAATGCTTTTCTTGAAAATAGCAGTCGACTGGCATACATAGCAGTCGACTGGTTTGCATCGGTTTTCGGAAAACGACGTTTTGGTTGTCTCTAGGCAGTCGACTTCCCATTTAAGGCAGTCGGCTGCTCCTAGCCTAATTGGTACTAGGAGACAAATCCGAAAATGCATCTTTTCATGCACCAAATCCAACTAGTACTTCTTCCAAACCACATAAAACAGTATAAAACATGCGGACATAGCCGCCTTACGTCCGTTACATAAATTCCTTACCTTAATTCCTTCGAGAACGCAAGATCACTTGATGCGTTAACCCTAGCTTTCACTCCTTCAAATCTGAAATCATCATATCAAAGCAAACCTTTAAGAATTTGCCATAAACATGTTATACTAATTCAGTACAACACCATACCATAAACATACTTGAACAAATCATCTTCTTCTCTTACCTTTTGCTAGTGACCAAAATCTCAACTTTGAGATCTCTTCCAATACTTGAAATCAATCCACCAAACTTCAGATATAGCCTCGTCTAGTGACTACGATCATTTTTCGTCTAACAAACTTAACGATTTGGTTACTAAACAAGGGTGTTTGTCATGGTGGATATGGATAGAACTTATGGAAACTTGGAGAACACGAGGGAGAGGGCTGGAAGATAGGGGCTGACGTTGGGTGATGGCTGATGGGCTGGTGAGTCATGCAACTTCATTAAATGCCTCCCTATCCAATATCATCTCATCTCAGCCACTTAACTCCTTGACTCCTTTTGACCCATTAATTCTCTTCTTCCTTTTTTTTTGACTCAAGACCATTTGTCCATTTAATCTCAATAATATTTCTGATTTAATTCTTGTCTCATACTCTTAATATTTTTCTGATATCAACCTAATAAATCATTTGTCTTATTGACTATTAACTTCCTTATTTCTCCCATACATCATGCATACATCATTCATACATTAAACTTCATATTCATTTAATTGGTCTTCTTTCTTCCTATTCCATTTATTTTCCTGACATCAATATTAATTGACTACTTGATTATTTAATCTTTCATCTCCTTACTTCTTCCATGTTCCATACATCCTTCATACTTCATAATTCTCATGTCCATTTACTTCATTTAAGCCAAAATGCTTTACAATTATGGAGGAATTTCATGAAATTGGGGGATTTCACAATTATATATAATAATAAATATATAATTAAAAAAAAAGAAGTGGGAATCGGGGAACCCGATTCCCACACTTCTCTTCTGTTAACTAAAACAGAAGAGAAGCAAATAGAGAAACAATGGAGAGCCGGACGGCGCAGGGAGGAGGAAGTGGCAGCGACTCCGCCGGTGAGCCGAGGAGGGGAAGCCGACTTCGACGTCGACGGCGGGAAAGGAAAAGGAAAATAGGAGCGAAGCGAAACAAGGGAAGGCGGAACCGAAGCGGAAAAGAGAAAAGAGGGAAGTGGCGGTGTCGGTCGGTTTAGGCACCGCCACCCCAACCCCGAGCTCGGTGGAGCTGAGGGGAAACAAAGGAAGACCACTGGCGAGGCTACGGACGGCGGAAGGAGGAAGAAACAGAGGAGAAAGGGACCGAGAGCCATCGTTCCAGATCTGGCGCCTTCGCCGGTGATGGGGTGAAACGGAGACCAGATCTAGCATCCTCGCAACGTCGGCCAGCTGTGGGAAGCACGAACCGGCGAAATGGGTGGCCGCCAGTGACCAAACCGGCCAGCAAAAGCTGAACCAGCCCGAACCGGCCAGCAAAAGCTGAACTGGCCCGAACCGGCCTGAACCGGTCCGAACCGGTTCAGGCCAGAAAAAAAAACAGAACAGAAGAGAAAGGAAAAAAAAGAAAGAAGAAAAGAAAAGAAAGAAGAAAAGAAAAGAAAGGGAAAGAAAAAGAAAAGAAAAGGAAAAAGAAAAGAAAGAAGAAAAAGAAGAAGAAGAAATGGGTAAGAAAAATTAAAAGCCTTTTTCGCTATATGTCTATGGAATTTATTAGAAATTCTTGGATTATTTTCTAAATGAAAATATATGTCAAATTTTGAAATTGTAGCAAGATGGAAATGAGACGAATGGTGGAGTTCGGCAAGGCTCGAAAATCGGAAAGTGCGCTAAGCTTGGCAAATAGGTAAGATACTTTTATAAAGCATTAGTAGCTTTATATTGTATGTGGGAATTATGATTTTTATATATGATGCATTTATTTAATTGATGTTAAAAATGCTAAGAGGACCCACAATTGATGGTGGGGGTCTTAGTAAGAGATAAAGAAAATGTGAGAATCAACAGCTGTAATTATAAACTGTTTTCCGTGCAGGAGGTTTAGTAAAAAAATTAAGCCGTTATGCTGCCGAAATTTTAGGAAAATATTTGAGGAAAAAGATTAAGTTCTCACATAAATGGAATCTTGGAGATAATTATTGAAAATAAATATTGAAAGGATTTTATGGTATTACCGGAAGAGTTTGATATTGAAATCGATGAGAAGATAGATCGTTGAAAACGATAATGTGATGAATTATATGGTTTAAACCTTATAGAATTGATAAATCAAGTAATTTTAATATCACAAATGGTATCATGTTGAGATTGAGGTGAAATCATTTATTAGACGGATCACTGATAAAAGTGACGATAATTATAGGATACAACTTAAAAGAGAAAAAAATTGAAGTTGTGATTTAGACGGTCAAATGATAGAAGTGCGGAATTATCAATCGAGTGATGATTATGGAATTGATAGATTCAAATAAATGGACCGTCTTAGTGGTATGAACTAAGAGTTTTGCAATAATATGGATAGTCGTAAGACGACTTAAATGATTGAAACAATGTTGATAATGGAAATTGGCAAATCCTTTTTAGTGGTAAATTGCCAATCAAAGAATTGAATTGAGGACGTTTTATAGATAATTCTAGCATGATATTACATTCTACAGGCCATATGAAAAGTGAATTGAGGATTGTGATATGATTTTATGATAGTGAATGAAATTGAACAGCAAGTCGAAAATTCTGAATATGTACCAATAGGTCAAACCATAAATGGATTTGATAAGTGATTATTGATCTTGTGGTTCTATGATCCTCGATGTTGACTCTGAAATAGATATCGAATGAGGATATTAGTAATTCATAATTTCAGTATCCTGATTGCTATATGGAAACATGATATTTAGATGCTCATAGATACTAAGAGGATTCACACTGATGATGTGGTTTTAGTATCGCTAATAAAATGTACAAATGATTATTATAGTCGATAATTATCGAAAAAGGATATTGAATACCGAATGGTTTGAATACCAAGTGATCTGGTTATTAAATAATTAGAGTATTGAACAATCTGAATACCGAATGAAATGAATCTTGAATGATTTGAATAGTGATTTACTGATTTGACAGAAAGAAAGTCTTGAAATTGAATAATTGATGGTGATAAGTTAAATGAATCGCTTCAGCGTATTTGATGAAAATATTACCGAAGCTGCATACTGAAATGTTTTATAGCATCGCATTTAAGCATACTTTCTTATAACTTGAAGCATTATAATAATGTTTATATGAATACTGAAAAGTATTGATTTGTTTTGAAATGAAAATATATGGTAGATATATATATTTTGATATATGAAATCTCATACAGAATTTTACCATATGCTTTACATGATATAGAAAAGAAAGATAAAGATTTAAATGTTTTATGATACTGTAGGCACCCTAAAAGAATTAAACTCAATAAAGCACAGTGGAAACCACCTAATTGGAGCTTTGCTCATTAGGCAGAGAGATGCTTGTCTGACAATAGTCGTGGACAGGTCTCAGTCACGCCTGATCAGTGGGGCTGAGAGAGATGAGGTCTATGGCCATAGATAGCGCCCTAGTTGGTTTACAGGGGACGATGACATGATTTTCACTGCTAGCTACAGTGATTTAAGTCTTTATTGATAGAGAGATGATAGGGATCTAGCCTAGTCTCTAACTGATATGATATGAAGTCTAGAGTATGATTTTATTGATATGAACTCTAGACTTGACATGATTTATACTGTACATGAAATAGATTTGAAATGAAATACGTTTTGAAACAGTACATGTTTTAAAAGTCCATGAGATATGATTTCGACACTTATATAATTCATATGTGATTTTGTGTCGAACATGGTATGATATGCAGTCTAGAGTATAGTTTGTTTGATATGAACTCTAGACCTGATATGATTTACAGTATATGTTTTAAAAGTACATGATAAATGATTTCGACACTGATATGATTTATATACGATTTTGTGTCGAATTTAAAATGATATGCGGTCTAGAGTATAGATTGATTTGAAATGAACTCTAGACCTGATATGACTTATAGTATATGAAAAATGTTTTAAAACCGCACATGTTTTAGACGTTTTCCGAAAACGAATACATGAACTGAAATTGAACATGTTTCTATCATGCCTTAAAGGCAAATTTGAAATGAATTGAAAATTCATATGTTGAGCATGTCCTAAAGTATATATGATATGATTTGAAATGATAGCAGTTTATACAAAAAAATTACATGAATTGCATATTAAACCCTGATATGATAATATGCTTAGTATATGAGAATTTCATGAGGAATGTCATGACTCGACGTTAATGATGTTTCATCTATACGATGACATGATATGATATGATATATGAACATAAGATTGATATGAAGAGAATTCTGATCTTACTCTATCGTGATCATAAATTCCCATACGATAAGTGATATGAATTGATATAAGATGGGAATATAATTGTTAAATGTAAAGTGACTCGATAGGATATCTCAACTAAACATGAAGAATATATGAGGAGTACCATGACTCGGTGGTAACGATATTTCATCTAAATGATGTCATGATATGATATGAAACATGAATATAGAAATACACGAAGAGAATTATGACTTCGTACCACCGTGATCATGATCCACAATATGAGAATGGATAAGAGATGATATGAGAATTGATAAGAGATGATATGAGAATCGATAAGAGATGATAGAATACAGAAATATGATTACGAAATGAAAAGTAAATATGAGAATTGATATGAGATAATAGCATACCAAAGTATGATTATGAAATGAAAAGTGAAAATGAGAAGTGATAATGAGATGCATCGATGAGAAAGGATTAACTGTAATTGCATCCTTACAAGTTTTAAGCATTGCAGTTTAAGACAGTGTAATCCTACTCATGTATTTATATTAGTATATTACTGAGGTGTGGTTTTGCTCACCCCACTAAATTTCATCTCTTTCAGATTATTGAAGTTAACATCTGCCATGTGAGCTGCTCAGTGGGCATTGGAGACGGTACATGGACTTGGTACTAGTCTTCTGAGGTATATGTTTCTTGTAAAAATACTTGTTTACATGTAAGACTTAAATTGATGCACAGTACATATTCTGTTTACCAAGTCGGGATGTAACTAAGAACTGTTTCTGTGGTTGTTAAATATTTAAATGGAATAACTATAGGTCACCGAGATAGTATAGTAACTACATTGACACCGAATACAAACCTTAAAATGAAAAAGAAAAATTTAGTCCATAAATTTGTAGACTAAGAAAAGTATAAGTATAAAGGAAAGTCGTGACCTTCGGGTCGTGACAAGTATAAATATATATTATTATATAAAGATAATTATAAATTATGTGGATGTAGATATTTGAAATATAAGTGCAAACACATATTATATGTAAAAGATATAACAAAAGAAAAAAAAAATATACATATATAAACATATATTAGTTATATATATATATATATAATGTAAATATAATTATAAGTTATATAGATATAGACATTGGAAATTTAAAATAAACTAAAATAAAACAATAAAATAAAATAGAAGAATAATAAAATAAGTTAAAGTATGTGTTTAGTGGAGTTTGATGGGACTTTACCCACCAAAACTCCACTAAACAAAGCATCACCGTCCATCATCACCAAAGCCATCTGGACTTACACAAAAAAAAACTGATGGAAAATGAGATGAGAAAAAGGGGGAAATGAAAAGGGAAGTGAGGCCGTGAGGTAGAAGGTTTCGGAGAGAACAAAAAGAAAGGAAAGAAAGTGCTGCCGAGAGACAAAAAAAAAACAAAGGAAAGAAAATAGTGTGAAGTAGTAGGATTACTCTCGGTGAACAAAGGAGAAAAGAGGGCTCCAATCTCGGTTGAAGCAAGGCAAGACAGAAGCTTCCAATCAGCTGAAACAAGAAGTGTAAAACCTGCATCATATCCACTCCGAAACAGGAAAGAAAGAGGGGCTGAACCTTAGGATGTGGGGGCTGCCAAGGGAAGGAAAATGGAACTCCATTTCACTAAACTGAACAGGGAAACAGGAAGCTAGCAAAAAAGTTGTTTTCGGCTGGCAGTGGGGACGGGTTTGGACAGTGAAAGACAAATGAAATTTAAGGTAGTGAAAAGGAGGAAGACTTGGCAAGTGGACAGTAACTAGAAGGTAAGGAATTGTCCCTTTAGTTAAATTTAATAAATATGTTTAATATATATATATATATATATGAATATGAAATAAGAGGATGTCTTATTTATTAGGTCAATGGGTACATATATATATATATATATATATATATATCAAATAATATGATGAGAATGATTGAAACATATTTGACTAAATACATATACATATATATATATATGCATGTCATTAGTAAATGTGATGAGTTGATTTTGAGTAAAGTAAAGTGATGAATATATATATGTATATATATATATATATATCATGATAAATCGACATGTTGACATATCATTTAAAATGATACATATATATATGAATAAATACATATGCTCATGTATAATGTATATTTATACAGAGGAAGAAAGAGAGATGAGCATAGGTAAATATATATATATATATATCTATATAATATACACATGTTGGAATATACATATAGATATAAACACATAGATGCTCGAACATATATATGTAGATAAAGACTCATATCATGGGTATGTCGTAACTGACGATAAGGAGGTAGCTTTAGAGAGATAGTTACTCGAAAGTAATAGCGTTTTTCTAAGGTCCTTATTTTAAGTATGTGATTAAGCACGATGATGTAAACTTATCGGAGTATTAATGGATTATATGTAACGAGGCAGAACGGTGTCGAAGTTTGAGTACGGACTCGGAAGCGCGAGGGGGATAATTACTAAGCCTCGAGGTAAGTGGGTTAAGTAAGCCTTACTAGTATCATCTCGTAAGAGATGAAAGAATTCTGACTTAATAATTAATTAAATCCATATCGAGCTTGGTATGACATTACGGATAAAGCTAATAGAGTAAGTATGGTAAGATACCAATTAGACATAATGTGCTCGTGAATAGTAGTTGTTTAGAAAGAAATCTTGCTTGTGACTTGCGTGTTATGCGTTATGGTTTGTTTGTGTTTACTGAGTATATAAATTGTATAATTTTGGTGCTTGCATTGTGAGGAATGCATATAAATTAATTAAGTCGCACTTAGAGAGCAAGTTAACATATTGTGATACTTTGAGAATGCATATGTGATTTGTGTGCGGTATCCCAAATGTTGAATTTAAGGACCTCCAATAATACCTAGTTGTATTTATCGAAAACTAGAAAAATGGAATTGTGTGACAACTTATGCATATATGTGATTCAAGGACTCGCGTGATCTTAGATCATTATTATTAGAGAACATACGCCAAAGAGGCAACCCGAGTAAAACTCAACCTCTTGTACCGTGTGAGCCACCTCTAGAGAACTCAAAGGAACTACGTGCTACACAGCTTTCTTCGTGAACTATGGGAGCCACCTCTAGAGTCCTTTGAGAGCTAAGTGCTACATGTGTATCGATGAACCATTTGAAAACATAAGCCATAGAGGCGAACCCGAGTAAAACTCGATCTCTTGTACTGTGTGAGCCACCTCTAGAGAACTCAAAGGAACTACGTGCTACGCAGCTTTCTTCGTGAACTGTGGAAGCCACCTCTAGAGTCCTTTGAGAGCTAAGTGCTACACGTGTATCGATGAACCATTTGAAAACATAAGCCATAGAGGCGAACCCAAGTAAAACTCGATCTCTTGTACCGTGTGAGCCACCTCTAAAGAACTCAAAGGAATTACGTGCTACGCAACTTTCTTTGTGAACTGTGGGAGCCACCTCTAGAGTCTTTTGAGAGCTAAGTGCTACACGTGTATCAATGAACCATTTGAAAACATAAGCCATAGAGGCGAACCCGAATAAAACTCGATCTCTTGTACCGTGTGAGCCACCTCTAGAGAACTCAAAGGAACTACGTGCTACGTAGCTTTCTTCGTGAACTATGGGAGCCACCTCTAGAGTCCTTTGAGAGCTAAGTGCTACACGTGTACTGATGAATTATGGAAATCATGTGCCCTTGAGATAATGGATAAACGATTGTGAACTGTGAATGTGACAACTATCATTGGATAGGATAGATACTATACATATGATAGAGAATTGAAACAATTATTGAACTTTACTTACATGTGCTATAGAATGTATTATGTGAAATGGTTGTGTCTTTCATGCCTAGCCATATCGATAAAAGAGATAAAAAGAATGATATTTTGCATGTTAAAGAAATGAAGAAAAACATGAATGCATACAAGTCCGTAGCTAATCTTGATATAATGCGTACATGCTATTTTATAGAGTTCATGCATGTATGATCGTGTTTTACGATATGAGCCTAGTATGTACTTATTTAAGATACTTACTGAGCCGTGGATTTGCTCACCCCTTAATTTAACATTTCAGATCATATGGGTTAAAATCCAGCTTCAAGCTTCGTATAGGCTCTGTCGGGAACTGTACGTAGCTGTGGTACTCGTCTACATTCTCCGAGCTATGCTTTTGTGTTTTTGAGGTATACAAACGGTATATCGTTTTGATAATTATGCAAACTTTATTTTCACAGTACTAGGAAGAAATATGGGATGTAACTTTGGATCGCCTTAGATTATTATGTAGATCTGTGCGATTATCGAGTACGATTCGGGTTAATATAGATATTTCGAATTATGTATAAAAATGCAAAATGTGGAATTTCGAATGAAACGAATCTTGAGAAATATGAGATGCATGATTGTGTGAATTGTGGGAAATAAAAGCTGGCTGTATTGTGAAATTGAGAATGTGTTTTAGTGCAAGTGATTTTTCTAGGGAAATTGTAAAATACAAGGAGGAGGTTTTCGATCCGTTTCTTTTGGATAAGTGAAAATAAGGCTAAAATCATAAAAATCACCTTGAGAAGGATGACATAGCTTGAGAAATAATATTAATAGGATAAGATTCGATTTAGATACTGCACTAACACCGAATACAAACCGTAAATAGAGAAAGAAAAATTTGGTTCCTAAATTTTCATAAGGGATAAAGTAAGTGTTAAGTGGACGTCATTGGCCTTCGGGTCATGACAGATTTAATGGTATCAGAGCACAGTTTGTCTATTATATGTTAGTGTAATTAAGATCATTTGTGGTGTTACATCCCATGTACTGTGAAATATATGTTTGGAAAATTATCTATTAATTGTCTTATACTGAAATTGGTCTACACTTGGTGTAGGTTTCTATTCTGATTTAATTCGAAATTGAGGGAGGACTGAGCATAGAATTAGACCCAGAAGATCAGCTTAAAGATAGTTGATGTCATTTCCAACCCCATCACTATTATCACCCCTATTACTATCATATTCGACTCACTCTCACCCAGATAATAGGGTGTTGAGGATGGCTAGAATGGAGCAGGATCATGAGATAATGATAACCCTACTATAGTAGTTAGTGGTTAATCGAGCTAGTGCAACAAGCTTAACTCCTTATTATCACATGTGCTCTTACAAGTAGCTTGCACATAGAGTCAAAACTTCTAAGTTAGTGGTTGTTGCTAGCACGTCTCTCAAAGAACCTCAAAAGAATGAGTGTGTATCATAAGTATAAAGTGAAGGTGGGAGATAGAGACCTAATAGCAAATTTGCTAATATTGCACAATTACAACTTTGGTGTCATCTTGGGTATGGACGGGATAGCCACCGATCGTGCTAATGTACACTGCTATGGGGAAAACTGTAACCTTCTCCCATCCTAATCCACATATAATATGTTTTGATAAATAACGAAGTAATAAGTGCTCATTTGTTTTGTTCTAAATATATTTGAGTAATACCAGTAAAGGCATAAGGGCTTACGTGGTCAGAGATTGACTTGATATACCTGTCAAGACTCATGAATGAGGAATGAGCTATGTGAGGAGTTAGAGTTTGAAGGATGTAGAATTTTGAATATCATACTATTAAAAGTTTTACGATTTAGAAACTATATGGATATTAAGATCACTGGTTTAAATTTATAATGAAGAGAAAAAAATAAATTTTTAAATGACAAATGTGTCCTTATATTGGACTAATTTCTGAATAGTGGACCAAATTGATCTTGAATTCCATGATAGTGATGAAACTTAATGTGAAGATTGCGAATTCTCTGTACCTAAATTGTAAATAAATGAAAAAAATATAATAATAAATTAAATTAAATAAACTGAGTGTTGAATTGTAATATGAATTTTGTATTAGCTTAAGTACTAAATCTGAAAATTTGAGTTTAGTGTGCTTAACAGTTAATGAATTTCTTTCTATACAATTGATTAATATACGTATATATATATATACACACATATATATGAGATATATATATATATATGTATATATAAATCCAATAAAGAAAATAAATTTATATTTTATATATTTGTAAATTAACGATATAAGTTAATGGGAATATATTTTACCACTATCTATATTTATACACTATAGACATGAAATATATTTATATAAATAACATATATAGGTGTATAAATATTTAAGATAGGAAAGGTATAAAACATTTAAAGTAATTATATAAAAATATATATGTATACAAAAAAAAACAATAATAAAATAAAACAAAAACGAATAATGATAATATAATATATATAAATATAATAATAATATAAAATTAATTGGCTTCCTTAGGAAGCCAATCAAAACCATCACGTGGGAGCAGGTTTGTAATTAAAGAAGGCAGAGGATTTGCCTCTGCCAAACGAAACTGAAAAACAAAGAGAGAAATAAAGGGGATCTCGACAAGAGAAGAAGTAGAAAAAGGAAAAAGAAAAGAGGAGAAAGAAAACGTGAGAGAAGTCAACGAGAGTGAGAGTAAGCGAGATGCAACAAAAGAGGAAAAAAGAGAGAAGAAGAGCAACAGCAACATTGCTGCGAAAAAAAAAAAGAAAAAGGGGGAAGAACCAAGAAGGAGAGAGATCGGGTGAGAGAAAAGAAAGCAAAAATTTAAAAGAAACTGTAACAGATCAGGCGAAGAAGCAACAAGCTACCGGATTTTGTTCTTTATTTGGAGAATGCCAAGGACGTAAAGGCAAAAAGCATAGGAAGGTGAGGTTAAGAACTTGGCCTGAAAACAAAGTGGACATAAGACTGGGTCGACGGTCAGAATAAGGGACACGATGTTTGTCTAGGGCGGATCGGTGGCTGTTTCCAAGTGGGATTCATGCTGCTCCAAAAGGCTAGTTGTATTTGACTGTAAGCTGAGCTAAAGGCTTGAAAAATAGGGTAGAAAGTAATGGCAATTGGCACGTGAAAATAGAGACCATTTGTGCGTGTGAAAGAGGGGCATTTGACTTAGACTGAGTTAGAGTGATTTTAGACAGTAGAGCAAGGTTAGTTTTAGACATGGGCAAGAGTTGATTTTGGTGGTAGTGAGGCTCGGGTATTGCAAGAAATAAAGGTAAGATTTAGTTATTTTATTTCAAGTGAATATATGTATGTATATATACATATGTCGGGGGATTCATACTAAAATGTTATGCGAAATGGCTTGATAAACTTAGGGGTTTGATGTTGAATTAAGGAGAGAAAATAGAAACTATAGCAAAAAGCCACGTTAAGGTGGCATTGTGGACACCAGCAGCTTACTTCCAATGGATTGGTTGAGCTGTTTTAAAGGTAAAAGTTAGGCCTTGTGCATAATGTAATTATATAACCATGTTTTTACAATTAGATATATTTGTTGGATAATATCTACATGTGTATAGATACAAAAGCATGGATAAGAAGGAATTTTATATATATATATATATATATATAAAATCCATGGACATGATGGTAAAGAATAAAATACGATCACATATTTTGCATGTATGTATATATATGTACATATATGTATAAATATATATATATACCTATATTATGAGCTCCAAGAGGAAGAACGACATAGGTTTAAATTAAAATGGTTGCACTTCAATGCAATATGAATAAATTGTGTACTTATCGATATCTATGTGCTGTTAAATAGGAACTTGAGGAATGAAACTTTGGTGTAAGAATTTAAATAAAATATATATATTGAAAGAAATGATTGGTACGAAATTGGTAAAGGAAATTTTTGCAAGAACTAAACATCGGTTTAAGATATATATATATATATATATATATATACACACACACACACACCTCTAGAGTTGAAGATATATATATTTTAGAATTATAATGTGGAGTTAATCTTTGGGCATAATAGCAACTTTGAACAATTGTGTGTGGTTTCAATTGCACGTTTTGAAAATAGTATTAGGCATGAAATGAGTATATGATTGAGACGGTATTGACATATTTTTAGTGACTTTGACTGAAGTGGAGGAGTAGATTTTTATTGGAGGCTCGAAGAAGATATTGGCTAAGGGCATTAGGTAAGTGGGTTAAGTAAGCTTTACTAGTACCATTTCGTAGGAAACAATTAAATCTCTTTATTAATTAAGTTAGCTTATGAATTAAGGGACGAAATTGTGAAAACCCCAATTTCATGTAAAGTCCTCTTATTTGTAAAGTACTATAAGCAGAAATTATTTAAATAAATATGAGAATTAATGTACAAATGATGTAAGGAACCTAGAAGAAGTAATGAAATGGATAGTCAAATGGTCAATGAATTTAATGTTGATATCAGGAAAATATTAGAGAATGATAAAAGAAGAAATATCAGATTTTTCATAATTAAATGATATGTGTGACTGACATGAGGAAGGAAAGAAGAAGAAGAATTAATTGGTGGTCAAATGAGTCAAATAGCCTTGAGTCAAAGGGATGTTAGTGGCTGAGATAGATGATGAGATGAGCATGCATTTAATGCAATTTTGCATAGTCATCATCTTCATCTCATCACCCCTACGCCAGCTTTCTTCCAGCCCTTCTCCCTTTCGTTTCCTCTCCAAATTCCTCCATTTTCTGACCTTGACAAACCACCATCTCACGTCACCAAATCGTTAAGCTACTTTGACGAAAAATGATCCTTGTCACTAGCTTAAGCTAAGCCTTTAATATGAAAGGTTGAAACGAAGTCTGTGAAGAGATCTAAATTACTGCTATTTTGGTGACTAGCAAAGGTAAGGGATTTAAATCGTTTCAGCTGATTTTGTCCATGTTTTAGAGCTATGTTGAATTGGTAGAGTACATTTATAGAGGTTTTCTTAAAAGTTTGAATTACTATGATGATATATTTCTCATACACATACAGGATCGTCTTACACATAAGTTGTAAATCTTTCATATATCTACATACTAATCTTTTTCTCAATTTACATCCCCAATATACATCATTGTACCATACTAGTCTGAATTACATTACAAAACGTATATACTTTTAAGGGATTTGAAGCGTGCCTCGAAGAAATACCGTATAACCCAAAATGTACGCTCCTCTACCAAGAGCGGAAATCACTGCAAATAGTCTGGATGAAAAATAATGTAAAGGAGTGAGTTTACGCTCAGTAAGAAATACATGTAAAAGAGCGTACTATGCCACTATATGCAGTTTTCCTGTTTGGCTCTATAATGTCATGTAAAACCATTATAAAGCATATATCATATAATTTCTTCAAATATCATATACACATAATATCAAATAATTCAAATACTTTCAATTTCTTTCAATACACTTGAAATTACATGTACAAATACAATTAACTTCAATTTCAAATAACTTCAAATACTTTCACATACTTTCAAATAGATAAGAGACGATTAACTTCTAATAGAATCATGCAATAAATAAATCTCATCAAGGATTCATCTTATATATCCTGCAAAGGATAATCCCGAGAGATGTCAAATAAGCGGCGTACCCACGTATGGGCCAGGGATCCTCCCCTAAGCCAAAACACATAAGAGACATATGGCCATCGTCTACAGACCACAGTGAACACTAGTCAAGTGACATCTGTGGTACTGAGGACCGGACTAGGGTTCCTCAACCAAGTACAAATAACACATAATATGCATGATCACCAAAGGAGTCACCGATCTCAAAACCATTGTCATTCATAACCTTTTTATATACTTTAATGATAATCCAAATACCTTTATAAAAATAAATCCAAATTTATTATTTTCAAAGGGGGCAGTTGACTGCTCTTTTAGGGCAGTCGTTTGCTATAGCATAAATAAATTTTGTAAATTTATTTTCTTTTTACATTTAAAATATTTAAAATTTCGGATATACTTAGGGCAGTCGACTGGTCCGCAAACAAAATGTTTTCCGAGAAACTGCAGTCGACTGGCTCTTTAGCGATCGACTGATTTTCAAACAGAATGCTTCTGGAAAAATGGCAGTCGGCTGCTATATAGGGTAGTCGGCTGCTTTAAGTCGGTTTCGGAAAAAGTTACGTCACGACTGTCTCTGAGCAGTCGGCTGCTATTTAGGGCAGTCGGCTGCCCCAAGCCAAATCGTACTGGGCGAAAATCGAGATTTTTACCTTCCTGTACTTAAAACAGCTTTTGTTTCAAACCAGATATGCAACCAAAACGGAACATAGTCTGCCTACGTCCGTTACACATATTCCTTAAATAGCCAAATAACACGAAATCCCTTGGTTGTACCAATTCTTTCCTTCACTTCTTCAAAGCTACATAATTCATATAAATTGAAACCTTTAGCTTTCTTTCATTTCAACACCATAAGTATACTATACCAACATCACATGACTCCAAATTATGGACGAAATCAAATGAATCAATTTCTTTTCTTACCTTTGTCAATAGCCAAATTTACAGGATTTATGATCTCCTCAAAGACTTGATCTCGAATACACCAATATGTCATCGATGAAAACAATGACAAACTGGTCCAAATACTATTTGAACACATCATTCATCAAGTTCATAAAAGCCGCGGGTGCATTGGTTAAACCAAACGGCATCACTAGAAATTCATAGTGACCATACCGTGTTCAGAATGCAATCTTAGGGATATCTTCACTCCGGATCTTCAATTGATGATATCCCGATCTCAAGTTTATCTTGGAGAAGACTTGTGCACCCCGAAGCTGATCAAAGAGATCATCAATCCTGGGAAGAGCATGAGCAGCATTTGAGGATAGTTCTGCAAACCCTCAAGGATCGGGGATTATATGCCAAGCTAAGTAAGTGTGAGTTTTGGCTAGATCAAATCTCCTTTTTGGGTCATATAATCAGTAAAGATGGAGTTTCGGTCGATCCATCGAAGATTGAAGCTGTGGTGCAATGGGAGAAGCCGAAAACAGTGACGGAGATTAGGAGTTTCTTGGGTCTAACTGGCTATTATCGACGATTTGTAGAGGGTTTTTCGAGGTTAGCTTCTCCCTTGACGCGCTTAACGTGCAAAGAGGTAAGGTTTGAATGGAACGATACTTGCGAACGTAGTTTCCAAGAATTGAAGTGCAGGTTGATTACTGCACCTATTCTCACCATTCTAAGTGGTTCGGGGGGATTTTCAGTGTATAGTGATGCCTCTGCACAAGGTATAGGTTGTGTGCTAATGCAGCATGGTAAGGTAGTTACATATGGTTCTCGTCAATTAAAGGGCCATGAGAAGAATTACCCGACTCATGATTTGGAGTTAACTGCAGTGGTATTTGCTTTAAAGGTTTGGAGGCATTACTTGTATGGTGAGAAATTTCAGATTTTTACAGATCATAAAAGTCTAAAGTACTTGTTCTTTCAGAGGGAATTGAACATGAGACAGAGGAGATGGCTCGAGCTTCTGAAGGATTATGATTGTGAGATCCTATACAA
This sequence comes from Heritiera littoralis, assembly GCA_031772115.1. Classification (NCBI taxonomy): domain Eukaryota; kingdom Viridiplantae; phylum Streptophyta; class Magnoliopsida; order Malvales; family Malvaceae; genus Heritiera; species Heritiera littoralis. Next base: position 744,290 of record JAPDPK010000037.1, on the reverse strand, counting down.
CCCTGGAAAAGCCAATGTGGTGGCAGATGCTCTAAGCAGGAAGCATATGGGGATAGTATCATACATGATGGTAAGAGAATATGAACTACTTGAGCAGTTTGCAAGCCTTAGTCTCAATGTTGTGCCTTATGAGCATTTTGGAATGATAGCGAGTTTGATGATTGAACCGGAGTTGATGGGTAGAATTCGGATTGCTCAAAGGGAAGATGATCAATGTATGGAGGCCATGAATCAGATTCAATCAGGTATGCCATCGGAATTTAGCATTGATAGTAATGGACTCTTGAGGTTTAAGAATCGTATATGTGTTCCTGATGATAAAGAGTTGAAAAAGTTGATTCTGACTGAAGCACATTCCACTAAATACACATTGCATCCGGGGAATACCAAGATGTATCATAATCTTCACAAAGTGTATTGGTGGGCTGGCATGAAGAGAGATATAGCAGAATTTGTGGCGAAGTGTCTCACATGTCAACAGGTTAAGGTAGAGCACCAAAGACCAGCCGGATTGTTACAGCCTCTGCCTATACCTACGTGGAAGTGGGAACACATTACGATGGATTTTGTTATAGGATTACCACGGACCAGGAGAAATCATGATGGTATTTGGGTGATCGTCGATAGATTGACGAAGTCAGCTCACTTCCTGCCTATGAAGTCAACAGATACACTCAATGCTTTGGCAGATATGTATGTAAAAGATGTCGTAAGACTACACGGGATTCCAGTGAGCATCACTTCTGATAGAGATTCCAGGTTTACTTCCCATTTTTGGGAACATTTCCAAGAAGCCATGGGATCTCAATTGAATTTTAGCACGGCTTTCCATCCGCGGACTGATGGTCAGTCCGAGCGCACCATCCAGACGCTCGAGGATATGTTGAGAGCATGTGCTATGGATATTAAGGGCTCCTGGGATGACCATCTGCCATTGGCTAAGTTCACATACAATAATAGCTATCATGCAAGTATCGGGATGGCACCATATGAAGCTCTGTATGGCAAAAGGTGTCGATCTCCGATTGGGTGGGAAGAAGTGGGCGAGCGTAAGTTATTAGCTCCAGACTTAGTCGAGCAGGCCTCAGAAGATGTTAAGTTGATTTGTCAGAGGCTTAAGACAGCTCAAAGCCGACAAAAGAGTTATGCGGATGCTCGACGTAGATCACTCGAGTTTTTGGTTGGGGACTCGGTGTTTTTGAAAGTCTCTCCATCCAAAGGTATCATGAGATTTGGCCGAAGAGGTAAGCTTAGTCCTCGCTACATAGGGCCATTTGAAGTTTTAGACCGAGTCGGAGATGTTGCTTATAGATTTGCACTACCTCCGGAGCTATCGGGAGTACATAATGTATTTCATGTGTCCATGCTTCGGAAGTATAATCCAGACCCCTCTCATGTCATAGAATATGAGCCTTTGGAGATTCGGGAAGACATGAGCTATGTGGAGAAGCCGGTTTGGATTTTGGATAGAAAGGAGAAAGTGTTAAGGTCTAAAACGATTCCTTAGTCAAAGTTCTATGGCAATACCATACTATGGAAGAAGCTACATGGGAGCTAGAGAGCTTAATGAAAGAAAGATATCTAGAGCTCTTTGAGTAGTAACCCGATTTAAATTCGGAGGACCAAATTTCTAAAGGTGGGGAGAATGTGAAATCTCCAATTTCATGTAAAGTCCTCTTATTTGTAAAGTACTATAAGTAGAAATGATTTAAATAAATATGAGAATTAATGTACAAATGATGTAAGAAACCTAGAAGAAGTAATGAAATGGATAGTCAAATGGTCAATGAATTTAATGTTGATATCAGGAAAATATTAGAGAATGATAAAAGAAGAAATATCATATTTTCATAATTAAATGATATGTGTGACTAACATGAGGAAGGAAAGAAGAAGAAGAATTAATTGGTGGTCAAATGAGTCAAATAGCCTTGAGTCAAAGGGATGTTAGTGGCTGAGATAGATGATGAGATGAGCAGGTATTTAATGCAATTTTGCATAGTCATCATCTTCATCTCATCACCCCTACGCCAGCTTCCTTCCAGCCTGTCACGACCCGTGACCACATTTCTCACCTTATTGTACACAACTTAACCGGTTGGCTGTCTGTGATACTTCACTTGTACTGACTGTTAAACAATTTTACATAACATTGTTTATAGTATACACATCCCTCATCGTAATTAATCAGATAAGTAGTACTGTTGACATGTCTAAATACAGAAAATAAATGATCATACCTCAATTAACTCAGTCGGTCTGTCACATTGTCCTTCGTGTACAGCCGTGATCTACAATCAACTGAACTCACAATCATCAAAACCTGAAATGTTTAAAATTAAGGGGTGAGCAAAACCACGGCTCAGTAAGGGAATTATATGCCTCACTTGATACTCAGCTTCCTATATGCTGAAAATCTTTTTCATTTTTCCTATGGGCTCTAGGCTCGCATGTAGGAAGCTTACTACAGTCGGCTAGGGATACGAATGGAGTAAGGTAGGTATTTTAGAATACCATACTTGTTACGGAACCTAGAAGCAACTGTAGAGAGAAATTTTCATTTCGTTTTGAATTAATAAATCCTTTTTTTTTTCATTTCATAACCTTTTCATATTCTTTTCAAAATAATGCTTTTATGAAATAAAGCATTTAAATAAAATAATTAATATTCGTATATTCCTTGAAAAGAATATTAGTTAAATCATCATCTTATTTCTTTAAAACTCATTTCATGTTTTACTGTACTCTCTTAATTAGTACAGTACTTTAAATAGAAAAATAAGCTATTAATTCCTTTTCGTATAACATATAAATCATTTATTATCTATTATTCAATTTAAAAATTAAAATTTAAAATAAGAATATTAAAATCTATTCCACTTATCACATTAGCAAAGCAGCAAGCACTTCGATAGATTGATCACTATATACTTTGATAAAGCGGTTACTATGTAAGTTAATAAATCAATTCATTCACAAAACGAAAATCCATAAACTTTAAACGTATAGCTTAACTCATTGAAAACAGTTCCAATATAACCGATTACTTAATCACTTTAGGCGTAAGCCCTAATTCACTGATTCAGTTACGACATCCATCCTAACTAGCTATGGAGTTAAGTGTCATATTGAGGAACCCGAATAGCACGTAGGTCTTTCGAGATTCTAGAGGTGGCTCCCACGGTCCAACTGGTATTCGTGTAGCACGTAGGTCCCTTGGGATTCTAGAGGTGGCTCCCACGGTACAGAAATCGAGTCTTCACTCGGTTTGGCCTTTAGGACACAGACTTCTTACTAACACATCGGAACTCGTGTAGCACTTAGTTCTCAAAGGATTCTAGAGGTGGCTCCCCATAGTTCACAAAGAATCTATGTAGCACTTAGTTCCATTGAGTTCTCTAGAGGTGGCTCACACGGTACAGAAACTTCTTACTAATACATCGAAACTCGTGTAGCACTTAATGCTTAAAGGATTCTAGAGGTGGCTCCCCATTGTTCACAAAGAATCTATGTAGCACTTAGGTCCATTGAGTTCTCTAGAGGTGGCTCACACGGTACAGAAACTTCTTACTAACACATCGGAACTCCTGTAGCACTTAGTGCTCAAAGGATTTTAGAGGTGGCTCCCCATAGTTCACAAAGAATCTATGTAGCACTTAGGTCCATTGAGTTCTCTAGAGGTGGCTCACACGGTACAGAAACTTCTTACTAACACATCGGAACTCCTGTAGCACTTAGTGCTCAAAGGATTCTAAAGGTGGCCCCCCATAGTTCATAAAGAATCTATGTAGCACTTAGGTCCATTGAGTTCTCTAGAGGTGGCTCACACGGTACAGAAGCTTCTTACTAACACATCGGAACTCGTGTAGCACTTAGTGCTCAAAGGATTTTAGAGGTGGCTCCCCATAGTTCACAAAGAATCTATGTAGCACTTAGGTCCATTGAGTTCTCTAGAGGTGGCTCCCCATTGTTCACAAAGAATCTATGTAGCACTTAGGTCCATTGAGTTCTCTAGAGGTGGCTCACACGGTACAAAAACTTCTTACTAACACATCGGAACTCGTGTAGCACTTAGTGCTCAAAGGATTCTAGAGGTGGCTCCCCATAGTTCATAAAGAATCTATGTAGCACTTAGGTCCATTGAGTTCTCTAGAGGTGGCTCACACGGTACAGAAACTTCTTACTAACACATCGGAACTCATGTAGCACTTAGTGCTCAAAGGATTCTAAAGGTGGCCCCCCATAGTTCACAAAGAATCTATGTAGCACTTAGGTCCATTGAGTTCTCTAGAGGTGGCTCACACGGTACAGAAGCTTTTTACTAACACATCGGAACTCGTGTAGCACTTAGTGCTCAAAGGATTTTAGAGGTGGCTCCCCATAGTTCACAAAGAATCTATGTAGCACTTAGGTCCATTGAGTTCTCTAGAGGTGGCTCACACGGTAGAGAAACTTCTTACTAACACATCGGAACTCGTGTAGCACTTAGTGCTCAAAGGATTCTAGAGGTGGCTCCCCATAGTTCACAAAGAATCTATGCAGCACTTAGGTCCATTGAGTTCTCTAGAGGAGGCTCACACGGTACAGAAGCTTCTTACTAACACATCGGAACTCGTGTAGCACTTAGTGCTCAAAGGATTCTAGAGGTGGCTCCCCATAGTTCACAAAGAATCTATGTAGCACTTAGGTCCATTGAGTTCTCTAGAGGTGGCTCACACGGTACAAAAGCTTCTTCCTAACACATCGGAACTCGTGTAGCACTTAGTGCTCAAAGGATTCTAGAGGTGGCTCCCCATAGTTCACAAAGAATCTATGTAGCACTTAGGTCATTGAGTTCTCTAGAGGTGGCTCACACGGTACAGAAACTTCTTACTAACACATCGGAACTCGTGTAGCACTTATAATCTAATATTCCATTTAAATTCATGGTAAGAATATTAGATTTGTCAATTCTTCCTTTTTGAAAACATATTACATGTTTGTATCTCATGTCTTATGAGAATCATCTCACAGTACTATAATCAATACTGAAATGAGCATTTTGTAAAAATGCTATAATTCAATTGATTTTCTTCTCATATTATATGAAACATGTTCTTTTCACATGTCATGCATCATATATCACATTTTTCGTTTGACATATTCCATGTCATGTAAAACACTTTCCTTTTTAACATGTCACCTATCATTTATGGAGTCTAAGATAGACATCAATCTTATCGTACTATAAATCCCGGAGGGTAAAGAAATAAACCGGTCAAATCTATGACCATAATCTATATTGTCCTCGGTGGATCACTGATCAGGTGTCGTCCGAGACTAAACATATCACATATCATGCATCAACATGATAGGAATGTCAACCAGTTTCAAAACCGTATTTTTCATTATAAAATAAACCTTTATGGAATTTATATAAATATATAATTCCATAATTTAAATCCATAAGGGTTAAAATCCTTTAGTGAATATTTATAAAAATATTCATAAAAATATTCACTGTATTTCGCTTCATCTTTCGTCTTGTATTTCGTGTAATTTATCTATTTCGAGAATTTTTGGTGATTTCATTATCACCATTCTTGAAAACATGAATATTTTCAAATTCCATCTCATTATATTCATGTTTTATGAAATTTAGTAATTTCCTTATTTTTCGTGATTTAATAACGATTTTCGAAAATAAAATCATTTAATATGATTTTATGAAATATTTCTAAAATTTTCAGCAGCATAACGGCTGCCGATTTACTAACCTCCTGCACGGAAAAACACAGTTTAAAATTTCCAGCTAGTACTTCATCCCAAAAATTTCAGCAAATCATGCATCATAATAATTCTCATAAAATATTTCCATAAAATATTTCAAATTTAAAATATGCAGACTGAATATCCTTACAGTGCTGCACATGCATCCCTTACCTTTTTCCCGGTCGGCGACTTCCTCTTATTGATCGCGCCCGCACTCCATTTCTTCCGATTCCTTATCTCGATTGCTGAAAATAAATTTCTGGAAATAAAAATTCTAATTTTTAGAATTTTTTCATAATTTATTTAATTTTTCTAAAATTAAATTTTACGGGAAATTTCTTACTGAATTTTCGTAAATTTCCGGGTTGTCGAATTTTCGAAAATCTCCGAATTCCCAAAATTCTCCTTTTTCCTCTTTTTCTTCCTTTTTCCTCTTTTCCTTTTTCTTTCTTTCTTTCTTTTTCTTTTCTTTTCTTTCTTTTCTTTTTCTTTTTCTTTTTTTCTTTTTTTTTTCTTTTCTTTTTTCCTCTTCCTTTCCCGGTCAGACCGGTTCAGACCATTCCTCGCTGGTTCCTCGCCGGCGACCGGTTCTCCGGCGGTTCGGGCGTCCTTCAGCTGGCCGACGTCGATACGAACTTGCCGGTGCCCTCCGTTTGCCCTGGGTCGACAGCATGACGGCAGATCGAGGCGAAATAGGTTCGATTTCTCCTTCCTCTTCGCCGGCCCTCCTCCGCCGTTCATTGCGCCTCAGGTGGCATCCATCCTCTTCCTCTGCCTCCGGCGGTGCTTCGATGGTAGTGGCGGTGCCTGGATCGGCCGGCACCGCCGTCCGCCATTTTTCCTTGTCCTCCCGAATTTCCTTCGTTTTCCTTCGATTCTGGTTTCTGTTTCTTCACGCCGCCGGTAGTTTCTTTCCTTTCTCTGGCTGGCGACGTCTCGCCCTTCTCCTTCCTCCCTCGCCGGCGGTGGCAGCTCCGCCACCGTCGGCCCTTTGGCTGGGAAGGGTCGGGTCGTTCCCGATTTTTCCTTCCTTTGTTTCTTTTCCTCTTTTAGTTTTATTTCCTTTCCCTTTTTAGTATACAATATACTATATATTATACACTATAAATTATATTTTATATATATAATATATACTATATATTATACATTTATCATTTCATATATAATGTAATACAATATATATTATATATAAATTATATATATTGTATGTTACAAAACATATATCTAGTATATTTATATATGTATATTTATACACTTTAAAACAAATAACATTTACATATACAAATTATATAAATGTTATAATACAACCTATATACATATAAACTTTAATATAAAATCACATTTACCCTTCTTCTATATGTATTTATATAATTATATATACACATAAAATATTATGTTTATATACATATGTATTATTTAAATTTATGAAATAGTATATATTTCCATATATATACCAATGTATATTAAAATATACTACATAGTATTTTAAATACATATGTATTTGTATAAAATACATTTTTATGATTTGTAATTATATAAACATACTTTATTTTCATTTCTCATTTTTCTTATTTAATCTGGATTTTAATTTATCCAAATTAATTTTTCCTCTCTCTATTATTTTTATTTTTCACTTCGAATTTAATTTCCTTTACACGAATTTCCCGATTCTTTCACTTCCTCAATTCTCGGGATTTTTACCAATATCCCGTTCTCATAATTTTATTTATTTATTCCAACTAATTTATTTTCTCAAATATTTATTTCCAATATTTATAATTTCCAATAAAATGGAAAATTTACGGTTATCACACAGCCCTTCTCCCTCTTGTTTCCTCTCCAAATTCCTCCATTTTCTGACCTTGACAAACCACCATCTCACGTCACCAAATCGTTAAACTACTTTGACGAAAAATGATCCTTGTCGCTAGCTTAAGCTAAGCCTTTAATATGAAAGGCTGAAACAAAGTCTTTGAGGAGATCAGAAATCCTGTAAATTTGGCTATTGACAAAGGTAAGAAAAGAAATTGATTCATTTGATTTCGTCCATAATTTGGAGTCATGTGATGTTGGTATAGTATACTTATGGTGTTGAAATGAAAAAAAGCTAAAGGTTTCAATTTATATGAATTATGCAGTTTTGAAGAAGTGAAGGAAAGAGTTGGTACAACCAAGGGATTTCGTGTTATTTGGCTATTTGAGGTAAGGTATATGTGTAACGGACGTAGGGAGACTATGTTCCATTTTGGTTGCATATGTGGTTTGAAACAAAAGCTATTTTAAGTGCAGGAAGGTAAAAATCTCGATTTTCGCCCAGTACGATTTGGCTCGGGGCAGCCGACTGCTCAGAGACAGTCGTGACGTAACTTTTTTCGAAATCGACTTAAAGCAGCCGACTGCCCTATATAGCAGTCAACTGCCATTTTTCTAGAAGCATTCTGTTTGAAAGCCAGTTGACCGCTAAAGAGCCATTCGACTGCATTTTCTTGGAAAACATTCTGTTTGCGGACCAGTCGACTGCCCTATTTGACCAGTCGACTGCCCTAAGTATATCCGAAATTTTAAATATTTTAAATGTAAAAAGAAAATAAATTTACAAAATTTATTTATGCTATAGCAGTCAACTGCCCCCTTTGAAAATAATAAATTTGGATTTATTTTTATAAAGGTATTTGGATTATCATTAAAGTATATAAAAAGGTTTATGAATGACAATGGTTTTCCAATAAGAAATTTTACTACCCAAGGTTTTGAGATCGGTGACTCCTTTGGTGATCATGCATATTATGTGTTATTTGTACTTGGCTGAGGAACCCTAGTCCGGTTCTCAGTACCACAGATGTCACCTGACCAGTGTTCACTGTGGTCTGTAGACGATGGCCATATGTCTCTTACGTGTTTTGGCTTAGGGGAGGATCCCTGGCCCATACGTGGGTACGCCGCTTATTTGACATCTCTCGGGATTATCCTTTGCGGGATATATGTGTTGAATCCTTGATGAGATTTATTTGGTGCATGATTCTATTGGAAGTTAATCGTCTTCTATCTATTTGAAAGTATGTGAAAGTATTTGAAGTTATTTGAAATCGAAGTTAATTTTATTTGTACATGTGATTTCAAGTGTATTGAAAGAAATTGAAAGTATTTGAATTGTTTGATATTATGTGTATATGATATTTGAAGAAATTATATGATATATGCTTTATAATGGTTTTACATGACATTATAGAGCCAAATAGGAAAACTGCATATAGTGGCATAGTACGCTCTTTTACATGTATTTCTTACTTAGCGTAAACTCACTCCTTTACATTATTTTTCATCCAGACTATTTGCAGTGATTTTCGCTCTTGGTAGAGGAGCGTACATTTTGGGTTATACGGTATTTCTTGGAGGCATGCTTCAAATCCCTTGAAGGTATATACATTTTGTAATGTAATTCAGACTAGTATGGTACAATGATGTATATTGGGGATGAAAATTGAGAAAAAGATTAGTATATAGATATATGAAAGATTTACAACTTATGTGTAAGACGATCCTGTATGTGTATGAGAAATATATCATCATGTAAACAATATAGTGTTAGCTATATTAAAGAAGAAGGATGCACCGTTGAACAGCCTAACCAAATCTTATGTGAAGAAAAAGTTAATTGTTATTTGGTCAAAAGTAGTGGTAATTGTCTTAAAAGAGGAAGTATCGGGATGTTACAGAAATACAGAAAGTTAATAAGGTAAGACGTAAAGAAACGTTTAAATCATAAATTTGAAAAAAAAATGCTTGGGTTGGAATTAAAATACCATTTTCTATGTTGTATGTTGTAACTAGCCAAGCCCACATGTTGAATAACATGAAAAACGCTAGTTTTGAGACCCTTATATGAACTTGTTATTGTGTTTGAGTAAGTTAAGTAGAGGTATGCATGGTCCATATTAGACTACACTTAGTAGCAGTGCATTATGCATAAAGGAGCTTTTACAGATGCATACATGCATTTACATATAATATGTTTTAATGCAAGCTGTTTTATGCATGAGTTCTTTTTATGTATAACGACTTGCATACCGTTTAACTTAAAGATTTTTCTAGTTTGAGTCAACTTTGAAATAAATCGAAAATCTTGTATATTTAAAGTTCGAAAACGTTTCTTGTCAGTATTTTGAAATCTATGGAAGTTAAGAGCTACACAAAAGAACTGTTTTTCGATATGTTTTCGAGTGCAGGCAAATCCATTGACCTTTGGGTCACTTGAACCTATTGAGCCTTGCTCTAGGTTCTATTACCCGTCTATTGAGCTTTGTGCTCTAGACCATCAGTATCAGTATCAGTATCTGCGCCGTATGAGCCTCGGGCTCTAGGCATTATCAGGCTTGTCTGAGAAATCAACAAAAAAAGTTCCAGTTCTCGACTCATCAGCGAGACTGGAGCATAACTATGGCCATAGGTATTGTGGTGCTTGTGTCACCTACTCCATAACTAGCTAGGATGGACATCAGTATCAGTATCAGTTATCAGGGATTCATGCCTAAACTCTATCAGTATTCGCTATCAACACATTAAGGCTTTATGCCTAATTTGATAGATTATCAGTTTTCTGTAAGGTTATTTGTTTGAATAAAATGCATCAGAATCCTTTTTTGATATCTGTATCGGTTTTTAGTATCTTAAGGCCTCGCGCCTACAGTGATTGATTATCAGTTTTTAGTATTATTCTCTGCTTTGAAGTAAATGCATCCGAAATCCGTTTGTGATTAGTAATGGTTTCAGTATTTGAGGTTTTATGTAGATACATCAATGCACAGAATACAACGTCATGCATATATATCATGTTATTTGCTACCATATAATTGTGTACATATAGACCGACATGAGCCTAGTACCTGTTTACTTAAGCTACTTACTGAGCCGTGGTTTTGCTCACCCCTTTCTAACAACATTACAGATCATACGAGCTAGACTCCACACTTTTAGCTTTGGTGCAAGGCCTCGAGAACGATCTTTATTTGCAATATTAGTGTGAGTCCTCCGAGTGCTGTTTTTGTTTTGCTTGAGGTATAAAAACGATTATTTTGTTTATCATGTATGACATTTTAAATGCACAGTACATGCTTATGGAATTATTCTGGGATGTAACTTAGGATCATTCTAGATTATTATAGATTCATATGATTATCGAGTGCGATCCAAGAAGTGAATTATGACAGCTATGAGTTATGAAATGCCATATATATGTAATTAATGGTTTTGAAAGTATGTGTAATGTATAGGGAAATAGACTGAGAATTGTAGATTGGAAATATGCTGTTGGAAATAGTTAATTATTTTGCAGGTTATTAAGCTGGGGAAAATCGATTTTATATAAGGGGGTGTTTTCGACGTTTTTCATTTATTAATTTAATATTGAATTAGAATATTAGGTAAGTCGAGTGGTTTTAAGAGATGGCAAATTAAACGGTGAATGTAAATCAAATTAAGAATGCGAATTTAGTTTAGTAGTGACACTGACACCGAATACAAACCTTAATGTGAAAAGAAAAATTTAGTTCATAAATTTGGTAAATAGTAAATACAGTTTGAGTGTTAAGTGTACGTCACGGCCTTTGGATCGTGACAGATTTAACGGTATCAGAGCAAGGTTTGTCTAGTACGTGTCAGTGTCATAGATATCGTTATTAGGGTTACATCCCATGTACTATGTAATGTCTGCATGTAGCTTGCCATTATCAACTTATACTAAGATTGATCTGCTCTTAGTATAAGTTTCTATTATGATTTAATTCAAAAATGAGGAGATTGGGCGTAAAAGTAAGCTTGGGAGATTAGCTCGGAAACAGTCAATTTCCCTTCCGACTCCATCACCTTCATCAACTGCATTTGTTAGTAGGTTGCACATAGAGTTAAAACCTCTATATTATCTATTGTTTATTAGCATTCCTTTCAAGAAAATCTTAAATGAAAGAGTGTGCGTATTGTCAATGTAAAATGAAAGTAAGAGATAGAAACCTAATAGTAGATTCGATATTGTTGCAAATTTACGACATTCGTTTCATTTTGGGGTATGGACTAGATAGTTACCCATGGTACTGTCTTTGCTTGAATATAAAGTGCTCAATAAATACGAGAGCTGTTTTGAATGCATATGTTTCCCTTATGGGATGTAAGATAAAAACCTGAAAAGAGGTTATGGACGACTCCTGCTAGCAAGCTAAGCTTAGTCGCATCCATCTTCTCCACAGCTTCTAAGTCTAGACATTAAGTTCGAGCATTGGAAGCAGAAGTTAACTTTGCTGCTTGTGTGAAAGATAAATTGGATGTGGTGGAGGCACACAGTAGCTGCAAGCTACCTTATCTCCCTTGATCAATCAGTTGGCTCCATAACCTCAAAATGAACCTTCATAATAGGTAGCACCTCTACTACTGTTGCATGATGTGGGCTGCCAAATGGCTTGATTCAAGGCATTCCAAAGGATGAGCCCTATGATGTTTAAGAGGGGTGAAAGATCCAGAGGTAGCTGAGATATGGCTATTAAGGACGGAGAAAGTGTTTGAAATCATAGGGTTTAGTTCAAAAGAGTAGGTGACATTGGTTACCTATATATTCGAGAATGAGACCAAACATTGGTGGAGTTCAGCCAAGATAGTGTTGTGGAATCGAAAATCCCACCATCACATGAAAGCATTTCTTGAGGCTCTCAATGAGTAGTACTTACAGAAAATGCCCAACAAAAGAAATAAGAGGAGTTACTAAGCTAATCCAAGGCACTATAACCGTGAACCGATATAAGTCTTACTTTATCTTCTTATGTCACTACGAACCCGATATAGCAAAGAATGAGGCAAGAAAGACCAAAGGATTTGTTGGTGGTTTAAAGTCCTTCAGTAGGGCCGAACTGGGCAAACTAGTAGCATTGCACATAGTGTCTTATATAGAGGCCACAAAGATGGCCTAATTGTTGAGCCAAACTTGGAGAAGAACTCTAACTCACTATGAAAGTAAAGGCAAGACCAAAAAAAAAATCTTTTGATCTAGAGACAAGAAAGAAACTTAGTTAGAACTAATCACTATTAAGTGCAAGATTTAAGAACATTATGGCATAGGGACTGATATGGTATACTTGCCCCGGGCTCATGAATAATGTATAGGATTGTGTTTGATGGAAATGACAATGGAGTGACCTTACATTGTTGGCCTAAGAAATAGATTATACGATATCCTAAAGTTTAAACTGTATATTTAGCCTTTGGCAAGTATTGCTCTATAAAGCCTCAGGTTTGAACAAAAGATAAGATTGAACCGCATTATGTCAATGAACTTATTATACCTAAAAGGTATAAGATTTGATTGAATGCAAAATTCAGATTAGTATTGAAAACTATTGGAATTAGAAAATGATGTCAAAATACGAAAGTTTTGGATTTTGAGGGATTAGGCATCTTTAGTAAACTTCAATAAAGAATATTTAGATTAGGTCTATTGGAGTGGATTAGTAGGATTTTGGGCCTAACAATGATAGTGGCAGGAAATTTATTCAAATCTGTCCACCACGTGTGATAGGAAGTGGACTTTATTATGATGCCTTAAGAGGAACAATTGCCTAACCTTTTTATGGACTTGAAAAATATAATAGATTTTATATATTTGAAAAGTGTATGGATTTTAGAAACCGTATGATTTAAAAGGTATATGATTTGGAATGTACATGGACTTAGGAAAATATTCGACCTTTAGAAATATAACGTTTGAGCTACAAGAATTTTGAAAGTCTAATAAAGTGAACGCTATGATTGTGAGCTATGTGGATTCAAAACCTACAAGGCTCTTCAGATTATTCACTATTAGAGTCGAAATGAACACAACATGTTATAAAAAGAGGTCTTGAATGGAAATTGGATATTGTTAGAGCATATTGTGCAAGATAACAAATTGATGTGAAAGTTAAGATTGTATGAGATAAGAACCTCGAGATCATCTTGTTAAGATATTGATATTGGCCCAATTTAATAGCCTCTAAAGTAAAAAAGGATGAAGAATTCACCTGGGTGGTGTGATTGAGATGATAAGAGTAAGAATTATGCTTGTGATGTCTTATACACTGAAAGTACATTTGCTTATGTAATTGTATACATATACATTTGTGTATTGCCAAGGTAAGAATTAAGATTATGCTATTATGTGGACTGTTGAGGAAGTGAAAGACTCATGTGGGGATGAATTGGAATTGATGTGTATGATTTTATAATGCTATGCAATGGTTGGTGCAGATAAATTGTTTGTGAGAAAGTTAAAATCTGATCATAGGCGAACATAATCAATGATTGTGAAACATGATGTGTCTGTGGTGAATTACTTTCTTGTGGAAAAGTGAATTATGACACATTGAGTAAAATTAAGTGAGAAAACTTGGAGTGTGACCTTGTGGAAATAGGCTACATAGGTCAATTAGTCTATGACACTACGATAATGATGTCTTGAAAACATTCTATGATACGCATGAGGAGTGTCATGTGTTCACTGTGTATAACGATTATTGTAAAGTGATTTTTATGTCTTGAGGTATTGTTGAGAGATAGGTAATTGATGTGTGACAGATTCATTGAGGCCATGGAGAATTGTTAATTTTGATAATTGCAGTAACAAGATTGAGAACATATTGAATTACAACATTTTATGAATCTTGCTATGTAGGATGCTTATGTAAAAGTATATGTTTATAAACACTGTGTGCTTCCATTGACTAATGAGCACATATTAGCCTGTGTAGTGCATAAGAAATGTGGATACAAGATGTAAATTGTTGACTTTATTGATATAACCTGTGACGAATGTATTTAGTATAATGTGAAAACCATCTTAAGGTGATTTGAGATAGATGATTATAATGGGGACGGGCATCATGGTTAGTTTCATATTTATGAATCGATTGAGATGGTTTACTAAGGTATAAGGACAAGATATGCATTCTAGACAATGAGGCCTTAAAGAGACAAATAGTGGAAGAGGCACATAATTCCAGGTACACAATGCACCTAAGGAATACGAAGATGTACTAGAATTTGCATGAAGTGTACCATTGGGCTGGTACAAAGAAAGATAGACTGACCTTCGTGTTTAGGTGCTTAGTGTACTAAAAAAATTAAGATTAAGCACCAAAAACTAACGAGGTTGCTCAATTCTTTACATGTGCCAACTTGGAAATGGGAGCTCGTGATTATGGGCTTCACCATAGGGCACCCTAAGATCGCATAAATCAGAATGAAATCTAGGTTATTGTTGATGGATTGACAACGTCTGCATGCTTCCTAGCTATGAAGGCTACTAATTCACTCAGTGCCCTAACAGAGAAGTATGCTAGAGAAAGTTTTTGAGAATATAAAGTCGATATGTGATTGGTTAGAGACAGAAGAGTTATGCTCAGAATCGGAGAAGACACTTAGAATTTCAAGTTGGGGATAAAGTGTTATTGAAGAACTCTCCGTCTAAAGACATAATGAGATTTGGGAAAAAAGGGAAGTGAGCTCTCGGTATATTGGTCCGTTTGAAATACTAG
Source organism: Heritiera littoralis (assembly GCA_031772115.1). Taxonomy (NCBI): domain Eukaryota; kingdom Viridiplantae; phylum Streptophyta; class Magnoliopsida; order Malvales; family Malvaceae; genus Heritiera; species Heritiera littoralis. Next base: position 728,988 of record JAPDPK010000037.1, on the reverse strand, counting down.
AGAGAATTTGTGACGTGGCATACCGACTAGCATTACCACAAGAGCTATCGGTGTACATAAGTCTTCCATGTGTCTATACTAAGGAAGTATCATCCGAACCCCTCTCATGTCATTAAGTATGAATGTTTGGAGATCAAGGAGGATTTGAGTTATGTTGAGAGGCCTATTTGAATTTTGGACAGAAAAGATAAGATATTGAGGTCTAAGATAATCCCTTTAGTGAAAGTACTCTGGCAGCATCACTCTTCAGAAGAGGCTACATGAGGGTTAGAAAATTTCATGAAGGAGAAGTACTTTCACCTATTTTAGATGGACGAGGAAAATTTGGAGGACCAAATTTCCTAAGGTGGGGAGAATGTGAAGATTGCGAATTCTCTGAACCTAAATTGTAAATAAATGAAAAAATATATAATAATAAATTAAATTAAATAAACTGAGTGTTGAATTGTAATCTGAATTTTGTATTAGCTTAAGTACTGAATCTAAAAATTTGAGTTTAGTGTGCTTAACAGTTAATGCATTTCTTTCTATACAATTGATTAATATATGTATATGTGTGTGTATATATATATATATATATATACACACACACATATATGAGATATATATATATATGTGTATATAAATCCAATAAAGAAAATAAATTTATATTTTATATATTTGTAAATTAACGATATAAGTTAATGGGAATATATTTTACCACTATCTATATTTATACACTTTAGACATGAAATATATTTATATAAATAACATATATAGGTGTATAAATATTTAAGATAGGAAAGGTATAACACATTTAAACTAATTATATAAAAATATATATGTATACAAAAAAAACAATAACAAAATAAAACAAAAACGAATAATGATAATATAATACATATAAATATAATAATAATATAAAATTCATTGGCTTCCTTAGGAAGCCAATCAAAACCATCACTTGGGAGCAGGTTTGTAATTAAAGAAGGCAGAAGATTTGCCTCTGCCAAACGAAACAGAAAAACAAAGAGAGAAAGAAAGGGGATCTCGGCAAGAAAAGAAGCAAAAAAAGGAAAAAGAAAAGAGGAGAAAGAAAACGTGAGAGAAGTCAACGAGACTGAGAACAAGCGAGATGCAACAGAAGAGGAAAAAAGAGAGAAGAAGAGCAGCAGCAACGCTGCTGCGAAAAAAAAAGAAAAAAGGGGAAGAATCGAGAAGGAGAGAGATCGGGTGAGAGAAAAGAAAGCAAAAATTTAAAAGAAACTGTAACAGATCAGGCGAAGAAGCAACAAGCTACCTAATTTTGTTCTTTATTTGGAGAATGCCAAGGACGTAAAGGCAGAAAGCATGGGAAGGTGAGGCTGAGAAGGCGGATCAGTGGCTGTTTCCAAGTGGGATTCATGCTGGTGCAAAAGGCTAGTTGTATTTAACTGTAAGCTGAGTTAAAGGCTTGAAAAATAGGGTAGAAGTAATGGTAATTGGCACGTGAAAATAGAGACCATTTGTGCGTGTGAAAGAGGGGCATTTGACTTAGGCTGAGTTAGAGTGATTTTAGACAGTAGAGCAAGGCTGGTTTTAGACATGAGCAAGAGTTGATTTTGGTGGTAGTGAGGCTCGGGTATTGCAAGAAATAAAGGTAAGATTTAGTTATTTTATTTCAAGTGAATATATGTATGTGTATATATATATGTCGGGGGATTCATACTAAAATGTTATGCGAAATGCTTGATAAACTTAGGGATTTGATGTTGAATTAAGGAGAGAAAACAGAAGCTACAGCAAAGAGCCACGTTCGGGCGGCATTGTGGACACCAGTAGCTTACTTCCAATGGATCGGGTGAGCTGTTTTAAAGGTAAAAGTTAGGCCTTGTGCATAATGTAATTGTATAACCATGTTTATACAATTAGATATATTTGTTGGATAATATCTACATGTGTATAGATACAAAAGCATGGATAAGAAGGAATTATATATATATATAATCCATGGACATGATGGTAAAGAATAAAATACGATCACATATTTTGCATGTATGTATATATATGTGCATATATGTATAAATATATATATACCTATATTATGAGCTCCAAGAGGAAGAACGACATAGGTTTTAATTAAAATGGTTGCACTTCGATGCAATATGAATAAATTGTGTCCTTACCGATATCCATGTGCTGTTAAATAGGAACTTGAGGAATGAAACTTTGGTGTAAGAATTTAAATAAAATATATATTGAAAGAAATGATTGGTACGAAATCGGTAAAGGAAATTTTTGCAAGAACTAAACATCGGTTTAAGATTTATATATTTATATATATATATATACACCTCTAGAGATGAAGATATAAATATATATTAGAATTATAATGTGGAGTTAATCTTTAGGCATAATAGCGACTTTGAACAACTGTGTGTGGTTTCAATTGCATGTTTTGAAAATAGTATTAGGCATGATATGAGTATATGATTGAGATGGTATTGACATATTTGTAGTGACTTTGACTGGAGTGGAGGAGTAGATTTTTATCGGAGGCTCGAAGAAGATATTGGCTAAGGGCGTTAGGTAAGTGGGTTAAGTAAGCTTTACTAGTACCATTTTGTAGGAAACAATTAAATCTCTTTATTAATTAAGTTAGCTTATGAATTAAGGGACGAAATATCGTCGATGGGGCTAATAAGGTAAGACGTAAAAAAAGGTTTAAAATCATAAATTTGGAAAAATACTTGGGCTGGAATTAAAATACCATTTTCTATGTTGTATGTTGTAACTAGCCAAGGCCACATGTTGAATAACATGAAAAACGCTAGTTTCGAGACCCTTATATGAACTTGTTACTGTGTTTAAGTTAAGTACAGGTATGCATGGTCCATATTAGACTACACTTAGTAGCAGTGCATTATGCATAAAGGAGTTTTTATGGATGCATACATGCATTTACATATAATATGTTTTAATGCAAGCTGTTTTATGCATGAGTTCTTTTTATGTATAACGACTTGCATACTGTTTAACTCACAGATTTTTTTGGTTTGAGTCAACTTTGAAATAAATCAAAAATCTTGTATATTTAAAGTTCGAAAACATTTCTTGTCAATATTTTAAAATCTATGGAAGTTAAGAGCTACACAAAAGAATTGTTTTCTGATATGTTTTCGAGTGCAGGCAAATCCATTGACCTTTATGTCACTTGAACCTATTGAGCCTTGCTCTAGGTTCTATTACCCGTCTATTGAGCTTTGTGCTCTAGACCATCAGTATCAGTATCAGTATCTATGCCTTATGAGCCTCGAGCTCTAGGCATTATCAGGCTTGTCTGAGAAATCAACAGACAAGTTCCAGTTCTCGACTGATCAGCGAGACTGGAGCATAACTATGCCCATAGGTATTGTGTTGCTTGCAACACCTACTCCATCACTAGCTAGGATGGACATCAGTATCAGTATCAGTTATCAGGGATTCATGCCTAAACTCTATCAGTATTCGCTATCAACACTTTAAGGCTTTATGCCTAATTTGATAGATTATCAGTTTTCTGTAAGGTTATTTGTTTGAATAAAATGCATCAGAATCCTTTTTCTGATATCTGTATCTGTTTTTAGTATCTTAAGGCCTCGTGCCTACAGTGATTGATTATCAGTTTTTAGTATTATTCTCTGCTTTGAAGTAAATGCATCCGAAATCCGTTTGTGATCAGTAATGGTTTCAATATTTGAGGTTTTTTGTAGATACATCAATGCACAGAATACAACGTCATGCATATATGTCATGTTATTTGCTACCATATAATTGTGTACATATAGATCAACATGAGCTTAGTATCTGTTTACTTAAGCTACTTACTGAGCCGTGGTTTTGCTCACCCCTTTCTAATGACATCGCAGATCATACGAGCTAGACTCCACACTTGGAGCTTTGGTGCAAGGCCTCGGGGACGATCTTTATTTGCAATATTAGTCTGAGTCCTCCGAGTGCTGTTTTTGTTTTGCTTGAGGTATAAAAACTATTATTTTGTTTATCATGTATGACATTTTAAATACACAGTACATGCTTATGGAATTATTCTGGGATGTAACTTAGAATCATTCTAGATTATTATAGATTCATATGATTATCGAGTGCGATCCAAGAAGTGAATTGTGACAGCTATGAGTTATGAAATGCCATATATATGTAATTGATGATTTTGAAAGTATGTGTAATGTATAGGGAAATAGACTGAGAATTGTGGGTTGGAAATATGCTGTTGGAAATAGTTAATTATTTTGCAGGTTATTAAGCTGGGGATAATCGATTTTATATAAGGGGGAGTTTTCGACGTTTTTCTTTTATCAGTTTAATATTGAATTAGAATATTAGGTAAGTCGAGTGGTTTTAAGAGATGGCAAATTAAACGGTGAATGTAAATCAAATTAAGAATGCGAATTTAGTTTAGTGGTGACACTGACACCGAATACAAACCTTAAAGTGAAAAGAAAAATTTAGTTCGTAAATTTGGTAAATAGTAAATAAAGTTTGAGTGTTAAGTGTATGTCACGGCCTTTGGGTCGTGTCGTGACACTTAATGTATGGAATGTGTTTGATGAATATACTAAGTGAATAGAAAATATTTTAAGGTTAGAGTTGAGAAAACAAGGAGGCTATAGGGCATTATCGGGTAGCTTTGAAGGCATGAACAAGGATCATTTTTGGCTGAAGCAATGCAATCCGAGAAGAGGGCTGTAATGTGGTCTTCATGGCAGCTCACGTGCTGCTTTTATGGGTCATTAAGGGCTGAATTTAGGACTTAAACAAGAGCCAATAGATGCATTGTTTTGAAGATTGAAAGAGGTAAGATTAAATCTGACTTTGTGGCTATTTGTGTAGGCTGTGTAAGTGACAAAAAGATTGGTTTCTTGGTACAGCAAGTAGAGGCATTTTGGAAACACAAAATGCAAGGCTGAGAACGAAAGAAGAGGGGTTGCATTTAGAATCCATAACAGCTACAAAACAGCAAAGATCTAAGCTAAATAAGAAGGGCTTTCGATTTTGTTCAATTTAAATGGTAAGGTTCTAACTTTATAATATTTGATTATTATGCATGAAAGTGAAATTGTGATGAACTAAATCAAATGACTGTTGTATGGATGAAGGATTAATTGAATTCCAGCTTGATGTTCAAATCTGGAATTGATGTTCTGTTTTTGGGTTGTAATTAAAATGATTAGTTTAATTGTTATACAGGGAGAAAAATTCTGGAAAAACTATGGTAGATGGCCTTTTAAGTTGGGAGAAATTCGGTTTTGGAATTTCTTGATTTGGATTTCTATAACTTGAGATATGTACAAATGAGTGCAGGGTACTCTGTCCACAAGCGTGAATCATGGTTCTAACTTTGAAAAATTGTAGAAAATAGCCTAAATTAAATTAGGTTGCAATCCTTACATTCCTAGAAAGGTAATAAGTTAGGATTGTGATGGTTCTGTGTTTGCACCAATTGGATATGCTGATAATTAAATATGGAGTATTTTGTGCAAGTAGGTCAGTGTAACACTGTGCCTGAATACTGCTGGAAGATAGTGCAACTTTGGAAAATTGTTAATATTGATCTAGGAAGAATTAAATCATGAACCTTACATTTCTAGATAGGGAAATGAGTTAGCTTTCATCTAATTCTAGAATTTGTGGATTTGGAATTATGTAACTTAGGATATGTATATATAAATGCAAGATACTCACTGCAGGGTACAAACAGCCTAGTGTCAACTTCAAAAATTCATAGAAAATAATTCAGATGGAGTTTGATTGCAAACTCTACATTTTCAGAAAGGTAAATGCGTCAGGATTGATATGGTTTTAGATTTGTACAAATTATATATCCCTATAATTAGTAATATAAATTTTTATGAACACAGGTCAGGAAACTATCCTGCCTAATGTGCCAGATTTGGACCAAAGTTTGGAAAATTATTGGAAATGGCACAGGATGAATTAAGAAGTAAGCCTTATACTTCCGAATAGGGAACTAAGGTAGAAGTAATTTAAAATTTACGGCTTGACGATTAGATTCTGAAATTTATACTTAAGGCTAGCACAATGACAAAGGGGCAGAAAATCCTAAAATTCAGAAATTGAATCAAGTAGATTATGAGAGGCTCAAGGGAGCAAAAAGGAAATGAATAAATAGAACTAGTTCATATTTGAAATAATTTAGAATTTCTCCTTGATGTCATTCTTATTGAATTGTACAATTCTTAATCCTAACATGCCATTGGGGGTAATGTGTAACCCGATCCACCTTGTGTATGTAGAGGGTGATGCTAAGGATTGAAATTGACTAAGAGCTCACATAGCTCGTGTGGAACTTGATAGGCTAGGGAGGATTGAATCTGTAAGATAAGGAAGCACGGTAAGTAACCCTAAGCAACTACCTTGCATCCAAAGTGTATGATGTTTTAAATTCTGATTTGGTATTGAAACGAAATGAAATGCTGCAAATGAGATTTGGTAAGAAAGAGAAGTTGAGCTCTCGGTATATTGGTCTGTTTGAAATACTAGAGAGGATTAGTGACGAAGCATATCGACTAGCACTACCACCAGAGCTATCGGGTGTGCATAACGTTTTCCATGTTTCAATGCTAAGGAAGTATCATTTGGACCCAGCCCATGTTATCGAGTATGAGCCTTTGGAGATCAGGGAGGATTTGAGTTATGTTGAGAGACCTATTCGGATTTTTGACAGAAAAGATAAGATATTGAGGTTTAAGATAATTCCTTTGGTTAAAGTACTTTGGCAGCACCACTCTTCAGAGGAAGCCACATGGGAGTTAGAAAGCTTAATGAGAGAGAAGTACCCTCACCTATTGCAGATAGATACGAAAAATTTGGAGGACCAAATTTCTTAAGGTGGGGAGGATGTAAAAACTACAAACTTTGTACCATATTAGTGAATAAATAAGAGACATAGAATAAGCTAAGTACTATGATGCACCTTGTAATTATCATTATTCCAAGTAATGAGAATGAAGTTGCAAGTTTAGTAAATTTAGCAATAGATGATTGATACTTTAAGGTAGTTTAGAATTCCTATAATGAGTTCAAGAAATATATAAGAACAAATAGATACATATATTCCACAATATATAAGTATATTTGTTTTAAATAAAACAAGGACACAAGTATACTTAAGGAAATGTAGTATACTTGAAGATTAAAATAGTTAAAATAAAATAAAAAGGAATACATATATATATATACACAAATTGAGTATTAAATATGTATACACAAACTGAGTATTAAATATGTATATATATATAGATATATATAAATGTTAAATGAAGGAGGAATATATATATATATATATATATATATATATATGTATGTATATACACTTACCTACATTAAAAATGCATTAGACATGAACATGTGAAAATATGTATATGTATATATATATATATATGTGTACGTAGATATTATATACTAACGTTTAAAATATAAGTACAAATACATATTGCATGTAAGTAATATAACAAATAAATAAATATATATGAATATATATTAGATATATATATATAAGTATAAATATATATTATTATATAAAGATAATTATAAATTATGTGGATGTAGATATTTGAAATATAAGTGCATACACATATTATATGTAAAAGATATAACAAAAGAAAATAAATAAAATAAATAAATATACATATATAAACACATATTAGTTATATATATAATGTAAATATAATTATGAGTTATATAGACATAGACATTGGAAATTTAAAATAAACTAAAATAAAACAATAAAATAAAAATAGGAGAATAATAAAATAAGTTAAAGTATGTGTTTAGTGGAGTTTGATGGGACTTTTCCCACCAAAACTCCACTAAACAAAGCATCACCGTCCATCATCACCAATGGTATCGGGACTTACACACAAAAAAAAAACTGATGGAAAATGAGATGAGAAAAAGGGGGAAATGAAAAGGGAAGTGAGGCCGAGAGTTAGAGGGTTTCGGAGAGAACAAAAATGAAGGAAAGAAAGTGCTGCCGAGAGACAAAAAAAAACAAAGGAAAGAAAATAGTGTGAAGTAGTAGGATTACTCTCGGTGAACAAGGGAGAAAAGAGGGCTCCATTCTCGGTTGAAGCAAGGCAAGATTCCAATCAACTGAAACAAGAAGTGTAAAACCTGCAGTATATCCACTCCGAAACAGGAAAGAAAGAGGGGATGAACCGTAGGATGTGGGGGCTGCCAAGGGAAGGAAAATGGAACTCCATTTCACTAAACTGAACAGGGAAACAGGAAGCTAGCAAAGAAGTTGTTTTCCGCTGGCAGTGGGGACGGGTTTGGACAGTGAAAGACAAATGAAATTTAAGGTAGTGAAAAGGAGGAAGACTTGGCAAGTGGACAGTAACTAGAAGGTAAGGAATTGTCCTTTTAGTTAAATTTAATAAATATGTTTAATATATATATATATATATATCTATATATATATATATATATATATATATGAATATGAAATAAAAGGATGTCTTATTTATTAGGTCAATGGGTACATATATATATATCAAATAATATGATGAGAATGATTGAAACATATTTGACTAAATACATACATATATATATATATATATATATATATATATATATGCATGTCATTAGTAAATGTGATGAGTTGATTTTGAGTAAAGTAAAGTGATGAATATATATATATATATATATATATATTATATATATATATTTATATATATATATATATATATATCATGATAAATCGACATGTTGACATATCATTTAAAATGATACATATATATGAATAAATACATATGCTCATGTATAATATATATTTATACGGAGGAAGAAAGAGAGATGAGCATAGGTAAATATATATATATATATATATATATATATATATAATATACACATGTTGGAATAAACATATAGATATAAACACATAAATGCTTGAACATATATATGTAGATAAGGACTTGTATCATGGGTACGTCGTAATTGACGATAAGGAGGTAGCTTTAGAGAGATAGTTACTCAAAAGTAATAGTGCTTTTCTAAGGTCCTTATTTTAAATATGTGATTAAGCACGATGATGTAAACTTATCGGAGTGTTAATGGATTATATGTAGCATGGCGGAACGGTGTCGAAGTTTGAGTACGGACTCGGAAGCGTGAGGAGGATAATTACTAAGCCTCGAGGTAAGTGGGTTAAGTAAGCCTTACTAGTATCATCTCGTAAGAGATGAAAGAATTCTTACTTAATAATTAATTAAATCCATATCGAGCTTGGTATGACATTACGGATAAGGCTAATAGAGTAGTATGGTAAGATACCAATTGGACATAATGTGATCGTGAATAGTAGTTGTTTAGAAAGAAATTTTGCTTTGTGACTTGCGTGTTATGCATTATGGTTTGTTTGTGTTTACTGAGTATATAAATTGTATAATTTTGGTGCTTGTATTGTGAGGAATGCATATAAATTAATTAAGTCGCACCGAGAGAGCAAGTTAACATATTGTGATACTTTGAGAATGTATATGTGATTTGTGTGCGGTATCCCAAATGTTGAATTTAAGGACCTCCAATAATACCTAGTTGTATTTATAAAAAACTAGAAAAATGGAATTGTGTGACAACTTATGCATATATGTGATTCAAGGACTTGAGTGATCTTAGATCATTATTATTAGAGAACATACGCCAAAGAGGCAACCCGAGTAAAACTCAACCTCTTGTACCATGTGAGCCACCTCTAGAGAACTCAAAGGAACTACGTGCTACGCAGCTTTCTTCGTGAACTATGAGAGCCACCTCTAGAGTCCTTTGAGAGCTAAGTGCTACACGTGTATCGATGAACCATTTGAAAACATAAGCCATAGAGACGAACACGAGTAAAACTCAATCTCTTGTATCATGTGAGCCACCTCTAGAGAACTCAAAGGAACTACGTGCTACGCAACTTTCTTCGCGAATTGTGGGAGCCATCTCTAGAGTTTTTTGAGAGCTAAATGCTACACGTGCATCGATGAACCATTTGAAAACATAAGCCATAGAGGCGAACCCGAGTAAAACTCGATCTCTTATACCGTGTGAGCTACCTTTAGAGAACTCAAAGGAACTACGTGCTACGCAGCTTTCTTCGTGAACTGTGGGAGCCACCTCTAGAGTCCTTTGAGAGCTAAGTGCTACACGTGTATCGATGAACCATTTGAAAACATAAGCCATAGAGGTGAACTCGAGTAAAACTCGATCTCTTGTACTGTGTGAGCCACCTCTAGAGAACTCAAAGGAACTACGTGCTACGCAGGTTTCTTCGTGAACTGTGGGAGCCATCTCTAGAGTCCTTTGAGAGCTAAGTGCTACACGTGTACTAATGAATTATGGAAATCATGTGCCCTTGAGATAATGGATAAATGATTGTGAACTGTGAATGTGATAACTATCATTGGATAGGATAGATACTATACATATGATAGAGAATTGAAACAATTATTGAACTTTACTTACATGTGCTATAGAATCATGTATTATGTGAAATGGTTGTCTTTCATGCCTAACCATATTGATAAAAGAGATAAAAAGAATGATATTTTGCGAGTTAAAGAAATGAAGAAAAACATGAATGAGCTTATGAAATCTGTTGTACATACAAGTTGGTAGCTAATCTTGATATAATGCATACATGCTATTTATAGAGTTCATGCATGTATGATCATGTTCTACGATATGAGCCTAGTATGTACTTATTTAAGCTACTTACTGAGCCGTGGATTTGCTCACCCCTGAATTTAACATTTCAGATCATACGAGTTAAAATCCAGCTTCAGGCTTCGTATAGGCTCTCTCGGGAACTGTACGTAGCTGTGGTACTCCGAGCTATGCTTTTGTGTTTTTGAGGTATACAAATGGTATATCGTTTTGATGATTATGCAAACTTTATTTTCACAGTACTAGGAAGAAATATGGGATGTAACTTTGGATCACCTTAGATTATTATGTAGGTATATGCGATTATCGAGTACGATCCGGGTTAATATAGATATTTCGAAGTATGTATAAAAATGCAAAATGTGGAATTTCGAATGAAATGAATCTTGAGAAATATGAGATGCATGATTGTGTGAATTGTGGGAAATAAAAGCTGGCTGTATTGTGAAATTGAGAATGTGTTTTAATGCAGGTGATTTTATTGGGGAAATTGATAAACTACAAGGGAGAGGTTTTCGACCCGTTTCTTTTGGATAAGTGAAAATAAGGCTAAAATCATAAAAATCACCTTAAGAAGGATGACATAGCTCGAGAAATAATATTAATAGGATAAGATTCGATTTAGATACTGCACTAACACGAATACAAACCGTAAATAGAGAAAGAAAAATTTGGTTCGTAAATTTTCGTAAGGGATAAAGTAAGTGTTAAGTGAACATCATTGGCCTTCGGGTCGTGACATGTATTCCTCCCTATAGTCGCATCTAGGGACCGAACATGATAGGTACTTGAAAGTACCTCCCATATTTCACTTGGTTATCTAGCCTACTATAGTATCCTTCCTATACTGTTCCCTAGCGTACCATTAGGAAATAAATATTTTATATATTTTACTATTATATTTAATATGCCTTTTCATAATTAGTAAATAAGTTTTTTTTTTACTTAATTGCATATAGTATGTGCTTTTATAAATGTTTCTTACTGGGCTTTTCCCAAAACTCACCCCACTTTCTCACCATCCCAGATATAGTTTGACAGTTCACATATCGCCATTAGCTTCCAATTTAGTTAAATAAGATGGTTGGGAGTTATAATTTTGAGTAGACAGGTACATGTTAATTTTATATTTTATTCAGACTAGTAAATGCACAGCAGATGTATTGTATGATGGGATGTAAATATTGTAAGGTTAATTTAAAGAAATGTACATGAATTGGGGGGATGTAAATTACGTAGAACTGTTATAAATAGATTTATAGAAACTGTTATAAGTTTTATTCTTATTTTTTATATTTATTTTTTATAAATTAATTAATTTAATGATATACAGATTAAATTGAGATGAAAATTATAGATTGAACTTCATCTACACCGAACGCAAACCATTTGATACCGAATGATTGAATAAGAAAGATAGAAGTCAAAAGAAAATTTTAGTTTGGAATTTTACAATTTCGAACCTTATAAAAGTGGTTTCAGAGCAAGGTTTGCCTAATACGTGTCAATGTAAGTAGGTTAAAATTGATTTATATCCCACACTGCTGTGCATATTCTGAATATAAATTGTGAAGAATAGTTAGAAAATGGAACAAGATGTGGATCGATAGAGGAATATTGGTAGTTGATGGAGAAAACAAGAAGGATATTTATGGGTATAGTAGGGAAATATTGTGGAGATAGATACTGAATGATCAGAAATAATTGATAATGATTAATGGAATTAGATTGAGTAAGAAGGATCAAAAGTAATTGATGGTTTTTGAGTAATTGGAGATGATAGAATGATCACAATGGAGATGAATTGTATAAATAGAAATGAGAATTACTAGTGCATGATACAGAGAGATTATATGGAAAAATGGATACATATGAATGAGATAGATATTGAATAATCAAGAATGATTGATGGAGGTATGTTATATTTTGAGGATAATAGGATGATCCTATGAGAAATGATTGATGTGGGAATCGATATGAATCGATAAAAGCAAGAGAATTGATAGTAAATCGTGTAAACAATGTACGAGAATATTGATATAAATGAGTGAAAGGACTAACTACAAAAAGTAGATATCGAAATTGACAAGTCTTAAGGTACTGAAATCACTAAAGTACGAATGTTGAATTTGGAGGACTAAATTCCTTAAAGGGGAGGATGTGAGAGCCCAAATTTCTCTATTCTCCCTATACCTATTGGAAGTGTTAAATTAAAATATTAAGTAAAGTCACTGGAATTAAATCCCATAGGTGGTGCAATTATCAGGAAAATCGTCAAGTAGGCCCACAAGGCAATCCGTAACTCAAATGGCCTTCGAAGTGGCAAAATATTAAAATTGGGCTCGAAATTCCTAAAGGTTAAGAAGATCAATTTCCAGAATTCTTTAAGATGAGCATATCTTAGTTTACATGCAACAAATTCGAAAATGAAGATCATGTCCATACCTCGGAAGAATTTTTCTGAATAATAGCCAAATCAAATTGACTTTAGATCCATAGATTGTCATAGGATGATTCTCGCATACATAAGTTTCATGTGGATCTAGCACGTGAATAGAGTTATGCGAAAGTGCTAAAAACAACGTGAACGGAATTGAAAATATTTGTTAAGGGGTAGTTTGGTAATTTCACTACCCATAATAAGTTAAACCACTTTGTGAGTCAATAATTGACCATGATTAATTAAAATATATGAGAAATAATAAACATAAAATATTAAATTTGAATTTTAAATTATTAAATTAATGATAGGATATAAATAAAATAATGAAAAAATATACAAACGTAAAATGGTCATTTAACATAATGCTGGTCAAAATGGTCAAAGATTGACTATAATTGACCTAAAATAATTAATTTAATTAAATTGAAAATTAAAAATCCAAAGTTATAAATGAGAAGATAATTTAGGTGGCAAAAGTGCAAATAATTACTTTTTGAATGGTAATTTTGATTATTTGAACACATGGCATAATTTTTTTGGGTGGTGTATTAATAAAAGAAGATAAATAAAACAAAGCTCAGCCATTGTTTATCTTCTCAAACCGACCTCCCCTGCGTTGTGTTGCTGCCGCACGTTTCTGTCCAAATTTCTCTAAGAAATTCCTCACGTTACCTTGTAAATCTTCATCAATCCATTCCACCATCTTCACAAAATCCATCCCTCATCTCAAGAACACCCTAAAACTAGAAGTGGAAGTGCAAAGTTGAAGAAAATCGGGGCTGTTTTCTGGGCTTACAGTTCAACAATCGAAGGTAACTTGGTTTGTTGATGTTTTGCTTACTCCTAGTCATGGTATCTACTTGTTTTAGGCTAGGATTATATGATTAGAGCCTTGAAATGAATTAAATGGAAGTGTCGGAGTAGATGGCAGGTTCAGCTATTATCACATCCCTGACTACATTATTTCACGTTTTTCCACACATTTTATATGGTTTATGGTTGGGCTATCTGTGATTCCTTTACAAACTGTTCATCTACAACAGTAAACAAATTAGACAATATTTATTTATGATAAATTAAAATTGACAGACCGTAAAAGTTAGTTTACATTCCCTTGAAATAAATTTCCAACTAGTAGTACTGTATAAACGAGTCTGAGTATACAAATGTAAACGTGATACCTCGGGAATCCAATATACGATGCTTCGAGCTTCTCAAGCGTAGTTAATCCTTGGTTTGGTACTTCAGCTATTCTTTATATCAAATCTGTGATGATGAAAGTAAATGAGTGAGCAAACCATAGTTTAGTAAGAGAATTGTATGCGAATTTTGATATCACGAAGACTATATGTAGTAAAATCCTTAATTTCTTATTTGTATGTTAAGCACACTAAAAAAGAAATGATACTATATTTGGCCAAAAAATCCAACTAGAGAATGAAAGGTATTTTGAAATACTTGTCTTGCCCCAAAAACCTAGAGCGACTATAGGGAGTAGAAATTTATTTTTTTATATAAAACTTATTTCAACTTTACAGCATATAAATATTCATCCACTTGAATAAAACACTTTATCAAACCACTAATTCAATACTTGAAAATCACAAGGTTTCCATGTCACATCTCGGAAACGTGGAAGTTTTGGGCTAATTTTTTTTTTAAGTCTTAATTTCTTACTTGGGTTGCATTCCTGCCAGTATCTCATCACACTTTTTCAACCACAGAAACATCATAATATTTTCATAAAATATTTCATTCACATTATATGGACCTATTCCTTAGAATAACGTTTACATTCATACGATATCGACTACATCCCAAAAGTATTACTTATATACAAATATCTGTGCTACACAGGATGTCTGGTATTAAAATATGAGTATACCTTACGTAAGTACAAAAAGTAGTCAGAGGAGAGACGTATCCCTCAGTCTACATCATTTGTGCAACAGGCAAAGGGATGATCACTGCAAATAATCTGGTAGAGTAGGGGGTGAGCTTTTTGGAAAGCCCCGTAAGAAATGCATTTAAAATAGTCATAGCATATATATATATATATATATATATATATATATATATATATATGCAGAAAACAAATGCCATAATAATGCATTTCATACTTTCAAACATTGTATGAATTCTTTATTACATATATATCAAAATTCATACTTGATCAAACATGCATCTTACTTTAAAAATTTAATATCAAAATTTATAAAACATGTCATACAGTTCTTGGAGACTAGGCAGAATCATATAGCCAGTATACGGGTCATGACACTTACTTCTTCCTCCGAAGAGGGAACGGAATACCTATGGCCATGGTATGGGCTGTAGACCTGATCAAAGTCGTACAGCGAACATACACCACGAAGGACCAACATACCTACAAAGGATGGAAACATACACAATGTGGGCGAGGACATGCACGATGTGGCTAAACTTATGCCACAAAGGATGAAAACATGCATAATGTGGCATGCATGACAGGCAATAACATAAACTATAGGAAGGCCTTAGTCTCAAAGCTTACTTACTTATGTAACTTCTTAAATCATACCATTTATATAAAATAGTAAGGACCGGGCGTGCCAGGATCTAAGTTAGCCTGGGGTTTGCCGCTCCGAAACTTATCGGAAAACATATTTATTTCATGTCATACTTAAAACATTATGGAAAATATGCATAGAAGTTAAAAGGTTCGTTTAGTTAATTATTAAAAGACTATGGAAATTAATTTCGGAACAAAATTCGTGCTTCAAACATTTCTTTATAAATTGAGATGAAAGTAAGGGACACCATCACAACTTTAAATTATATCCTTTACCTCAGTACACTGTAGAGCAATGCCTTAAGTTGTATCCTTATGCTTCTTATCTCTCCGAATTATAAACTGCCAAGTCAAAATTTGATATAATTAATTTTCGGTAAAAATTCCTTTGCTTGTCTAATTCTTAGTTAAATTCTCATTACTTAGAATATTAGAATTTCTTAAAATTTCTTATGCTAATGAATATTTTATTCCTTTTCCATTTTCTGTTTTTTTTACATTTTTCCTCCTCTCAACATTAAAGTCATCCTCCCCTTTTTGATGACCAACTCCATTCGGCACACACATGTATATATATATAAGCCTACTTGGCTTATTTACCCCCTTTTTATTATTTTTTTATGCTATATTCTATATATTCTCCTGTAAAATTTCCAGTCACTTTAGTTAACTGCTTCTCTCATTTCCTACGCCACTTATCTTACTTTCCTTGTCAAATTTTAAGGGCCAAATATCTCTCTTAATTAACTAAATATATTTGGCTTATAATATATATTCCCTATGGTACCATATTTGATTTATTCTTGTATAATTTCAACCCTTTAACTCAATCAACTTCACCCATTTTGTACACCATTTATGTCAGTTTCTTCTTTGTTCACCATTATAGCCGGATGGTTCTATATGGGTTAGGTCCTTTGTTCATTTGAAATGCATAATTATATTTCACCTATACTTAACACTTTATTCTACCCATTTAGTCAACTTATCCCTTTTCTTCCTGTCTTCTATTTTTCCTTTCTTTCCTAACGTTGCTGTCTAACCCGACAGGTTAATTCTCTCTTTTCTGTTCTACAGTTCACGTTGGCTTCCTTTTGTCTCTATATTATGGTCATATCTAGTATGTCTTAGGTTGCCAAAAATTCTAATATTTACACACACAAAGTCAGTCACTTGTTTATCTTTTTTCTTCCCCCTTAACTAACGTAACCTTCATTCAACCTATTTTTTTTTTTGCTACATTGCTGTCCAAACGGACAGCTTCTTTTCTTTCTCTGTTTGAGCACATATTAACTTTACATTTGACTATATCTATTACAATTCTAAGTCACCAAAATTCAGTGTTCATACCTACAAAAGTCAGCCATGCCACACTATTTTTTTTCACATTTTTAGCTGCACAATTAACCACACGATTTTCTTCTATTTCCGGTTGTACTAACAGCCTCTTTTATTTCTGTCATCAGCCACATTTGTTGACCATAATATTACCTCCTTTCTTTTCTTTTATTTTCCCCTGCTCCACGTGACTCTTACTTAGCCTAGGAAATATGTTTGTTTTGTTTCTTTTAAAGTTTCATTTCTGTTTTCGGTTCATGACTATCTTGCATTCTATCTTCACGTAAATCATCATCAACATCATCTTATTTTCATTCTAAACCCTCCCAACTGAACTAGGGTTTTCATTCCATACATGTTTACTTCAAACAAAGGTTATAACCAACATATTCTTGCCCATTATAGTCATAATAAAAGAACAAGAATCTTAAAAACTGAGTTGGACATTACCTGTACAAAGAAGCAGATCTGTCCACGTGAATTACCTCCTGTTTTGAGGGTTTTGTGCTAGCTTCTTTGAGGTTTTGGAAGCTTAATATCCAAGGTTTATTTTCCTTCAAAAGCTTGGTTTATTTGCTAAAGGTTATGCATGGTTCTACTAGACACAGAAGACTATACAGTTTGTAGGAAAACAGAGCAAGTTTTCGGTGATGATGATGGCTGGAGATGAGTTCACGATGGGAAGAAATATAAAGCACTAAAAGATATATTATTTAGACTTTTTCCGGTTTCATTAAAAGCCCTACATTATTACCTATTTTTTTTTTCTTTTGTTTTATACTACTTATCTTCCAACCGGGACTACCTTCTTTTTCTATTACAATTCTTTTTCTTCATGCAGCCACACGTTTTTGACTTCCCCATTTAAAGTCCTGCAATCTCATAAATTTTCCCATCTTTTCCTTGCTTTTGTTCCCTTTTTGTCTTGTTATTACTTACTCTTCGGTGGGGCAAGGAAGTGAACCAAAGTCAGTGTTGCTAGTTTCTGTCGACCTAGGAAAAACATGGGGGAGACTTTCTCTTGTCTTCCTTTATTGTTTATTTTGTCTTTTCTTTTCTCTTGTTTTTCCTACTACTCATTTGTCCAACCGAGACTCTACCTAGATAGCCAATAAATTCTTCTTTTATTTCTTCATGCCGTCCCAACATTTGACTTTCCAAGTCAAAATTTTGCCAAGCTATTTAATCTTCTTTTTATTCCATTCCTTTTATGTAATATTTCCCATACTTATATTTTTCATCTAAATTTAAAATTTTCTATGTGAAAGACACTATTCTTTTATATTTAATTCCTGAAAATATTCTCAATGATTTCTTTATCGATAATTTAATCATATAAATGTATATCTACAGTATAAAATAACGAGTTCTCACATTCCACCAGTGAAATCATCACTTATAGACGTGTAATAATAAAATAACTATTCAATTATAATAACAGTTTAAAAATGAAACACTTCAGAAAATCATCACAATTATCTGAAAATATCATTAAAATCAATAATAACACGTGAAAATCATAGTGGAGATCAGGCAACACCCAAATGATATCATGCTATAAGTCCCGTAGGGAATAATAGGGTACACGTGAGTTCCTTATGGGAACAGTATAATAAACATATGAGATCTATGGCCATAGTCTATAGGTGTCCTTGGTCGTACACTGATCAGGTGTCAACCGGGACGCTGAAGACAGGATCAGTGTCAGCAGCTTAACACATGAGAGGGTACACATGAACACGTGAGCATGATATGGGGCCTAACAGTCTCAAAACAATATATAAGAAATCTCATCACCTTTATGGAATTTAGTAAGATCAATTATGTTTTTCCGAAAATCCATAAAGGTATCAATCGTAATATTTCGTACGGTGAAAACAATTTATAAGAATATCACACAATAGTAATAAAATTTTGTAACTGTTTCTTTTCACCGTAGAATACATACACATGTGTTTCCATGTTTTCTTTCCAAAACTTGATATTCAAGGTTATTGAAAATCAATTCCAATATTTTCATAATTATGGAAAAGTAAAAATGTTTATTTTTCAAAAATTTAATAATAATTCCACCAATATATTTCTCACTATAAAACACGTGCAGAGACATTTTAGTCTCAAAACAATATTTTTCACAATGATAAAGCCTTTATGGAATTCATTACATGTGATAAAAGTTATTTAATCCATAGAGGAAAATCAAAATAAAATAGTGAATATTATGCTGAAAATTTTTTATAAAATATTCACTATTCACCATTCACCATTTCACTTCACCAATAACACATTTGTCTATAAAACATGTGGAATGAAATTTCAGTATTATATCCTTTACCGAATTCGGTATCATGAATATTTAATAAATACTTTTCGGTAAATTCACCATTTATGAAAATAATTAATTTATCACTTTTGAGGCTAGGAAAAATACCAATAATGCACTAAATATTTTATAATATTTTTAGAAATATTTTTAGTAAATTTTGACAGCAAAATTGCTGCCAGAGTCCTAGCCCCCTGCACTTGCAAACACAATCTCAACAGCCAGAAAACCATAATTTCGTAGCATTTCGAGGCAATTAAATATCCAATAAATCTTATAAAATTCATAGCATGAAAAGCATGCATTCAGATATCCCTACAAATTCACACACGCATCCCTTGTCTGAGGAATACGCGTTTCTCGAGCGCACCACTTGTAAACCATAACTCCCGAGCTGCAATTGATTTTACCAAAACTGTTAATTCATTGAACTCTTATTTTTAAGCTATTAATCATGTTTCAATGCAGCCACAATAGACACTGCAATTATTTTTGTAGTTTAAATTCTACCGGTAGTATAACATAACTTCTTCGTTTTGCGTCGGATTTTAAATCCGAAAATACCGACAGACTCCGTGTAATTTCTATAGTCTAATTATGCCTTCAAATCATTAAAATTAGCCATGCATAATGTACCCCTTATGTTGACTAAATTTACTATCTTCCATACTTTAATAATTGTCAACAATATAATGGTATATCCTTTTTCTACTATGTCTAATCGTCCAATTGGCATCCATTTTATACGTGAAACACAATAAATCCATGAGAAATCATGCTTGGCCCAATGCTCCTTTTCAAAATAATATCAATCGTAAAATTTCCACGGGATGTATCCGTCATTTTCTAATTTGTTTCTCATACTTTTCAAAATAATGCAACTTGGTTATTTTGACTTCCAAAT
This sequence comes from Heritiera littoralis, assembly GCA_031772115.1. Classification (NCBI taxonomy): domain Eukaryota; kingdom Viridiplantae; phylum Streptophyta; class Magnoliopsida; order Malvales; family Malvaceae; genus Heritiera; species Heritiera littoralis. Next base: position 708,743 of record JAPDPK010000037.1, on the reverse strand, counting down.
CACCATAATATTATTATTCAACCCCCAAAAATATATTTTCTCATTGATATCATCGTCTGAGCACTGAAATCTAAGTGGAGCCCACATAGCTTTTTATTTAATATTTGTAAAAATGTACAAAATAATTTATTTATTAATTCTACTCTATTGTATATGTACGGACATGTAAATTTTAATTAATAAATAAATTATTTTGTACATTTTTATAAATATTAAACAAAAAGCTATGTGAGCTCCACTTAGATTTCATTGCTCAGACGATGATATCAGTGAGAAAATATATTTTTGGGGGTTGAATAATAATATTATGGTGATTTGGAAGTCAAAATAACCAAGTTGCATTATTTTGAAAAGTATGAGAAACAAATTGGAAAATGACGGATACATCCCGTGGAAATTTTCATAAATTACGCCCATACTAAAATGATTTGGGACGAAGGCAAAATATCATGATATCCTATATAAAAAGGAGAATAAGATAGTGTCATAAGAATTATCGAATCGGTGATTTAATTGAAAATTTTTATTGGCGGTCCACTAAGGGTAAAATCGTAATTTCACGCAATTGGTGAACCGCGCATCGATGAAACTATCATGATTCATCAAAATACACCTAATACGAATTTTTGGTAATGAAATCTGAATTTTTGAAGTCCAATTTCATGGTTATAAAAATTCAATTCTCTAAATTGAAAATAAAGGAATAAATTGTGGAAGATAGAAAAGAAATTTTATTATTGGCCCATGTGGCGACCACTTATTGGGTAAAATGACAATAAAATAAGACAAGTGGCTTTCTTGAGTCTTCTCTCTCGGTAGAACCCATTTCTCCCCCATTTTGTTCTGCTACACCGACTCTCCCAAAACAATTCCACCTTCTCTCGTTCTTCCTCACGCCACCTTGTTTCTTCACGTAAAATCATTTCTTTAAACTCCTAATTTCTTAAGTATCTTCAATAACCTTTATTCCCCATTTTAAGAGCTGGCTAAAGATGGGAAAAGAAGAGTAGAAATCAGCGAAACAAGGCTGAAAAGGGGCTGTTTCCATTCGGCAATGATGAAGGTAAGCCGACTTAGTGTATTGCTTGAGTTTTATTTTATGGCCTTGAGTTGTTCATGGCTGGAATGATATGTTTAGAATTTTGAATGGAATTAAACAAAAAAGAAGAAGAAAACAGGGGATTTCGGCTGAGAAAGAAAAAGGGAGATTAAACTGTATTTAATGTTTGTTAAATAGAAATTAGAAGATCATGATAAATGGAACTTGGATGAAATCTGAATTTTGTAAAAATAGCAACGTGCAGCAAAGTGACGTGAGGATGGTTGCTACCGTCCATGGCATGGGCTGCACGATGGTGCAGCCATTTTTGGGTGAATTGAACATGCTTGATAATAATCCTAGATGAGTAAAATTACCATATAAAAATTGGAATTTATTGAAGATGGAAAACCAATAAAGGGGCTGTCGATCATGGCTGGGTGGGAGGAGAAATGGAGGTTGCCGAACCTGAAGGAAAACAGAAAAGAAAACATGAAAGGCAAGATTACATATGCATTCGATCAAGAAGAAGAATAGAAACATTAAAGTAATTTAATGAATGAGTGTTATTGGAATAGATATGAAGACCATATAAAGAGTAGATGGTTGAGGCTTAAAAATGAGATCAAATATGAATTTTCATAATTAGACAACTAGGAGATAAAATATGTGGGCTAAATAGATTGTTAGTGAGATTTAAATTGAGGAAAGAAAATGATCTAAATTGTAATTGTGTTATGTTAAATAATATAAAATAAAATAAAATTTGGTCATTAAAGGAGCATTGGGCCAAGCATGATTTCTCATGGATTTATTGTGTTTCACTTATAAAATGGATGCCAATTGGACGATTAAACATAGTAGAAAAAGGATATACCATTATATTGTTGACAATTATTAAAGTATGGAAGATAGTAAATTTAGTCAACATAAGGGGTACATTATGCATGGCTAATTTTAATGATTTGAAGGCATAATCAGACTATAGAAATAACACGGAGTCTGTCGGTATTTTCGGATTTAAAATCCGACGCAAAACGAAGAAGTTATGTTATACTACCGGTAGAATTTAAACTACAAAAATAATTGCAGTGTCTGTCATAACGTCTAGGTCTGTGAACCTAATCGCTAGACTTTAAAATTCTAGGAGTCGCCACCAACCATTCAAACCTAAGGTGTGATTGGTCACCTATTCTTGTCTAGAGATAAGGCTTGGTCTACGTTCAAAGAATCTAGGGTTCGGGAGTACGGTTACGCATGGGGAAGGATTAGCACCCCCACGACGCCCATCGTAAAATGGTACCAACTACTTTAGGTCATTCTAAATTTACCTTATTTTGAGTTAATTTCGATATGCTTAATATATTGGAAATTTACTTAAAATCCTTCCATCGATCTGGTTCAGACAATAAGTAAATCCCCTCACCTCAAGAGTATTCAAGTAGTACCAATTGACTTGCTCGAAGGGGCTCCGTCGTCGGATCATTTAAATACATTATGACAACCCTAATATTGACTCTATACCTAATAAATCATTTTAAATTTACTTTAATTTGAATTAATTTCAATATGCTTAAAATATTGGAAATTTACTTAAAATCCTTCCATCGATCTGGTTCAGACAATAAGTAGATCTCCTCACCTCAGGAGTATTCAAGTAGTACCGATTGACTTGCTTGAAGAGGCTCCATCGTCGGAATATATTATGAAAATCTTAATTTTGGCTTTATACCCAATTCTTACTAATTTTCTATTTTTTTATTGTTTTAATTATATTTTTTTCTTTAATTCAAATTATTTCATATCCTAATTGTTTTTATTATTATATTTCATTTATTTCTATTTTAGAAAATAAACACATATTATTATATTGAAAATTTACTCTAAACCTTCCATCAATCTGGTTCAGTCTAGAGCAAACTCCTCACCTAGAAATTTCCAAGGAGTACCATTCGACTTTCTTGGAATTTCATCATCGGATAATTTGTATTCATCTTCATAATTTAATTATTCTTATCCAATTTTTGTATTTTAATACATATTATTAATTTGATTAACTTCTATTTTATTTTACTTTATTTTATTTTACATTCTTTTAATCTAATCTTAGAACAATATAATAATTTACATTAACGAAAGAATTAAAATAGAACATTACCTTCAATGAATTAAAACACATAATTAATTAATTATTCTATATAAAACACTATCATGCTTCAGTAGTGTAAGGATTTTCGTTTTAAGCATTTAATTCTCAAAATGGTCATTAACTTATCACTTCTAATCATTATGATATCAAATTAAATAATACATATAACACACATGTAAAGAAAGTGAAAGAGAAAAGGAAAACATACCTACAGCAGGAGATGAATTAAAGAGCTTCAGATTGTTACTATTCACGTCCAAAATGGGTTACTAACTTATCCAAAACGAGTGCCCTTGGACGTGTGTAAAATCCAATTTCAGCGCTATTCTCCAACTTTCCTATCTTTTTTACTTTCCTCTCACGCAGCAACGGATGACGTGAAGATGCAGTGGGACAGAAATCGAACAACAGGTATGTGATGACGTGAACAAAACGATGGCAGTGAAGGTGGTTAGCGATATTGCAGCAGTCAGTGGTCAAGCTGTGGAACAATGATGCTGAGTTCGGTTTTATGCAGAGAACGATGGAGCAAAGTTGGCAGTGGCTCAGGAATGGAAGTAGCATAAACACGAAGAGGTGGCAACGGCGACGAATGCGGGCTTGGTGTAGGAACGATGATGGCAGTGAGCAGCAAGGTGGTGAGGTGCGGGTTCTTTGAAGATGACGAGGAATGCAACCGTTGTGCTGGATAAACTAGACACAGGAAGTGGCTTTTTGCAATGAAAGGTGGTGACAGGCGATCGATGATGGTGATTGTATGGACTGATTTTTCCCGACCCCCCAAATTATTAGTTTAACCCTTTTTTATAATCACAAATTTATTTGAGTCCTAATACAACTTTACTTATTCTATTAATTATCTCCTATCTTTCATATTTTATCTATTTAATTCTTATATTAATCATAATCTAACTCTACCAAATTTAATATTAATCCAAATAATTATTCTAATTATCTAATCCTAAAATTAATTTTATTTTTATTTTTATTTCTTTTTATCTTTTCTCTCTCTTTTCTTTTTTTTTTTAAATTCCTAAATCCTATTTTAATTTTAATTTCCTAATTAAAGTTAATTCTAAATCTAAAAATTCTAATTTAATTCTAGCCTAATTCTAAATTGTTAAATTAAAATGCAAATGTCACCCAACCCAATTAATTATTTATCCAAATTAAGAACCCGGACAAAATAAGGTGTCTACAGCTGCCCCTCTTTGTGCATTTGCTGTGAAACAGTAGTTGCACAAAGACATAGACACCTATTTTGTTTGACTTCTTCTTTCTTTCTTCTTTTTATTTTTTTTATTTTCTTTTTTTTTTTGAAAAAGCTCCCTCTAAACAGACAGGCAGTCAAACTTTAAAATCTTGTCCAAAAAGCTCTCCCTAAACAGGCAGGCAGTCAAACTTTAAAATCTTGTCTAAAAGCTCCTCCTAAACAGGCAGGCAGTCAAACTTTAAAAATCTTGTCTAAAAGCTCCTCTTAAATAGGCAGACAGTCAAACTTTAAAAATCTTGTCCAAAAAGCTCCCCCTAAACAGGCAGGCAGTCAAACTTTAAAAATCCTGTCCAAAAGCTCCTCCTAAACAGGCAGGCAGTCAAACTTTAAAAATCTTGTCCAAAAAGCTCCTCCTAAATAGGCAGGCAGTCAAACTTTAAAAATCTTGTCTAAAAGCTCCTCCTAAACAGGCAGGCAGTCAAACTTTAAAAATCTTGTCTAAAAAGCTTTGGAGGAATCATGCCCGAAGGTCTTAGAGATTGTACGCACAAAATCTTGTCTGAAATTTTTCTTTTTCTCATGCAATGCATCATGTATGCAACTGTGCAAGCATTCCATCCTATCAATGCAGTTTATTCTATCTATGCAATGCCATCCATGCAATATCACTCACACAATCTATTCTGTTCATGGAATGTTTTCTTTGAAAAATATTTCAACATTAATTATGGCAATAACAAGGTTTTTCTGTATCAGTCCATCTCATGCATTCTTCATTTGTCATCTTGTCCTTATATTTCCTATTTCTTTCCTCATTTTCCTTCTTCCTTTTTTTTTTCCAATAAAGCTCTTATCTTCGTGCCCTCTTTAGCTTATCTTATCCCTTGTCTCTTCTTCTTTACTATCCTTCCTATCTGGTCATTCATTTGCTCATTAAAATCTTCATTCACTCTTCTTTATTCATTGGTTTTTCTCGATTTCCAATTTTCATTCATTCACAAGTTTCCTTTTCTTTCATTTTCCTAAATAATATAGGAGTCTTTCACATATTTTGCCAAGCAAACATTCATTATCATTTCAATTTCAAAATCAATGCAATACAATTTCTCAATCCCTCAAGGTTAGGATATAGCAAAGAAATGGTAGGTGAAATGAAAAGAGTGGTATCATTCAACATCTGGAAATATTACAAAAGGTAGTCAAGTGTGAAGGTAAAGCAAGGTTGAAAGAAAAACAAGGATTCTAGGATTATTTAACCAGGCTTTGGGCAAACATTCAAATAACTCTGATCAATTAATACAGAATTCTCATTCAAAAATCTCATTCTCTTCAAGTCATCCGACCATGTAAAGTCCTATCAAATCACATTAGTGCTTCTATATCATGACCCTTTAATGCCTTTTCTCCTCATACCTAAGTCGCCTTTTCAGGTTTTCAACTTAGATATGTCTCCTTGATTCAAGCCGCCCTTTACGGGTTTTCAGTTCGAATTCACCCCCTATTGACTCAAACTGCCCTTTTGGGTTTTCAATTTGAATCCTCCTTTTTCTTTATCTCTTTTTTTCTTTTTTTTTATTTTCTCTTTTTTTCTTTTTTTTAGGCATAATACTTCTTCACAGCATCTGAATTTATTGGGTTTGGCAAATCATCTCCATCCATATCTACCAAAAGTAATGCCCCGCCAGAGAATGCCCTTTTCACAACATAAGGACCTTCCCAATTTGGAGCCCATTTTCCTCTATTGTCTGGTTGATTGGGAGAATCTTCTTCAGGACCAATTCTCCTTCTTTGAATTTTCTTGGTCGAACCTTCTTATCATGCGCTTTCATCATTCTCCTTTGATACAGTTGGCCGTGACACAATGCTGCCATTCTTTTTTCCTCAATGAAGTTGAGCTGCTCGTAATGATCTCTCACCCAATCAGCCTCTTCTAACTTTGTTTCCATCAGGACCCTTAAGGATGGAATTTCAACTTCAACAGGCAGCACAGCTTCCATTCCCTACACTAGTGAAAATGGTGTTGCCCCAGTAGAAGTGCGAACAGATGTTCTATAAGCATGTAGGGCAAATGGCAACTTCTCATGCCAATCTCTATATGTCTCAACCATTTTTTCCACTATCCTCTTGATGTTTTTATTTGCTGCTTCTACTGCCCCATTCATCTTTGGACGATATGGCGCTGAATTATGATGCTTGATTTTGAACTGAGTACACACATCTTCTATCATCTTGTTGTTCAAATTTCGAGCATTATCAGAGATAATTCTTTCTGGAAGCCCGTATCGACAAATTATCTCCCTCTTGATAAACTTGCAAACCACTGCTCGTGTTACAGTTGCATATGAAGCAGCTTCAACCCATTTGGTAAAGTAATCAATCATCACAAAAATGAACCTATGCCCGTTCGAAGCCTTGGGAGTAATTGGTCCGATCACATCCATGCCCCACATTGAAAAAGGCCATGGAGGTGCTAACACATTTAGAGCATTTGGAGGTGCATGAATTTTATCAGCATAGATCTGGCACTTGTGGCATTTTCGAGCATAGGTAATACAATCTCTCTCCATAGTCAGCCAGTAGTAACCTGCTCTCATGATTTGTCGGGCCATCATGTGACCATTAGCATGAGCTCCACAGACTCCATCATGCACTTCTTCAAGAATTTTAGTAGCTTCAGTTGAATTCACGCACCTTAACAGTACTTGATCTCGACTTCTTTTGTACAAAATTTCTCCATCTAAGAAGAATCCCATAGCCAATCTTCTAATAGTTCTTTTGTCATTTTCAGTAGCATGCTCAGGATACTGCTGATTTTTTATGTATTGCAGAATATCGTGATACCAAGGCTTCCCATCTACTTCCCCTTCAACACTCAAGCAGTGTGCTGGGGAACTCTTCACTTCCATCTTAATTGGTTGGATCTCTGCATTTGCATCCAACTTGAACATTGCTGCTAGGGTGGCTAAAGCATCGGCTATCTGATTTTCTTCTCGTGGCAAATGTTCGAACTGGATATTTTCAAAATAATCAATCAACTCAACGATATACTTTCGGTACTGGATTAATTTTGGATCTCTAGTTTCCCATTCTCCTTTTAATTGATAAATTACCATGGCTGAATCACCATACACCTCAAGTATCTTGACTTTTCTTTCTACGGCCGCCTGCAGACCCATGACACATGCCTCATACTCAGCTACATTGTTCGTGCAATTAAAATCCAAGTTAGCAGTAATTGGATAATAACTACCTTCAGGAGATATAAGAATCACTCCTACCCCGTGCCCCAGAGCATTCGACGCCCCATCAAAACACATCTTCCATGGTCTTTTCTCACATTTTTCTTCTACAAACATCAAATCTTCATCTGGGAACTCCATCTTCATTGGTTCATAACCATTCGTACTGCGATCAGCAATAAATTCTGCAATTGCACTCCCTTTAATGGCTTTTTGGGCCACATATATGATATCATATTCGGAAAGCATTACTTGCCACCTTGCGATCCTTCCAGACAATGCAGGCTTTTCAAAGATGTACCTGAGAGGATCCAATTTTGTGATTAACCATGTGGTATGATACAACATGTACTGTCTGAGTCTATGAGCCGTCCAAGCCAATGCGCAACACATTTTTTCTAACTCAGTATATTTGGACTCATAATCTGTGAATTTTTTGCTCAGATAGTAAATTGCATGTTCTTTCTTCCCAGATTCATCTCTTTGCCCCAACACACATCCCATTGACTTCTCGTAGACTATCAAATACAAAATCAAAGGTCTTCCAGTTACTGGTGGTACCAACACAGGAGGGTTCGACAAATATTCTTTGATTTTGTTGAAGGCTTCCTGGCATTCTTCATTCCATTCCCCGGGATCTCTCTTACGAAGCAACTTGAATATTGGATCACATTTGAGGGTGAGTTGAGAAATGAAACGAGAGATATAATTTAATCTTCCCAAAAATCCTCTCACTTCCTTTTGGGTGCGTGGAGGAGTCAGGTCTTGAATAGCTTGTATCTTATCTGGATCCACTTCTATCCCTTTTTCACTGATCATAAAGCCCAATAGCTTTCCAAATTTAACCCCGAATGTGCACTTAGCCGGATTCAGCTTCAATTGATACTTCCTCAATCTATCAAATAGTTTTCTGAGACTAGTGACATGATTCTCCCCTTTACGCGATTTTGCAATCATATCGTCTACATAGACCTCTATCTCTTTATGCATCATGTCATGGAAGAGAGTCACCATTGCTCTTTGATATGTAGCTCCAGCATTCTTTAGCCCAAAAGGCATAACTTTGTAACAAAAGGTTCCCCACATTGTCACAAATGTGGTTTTCTCCCTGTCTTCGCGAGCCATTTTTATTTGATTATAGCCCGAAAATCCATCCATGAATGAAAATGTGGAGTATTTGGCAGTGTTGTCCACGAGTGTATCAATGTGGGGTAAAGGAAAATTATCCTTAGGACTAGCTTTGTTCAAGTCTCTATAGTCCACACACATTCGCACTTTCCCCCCTTTCTTCGGAACTGGAACTATATTGGCTACCCATTCAGGGTACCTGGCCACCTCCAAGAAACCAGCATCAAATTGCTTCTTAACTTCATCTCTAATCTTCAATAACATATCAGGCTTCATGCGCCTTAACTTCTGCTGTACAGGCTTACACTCAGGCTTCAATGGCAACTTGTGCTCCACAATTCTAGTATCGAGTCCAGGCATATCTTGATAGGACCAAGCGAACACATCTACATATTCATGAAGTAGCTCCTTTAATTCCTCCCTTTCATTGAATGGCAAGGAAGTTCCTATCTTCACCTCCTTTTTATTCTCATCATCTCCCAAACTTATTATTTCTGTTTCTTCTTGATAAGGTTCGATGGGTTTCTTTTCATGATCCACAAATCTTAGTAACTCAGAAGGCACGATATAATCCTCAAGGTTCTCTTCATGATCAGATTCATTAAATTGAACAGGATTCTCAAAATTAAATTCTGAATTAATGTCATTGTTATCATCATTTTCATTGTCTGGATCCCTGAAAATTGGTAAAATGAAGAATGTGGGTAATTGTGTCTTAGAAAGAAATGAGATCTGTACTTGAGGAATTGAAGAAAATGCATTTTATTAATCTCTTTATTGAAATGAAAATCAATGAAAGTTGGCCCAATACATGAAAGAAAATCTCAGTGCTTTTGGGCATAAGCACCCCTACATTATTTAAGAAACTGAATGATCCTAAGAAAACCTAGAACAAATGAAAATAAGAAAATAAAGAAAATTCATTACTCTTGGGTGGCATAGACAACTGGCATCTCATAAACAGTCCAATTTCCTAGCTCTGCGCTTGAAGGGTACACGAACCGATCAACGTCAAACCCTCCACTTCCTTCTTTATCAACCACGGAAACAGACAAATTTGCAAAAACCTTCAACAATCCATTTTCAGTCACCATCATGGAATCTGGATGAATATACCCTGCTGAGTGAAACGAATCATATAAGTGTGGTATGATTAGCCTCTTGGACTCAAAATCACGGCCATGCAAACGAGCAATTCTCTTCTCTTTCTTCTCAGTCATCATCTTCATTTTTTCTATTCTTGTCGGTCTGTACCCTAACCCAAATCTGTCCTTGTTTTCGATGATCTCTAGTGGCTCCAACATTCCCTGCAGGTTTCTACCCAACCCATAACCAGGGAGCCACCCTTTCCATAATATTTGCTTCACAACCATACCAGTGGTATTTGACAAGCGAGGAGTACACAGACTTGACCCTTCCCCCACATATAGAGCATTTGCCACCTCAAAGGATCTGTACGAGCATTCCACAGCTTCATCTCTAATGTCCACATAAGGTGTAGCGGAAGTTTGAGCTACTATCATGTCTTCTTCTCCTGAGATAATAATTATTTGGCCGTCCACCACAAATTTTAGCTTTTGGTGAAGGGAGGAAGGAACCGCTCCTGCCATGTGAATCCATTGCCTTCCCAGAAGGCAACTATAAGATGGTGTAATGTCCATCACCTGGAATTGTATATTAAAAGTACATGGACCAATCTGCATTGGAAGCTCTATATCTCCCAACTTCTCTACGAGCTCCATCAAATGCCTTTACCACCATATTACTTGGCTTCATGTGAGATTCATCTATCGGCATCCTTGTCAAAGTAATCATCGGCATGATATTGATAGATGAGCCATTATCAACCAATACCCTACCAATTGTGATGCCTCTGCATTTTGCACTTATATGGAGAGCTTTAGTACTCCCTCTTCCTTCAGCTGGAATTTCATTGTCACTAAAGGATATGAAATTATCTACCACCAAATTGCTCACTAGATGGTCTATCTTTTCTACAGATACATCGTGCACCACATAAGCTTGATTCAACACCTTCAATAATGCCTTCCTATGAGGTTCAAAGTTCAAGAGCAGAGACAATAATGAAATTCGAGCCGGGCATCTTGTTTAATTGTTCTACCACACTATACTCACTATGCTTAATGAGTCTCAAGAATTCACAAGCATCTTCGTCTGTTACCTGCCTTTGTCGATTCTCTTCAGGATCTGGGACTGGTGCCATTTCTTCTTCTCCCACTTTGGCCTTCTCTTTTCTTGCCTGTTGTAGCATCTCAGGGGTGTAGCAACGTCCACTACGTATCATCCCCCCAACTCCAGCTATATTGGCGGAATCAGAACTATCCACCATTAGTTCAACATTTGCTCCATCTTTGATTATTACATCATACCCATACCTCCAAGGTACGGCTTTGTCACTCTTGTATGGGAATGGAGTTGGCACTTCTATCACCACCTTAGGCCCTTGTACTGATGGCGTAGGTTTCTCTTCATAAAGCACTTTCAATGGTTTTAAAACAAACTCCTTATCAGTGGCATGAACTCCTTCATCTTGAACTTCTTCATAGAACTCCACGCAAGATTCATCAATTAGTTCTTGCAACTTCCTTCTAAAATCCTCGCAATACTGAACAGAGTGCCCTTTGCTCCCAATGGTATTTGCATGTCATTTTTCTATCATATTGCCCTTTATAAGAGCCTGCGACAAACATCACTGGTTGTAATAAGTCAGATTCCACCAGAACCTCAAACACCTTTTCTAATGGAGTTTTTATTTCGACAACAGTCCTCTTGATTGTACCTCTCCTTGGGTCCTCAACCGTATTTACCGTTGTCCCAGCATGATCGGGCAATGGGTTTGCATTAACATCTGGCTCACCTTTCTTCCCAAAACTCAAAAGCCCAGCTTTGACAAGTGATTGGACTTTCACCTTCAAACCCATGCAATTCTCAATAGAATGACCAATATTGCCGTTATGATAGGCACATTTTGCATTGGGATCGTACCACTTTGGGTAAGGAGGTTTCAAGGGTTCTATATAAATAGGGGCAATAAGATGACCTTCCACCAACTTTGGGAATAGCTCAGCGTATGCCATGGGCATAGGGTCTATGGCGATATTTCGGCTAGGTCGGGTGTACCTCTGGTCATTAGGTGGGAAAGTGGGGTTTGTTGAGGTTATAGGAGTTTGTCGATGGAAAACAGGTTGATAGGTGTTTTGGGGATGAGTTTGTGGGTAAGATTAAGAATAAGTGTAGTTTACTGAAGGTGGGTGAGGGGTATAAGGGTGACGCGAATTGTTTTGGACGGCTTGTGCATCTCCTTCTTTCTTCTTCAAGAATCCACCCTTCCTACTATCATTCACAGGTGCTTTGATCTTACCGCTCTTGATGGCATTCTCAATAGCTTCACCTGTTAGCACCATATCTGCAAAGTTCTTAGTTACGCTGCTAAGCATACGCTCATAGTAAGGTGCCTTGAGAGTATTCAAAAAGAACATAGTGACTTCCTTTTCAGTTAAAGGAGGTTGAACTTGTGATGCCATGTCCCTCCATCGTTGGGCATATTCCTTGAAGCTCTCATCTTTCTTCTTTTCCATACCTTGGAGAGACAAGCGATCAGGGGCTACATCAGACACATGTTTGTATTGAGCTATAAAAGCCCTTGCCAATTCCGACCAAGAGGAAACTTTGCTCCTTTCTAATTGGTTATACCACTTAGCAGCTGACCCAGTCAAGCTATCTTGAAATACATGAATCAATAGCTTGTCGTCCCATGCATATGCCGCCATCTTTCTACAGTACATGGTGAGATGATCTTTTGGGCACGATGTTCCATTGAATTTTTCAAATCCAGGCACTTTGAATATTGGTGGAAGCATGACACCAGGTACCAGACACAACCTTTCAGCATCAACAGGTCCAAAATAGTCAACTCCTTCAACGGCACTTAGTCTTTCCTCTATCAAGCTCAGCTGAGCTTTAGTACCACTATATTCTTCTTTATGCTTCAACTTTTCTAACTCTGTGGGATCATCTAAATTTGGTACCTCCACTGGGTTTTGAACTTGTATCTATAGAGGTGTGGGAGCTTTGACAGTACTTCCTTCAGGCACAAAAATAGGGTTGTCTCGCATGCTTTGTTGAGGTTCTTGGATAGACTCCTCCTGATTACCCATCTTCTCCTTTCCTTTAATCATGGCTTTTAGTAATTGGGTAATCTCGCTCAATTGTCCCTTTATCTCTGCATTTTCCCTTTCCAACTTCTCTATTCTGTTATTTTGATCTTCTTCCATTATACGAGCTTGGTACCTTGAGTGGTATTTATGGAGGGCAGACCGTCTAGTAGATTCAATTTTGACACCTTGAATGCCACAATTAAGTTGAAATTATTTTCAAGAGAAAATGTGCAAAGACTTAAAAGAATTCAAAGATGTATTTTATTGATGGATGGAATTTTACAACCTAAATGCATAAAGAAAAAAAAAACTTGTCTCATAACCATCATTTAGCAAAACCAAAATCCTAAGACATCCATGAAGAAATCTAATGGTGCCACATGAGTCTTCTAACTGCACTATAATGGCCCTCTATCTCTTCTAACAATTGTAGCATCCTCTCTCCATGCTCAGTTATTGGGTTAACTCCAGGCTTCATCTCCCTTATTTCATCTTCTATTTGTTGGGCCGTATGAGCCACCCAATTAATTTGATGAAACATTGTCCATAAGAGTTGAGAGTCCTTCTTGAAGATTTTCCATTCATCTACTAAGGTTTGCATATTTTGGGCCATCTTTTGTTGATCTTTTTGGGCTTGATTGAGAACTCCTTGTAGTCGAATTTTCCATCGTATTATCTCCTTTTGAGCTTCATCAAGCTCACTTTCCTTCTTTTGTGCTTTCTCCTTGAGTCGTGCAATTTCTTCTTGGTTCTTCTTAGCTTCTTCTTGGTTCTTCTGAGCTTCTTCTTTTAGTCGTTTGTTTTCTTCCATCAGATGACTATTCTCAGACCTCGCGAGCTTTTTCTTCAAGTAACTAATCTCGTCCACCAACTTGTTCTTCTCTTGATGGACTTTTGAATATGCGTGATCTCTTTTTCCTATCCTCTCATCGGTCTCATGCTTGAACTTCTTGTATTCTCGTTCCAATTCCTTTTTTTCTTCTTCTAACTTCCTTTTAGCAATCTCTAAATCTATCATAGGGTCTCGGGGTGGTATCACCTCTGCTTCTTCATTTTCTTCAAGTGGAACCTTGATGTCTTTTGCTCGCCTTGCATGCCATACTGAATACTCAGGAGTGACTTTATCTATGAATCTCCCTTTTTCTATTCTTTTCATCATCTTCCAAGCTTTGATATCTTCACCAATTTTGCTAAAAGCGCCTACCTCAGTGTAGTCATATTCTCGCTGATTTAGGCCATGCGTCATGGGGACAAATTGTTCATATCCCAATTGCCTTCGTACCATTAAGGGTGCATAACTAACGGTGCCCCAAATTCCCAACAAAGTGACCCACGGTTGATCCCCACATTGGTACCGCATTGTCTTTCGTTTCATCCATGGTGCCACCCAAACCACATCACGACTCACCAATTTACGCAAGAACGCAATCCAAGCTCTCTTTTTCTTCGTCTTTGGCCATTCACTGTCACAGAATCCTTTAATAGGAACGCTAGTTTTTAATAAGGCTGATCCAAATTTTGATTCTTCACATTTGAAATGACTCTTCATCCATATAGTCAACAATTGAGCACACCCAAAGAAACGCCCTTGCCCTTTCTTCCTGCAATAGTTCAAAGATCTGATAGTTTCTGCTAGAATAGTCGGGGCGGCATTAACTTGATGCCCCACTTGCTCAACAAAGTCCACCACTGTAATCTCAATATGCCCTAAGATTTTGGGAAAGACCACCAAGCCATAAATTGCTAAGCTAGTATACTCATGCATTGTTGATCATCCATTCCCTCATGAAGGCAAGCTCGCAAAGTCTCCCAAGAAAAGCATGAACTCTCCCTTTAATTAGGATGAGTTGGTCAATTCTTTGGACTTCCATATTTGTCATTGAGGCCCATTTCTTGCGAAGGCTTGTTTTATTCCTCCAATAGATCTTGTTAGTGTTCTCCAATTTGCGATGAAGCAACACCTCATATTCGTCAATTGTCGGCACCATATCCACTTCATTAAAGACAAAGCATCGGTAAGATGGATCCCAAAATTGCACCATGGCCCTTATCATATCAGTGTCTATAGGTACAGAGAGTAGTAAGGCCAAATCCCCATACTTTTCTTGGAATGCTATTCTCCTCTCTTCTTTCCATCCTTTCCATATGTTGACCAAATCAGTTAGATCATTTTGCTTAAGGTCCAAGTGGACCTTTTCAGGAAGGTTAGAAACATAATCAACTGGCAGGCAATCACCGTTTCTCTGTTGGGTTGCTTCAGACTTAGCCTTGACATCATCAGCTGCTTCTTTCAACTCTTCCTTTTTAGATTTATCCATGGATGTGGATTTCAACTCTGCCAATAATTGTTATGAGACTGACTCCTAACACATGCAAGAAAAATGTTAGTCATTATTTTCATTTTTATTTTTTTGATGTTTTTTTTTCTTTTTGTTTAAATGAGTTTTTTTTTGTCCTATTTTGGATTCGAGTCTAATACTTCAAGGGTTTTGTAGGGCTCTATCTAAAGTTTAGGCTCCTTAGGTTTCCCTATATGCGGGGCCTAGATCATTTAAAGTTCTAAAGGTTCCCAAATTGCTCCTCACTGTCATCCACACTGGACTAGTAAGGCACCCAATCTTCACCCATTATAGGCTACAAGCGGAAAGGTTCAATTTGAGTGAGAGTTTTTCGCCAGCCCATGCGGAGGTTATCACCTCACCAAGGCATAGGTACTTTTCTCCCTCCTAATAAGGATAGAGCCCGGGTTGAGGGCTTATGCATGTATGCATGTGAAGTGTGTGTGCATTAAATGATTATTAAGCATTATGAAATCAACATTATTTCTCAACAAATTTCTAATGACCTAAAATATATGTTGGCCTGACTCTCATTTGTCCCCAGTGGAGTCGCCAAACTGTCATAACGTCTAGGTCCGTGAACCTAATCGCTAGACTTTAAAATTCTAGGAGTCGCCACCAACCATTCAAACCTAAGGTGTGATTGGTCACCTATTCTTGTCTAGAGATAAGGCTTGGTCTACGTTCAAAGAATCTAGGGTTCGGGAGTACGGTTACGCATGGGGAAGGATTAGCACCCCCACGACGCCCATCGTAAAATGGTACCAACTACTTTAGGTCATTCTAAATTTACCTTATTTTGAGTTAATTTCGATATGCTTAATATATTGGAATTTTACTTAAAATCCTTCCATCGATTTGGTTCAGACAATAAGTAAAATCCCCTCACCTCAGAGTATTCAAGTAGTACCAATTGACTGCTCGAAGGGGCTCCGTCGTCGGATCATTTAAATACATTATGACAACCCTAATATTGACTCTAACCTAATAAATCATTTTAAATTTACTTTAATTTGAATTAATTTCAATATGCTTAAAATATTGGAAATTTACTTAAAATCCTTCCATCGATCTGGTTCAGACAATAAGTAGATCTCCTCACCTCAGGAGTATTCAAGTAGTACCGATTGACTTGCTTGAAGAGGCTCCATCGTCGGAATATATTATGAAAATCTTAATTTTGGCTCTATACCCAATTCTTACTAGTTTTCTATTTTTTTATTGTTTTAATTATATTTTTTTCTTTAATTCAAACTATTTCATATCCTAATTGTTTTTATTATTATATTTCATTTATTTCTATTTTAGAAAATAAACACATATTATTATATTGAAAATTTACTCTAAACCTTCCATCATTCTGGTTCAGTCTAGAGCAAACTCCTCACCTAGAAATTTCCAAGGAGTACCATTCGACTTTCTTGGAATTTCATCATCGGATAATTTGTATTCATCTTCATAATTTAATTATTCTTATCCAATTTTTGTATTTTAATACATATTATTAATTTGATTAACTTCTATTTTATTTTACTTTATTTTATTTTACATTCTTTTAATCTAATCTTAGAACAATATAATAATTTACATAACGAAAGAATTAAAATAGAACATTACCTTCAATGAATTAAAACACATAATTAATTAATTATTCTATATAAAACACTATCATGCTTCAGTAGTGTAAGGATTTTCGTTTTAAGCATTTAATTCTCAAAATGGTCATTAACTTATCACTTCTAATCATTATGATATCAAATTAAATAATACATATAACACACATGTAAAGAAAGTGAAAGAGAAAAGGAAAACATACCTACAGCAGGAGATGAATTAAAGAGCTTCAGATTGTTACTATTCACGTCCAAAATGGGTTACTAACTTATCCAAAACGAGTGCCCTTGGACGTGTGTAAAATCCAATTTCAGCGCTATTCTCCAACTTTCCTATCTTTTTTACTTTCCTCTCACGCAGCAACAGATGACGTGAAGATGCAGTGGGACAGAAATCGAACAACAGGTATGTGATGACGTGAACAAAACGATGGCAGTGAAGGTGGTTAGCGATATTGCAGCAGTCAGTGGTCAAGCGGTGGAACAATGATGCTGAGTTCGGTTTTATGCAGAGAACGATGGAGCAGAGTTGGCAGTGGCTCAGGAATGGAAGTAGCATAAACACGAAGAGGTGGCAACGGCGACGAATGCGGGCTTGGTGTAGGAACGATGATGGCAGTGAGCAGCAAGGTGGTGAGGTGCGGGTTCTTTGAAGATGACGAGGAATGCAACCGTTGTGCTGGATAAACTAGACACAGGAAGTGGCTTTTTGCAATGAAAGGTGGTGACAGGCGATCGATGATGGTGATTGTATGGACTGATTTTTCCCGACCCCCCAAATTATTAGTTCAACCCTTTTTTATAATCACAAATTTATTTGAGTCCTAATACAACTTTACCTATTCTATTAATTATCTCCTATCTTTCATATTTTATCTATTTAATTCTTATATTAATCATAATCTAACTCTACCAAATTTAATATTAATCCAAATAATTATTCTAATTATCTAATCCTAAAATTAATTTTATTTTTATTTCTTTTTATCTTTTCTCTCTCTTTTCTTTTTTTTTTTAAATTCCTAAATCCTATTTTAATTTTAATTTCCTAATTAAAGTTAATTCTAAATCTAAAAATTCTAATTTAATTCTAGCCTAATTCTAAATTGTTAAATTAAAATACAAATGTCACCTAACCCAATTAATTATTTATCCAAATTAAGAACCCGGACAAAATAAGGTGTCTACAGTGTCTATTGTGGCTGCATTGAAACATGATTAATAGCTTAAAAATAAGAGTTCAATGAATTAACATTTTTGGTAAAATCAATTGCAGCTCGGGAATTATGGTTTACAAGTGGTGCGCTCGAGAAACGCGTATTCCTCAGACAAGGGATGCGTGTGTGAATTTGTAAGGATATCTGAATGCATGCTTTTCATGCTATGAATTTTATAAGATTTATTGGATATCGAATTGCCTCGAAATGCTACGAAATTATGGTTTTCTGGCTGTTGAGATTGTGTTTGCAAGTGCAGGAGGCTAGGACTCTGGTAGCAATTATGCTGTCAAAATTTACTAAAAATATTTCTAAAAATATTATAAAATATTTAGTGCATTATTGGTATTTTTCCTAGCCTCAAAAGTGATAAATTAATTATTTTCATAAATGGTGAATTTACCGAAAAGTATTTATTAAATATTCATGATACCGAATTCGGTAAAGGATATAATACTGAAATTTCATTCCACATGTTTTATAGACAAATGTGTTATTGGTGAAGTGAAATGGTGAATGGTGAATAGTGAATATTTTATAAAAAATTTTCAGCATAATATTCACTATTTTATTTTGATTTTCCTCTATGGATTAAATAACTTTTATCACATGTAATGAATTCCATAAAGGCTTTATCATTGTGAAAAATATTGTTTTGAGACTAAAATGTCTCTGCACGTGTTTTATAGTGAGAAATATATTGGTGGAATTATTATTAAATTTTTGAAAAATAAAAATTTTTACTTTTCCATAATTATGAAATTATTGGAATTGATTTCTAAGAACCTTGAATATCAAGTTTTGGAAAGAAAACATGGAAACACATGTGTATGTATTCTACGGTGAAAAGAAACAATTACAAAATTTTATTACTATTGTGTGATATTCTTATAAACTGTTTTCACCGTACGAAATATTACGATTGATACCTTTATGGATTTTCGGAAAAACATCATTGATCTTACTAAATTCCATAAAGGTGATGAGATTTCTTATATACTGTTTTGAGACTGTTAGGCCCCATATCATGCTCACGTGTTCATGTGTACCCTCTCATGTGTTAAGCTGCTGACACTGATCCTGTCTTCAGCGTCCCGGTTGACACCTGATCAGTGTATGACCAAGGACACCTATGGACTATGGCCATATATCTCATGTGTTTATTATACTGTTCCAATAAGGAACTCACGTGTACCCTATTATTCCCTACGGGACTTATAGCATGATATCATTTGGGTGTTGCCTGGTCTCCACTATGATTTTCACGTGTTATTATTGATTTTAATGATATTTTCAGATAACTGTGATGATTTTCTGAAGTGTTTCATTTTTAAACTTTTATTATAGTTGAATAGTTATTTTATTGTTACACGTCTATAAGTGATGATTTCACTGGTGGAATGTGAGAACTCGTTATTTTATACTGTAGATATACATTTATATGATTAAATTATCGATAAAGAAATCATTGAGAATATTTTGAGGAATTAAATATAAAAGAATAGTGTCTTTCACATAGAAAATTTTAAATTTAGATGAAAAATATAAGTATGGGAAATATTACATAAAAGGAATGGAATAAAAAGAAGATTAAATAGCTTGGCAAAATTTTGACTTGGAAAGTCAAATGTTGGGACGGCATGAAGAAATAAAAGAAGAATTTATTGGCTATCTAGGTAGAGTCTCGGTTGGACAAATGAGTAGTAGGAAAAACAAGAGAAAAGAACAGACAAAATAAATAATAAAGGAAGACAAGAGAAAGTCTCCCCCACGTTTTTCCTAGGTCGACAGAAACTAGCA
The DNA here is from genome assembly GCA_031772115.1 of Heritiera littoralis. Classification (NCBI taxonomy): domain Eukaryota; kingdom Viridiplantae; phylum Streptophyta; class Magnoliopsida; order Malvales; family Malvaceae; genus Heritiera; species Heritiera littoralis. Next base: position 688,828 of record JAPDPK010000037.1, on the reverse strand, counting down.
ACACTGACTTTGGTTCACTTCTTTGCCCCACCGAAGAGTAAGTAATAACAAGACAAAAAGGGAACAAAAGCAAGGAAAAGATGGGAAAATTTATGAGATTGCAGGACTTTAAATGGGGAAGTCAAAAACATGTGGCTGCATGAAGAAAAAGAATTGTAATAGAAAAAGAAGGTAGTCCCGGTTGGAAGATAAGTAGTATAAAACAAAAGAAAAAAAATAGGTAATAATGTAGGGCTTTTAATGAAACCGGAAAAAGTCTAAATAATATATCTTTTAGTGCTTTATATTTCTTCCCATCGTGAACTCATCTCCAGCCATCATCATCACCGAAAACTTGCTCTGTTTTCCTACAAACTGTATAGTCTTCTGTGTCTAGTAGAACCATGCATAACCTTTAGCAAATAAACCAAGCTTTTGAAGGAAAATAAACCTTGGATATTAAGCTTCCAAAACCTCAAAGAAGCTAGCACAAAAACTCTCAAAACAGGAGGTGATTCACGTGCACAGATTGCTTCTTTGTACAGGTAACGTCCAACTCAGTTTTTAAGTTTCTTGTTCTGTGATTTTGGATGTAGTGATCAAGAATATGTTGGTTATATCCTTTGTTTGAAGTAAACATATATGTAAGGAAAATCATAGTGTTAGGTTGTAAGGATTTATAGGAAGAAGATGATGTTTAAAGAAGGAAACTGATGTGGAATTGATGATGAACATAAACATGAAACAGACGTGAAAAGTAAGGGAATTAAAAATGAAAATAAACTGAGTTGCATGATTGGTTGAGGAGGGTTTTGAGTGAAAACTAGGTAAGGCTTACGTGAACCATGAAGGAGAAAAGAAATGTTTTTAATGTAGTCAACAAAGGTGGCTGGTTGATGGAAAAAAAACTGGGCTGTTGAACAGCCGTATATGAAAGAAAGAAAGTATGGCTGGTTGGTACAGCCGAAATTGGTAGAAAATGGCAAAGGTTGGCTAACTTTTGTGTGTGAATGGTGGAAGATTTTGGCAGCCTAGGATGTACTAGGTATGGCCATAATATAGAGACAAAAAGGAAGCCAACGTAAAATACAAAACAGAAAAGAAAGAAGTATGCTGTCGGTTTGGACAACATGTAACAAGAAAGAAAATAAAAATGAAAGAAAGGGTTAGGCTTGGATTGACTAAATGGCTAGGTATAGTACCAATGAAGTTAATACGTATAGATATTTTAAAGGAGTAAACTACTTAACCAAGATAAAGCCAACGTGGGCAGGAAAATGAAAAGAAAGGGGAGCTCTCGGTTTGGATATAAGTAGCAGAAAAATAGAGGAAAAGAAAAGAACAAATAGAGGTTAAGTTGACCTACATGAAGAATAAGTGATATATATATATATATATATATATTAAGTGGAGAAAACACCTACATTTAACCAAGGTCATTCGGCCACAATGAGAAATTTTAAGAAATTCTAATATTCTAAGTAATGAGAATTTAACTAAGAATTAGACAATGAGGGAATTTTATACCGAAAATTAATCATATCAAATTTTGATTTGGTAGTTTATAATTCGGAGAGATAAGAAGCATAAGGATACAACTTAAGGCATTGCTCTACAGTGTACTGAGGTAAGGGATGTAATTTAAAGTAGTGATGGTGTCCCTTACTTTCATCGCTAATTTTAAGGAAATGTTTGAAGCATGAATTTTATTCCGAAAGTAATTTCCATAATCTTTTGATAATTAGCTAAATGAACCTTAAAATTTCTATGCATATTTTTCCACAATGTTTTAAGTTTGACATGAAATAAATATGTTTTTCCGAAAAGGTATCGGAGTGGCAAACCCCTGCTAACTTAGATCTTGGCACGCCCGATCCTTACTATTTTATATAAATGGTATGATTTAAGAAGTTACATAAGTAAGTAAGCTTTGAGACTAAGGCCTTCCTATAGTTTATGTTATTGCCTGTCATACATGCCACATTGTGCATGTTTTCATCCCTTGTGGCATAAGTTTAGCCACGTAGTGCATGTCCTCGCCCACATTGTGTATGTTTCCATCCTTTGTGGGTATGTTGGTCCTGAAGGAAACCGAAACAAACACGCAGCGGAATTTAAATCATTCGGCCTCCACCAGGATCGATTCGGAGAGTTGCCTGATTAGGGTTTCGAGATTTTAACTAACGTTTTCTCTGATTTTCTGTCGTTGGTCGAGTCACAAGCAACAACTTTTCGTTCCTGCCTCTATGGTATCCACACGAACGGATCTCACGACTCTTGAACGTCTCACGATCAGAAGCCTTAAAGAGCGTTTTTGATTCCTTATAACCGAATTGCTAGCTTTGATTAAAAGAATATTTTTGTTTTCTGTTTAATTGTGCGGCTGTGTTTTAGAAAACACAAAACATCCTTTTATAGGCAGTAAATTTTACCCTAAAATTTACTGTCAAACAGAACTCTAATCCTACTTAGAATAGGATTAGTTATATCCTTAATCCAATTCAGAATAGGATTAGTTATATCCTTAATCCAATTCAGAATAGGATTAATTAAGCTCCTCATTGATCCATTCTAAGTGTGCGACCCAATAGGTTTTCAAAACAATGGCAATACAAAATTGTCACAGGCAATGAGCGGTATCTAGCAACACATCATTGCTACCCATGTAACGAGAATGTCAATGACTCGACATAATCTTACTCGTGATAGATGTTACCGTGTAGTCTAATCCCTTTATCCTTTGATGTCTTGATTAGACACAAGTCATGGAATGTGTCACACTTGTATAGTCTAATCAGCGTTTCTTGATTCCTGAGTAGACTAATTAAACAAATAAAATCAATATCTCATATATACTTATTCGAGCACGGCCATGCATTTCTTAGTCTCACTCTATCAAAGGGCTTAAGACATCACTCTTGTTATATAAGAGGGATAAATCCTATCTTGATCACTCAACATCCCTCTACATAGATCAAGGCATACCCAATTACTACCTTTATAGTCCATCCTGTTACGAATGACATCTAGCAGCATTAAAGTATGCGATTCTCTATGTTGGGATCTCTGATGATCTCAAGTCAAAGGATCACATACACCATCATCACTATGAGAATCGCTTATGACACTCATTTAACAATCCATGTAGCGTTCTCATGGAGGGTCGATCCAGTACATAGTTCTCTAACATGTACCTATGTGATGACTTGATATCCTATATCCATGACAATGGTCATCAGTCAACCACATACTAGTCTTATCGTATCATTGTTATCATTGTTTACAATAATACTTGACTAGGGATATTTTAAGAATAGTGTGTTATTACTATTCTAGAGACATTATCATATAAGATTACATTACGCAATTATAAGACAAATATAATAATGAACTATAATAAATAAAATGTCATGATACATAAAAAAATGCCAAAGTCAATCATCTAATGAATGGTTCTAAGGGCATAATCCAACAATCTCCCACTTGCACTAAGACCATTCACTTATGTATCTAATACCTAGTGACCTAGTGTGACGATCATGTCTCTCCTGCGTCAAAGGCTTCGTCAGTGGGTCGGCGATGTTATCGTCAGTTGGTACTTTGCATATCCTCACATCTCCTCTCTTGATGATATCTCGAATGAGATGGAAGAGCCGTAGTATATGTTTGGATCGTTGGTGAGATCTAGGTTCCTTAGCTTGTGCGATGGCTCCATTGTTGTCACAATAGAGCTCAATCGGATCTATAATGCTAGGAACAACTTCAAGCTCAATAATGAACTTCCTGATCCAAACAGCCTCCTTAGCAGCTTCAGAGGCAGCTATATACTCAGCCTCTGTTGTAGAAGTGGCCACTGTCGCCTGCTTTGAACTCTTCCAGCTCACAGCACCACTATTAAGGCAAAACACATAACCAGACTGCGATCTATAGTCATCTTTATCAGTTTGGAAGCTAGCATCAGTGTAACCTGTTACAATGAGCTCTTCCTTACCTCTATATATCAAGAATGTATCCTTAGTCTTTCTCAAGTACTTAAGAATATTTTTGACAGTGATCCAGTGACGTTCACCAGGATCAAGTTGATATCTACTCGTCATGCTCAAGGCATACGAGACATCGGGACGTGTGCATAACATGGCATACATAATGGATCCAATAGCAGATGCATATGGAACTTTACTCATACGTTCTCTCTCTTCTTGTGTTGTAGGACACTGTTCTTTTGAGAGAGTAATGCCATGTGTCATAGGCAAGAATCCTTTCTTGGAATCCTGCATGCTAAACCTCTTTAGCACTGTATCTATGTATGCACTTTGACTTAGGCCAATTAATTTCCTAGATCTATCTCTATAGATCTTTATACCCAGTACATAGGTAGCTTCGCCCAAGTCCTTCATTGAAAAGCAATTCCCTAACCAAGTCTTTACAGACTGAAGGGTAGGGATGTCATTCCCAATGAGTAGTATGTCATCTACATACAACACCAGGAAGACAATAGTGCTCCCACTGACCTTCTTGTAGACACAAGGTTCATCTTCGTTCTTGATAAAACCAAACTCTTTGATTGCATCATCAAAACAAAGATTCCAACTTCGAGAAGCTTGCTTTAGTCCATAAATAGAACGTTGCAGCTTACAAACCTTTCCAGCATTTTTTGGATCAACAAAACCCTCAGGTTGTGTCATGTACACATCCTCGAGTAGCTTTCTATTAAGAAAAGCAGTCTTGACGTCTATTTGCCAGATTTCATAATCATGGTATGCAGCTATCGTAAACAAGATCCTAATGGATTTGATCATCGCGACTGGTGAAAAAGTTTCATCATAGTCAATACCATGAATTTGTTTAAAACCTTTAGCAACCAATCGCCCTTTATAGGTATGAACATTTCCTTCCATGTCGGTTTTCTTCTTAAAAACCCATTTACACCCTATAGGTTTTACCCTTTCGGGTAAGTCAACCAAGGTCCAAACTTGGTTGGCATACATGGATTCCATCTCAGATCTCATAGCTTCAAGCCATTTCTTAGAGTCTGGCCCTGTAATAGCCTCTTGATAGGTAGTAGGCTCATCTTGGTCCATGAGCAATACATCATCGTTCTGAGTCATTAGAAATCCATATCTCTTTGGCTCACGATGTGTTCTAACTAATCTACGCAAGGCTTGTGTCTCTTGAGCAGGCGGTTGCTCCACAACAGCTTGTGGTTCTGGTTCCACAACAACTTGTGGTGCTTACTCAGGCTCCATCTCAACATCGGGTGCACTATCTTGTAGCTCTTGAATTTCTTCAAGTTCTACTTTTCTCCCACTAGTTCTTCTAGAAATGAATTCTCTTTCTAGAAAGACACCTGTTCAAGCTACAAACACTTTGCGCTCAGTGGGATTGTAAAAATAATATCCTTTAGTTAGTTTAGGATATCCCACAAAATAGCACTTATCAGATTTAGGTGCAAGTTTGTTAAAGACTTGACGTCTTACATAAGCCTCACAACCCCAAATCTTCATAAAAGACATACTGGGACGTTTACCAGTCCATATCTCATATGGTATCTTTGAAACCGATTTAGATGGAACACGGTTCAGTGTAAAAGCAGGTGTTTCTAATGCATGTCCCCAAAAGGATTCTGGAAGATCTATATGACTCATCATTGATCGAACCATATCTAATAAAGTTCGGTTTCTCCTTTCAGATACACCATTCCATTGTGGTGTACCTGGAGGAGTGAGTTGTGAGACAATCCCACACTCTTTAAGATAGTCATAAAATTCTTGGCTTAAGTATTCACCACCTCGATCTGATCGAAGTGCCTTAATGCTCTTGCCAAGTTGGTTTTGTACTTCATTCTTGAATTCTTTGAACTTTTCAAAAGATTATGACTTGTGTCTCATAAGATACACATAGCCATATCTACTAAAATCATCAGTAAATGTAATAAAGTACATAAACCCACCTCTGGCCTGTGTGTTTAAAGGTCCACATACATCTGTATGTACTAAGCCCAATAAATCACATGCCCTTTCACTATGCCCTTTGAAAGGGGCTTTAGTCATCTTACCCATCAAACAAGATTCACATGTCTCATATGATTCAAAATCGAATGAGTCCAAAAGTCCATCTTTATGGAGTTTGGAAATTCGATTCTCATTTATGTGTCCCAAGCGACAATGCCGGAGATATGTTGGATTTTGATCATTAGATTTAATCCTTTTAGCATTTATGTTATAAATAGGCATATCAAGATTTAGAATGTAAAGACCATTAATTAGTTGTGCACTACCATAAAAGATATCATTTAAATAAATGGAGCAACAGTTGTCCTTTATTATAAATGAAAAACCCTTCTTGTCCAAACAAGAAATAGAAATAATGTTTTTAGTGATGGAAGGCACATAATAACAATCATCTAATTCTAAAACAAGCCCTGTGGGTAATGTCAAAATATAAGTTCCTACAGCTAATGCAGCAACCCTTGCTCCATTTCCCACTCGTAGGTCGACCTCGCCCTTAGTCAACGATCTACTCATTTTGAGTTCCTGCACATTTACACAAATGTGAGAACCACATCCAGTATCTAATACCCATGATGAAGAAGTAGATAGATTAACTTCTATAACGTAAATACCTGAAGTGGAAGTCTCACTTCCTCTCTTCTTCTTTAGCTCTTCCAGGTATTTGTTGCAGTTCCTCTTCCAATGTTCGGTCTCACCGCAATGGAAGCATTTCCCTTCTTTGGCAACCCCACCTTTAGGCTTCAGTGCAGTATCATTGGGCTTGAACTTGCCATTGGCTTTATTACCTTTTTTCTTGCCCTTTGCATTAGCCCTGCCCTTAGCTTTCTTAACTATTAAGACATCTTTGGGCTTGGCCTTTTTCATGTTGGATTCAGCTGTTTTCAACATGCTAAGTAATTGTGGCAGAGTCTTGTCAATTTCATTCATGTTGTAATTAACAACAAACTAACTGTAGCTGTCTGGCAACGATTGCAGAATCACATCAGTGGCCAACTCTTGGCCCAAAGAAAATCCCAATCTTTCAAGGTTTTCAATGTACCCAATCATCTTGAGCACATGAGTACCAACGGGAGTCCCCTCTGCCATCCTACACTGAAACAATGCCTTAGAGACATTGTACCTTTCTTGCCTAGCTTCCTCTTGATAGAGTTGCTTGAGATGCTCGATCATATCGAACGCATCCATTTCCTCATGTTGCTTTTGAAGCTCAGGATTCATGGAGGCAAGCATAAGGCAACTAACATCCAATGCATCATCTTGATGCTTCTTATAAGCATCTCTTTCTGCCTTTGGAGGATTAGCGGGCGGTTCCTCAGATAAGGGAATCTCAAGGACATACAATTTCTTTTCTTGCTCGAGGACTATCCTCAGATTCCTGTACCAATCCAGGAAGTTTGTCCCATTCAACTTGTCCTTCTCAAGGAGAGATCGCAGTGAAAGTGTGTTATTTGTGTTTGATGCCATGATAATCTACAACAGAAATATGCAAAATATAAGTATCATGAATGCATTCATTTAATTAAATATTTATTAAATGATGCTCCCACTATTTTTATCGAATCAACAACCCTGACTATTAATTCGAAAAAATTATCACATAATTTCTCTAGTGGGCCAAGATCCATATTTCACCTTATCTAGAGTTAGCTTTGGCTAATCGCCCAAGATTTGGCTATTTAGGTAGGCAACACTTACCAATTACATCTCATGTAACTCTTGGATAGTTGGGTGAACAACACTTGTTCTAATTCATCTCATGAATGGAAGCCCAACTTTATGCCTCTAAATTCCCAATCCTATTGAGGAAATCTAGTTAAGTCAACCCAATTTATAGCCTTTGGATATCACTATTATCCCATCGCGTCTTACTAAGATAGATATGATATTCTGCTTTGGCAAACATAACAAAATCGATTCTAGCCTTGACGAGTGCTATTCATTGGTAGGCATCTATTATTGACTTAATTTAATTTAAGGGATTTTCTTAGTTTATTGAATAAGATCTCACCAATTTTTACTTTTCTAAAATTATCATATGATTTTCATATCATAAACGTACAAAATAAACCATGCATCTCATGCAATTAAGCAATAAAATAAACGTGACATAGTTATAGCCCAAACTAAATGGATTTCCCAAGCCAATGAGAAATCCTAAGGGTTAACCTAAGGGTAATAGCATCTTCTCCAAGTGCCTCTTTGGTCATCCTTTGCATGGTTGTCAGCTCCATTAGTGTTGATCACCATCAACTCATACTTAGCTAAATGCTAACCTTATACTACGTTACAATTACATAGTTTAAGAGAAACCTCGAGTTACATTCGAGGGGAGTAAGATGAGAAAAGAATGTACAACAAGAATTTCAAGAACAAGGCACGACACGCAGGTCGTATTTATTAAAATTTACAACCATCAAAATACAATCATATTGGGCTAGGGCTATAACTATGCACCATGCTCAAACAACAACCACCGTGTTATACAAGCAAGTTATGCAATTTCAACTTTTAGTTTTATTAATGAGGCACATTTGAAAGGTCAACAGTATTGACATTGCCAACCCCCCTTATCCGGAAGTGTCCTAATCTTATCAGGATGTTCCAGCCAGTATCTCATACTGACTATAATTTTAGTCGCATTAGAACTCTTATCTAAAAGTGTTTCAATCTTATCAGGATCTTTATACACTTTCGACACTATTCTGTTTCTTCCATAACGTTTATGCAGAACAGAAACTGCCATTAAAAATTCGCATCACAGATTATATCTCACATATAAGTTGAATCGAAATTGATATATATCATATATATAATTTCAACAATTCGATTTCTAGCCTCTGAATATATCATATACATTCTAATCCGTATTAATCTCATTAAAACGATTGCATGTAATCATAAACAGAAAGTAACCAGAGATCATGCTCTTATCAAAACAAATCAGGGACTCCGAATCTAGCTCGGATACCAGTGAAGGAAACCGAAACAAACACGCAGCGGAATTTAAATCATTCGGCCTCCACCATGATCGATTCGGAGAGTTGCCTGATTAGGGTTTCGAGATTTTACCTAATGTTTTCTCTGATTTTCTGTCATTGGTCGAGTCACAAGCAACAACTTTTCGTTCCTACCTCTATGGTATCCACACGAACGGATCTCACGACTCTTGAACGTCTCACGATCAGAAGCCTTAAAGAGCGTTTTTGATTCCTTATAACCGAATTGCTAGCTTCGATTAAAAGAATATTTTTGTTTTCTGTTTAATTGTGCGGCTGTGTTTTAGAAAACACAAAACATCCTTTTATAGGCAGTAAATTTTACCCTAAAATTTACTGTCAAACATAACTCTAATCATACTTAGAATAGGATTAGTTATATCCTTAATCCAATTCAGAATAGGATTAGTTATATCCTTAATCCAATTCAGAATAGGATTAATTAAGCTCCTCATTGATCCGTTCTAAGTGTGCGACCCAATAGGTTCTCAAAACAATGGCAATGACAAAATTGTCACAGGCAATGAGCGGTATCTAGCAACACATCATTGCTACCCATGTAACGAGAATGTCAATGACTCGACATAACCTTACTCGTGATAGATGTTACCGTGTAGTCTAATCCCTTTATCCTTTGATGTCTTGATTAGACACAAGTCATGGAATGTGTCACACTTGTATAGTCTAATCAGCGTTTCTTGATTCCTGAGTAGACTAATTAAACAAATAAAATCAATATCTCATATTGACTTATTCGAGCACGACCATGCATTTCTTAGTCTCACTCTATCAAAGGGCCCAAGACATCACTCTTGTTATATAAGAGGGATAAATCATATCTTGATCACTCAACATCCCTCTACATAGATCAAGGCATACCCAATTACTACCTTTATAGTCCATCCTGTTACGAATGACATCTAGCAGCATTAAAGTATGTGATTCTCTATGTTGGGATCTCTGATGATCTCAAGTCAAAGGATCATATACACCATCATCACTATGAGAATCGCTTATGACACTCATATAACAATCCATGTAGCGTTCTCATGGAGGGTCGATCCAGTACATAGTTCTCTAACATGTACCTATGTGATGACTTGATATCCTATATCCATGACAATGGTCATCAGTCAACCACATACTAGTCTTATCGTATCATTGTTATCCTTGTTTACAATAATACTTGACTAGGGATATTTTAAGAATAGTGTGTTATTACTATTCTAAGGACATTATCATATAAGACTACTTTACGCAGTTATAAGACAAATATAATAATGAACTATAATAAATAAAATGTCATGATACATAAAAAATGCCAAAGTCAATCTTCTAATGAATGGTTCTAAGGGCATAATCCAACAGGTCCTTCGTGGTGTATGTTCGCTGTACGACTCTGATCAGGTCTACAGCCCATACCATGGCCATAGGTATTCCGTTCCCTCTTCGGAGGAAGAAGTAAGTGTCATGACCCGCATACTGGCTATATGATTCTGCCTAGTCTTCAAAAAAAAACTGTATGACATGTTTTATTAATTTTGATATTAAATTTTTAAAGTAAGATGCATGTTTGATCAAGTATGAATTTTGATATATATGTATTAAAGAATTCATACAATGTTTGAAAGTATGAAATGCATTATTATGGCATTTGTTTTCTGCATATATATAGATGCTATGACTATTTTAAATGCATTTCTTACGCGGCTTTCCAAAAAGATCACCCCCCTACTCTACCAGATTATTTGCAGTGATCATCTCTTTGCCTGTTGCACATATGACGTAGGCTGAGGGATACATCTCTCCTCCGGCTACTTTTTGTACTCACGTAAGGTATACTCATATTTTGATACCAAACATCCTGTATGGCACAGATATTTGTATATAAATAATACTTTTGGGATGTAGTCGATATCGTATTAATGTACACATATAATGTGAATGAAATATTTTATAAAAATATTATGATGTTTTTGTGATGGAAAAAGTGTGATGAGATACTGGCAGGAATGCAACCCAATTAAGAAATTAAGATTAAATGTATATAAAAAAAAATTAGCCCAAAACTTCCACGTTTCCGAGGCGTGACATAAGACATCTTCCCACAGAGATTTGAGTATGATAGTCTGTGGTTCAAAAGTCAAACTAAGTTGGCCGATATTCACTAAAGTTCTTCTAGCCTATGGACAAAATTGTCATTTTTTAAATTGTTGCACGTAAATCTAAGTATGCTCAATTAAAGGAATTTCAAGAAATGATCCTTTTATGAATTATGTATTTTGAGCCCAAATTTAAGAATTTACCACTTCTGTGTCCATTCGATTTACACACAAAGCTATGGGACCCACCTTACAATTTGCTCCTTTACTTACAAGACATAGCACCACTTTTCATTACAATTTATCCAATCATTCTAACTTAAATTATTATGTAGGTAAGGAAGGAATAAGGAAAATTAGGAATCCCGCATCCTCCCCACCTTAAAAAGTTTGGTCCTCCAAATTTAAGTCGGGTTGCTAATTAAACAATTTCGGGTACTTCTCTTTTATTAGGGTCTCCAGTTCCCACGTGGCTTTTTCCATTGAATGATATTGCCAGGGAACTTTAACTAATGTAATTTTCTTATATCTTAATACTTTCTCTTTTCTATCTAGAATTCGTATCGGTTTCTCTACATAACTCATGTCTTCGTGGATCTCCAATGGCTCATACTCAATGACATGAGAAGGAACTGGATGATACTTACGAAGCATGGATACATAGAAGACATTATGCACTCCAGCTAGCTTGGGTGGTAGTGATACCTTGTAGGCAACATCTCCCACTCGGTCTAATATTTCAAATGGCTCAATGTAGCAAGGACTTAACTTTCCCTTCTTACCAAATCTCATAATCCTCTTTAACAAAGAAACCTTTAAAAATACCGAATCCCCAACAGCAAACTCTAATGGTCTGCACTGAGTATCTGCATAACTCTTTTATCAGATCTAAGCTGTCTTCAGTCTTTGACAATTCAGCTTAACATCCTTAAAAGCCTGTTCAACTAAATCTGGGGCTAACAATTTATGCTCTCCCACTTCTTCTCAGCCAATCGGTAAGCGATATCTTCTACCATACAGAGCTTCATATGGTGCCATTTCAATACTCGAATGGTAGCTATTATTGTAGGCAAATTCGGCTAATGGCAGATGATCATCCTAGGAGCCTTTAAAATTCAAAGCACGGACTCTTAACATATCCTTGAGCATCTGAATGGTGTGCTTGAATTTACCATCAGTCTGCAGATGAAAAGCTATGCTAAATTTTAACCAAGATACCATAGCTTCTTAGAAATGCTCCTAGAAGTGAAAAGTGAATGGGAATCTCTATCTGAAGTAATGCTCACTGGAACACTGTGTAGTCAGACAATTTCCCTAGCATATGAATTTGCCAAAGCATTAAAACGATCTGTGGATTTGATGGCTAGAAAATAGGCAGACTTAGTCAATCGATCCACAATCATCTATATACTATCATGATTCTTTCGGGTCCGAGGCAAACCCATTATGAAATCCATTGTAATATACTCCTATTTCCACATAGGTTTAGGCAGAGGTTGTAGTAAACTTGCTAGTCTTTGGTGCCCTAACTTAACCTACTGATAAGTGATACATTTCGCCACAAACTTTGCTATGTCTCGTTTCATGCCACGCCACCAATACACATTGTGTAGATTATGATACATTTTAGTATTTCCCGGATGCAAAGTGTACTTAGGTGGAATGTGCTTTTGTCAAAATCAACTTCTTCAATTCTTTATCATCAGGAACACATATACGACCTTTAAATCTCAAAATTATATCACTACCAATCACAAAATCTGATAAAGTACGTGACTAAATATGATTAGCAACCTTAATACACTAGGCATCCTCCTTCTGAGCATCTTCAACTTTGTCCATCTATTCCAATTCAATCATCAAACTAGCTATCATCGCATAATGCTCAGAAGGTATAACATTTAAGCTGAGGCTTGCAAACTATTCCAACAACTCATACTGTCGGACCATCATGTATGACACCATACCCGTGTGTTTCCTATTCAGAGCATTTACCACCACATTGGCCCTTCTTAGGTGGTATAAGATCTCACAATCGTAATCCTTTAGAAGCTCAGGCCATCCTCTTTGTCTCATGTTCAATTCTCTCTGAGAAAACAAATACTTCAAACTCTTGTGGTCTATGAACACTTGGAACCTCTCTCCATAAAGATAATGACGCCAAATCTTCAAAGCAAACACCACAACGACCAACTCTAAACCATGTGTCGAGTAATTTTCTCATGGTCCTTTTATTGGCGAGAACCATAACCAACTACCTTTCAATGCTGCATTAACACGCAACCCAAACCTTGCGTAGAGGCATCACTATACACAGAGAGACCTCCTGAACCACTAGGAATGGTGAGGCTGGGTGCTGTGGTAAGCCTACACTTCAACTCTTGAAAACTACGTTCACAGGCATCATTCCACTCAAACTTCACATCTTTACACGTTATGTGCGTCAATGGAGCTGCTAACCTTAAAAAACACTTGACAAACCGTCGATAATATCCAACTAGACCCAAAAAACTCCTAATCTTTGTCATTGTTTTTGGCCTCTCCCACTGGACTATGGCCTCAATCTTTGAAGGATCAATAAAAACCCCATCTTTACTGACAATGTGACCCAAAAAGGAAATTTGATCCAGCCAGAAATCACATTTACTCAACTTGGCATACACTCTCTGGTCTCTGAGGGTTTGAAGAACTATCCGAAGATGCTGCCCATACTCTTCCCTAGTTTTATAGTACACCAAGATATCATTGATGAAGACAATGACAAACTCATCCAAATATGACTTGAACACTTCATTCATCAAGTTCATAAATGTTGTAGGGGCATTAGTAAGATCAAACGACATAACCAAGAATTCATAGTGGCCATACAGGGTCTTAAAAGCTGTCTTAGGGACATCCTCACTCCTTATCTTCAATTGATAATATCCTGATCTAAAGTCTATCTTTGAGAAAACCTGTGCACCTGAAGTTGATCAAATATATCATCAATCCTAGGAATAGGATACTTATCCTTAATGGTCACCCGATTCAACCATCGGTAATCAATACAAAGCCTCATACTTCTATCTTGCTTTCGTACAAATAAAACAGGAGTACCCCTTGGAGATACATTGGGTCGTATAAAACCCTTATCCAACAGCTCCTGAAGTTGCTTGTTAACCTCTTTGAGTTCTACCAACGCCATTCGATAGGGAGGCCTAGAGATCGACTCAGTTTTAGGCATTAGATCAATTGTAAATTCAATTTCCATATCAAGATGAAGCCCTGAAAGCTCATCCGGAAATACATCAGGGAAATCCCTGGCTATCAAAATTTCTTGAAGCTCCGGTCGTTTCTGTTCTACATCTACAACATAGGCTATGAACCTTTCACAATATCAAATATATTCTATCAAGTCACTTTCAAACAAGGTAATTAACAAATGCATTTATACATTAAGTACTAGCAAATTGTACAACATAGCTATCGGGCGAAGAGAAGGTTACAGTCTTAGCATAGCAATCTAATATGACATGATTCTTAGCTAACTAATCCATTCCTAATTGACATCAAACCCATACATGTTCAACAAGATTAGGTCAGCTATTGTTTCCCTTTCTCCTACTCATAGCTTACAATTTCTATACACTATATCTGTCATTTGTGATTCCATGAAGGAAGTATTTATTTGCAACAAGTAACCAAGGGTTCTGGTTCTACAGGTAATTTCATAACAATCATAGGGGATACAAAAGAATTAGTAGAACCTGGATCAAACAGTGCAGTAATTGTAAGAGCCTCGCTCGTCTCACCAAGCCGTCGGCGAGCATCCCCTAGGTGTCCTCACCCCAGGTTTACCCTTACACGTGAGGTTGGCGATCGCCCACACCCACTTATGTATTGTCCGCTTCGGCGGTCACCCACCTCAAGGCTTTGTCTCAAGGGTCCTAAAAAACTCAGGATAATTCCCTTGAGCGCGTTTCTGAGGCTCGAACCCTGGTATGTAAAAACTACAAAACTTTGTACCATATTAGCGAATAAATAAGAGACATGAGATAAGCTAGTATTGAGATACATTTTTGTAATTATTATTCTTATGTCAAGTAATGAGAATGAAATCTCAAATTAGTGAGATTAGAAAATAAATAATTTATACCTTTATGTAATTTAGAAATCCTATAACTAAGTTCAAGAATTATATAAGAACAAATAGATGCATATATTCCACAAAACATTTATGTATATTTGTTCTAATAAACGAAGGCACAAGTATACTAAAGGAAATGTATTGTACATGAACATTAAAACAATTAAAATATAAATAAGTGAGGAATACATAGATAGATATATATATATATATATACACACACATATACCTATTGAGTATTAAATATGTATGTATATATATATATATATGTAAATTTAAAGTAAAGGAGGAATATATATGTACATGCACATACCTACACTAAAAATATATTAGACATGAATATATATCTTTTATATATTTATATATATATATATATATATATATATATATGGATATGTGTATGTATATATTTTCATAATTAAGGTTTGAAATATAGGCACATATACATATTATATGTAAAGAATATAAAAAAAAATAAATACATATGAACATATATTAGTATATACATAAAGATATATATATTATTATGTAAAGATAATTATAAATCATATAATTATAAATAAATGAGATAGGAATAAAAATATAAATAAAATAAAAACTTGAATATGATAAAAATATATCGTATATTAATATATAGATTGTTAGTGGAGTTTGATGGGACTTTCTCCCATCAAACCCCACTAACATCACCATTGGCATCACTTAAGCTTCTCAAAGAAGCTTAGTAATTAAAAAGTAAAGAAAAGAAGTGAAGGAGTGGAGAAGGATATCTCGGCAAGGAGAAGGAAAGGAAGAAAAAAAAAGGTGCAGCCGAGAAGGAAAGAGAAAGAAGAAAAGTGAGGCCGAAAGGAGAAGAAAAGAAGAGAAAGAAGAGAGAGGAAGGTGCAGCCATTACCTTGCCATTGTAAGCAGCCATCGGGAAAGAAGAAAAAGAAGAACGCTGCAGTCCCACATTTTTCTTCTCCCTCTCCAAATCATTCCCTCACGTCAGCCAAGTAGAATTCATCTTTCCTTCACTGATTCACCTAGGTCCTTTCATAGAAATTTCTTCCCATCTTAAGAGCTCTTTGACTGTCCAAAAACTTCAGCCAAAGGCCACCAAAAATACCTTGCTCTGCTGCTGGCAGTAACGCCTTTGTACAGGTAACACACATAGCTTTAATTTTTTTTCATTTGAATCTTGTGTATTCTCTTGGATTTGATGTGTAGATGATGGATATAATTTTGGATTGAAGTGAAAATATATAAGAACCATATTAGGAAGTCTGGTCATAGGATTTGAGGGACTGAAACTCTACTGTTGTGACGTGAATAACAGAAACTAAGGGCTGTGTGTGTGTGGCGTGATAGGGGGTCAACAATGGTGGCTGCTAATGAAATAAAACCAGCCATAAAAATTTAATAAATAAAAAGATTAACTTTAGTCAATATTGCACAGCTGCTAGATTTTTGAAGAAAATAGAAGAAATGATAAGGAAAAGGGCTGTAAGTGGCATGAAGAATTGAAAAGGGGTTTGTTTGCTGCGGTTGACGTGAAGGTGAAGGAAGGGGGAACAGAGTGGCTGGCCATATGATAAAGAAAAACCATAGATTTTAATTAATAAAAACATAATTTTTATGTACTATTATGCAGTCGGCCATGTTAGGAAATAATGAAGATGGTGTGATGATGATATTAAAAGATGTTAAAATGGAAATTGAATTAATGATTTTGAATTGATTATTTATGCTAAATTCTGGAAATGGCGTGAAGAGGGAGGCTGCCGATCCTTGTGTGGCTGAGTGGTGATGATTAAATTCTAATGAACTTAAAGTATTTGATGAATATACTAAGTGAATAGAAAATGTTTATAAGGTTAGAGTTAAGAAAAGAAGAGAAACAAAGTGCTAGATGTAGATTTCAATTTTTGCTGGAAAACTGTCTGTCCGAGCCACATATTTAAAAATTCAGTTTAGGGGTTTTAGAATGAAATAAATTCTGGAAAAATTATTACAGGTATCTTTATGAGTTAGGCAAAATTCAGTTTTGGAATTACCTAATTTGGAGTTGTGTAGCCTGAGATATAGGCAGTTGAACACAGGGCACTCAGTGCAATAGGCGAGATGCTTTGTGTCAATTTTGAAAATTTTTATAAATTATCACAGATTGAATTTGGCTGCAAAATTTATGTTTCTAGAAAGATAAATGAGTTCAGAATAATATGGTTTTGATTTTGCACAATTTGTACAGCCCTATCTTGAGATATGGCTCAATTTGTACATAGAGGTCAGTAGACAATCTGCCAGAATGCATTTGGAAACATGGTAACTTTGAGGAATTATTAAAAATAATTCCGAATGATAAAATTGTAAAACTTGCTATTATGAATATGGAATTCGATCAAGATTCATATGGTTTTGGGATTCAAAATTTTGGATATCCCTATAATCAGTAATATAAATTTTAATGCACAAAGGTCAGAAAACCATCCTATCATATGGGTTAGAATTGGGCTGAACTTTGGAAAATTATGAGGAACAATATGGAATGAACTAGAAAATGGGCTTTATACTTCTGGATAGGGAATTAAGTCAGATCACATATAAAATTGACGGTGTATTAATCAGAATTTAATATTTTCTGTTATGAATAGAAAGGCATTGATAGGTTGGAAATTCTTATAAAGAATAATTCTACTTTAATGAGTAGGATTTCTAAGAATGCTTAGTGTATATGTATGTTTCGGAATTGAACTTGTATGACTCATCTTCTGCAGCTTCGAAGCTAAATAAACGAAATGGGAAAGGAGACGAATAAGGACATAATCATTGGTTCAAGGCCACAAAGTGTACGGTTTGAATGAAATAACACCGTACAAGTAAGGGGGAAGTGTGTGAGTTGTAGAGATATAGGGAATGCATGTTTTATTGAGATAAATTTTATGGAAATTTTGAGAACATGATTTGGTTTGAAACATGCATGAATTGTGGTTGAAAAGCAGGTTCTATATACTATAATCTCGATGCAGGAGGTTAAAATCCGCAACTGTTATGCTGCCGAAATTTACCAAAATTATTCTAAAATATTATAAATATTTTAGATGCTTGAAATTAGGTCTAAGAACATAATCGAAGACCATTTACACAAATTTTTCCATAAAGTGAAAATTATGAGAAAATTATTTAATTTGAATATTCATGTTTTAATATTTTGATTTAGTGAGAAATTATTTATGATTTATAAAATATTAAATATTCAAAATGAATATTTATTTATTTATTTTCTCACTATATACAGGGATATCAGCCGACTAGTTTAATGTGTTGGAAAGGAAAATAAATACCTTTTGGAAATAATGATTTAAATAAATGAATTGACTTGTAGTGACTTGGAGCGGTGTAGGAACTCGAATCTTTAAATTTGGAAGACCAAGGAAGATGATTTCTAAGCATTGAGGTAAGTAGGTTAAATAAACCATACTAGTATCATCTTGTAAGAGATGAAAGAAATCTTTATTCGATAATTATCTAATTTTATATCAAGTTTGGTGAAATACGATGGAAAAGACTACGAGGGTAAGTCTAGGTAAGATACAAGTTGACTTGATGTGTTTGTTAATAGTTTTCGAATAAATTGTAATTTATACGTGGTGTGTTATAACTTGTTATACTCAATGAGAATGCAAACTGGTATAAAATGTAGGTGCCTGTATCATGAGAAATGTATGTGATTTAATTAAGTTGCACCTAGTAAGCATGCCAATACAATTGTTATACTTTGAAATGTATATACGAACTAGTGTACAAAATGTATACAGCCTACGATGTTTAACTCATGGACCTCGAATACCACCTAGTTATATTTATCGAAAACTAGGATAATGGAATCGCATGATAACTGAAGTGCTTATGTGACTCGGGGAATTGAATGATTTTAGAGCTTTATCTCTAGAAAGCATGCGCCATAGAGGCCAATCCGAGCAAAACTCATTTCTTTGTACCGTGTGAGCCACCTCTAGAGAACTCAAAGGAACTACGTGCTACACAGATTCTTCGGAACTGTGGGAGCCACCTCTAGAGTCCTTTGAGAGCTAAGTGCTACACGAGTTCCGATGAACCATTAGAAAGCACGCGCCATGGAGGCAAATCCGAGTAAAACTCATTCCTTTGTACCGTGTGAGCCACCTCTAGAGAACTCAAAGGAACTACGTGCTACACAGATTCTTCGGAACTGTGGGAGCCACCTCTAGAGTCCTTTGAGAGCTAAGTGCTACACGAGTTTCGATGAACCATTAGAAAGCATGCGCCATAGAGGCTAATCCGAGTAAGACTCATTCCTTTGTACCGTGTAAGCCACCTCTAGAGAACTCAAAGGAACTATAGCTACACAGATTCTTCGAAACTGTGGGAGCCACCTCTAGAGTCCTTTGAGAGCTAAGTGCTACACGAGTTTCGAATAACCATTAGAAAGCATGCGCCATAGAGGCCAATCCGAGTAAAACTCATTCCTTTGTACCGTGTGAGCCACCTCTAGAGAACTCAAAAGAACTACGTGCTACACAGATTCTTCGGAACTGTAGGAGCCACCTCTAAAGTCCTTTGAGAGCTAAGCGCTACACGAGTTCCGATGAACCATTAGAAAGCATGAGCCATAGAGGCCAATTCGAGTAAAAACTCAATCTTTTGTACCGTGTGAGCCGCCTCTAGAGAACTCAAAGGACCTACGTGCTACATAGATTCTTCGGAACTGTGGGAGCGACCTCTAGAATGCTTTGAGAGCTAAGTGCTGCACATGTACTGATGAATCATGGGAGATCATACGCCAATGAGACAATGGATAAAATGATTGTGACTTGTGATGTTGTAACTATCATTAGATAAGATGGATATTATACATACGACAGTGAATTGGAATAGTTATCGAACTTTACTTATATTATGCTATAGCATCATGTGCTATTTGAAATGGTTAGTTACATTATGCTTAACCATATCGATGAAAGTAATGAAAAAGATGAGTCTGTATGAGTTAAATGTATGAAGAAAAGTTGAATGAGCCCATACAATCTGTTGTAAATTATATGTGAGTAGCTAATCATGGCAAAGTGCATACATGATATTTTTATGGTACATGCATGTATAATCATATTTTACGACATGAGCCTAGTTTGTATTTATTTAAGCTACTTACTGAGCCGTGGATTTGCTCATCCCCTTAAATTTAACATCTACAGATCATAGGGGTTGATATCCAGCTCAGGCTTCATATAGGCTCTCTTGGGAACTGTACCTCGCTATGGTACTCGTCTACGTTCTCCGAGCCTTGCTTATGTGCTTTTGAGGTATACAATGGTATATCATTTTGATAATTATGCAAACTTTATTTTCACAGTACTAGGAAGTAAATGGGATGTAACTTTGGATCGCACTAGATTATTATATAGGTTAGTGTGGTTATCGAGTATGATCCAGGATAAGATTATGTTTTGAAATACGTATAAACTGTAAACAAAAGAATGCGAAATTATTTGTGAGTTGGTAGATGCATGTTTGTGTAAATTGTGAAAATTAAAGCTGGTTGTATTGTGAAAGTTAGAAATGTATTTTTAATGCAGGTGATTTTACTGGGGAAATTGATAAAATACAAGGGAGATGTTTTCGACCCATTTTTTTGGGATAAGTGAATATGAGGCTAAAATAGTTAAATTCACCTTGAGATTTATAATATAGCCAGAGAAATAATATTATTAAGGCAAGATTTAGTTTAGTTACTACATTAACACCGAATACAAACCATAAATAGAAAAAGAAAAATTTGGTTCGTAATTTTTCAAAAGCAATAAGGTAAGTGTTAAGTGGACGTCATTGGCCTTCGGGTCGTGACATGGTACTTTTCAAGTACTCGAGCCTTACACTCATGTTACCATTTGGACAATTGAGGCTCGAACCCTGGTACTTTTCAAGTACCCAAGCCATACACTCATGTTACCATTTGGACAAATATTACCATTTGGACAATTTGTCCAAATGGTAACATGAGTGTAAAGCTCGAGTACTTAAAGAGTACCAGGGTTTGAGTCTCAGAAACTTGCTCAAGGGAATTATCCTGAGTTCTTCAGGACCTTTAAGACAAAGCCGTGAGGTGGGTGACCGCCAAAGTGGACAAAACATAAATGGGTGTGGGCGATCGCTAACCTCACGTGTAAGGGTAAACCTGGGGTGAAGGCGCCTAGGGGATGCTTGTTTATGGCCTGGTGAGATGGGCGAGGCTCTTACAGTAATATTCATATCAAAAACATAAAAATTACCCTTAATTACTTTTGAAGAGGTGTCTGCAGACTCCTTATCGATAGCGAAGACTTATCCTTGTGTCACACCTTTCTTCCCCTTCTCTGCTGCTGTGGCCTTACGTTGAGACTAGGTGGTCTTCTCAGGCTCTTCAGGCACCTTCTGACTAACCTTAGGACAATCTTTAATCTGGTGCCCCATCTGTCCATACCCCTAGCAAGCTCCGGTCACATAATGGCATGGTTGTGATCCGTGGAATCTCTCGTAATGCTCACATTTCCTCCATGTACTGTTCTATGAGTTAGCAGTACTGTCTACTGGAGAGTGTGATTTCTCATCCGATATCTTAATCCCTGTAGTCTTAGGAGTCCCTTGATCCCTCTTAGCCCTCCCAAATGGATACCTTTCTGACAAGCTTTTTTCTTCTGACTTCCGTTTCACCTTTTTTTTTTTTACCTTTACCTTTTCATCAAAAATCTGCCTAGTGCTCCTCACTACGTTGAGTTTCAAGATTAAACCTGCTAAAAACTGTAAACTTCAACTCATACTGATCTACTGATAGATTACCCTAAGTTAGATTTAGAAACTTTATCTTCAACATTTTCTGAGCAATGCGAGGAACATACTACTTATTAAATGCCTCTAGGAAAATGCCCCATGTAACCTCAGGATGTCTAGCCTCCAATATCATCTGAGTAGACTGCCACTAATGTTCTATATCGTCCACTAACAAATAGGTCACCATGCCCACTTTTTCTCTCTTAAAACAAGTCATATACTTGAACAGCTTGGTGACTACATTGACCTAATTTTCTACCATTAATGGGTCTCTATCTCCCCTAAATTTGCATAGGTCTAGCTTCTTAAATTCTTTCAGTAAACTCACATTGCAATAGCTGTGGGACCCTGCCTCTTAGGAACTAGAGCTGGTTGTGGAGGCTCTGACTGGGCTGGTGGGGGTGGTACCAAGTTGCTAGAGGTGCGAGTACCATAGGTGGAGCCGATGGTGCGTTCATGGCCACATTTGGGAAGTTAGCCATAAACTTATTAAATAATCTAGTCATAGTCTCCAGATTCGGTTCAACTCTCAATCGTCGAGTATTAGGACTATCTGGAGGAGACAGAGGAAAATTAGGTTCAAGAGGCATCTCCTCCTATCTCTGTTGAGCGCCCTTTCTACAATGACTCATTCTGTCAACACCATAAAAAAAATCAACAGTTTTAGTATAACTTTAAATAGTTATACCATGTATGAATATTCATACGTGTACAGTACGTGGGGATGTAAGCTATTTCTAACCTAATGACATCAACAAACATCATACTAACCTTGCTCTGTTACCAACTTTGTAACGTTCGATTCTTATCAAAATACGAGCTAACGTTTCTTTTTGTATCAATTTGGTTAGGCCGTTTGTCGTGTCATTAGTCTTTCATTCTTACATTTCATTCACTTTAGGATTATTTCGCTATCAACATAATATTTCATTCCCCTAAAAAACTGTAATAACATTAACATTATCAATACAGGATCCAGTTCAACATTCTATTTACTGTACACGACATTTATCCTTATTAGTTTACAGCCCCACTACATTTAACTTATAATCCAGTATTGTACAAAATATGAAATACATTAAAATAATATACCTTCAGGGGTTCTCAAGTGCGCCTCGAAAGGATTACTGTATTCCCAAAAATGTAGACTCCTCTATAAGCCAGCGAAAATCACTGCAAATAGTCTGGGAGGAAAAGAGGGGGTGAGTTTACACTTAGTAAGAGAATATATATAAAAGCGTGATACTACACAACTACGATGCAAGATCCCTACTTGGCTCTACAATGACATACAACAGTCAGTATCTATACAAGCTTTTCAAATAAGGAATTTCTATAGCCGGTTTAGATGCCCAGGTTAAGTATATGTTGGCTCTATAACTAAACCGAGAGGGGGGAGAATCAGTTTTTGCTACTCTTAAGTTCGTTTTTCGGTTCTTCTAAATTCACTAGCCTATATTGAATTTTCTGAGTTCTCTAGGCTACACAAGCATGCAATTCAAGTTCAATTCAACAATCACAATATAAATGCAAATAAGTCAAGAGAGAAGGGAAAGAGAAATGTACACAATCAATTTATAGAAGTTTGGCAACCTTGCCTACGTCCTCTACCATGAGACACTCCCAAGGATTTTCTCCAAATCCACTAGCTTGAATTTGTTACACTTTTTTCTTAGGCTGCAACAGTCCACAGTACGATAAATAACATATTTTACAAATAATTTTTTGGTCGGGCTGTCTGTGATGCTTTTAACACTTGCACAATACAGTAATAAATGATAAATATTTATTTATTTAATTAATTCGGAATATAAAATTTTTACAATATTCCGTATAGTGTACATCCCCTTTTCTATTTTGTCATAAAGTAGTACTATATACATGTGTCTGAATATATAGGAGAAGTGAGGGTACCTTTAAAATTCAATGCACTTTGCCCCAGTGTGCTTACTTGCAGCTCTATTTATCCGAGAAAGGCCTCAAAATAACCTTGCAATTAATCTGGGAAGTTGAAAGATAAGGGGGTGAGCGAACCACGTACTCAGTAAAGGAGTCGTATGCTGTTTGATACAATGAAATCTATATGCTGGAAAATATTTATTTTTCCATAAATCTAAATGGAATAAATCATTTAATTTCCACTACTTCAGTAACAGTTCAAAACACGTAACAGTTTCAGTGATCAAACAGTATAGTGAACTGTAGATATAAAACTATAGAAACAGTAATCAGTCGCTTTCAGTATAGTAGTTTGTAAATATCCAAAATCGTTGGATAAATAGTTCAATAATTATTTCTATATTAGAAATAATTTTCATAATATCCTTTTTCAATCAACAGTGGCTGTCAATACAGTTCAGTAAACAGTAATCAGTACGATACAGTTCAGTAAACAGTATTTCTCAGTACAGTACAGTTCAGTAAACAGTATTTCCCAATGCAGTATAGTTCAGTAAAACAGTATTTCCCAATGCAGTATAGTTCAGTAAAACAGTATTTCGGTATGGTTCAGTTTAATAAACAGTATTTAGTATGGTCTAGTTCAATAAACAGTATTCACAATGCAGTACAGTAAAACAAGATTCAGTAAATCCCTTCAGTAAACAGAAATCAGTAAGTTGAGACTAGGCATCACCCTACATCATATCATGCTATCATCGTCCACTAAGGGACACAGTAACAGTATATAGTGAGATCTATGGCCATGATTTATAGGGGATCCTCGGTGTACACTTGCCAGGTGACATTCGGGACTGCTGATGACTGGCAGGTCAATCAGCCACGTGACAGTAACAGTGATAGTAATAGTAGTAAGCATGAATCTCGGGGCCTAAGTCCCAAAACAGTATAAAAACCGTACCACAGCCTTTATGGATCTTATTCAAAATAATTTGAAATATTTCATGTTTATCCATAAGGCTCTCACATTTTCATATATCATCACTTTTATGAAATTTATAAAATAAATAATATCAGTATTTAGTTCCATAAAGGTGGAAAATCATTTCTTTGCCCATAAAAATACCTTTAAGGAAATCCCATGAATTAAATCGTTTATTTAAGTAATTATTTCCAAAAAGATATTTATTTCTCATTTCCACATATCGTAAATTAGTCTGTAAATATTTATGTATTAAGTGAGAACACAATAAATATACATTTTGAATATTTAATATCATATAAAACATAATTAATTTCTCACTTTAATGAAAATATAAAACATGAATATTTAATTTTATAACTTTCTCATAATTTCCAATTTATGGAAAATTTGTGGAAATTATATTCAAAATTTCCCATTTAAATCATTTCATGCATCTAAAATATTTTATAATATTTTAGAATACTTTTGGAACCGACAACATAATGGTTGCGGATTCCTAACCTCCTGCACACAATTCACAGTATATAAACCAGCTTATCAACCACAATTTTGCATGTTTTCAAACCAAATCATGCTTCCAATATTCTCATAAAATTTAGCTCAAGAAAACATATAATTCATTATATCACTACAACTCACACACTTCCCCCTTACTTGTCTTACAAAGCCGAGCTTCCCGGTTACGTTTACCGAAACTCGTAACTCCCGATTGCAAAATAATTTTATCAACAATTATCAATATTTTTCCTCTTAATTTTGAGCCACTAACTTTCATAAAATGCAGCCACTAATGTCATAACATAAGCACAACCAGTATAAATTATACTGGTGCTAAAACCCAACTTTTCATATTAGCTTTTTTTGGGTTCTAATTTCACTAATATTTCTCTTTCCATTTCTATAATTATTACCTACTATTAACCCTAAAGTTTAGCATTAATTCATGCCTAAACCAAGTCATGGCCGAAACCCTCTTATGGCCATTTCTTTGATTTTAAATCCTTTTCTTCAATTTATTGTTTCCAATTGTCAAATGCTTGTCCCCGTGAGCCTTTCATATATTTTTCCTGCATGAACAATTAGTTTCCCTACTCTCCCATGCCAAACTGAACCCTCCTCTTCCATAACCAAATTTTGCTTCTTTCACCATCTCTCATTTCCAAGCTCTCTCTTCATTTTCTTTATATTCTAATAATCATTTCTTATCATCATCATACAAGTTCTAGCATGCTTTCTTGCTTGTTCTCAATCTAAATCAAGATCTCAATTTGTTCCATTCTGATATTCTAAAAGGATTTAATTTAAAACAAGGCTATATTCATGATTCCCATGTTAAGAAACATATAAATCCACCATTTTTTTCAAGGAAACCATAGAATCAATTTGGCTTACCTTGACCGAATTGCTCACTCTAAAACAGAACAAGTTTTCTGCTTATTCCTTTTTCACGTCAACCCCTATTATTGTTTCTAAGCTAGTCCAAGGTAAGGATGAAAGGTTGATAGGAAAGGTTAAGTGTTTAGGTGTCCAAAGTATAAGATTTTGCTGAATTTTCCTTAGAAGAACTGAAGCAAACAGAACTCAAGACAAAACACCAAACTGATTCTGGTAGACAGTAGAGGAAAATCGGTGAGTAGAGATGAAATTGCTGAAGTTTTGTTCTCTTTATTCTCCTATTTATTCAATATGACCAATAGGAAGTTGCCACTTAGCTTCTTATCTCTTTTCCCTCATCATTTTATGTCTTAACATGCATTAATTGTTAAAGAAAAATTACAACAAAGGAACGGTGTTGAAGGTTTCTTGGCTATTCGGTTTTGACCATGTTTGCCTCTTCTTTTTGTAATTTTCATCCAATAAAAATTATTCACATGTTAAATTATAACTTCTCTTCTCTTTTTATAATATTTATATTGCCTTTCATTCTATAGGATTATGGCTGAATTTCTTTAAAACTCCAGCTAGACAATTGGTACCATGGCAGCAAGCAAAATAACGTGCTGTCCCAATTCTTTGGCTGCACGTTTTTGCTTCATTTTTACTTCTTTGATATATTTTTCAGCCAATAAAATTCAATCATATATCTACTTAAAAATCCTCTTCATCTAATATTATTTATCTAATTTTTTTCACTATAAAAATTGCAACAACCTTAGCATTTTGCCGTGTATCATAATGCAAGCAAAATATTTGCATGGTTTGCATTATGCTTCACGGTTTGCACTTTGCTTTCATCTCTTTTGTATATTCCACCAAGGAAAATTTAATCACTTGTCCAATATATAATTTTCCTCTCTTATAATTCATTTATTTTTATTTTATGCCATGAAAATAATACTTCCCTTCAAAAATTTCAGATTTCTTTTCTTCCTTCATTCTATACTTTTAATTCAGCATTCAATATTTGTTTCAACTCTTATACACCATATTATAAATTATAATTCCAATAATTCCATAATTTAAAGTGAAAATTCATATTCCTTATTTATTTATTTCCACTAAATAATTTATTTCCACTATCAATCATTTACAAATATGGTGTCCAGTATTGTAAAATCGGGTCTCACATTTTCTCCCCACCTTAAGAAATTTGGTCCTCCAAATTTCACCCAGACCTATCACTGAAAGAGCTCTAGACACCTCTCACGCATAAGGCTTTCTAACTCCCAAGTAGCCTTCTCTTTAGTGTGATATTGCCAGAGCACCTTAACCAAAGGAATAGTCTTAGATCGCAGTACTTTATCCTTCCTATCCAAGATTCGTACTGGTCTCTCAACATAAGTCATATCCTCTCTGATCTCCAGTGGCTCGTGTCGAATTACGTGAGAAGGATCTGGATGGTACTTTCTCAACTTCGAGACGTGGAATACATTATGCACTCCTAACAGCTCTAGTAGTAGTGCTAACCGATATGCCACATCTCCCACGCGATCTAAGATCTCAAAATGTCCAATGTATTGGGGACTCAACTTTCCTCTCTTCCCGAATCTCATTATGCCTTTAGAGGGTGAGACCTTCAAAATATATTATCACCCGTAATCTCGGGAATCTGCTCAACCATATAAGGAGCTAAGAACTTACGGTCTCCCACTTTTTTCCCATGCTATCGTGGATCGATATCGTCTGCCATATATAATTTCGTAAGTTGCCATGCTGATAGTCACCTATTAGCTATTATTATAAGTAAACTCAGTCAGGGTAAATGATCGTCCCAAGAGCCTCTAAAATCAAGTGCATACGCTCACCACATATCCTTGAGCGTTTGTATCGTACGCTCGGACTGTCCATTAATCTGCGGATGAAACGCGGTGTTAAAACTCAGTTGGGATCCCACGGCCTCCTAAACTCTCTCTCAAAAAAATGAGATGCGAAGCGGGACTCCCTGTCAGGTATGATGCTCGTTGGAACACCATGTAACCTCACTATCTCCCTGACATATAAATTGGCTAAGGTTCTAATTGGATTCGTAGACTTAATAGCCAAAATAAGAAGACTTAGTCAATTTATCCACAATTATCTAGATAGCATCATATCTTTTGTGGGTTTTTCGAATTTCACTTAATTTAGGAAGTACCACCGATATAGGTATTTTTCTTCCTTATAAAGTTTCTAACTTTCAGTTAATCTTTTCTTCTAGATAATACTGCCAACATACTTTTAAAATCAGAGTTTCCTCTTTCACAATCAATTTATACTCCCTGAAATTCTTTATCACTTTTGGGAGTTAACAATTTTCACTTCTTTTCATACAATAATTAATTCACACTACTATCACTAATTATCTCATTTGGTGCCAAGTCGATAATAATTTGGTGACAATCATTTAAACAATTTTAATCAATCGTATGTAATTGTCCCAATAGCTTTTTAAATCCAGTGCACCCTTTCTCAATATATCATTAAGTGTCTACACAATGCGCTCGGATATTTACATCGATAAGAAGCGGTGCTGATAGTAAATTTGGAATCCCAAAGCCTTTTGCTATTCTTTTAAAAGCATATGGCAAGTCAGGGATCTATATCACATGTACTCGCTTACTGGAACTTCACATACATTCTCATCGTTTCACCGATATATATCGACTAGGGCACTCAAGAGATCAAGAACTTGATAATGTAGAAGTGAATCAATTTAGTCAATGAATCTATAGTCACTTCTATGACATCATGGTTCTTTCGGACTCTTTATTATCCCACAATAATCAATTTCACATTAATTTAGTTAAGGTTGCACTTCACTTGCAAACCTTAATATTAACCCTCACTTACAATGAATAAGGTATTAGGTAATAATTTTCCTCGATATCTCTTTTCATATAGAGTTATCATTACATCCCTCATTCTCATGGTACATGTAATATCACTTAATAATATAATGTACCTGAGGAAGTAATCTTTATCCATTTACATGACTAGTAGTACTTCATGTATTTACTCCTCTAAGTATAACTAATTTCATCTGTTAAGTCTGGCTTGATTCTTAAATCTAGCCATAACCATCTGATAGTTAGAGGAAATCACATTCAATCTTACATTTGGGAACTATCTCATAATTCGTGTTCCCTTATCATCATGTAACTTATCTTTTAATACATTTTCATCCTTTCACATTTATCACTTCAATTGCTTTTCCAAATGGTATAGTTGTGACACCCGAATTTATTATACTGTACACCATAATCGTAAATTATTTTGATTGGAGATGTATGTAAAAAGGGATGAAGAATAAGTCAATGCGCAGTAGAAAATTGCTACTACATGCCACTTCTGATTTGAGAGAAAATAGACTGTGTTGGACGAAATGAGAAGAGAGAAATGTTAAGTCAATATGAGATGTGTTTTAATTGGACGAGGAATAAGACAAAGGTGCAAATAAGTCAAGAAAAACGGGATGGAAAAAATCACTGCACGCCGTTCTTGTTGGCTGTGGTTTTCTTCGTCATTTAATGGGAGCAGAAAAATGTGCACCCCGCCACTTACCTTTCGACTGCTATTTTCTTCACCATTTAATAAACCACCAGACAACATAATGAAGAAGAAAATCATAAAAAGCTACAAGGCTTTGATGATGGAATATATATATCTTACTAAGTGAAACCAAGAACTCTAGCATATTTCCTCTTCATGCCCGACGCTGTTGCTGTTAAATTCTGCTTTGTTTTGCCGTCTATCTCACGTTTAATTTGCAAGATTTCACCTTCTTGCTATCAGATCACTTAACACTCCTTTATACATCTTTCCTTCACCCTCAAACCATCCAAGAAACCAAGAAATAAAGGATTAACGAGGGAGGAAACAACAACAACTTTGAGCTGTGCTAGTTTGTTTAAACAAAGGTAAAGGAATTTCCAGCCAACGTTGTATGTATTTAATCCTTGGTTTATAATGATGATATGCTAAGTAGGAGATGTGTAGGTATATTACTTGGCATGAAAGTATGTAGCAAGTTAACATGGCTGAATTTCTTACTGGTTGGGGACGTTAATGGCTGAACATAAACTGCTGTGTTATGCATATGTAACGTGAGTAGATGAAACACGATGGGTGAACATGATTATCCAACTGCTCGCCAGAAATTAGGATACTCTCCTAAAGGAAGAGGCGAGCTTAATGAAATGCATGAATCAACGATATACATGTTCGCCAACTTTTTGAAAAATCAGAATGATCGCCTGAATGGGCGGGGGCTTATGATCGCCCAAAATGTATGGACTTGATGATGGCCATAAGAGCGAGAATAGGTGAGGGCATAGGATCGCCTAAATGGACCGAGGTATGATTGCCCAAAAGGGTGAGAATGGCGACTATTGTGATCGCCCATATGGAACGTTAGTGATCGCCAATGAGGCGAGTAGGAAATAAAGAACTTGCCAAGTTGAAAGTACTTGTCCAAGTAGGCGAGGATCTCACTTTAGAGTTATAAAGTAAGAGCGAATGGCATGAAGAATAGGCATTTTAGTTGTGGGACTTACTTATAGTTTGATATGAATCATAGCTTAAAGATACAAGGATAATTGAGCTAATGAGTTGATACAATTATTTTGCAGCTGAGAAGTACGATTTTGGTAGACGTAACCGGGAAGCACGGTTTCGTAAGACCAGGTAAGGGAGATGTGTGTCAAGTGAATGCATGTTTTGTGGAGTTAAATTTTATGGAAATATTGAGAAAATGATTTGGTTTGAAACATGCATTGGTTTGATAAACTATTTTCACAGACCATGATTTGTAAAGCCGACCCTTATGTTGTTTCTGTGCGAGCCAACGAAAGGCGACCCTTGTTTTAATTAAATCCGGGGCGAGCCAAAGAAAGGCGACCATTGTTTTAATTAAATCTGGGCGAGCCAAAGAAAGGCGACCCATGTTTTAATAAAAATCCGGGTGAGCCAAAGATATGCGACCTCTTTTGTGATATTTCGAGCGAGCCAAAAGTGGGTGACCCCTTGGTTTTGAAAGACTAGTGTTTATGGGCGATCCCTAATAATCTTATGAGCGACCCCGAACTATTGAGTTATATTTCAGCCTTCGGGCGAATATTTTTATGGGCGAGCTGACCATGGGCGAGCCGACTATGGGCGAGCCAGTTTAACTCATGTTTTTCTCACACGTAAATTAGTGAGATTACGAGCTGTTTTTACTATGTTTTGTATACTGAAAATATAATACCTTTTTGGAAAAAAATCATTTTGAGAAAATGATGAAATATGGGAAATATTCCTTAAAGGTTCTTCATGAGATATAAAGTGATTTTGAGACTTTAGGCCCCGAGTTTCATGCATTACTATTCATCGAGGGAATTTTCCCGCCAAGTCATCAGAGGTCTCGAGGTCGCCTGGCAAGTGTACCCGAGGACCACTTATAAATTGTGGCCATAGATCTACTGTATCCCTGTAGGGATGATTACTATGTTCTTTCAGGAACGATGCGTTCCTTTGGGAACGATGATAGCATGATTTAATTGTATGGTGATGCCTAGTCTCAACTTATTGATTTCTATTTACTGAAAAGATTTATTGAATCTTGTTTACTGTTTACTATACTATTTTGTAAACTGTTTAGCCAGTGATTTGAATATTAAAGACTGTTTACTATATCCACTGTTTTCCTACTGGGTATGTTGTTAGGGAAAATAAACGTTCTGTGGGATATAGTTTTTATTTTATAAAGCAGCATACACCTTCCTTACTGAGCACGTCGTCGCTCACCCCTGATTTTCCACTCCACAGGTTGTTGATCTTGTATTAAGAGAATTACCTTCCAGATTATCGACTGCTAGAGTCAGCAGATTTTCGATATCGAAGGTATATGACTTTCTTTTATATATTCAGTGAATTTGTACAGTACTACTTTGAGTAGAAGGGAATGTATATATATATATATATCTTAAAGAAATAATGTAACAATGCATACTTCCATATTAGTACGATGAAGAAGAGTACTAATTTTACTAAAGTGATTAACGGATGGTTAAGCACACAGATATCCCAACCGGTGTAAATGAGTGATTTATAAGAAAATATTATGTTATATTGTGAATTTGAGATGTTACATATTTAATGGTATCAGAGCAGGGTTGGTCAGATGTCTAGTGATGCTTAAAACGAAAAGTAAATAGTAAACATTTCTTGTAGTACTGTATAATCTGAATATATAATTGATATACTAATGATAAGTGAAATAAATGATCCCTGTGGTACAGATATGAGTGGAAGAAGGGTGACACGCTCAGTTAGAGGTAGAGGCCGAGGTAGGGCAGCACAGATTCCAGAGCCGCAGACACCGAAACCCACCCCAAGACCTGCACGACCCTACAGCCAGAGAGCACTGATACTCGTGTGAGCCGAGTAGAGAGGTTAGTAGCCGATTTCATGGCTATGTATAGGTGGATAGAGCCTCGGATAAGGTAGAGAGGGAGAGAGCAGCAGCTCCCGCAGCTCCAGTAGTGCAGCCAGCACCGCCACAGCCGGCACCAGTTGTACCTGAGCCTCAGCCTATTCCACCACCAGCACCTCAGCCACAGGTAGCTCCACCACAGCCATTGATTTAGCCGCCTAAAGATGTGGAGTCGTATTGTGATGTCACTTTGGTACGATCATTTAAGAAGTTGGATCCACTTAAGTTTAAAGGTGCTAGGGATCCGTTGGCGGCAAAGCAATGGGTTGTTGCTATAGAGAAGCTATTAAGGATTATGAGGTGTACGGAGACTGAGAAGGCAGGTCTAGTAGTGTTCCAGTTGACAGATATGCAGAGCACTGGTGGAAGGCTACTCAGATAGTATTGTTCTCCCAGCATCAGGATATTACTTGGGAGATTTTTGTAGATGCCTTTAGACGAAGGTATATCCCTAACACTGCCTAGCAGAAACTACAACAAGAGTTTATGGATTTAACTCAGGGAAGTATGACAGTGGACGAGTATGAGGCTAAGTTTACCACCTTAAGCCGATTTGATTCACACACTACAAAAAAACATAGCATTAAAGACGGAATTTGTGGCAGAATTTTCGTCTCAAATTTTCTAATTCCGTCACTAATAACAATTAGCAATAGATTTGAGACGGAATATTCCGTCTCAAATTCCGTATGCAAATTTAAAGTAGCTAAAAGTCTCTCCGTCACAAAGTCATTTTTTCCATTGCAAATTGGTTGCAAATTTGAGATGGATATTTGCGACCAAAATCCGTCTCTGAATCTATTTTTTCCGTCAAAAAAAATATAACAAAACAAAAAAATATTTTTACTTTTTGCAACGGATTTTATGACTAATTTTCCGTCACAAATCTTTGTGACAGAAATTCCGATGCATTTTCCGTCACAAATTGTGACAAAAATTCCGTCTTTAAAACTATTTTCTGTCACAATAAAAATTTGTTCAAAATAAAAAAATTCAAATTTTTAATGTTTGTGACGGAATTTCGATAAGAAATTCCATCTCAAATACGTACCTTTATGAAATTTGTAACTGAAAATTCTATCTTTAAATCAATTTTTCCGTCACAACAAGTATATTGTTAAAAACAATATAAAAACTTAAAATTATATTTTGTGACGAAAAATCCGTAACAAATTCCATTACAAAGCTATGACAAAAAAATCAATATTTAAATTATTATTTCATAGCTATTTAAATTGTTGAATTTCATTAAAAAAACGATTAATTTTGTAAACTAAAATCTATTTTCCATCTAAGTACACCTAAAATTGAATCCAATTAATTTACAATATAGTCTAAAAAAAATCTACACATTTAATATATATAATCAAACAAAAACCTTAAATATACATCTAATATCCACAAAATATGTACCAATATCCATAAACATTATGTTCAACTCAAAAATATATACTATGTTCAAATACAAAAGTATAAAGATAAAATCGTATGTAGTGTTTCCTGAAGACGGTCTTTGCTTCACAAAGTGAACACCTAAAACAATATAAATTTTTTTTGTTAAATACAATTTAACAAAAATCCATACAATTAATATATACTAGAAAATGCATGTCCGATGCAACCGACTCATACACAAAAATGATCATTTTAGCATCAAATTGATCATTTAATCACAGTTTATATATTTATCTATACATTTATACCTCATCACACTTTGCCAGCAAATCAAACTTCATATTTATCACTTACAGTGCATCAAAGTTGGCTATACTTTATTTTCGCAAAGAAAAAAAAAACTTAAAATGTTTACCTCAAAAAAAAAAAAGAAGACAAGAAGAACAACCCCTCATCACTCAAATATCTCGTTCGAGGTAAGCTTGAAGTAGATCAAACAAAATAAATTACTTTAAATAATTAGTTCCTAAAACACGAATTTAATAACCCCGATTGCTAAAATGTTGAAATTTTGGCCATAGGTATTGGAAAAAACTGTCCTTGGATATTTCAAATATTGCTCCAATAACAAAAATGATATCCTCGAGGTTTGATATACAATGATAAGTGGAGATGTTAACATACAGAATATTTAGCAATATAAATTTCACACATAAAATCAACAAAATGACTGCACATGAGCTTAGTAGCTATGTGGCTTGTCACAAAATGAAGAAAAAAAACTCATAAGCAAAATTTCAACTTGATGCATCTTTCATTTTTTTAATCAGCAACCATTTTATTATCTTAATCAATAAAACTCCAACTTGCGACCCCCAAATCAAAAGACAAATTAATAATAAAAAATTTACTTACATGCTTTGTAAATAAATTCACAACATAAACAAAAATTAAACTCTTTTTACAACCAATTAAGGTAATATTAAAAGAAACAAAAAATGAAATGAGATGAAGAATACCTAAATTTTGTTCTGTCATTAACACTGATAATACAGTACATAGAATTTGCAACGACTTATTATCTTCACATTGCCACGTGATTATAAACACCTTCCCATAACTAGATACCAAACTTTCTACTATCAATTGCAAAGAGAAAAGAGCAAAAAGTCAACAAATTAATCCATGCAAGTTTATTATTTAATAGCACAAATAATAATAATAATAATAATAATAATAATAATAATAATAATAATAATAATAATAATAATAATAATAATAATAATAATAATCATATTGTTAAAATAAATTATTTTTATTTTAATTATTACATATTATTAAAAAAAATTAAGAACAAAATTTGCACCAGCAGCAGCTGCTGCTGAAGAGCATCAGCTGGACAGCAGCTGCTGCACCAGCAACTGCTGCTATTGGTAGCTATTGGAGCAACAGTAGCTGATACTACAGGGCAGTTGCTGTCCAAGCAACAGCAGCAGCAACAGCTGTGATAACCGCAAATTTTTCAATTATTGAAAATTAATATTGAAGAAAATAGATAAGAGGAAATAAATAAATTAAAGTAAACAAATAAAATTTATTTACGAGATGGGAATATCGTTGAAATTCTCGAAATTGATGAAGTGAAGAAGTGGAGAAAATTAATTTGGATAAAATTGAGGAAATTTAATTTGGATAAATGGAAATCCAAATTAAATAAGAAATAAAAAGGAAAATTAAATTGGAAATAAGGATAAGGTTGAAATTATGGAAAATAATGAAGAGAGAAAATTTAATTTGGATAAATTGAAAATCCAAATGTAAATAAGAAATAAGAATAGAGAAATATAATTTGGATAATAAGAAATCCAAATTATAATAAATACAAAGGTGAGTATTTATATATATTTATATAATTTGATTATATAAATACATTTTTAAATATATTTTATATGTTTTACATATTTACATATGTATATATATATATATGAAAAATAGTATATATATGATAGATAGATATATACTATTTTTATCATGAAATAAATACATATGTAATTATGTATATATATAAAAATATATATATGATTTTAAGATAAAGTGTATAGATATATATTGTTAATATAAAAAGATATATATATCTATATATAATACAAAAATATGTATTTATATACATATTATCAAATTATATACATATAATTAAAAAAAACAAGAAACAGAAACGGGAAAATGGAATCCCGTTTCTGTAGAAAAACAGGGGAGAAGCCGACCCCGTCGGCGGTGCCGGAGGAGAAAGGGAGAGAAGGGAGAAAGAGCCGTCGCCGGCAAAGGAGGAGGAGAAGGAGTCGACAGGCGCCGGGAAGGAAAATCGGAAGGAAAACAGAAGCGGAAACGCGACGGAGGCCGGGAAGAAAAAGAAAATGGATCTGGCGGTGCCTGTCACGACCCGAAGGCCGTGACGTATACTTAACACTCAGACTTTATTTCCCATTTATCAATTTTACGAACTAACTTTTTCTTTTCACTTTGGGTTTGTATTCGGTGTCAGTGTCCTCTCTCAACTACTTTCGTATTCTTCATTTGATTTACATTCATCGTTTAATTTACCATTTCTTATAACCATTTCACTTACTTAATACTCTCATTTAATACTAGACTAATAAAAGAAAAATGTCGAAAACTCCCCCTTATATAAAATCGACTTTCCCCAGCTCAATAACCTGCAATAAAACTCAACTATATTCAGCCGCATTTTACCAATCCATAGTTTCCAGTTTAATTCATTATATACTACATATACTTCCAAAATCATCACATGTTTATGTATGGCAGTTTATAACTCATAATTGGCTAATTTTACTTCTCGGATCATCAACGACATAAGCATGGCATTTCATAACTTATAGTCTTTACAATTCATTTCTCGGATCGCACTCGATAACCATAGATGGCTACAATAATCCAGAACGATCCTAAGTTACATCCCAAAAATATCTATAAGCATGTACTGTGCAATTTAAAATGTCATACATGGATACTAAAATAATCCTTTTTCATACCTCAAGAGCAACAGAAACAGCACTCGGAGGACTCAAACTAGTATCGCTACTTTAAGTCGTCCTCGAGGCCTTGCTCCAAAAACTCCAAGCGGGAGTCTAGCTTGTATGATCTGCGATGTTATTAATAAGGGGTGAGCAAAACCACGGCTCAGTAAGTAGCTTAAGTAAACAGATACTAGGCTCATGTCGGTCTATATGTACATAATGGCATGGTAGCAAATGACATAATATATATATGCATGACATTATATTTTATGCACTAGTGTACTCACATGAAACCTCAAATACTGAAACATTATAATCACAAACAGATTTTTGGTTACACTTACTTCGAGCAGAGAACGATACTAAAACTGATGATCAATCACTGTATGCACGAGGCCTAAAAGTACTGAAACTCATGCAAATATCAAAATAGAATTCTTATGTATTTTCTTCAAATCGATGACTTTACAGAAAACTGATAATTTATCCAAATTAGGCATAAAGCCTTAAATATTAAACTGAAACTGAAATCCATAACCGATACTGATAAATAAACTGAAACGAAAATCCAAAACGGATACTGATGATGTTAGGCATAAGCCTCAAACAATTGAAAACCGATACTGATAAAGTGTAGGCAAAGATCTCTGATAACTGATACTGATACTGATACTGATGTCCATCCTAGCTAGTGATGGATAAAACGTCACAAGGACGTGACCGTGTAGCACGTAGTTCCCTTAGGATTCTAGAGGTGGCTCCCACGGTAATATCTATGGCCATAGATTATGTTCCAGTCTCGCTGATCAGTCGAGAGCTGGAACTTGCCTGTTAAATTCTCAGACAAGCCTGATAATGCCTAGAGCTCGAAGCTCGTAAGGCACAGATACTGATACTGATACTGATAGTCTAGAGCACAAAGCTCAATAGACGGGTAATAGAACCTAGAGCAAGGCTCAATAGGCTCGAGTGACCCAAAGGTCAATGGATTTGCCCGCACTCGAAAACATATCGGAAAACAATTCTTTCGTGTAGCTCTTAACTTTCATAGATTTCAAAATACTGACAAGAAACGTTTTCGAGCTTTAAATATACAATATTTTTGGTTTATTTCAAAGTTGGCTCAAACCTGAAAAATATTCTGAGTTAAATAGCATGCAAGTCGTTATACATAGAAAGAACTCATGCATAAAATAGTTTGCATTAAAACATATTATATGTAAATGCATGTATGCATCCGTAAAAGTCTCTTTATGCATAATGCACTGCTACTAAGTATAATCCAATATGGACCATGCACACATGTACCTCTAGCACAACAACAATTTCGTATTAGGGTCTCAGAACTAACGTTTTTCATGTTATTTAACATGTGGCTTGGCTAGCTATAACATACAATACAGAAAAACGATATTTCAATTTCAGTCTGAGCATTCTTTTCAACTTTATACTTTAAACCTTTCTTTACGTCTTACCTTAGTAGCCCGATCGACGATATCTCGTCCTTTAATTCATAAGCTAACTTAATAAGTAAGGAAATTTAAATGTTCCTACGAAATGGTACTAGTAAAGCTTACTTAACTCACTTACCTTAAGACTTAGCAATTTATCGCCAACAAGCTTTAAGTTTGCACTCAATCTTCCACTTCAGTCGAAGCCACTGCAACCATTAAAATCACAACCTATATCATAATTGATTCCATGCTACAAGAGGTGTATCTTAAAGTCACTATTACTTAAGCCCCGCTTCTATGCCAAGAGCTAACAACTCATTAATCTAGAAATTCATACGTATGTATAAAAGGGTATGTGTATATACATTTGCTTTTGCATAAATCTATATATATATATATATATATATATATACATTAATCTTAACCAATGTACAGCTCTTCCCTCATGACAGTTTTCTCTTGGTTAAGGTTTCATCTTCCATTCACGGCAACAGTAGTACTTACACTTTCTTGCTTTCTTGCTTTCACACTTGATAAGCCTTTTTGTTTCTCCTTTATACACGGCAGCCACACTTTCTTTTCTATTTCATTTCCATATCCTGACAGCCTCGTTTATTGACTAAAATACTACCGTCCAATATCATCTTTTTACACTAAGTCCTTTCTATTTTTGGTTTTGGTTCCAGCCTATCTTATTTTATTTTATTTTTCTTGTTCGGTTCAAACAGCTTTCATATGCGTTTCGGCTTAGCTTCCAAACACATTTTATTCTTCTAAATTTTCATGGCTGCTCAAGCACTATTTATCTCTCATGTTCATCATTTCTTTTCTATAATACTGCCCTATATAATATAATTTAGACTGTTAAATTTATACTATTTTCTTTAATATTAATTTTTACTATTAAACAGTAGAAATTTGCGGTTTTCACAGGTTGTCACTACGCTCAAACCCTCTTCAACCGATTTTCACCACCATGTATTTGTTGACGTGTCTAATTCCTTAAATATTTTCATGGCTGTTTTCGGTTTTCCTGATCAGCTTGTTTTCCTCATGCAAATAATCTTATCAAAACACTATCTCCTTGTTTCTAACTCTCACAACCGAAACCCTAAGTTATGTATATTCTTATTTCAAATACAAGCTACAAGCTACTAATACATGATTACTACAGCCAAATTAAAGAACCAAAAGCTTAAAAATCACTGCTGCGAGACATTACCTGTACAGAGGAGAAGTCTGTCCACGTGCTTCCACTTTTGTTTGGAGGTTTTGAGCAGTGTTCTTTGAGGGTTTTGTAAGCTTGTGCTGTAAGGGTTTATTTTCTTCAAGAAATTTAAGTATTTTGCTGAAGCAAAAAATGAAAATTCTGCTTGGAGGGAGGCTGCACGATGCACCAAAACAGAGTAACAATTTTCGGTGATGATGGTTGAGGATGAAGATGACGTTGGACTACAGAAAAGAAGAGTGTGTTGGCTGGAATTTAGCAGCCTTTATTTAAGGCTCTTAATTACAACTTTATTTCTTGTCTCCTTCTCTTGACCAAGCTTTCTTCCTATTCTCTTTTCTTTCTCGTTTGAAACCCTTTACTGTAGCTTCATTCTTTTCCTTCTCTTTTTTTTAATCAGGTTTTCTTTTCTGTTTTGCCGTTTGGCATTTTTTTCCAAGACAAACCTGCTCCTCACGTGGGAGCAGGTGATGTCTTTGATTGGCTTCCTTAGGAAGCCAATCATATATTATTATTATATATATATATATATAATATATATTTTTTTTTAATATATATTACATATATATGTTATATATTTATTTCCTATTCAATATTTATATATACATGTACTTTTATATGTATATATATATATATAAATACTAATATATGTTTACCATTTCATATATATATACATACATATATTTTATACATTTTGCTATATTTTATTTCATTTTATTAGTATTATTTCTTGTATTATTTAATCACATTTCCATTCTAGTTTATATGCAAATATATATATTTTTCTTATATTGTATATTCATTTTTTTATTCATATATATACATATATCAATAATGTCCTTAATTTAAATTTATTTTCTTTATTAAATTAACGCATGTCTTGAACTTAATTATATAATTCTAATTTATGCTAGCACTCATCATTTATTGGTAATTGCTCCTAAGTAAAATATTCGTTTCCATTATTAAAGGAAATTACAAGTACAAACTAAATCTCAATTTCTTAACTTAGTTAATGTCTTCTATTTATCTACAAAAATAAGTACGAAATTGCAGCCTTCACAGTGCCGGCCAAACCAGCCACTCCACTACCACCGAAGCATCACCGGAGGGAGAGGAAGAGGATGGAGGCCACTGTTGGGGCAGAGGACGGCGGAGGAAGGCCGGCGAAGAGGCGGAAGACACCGAAGGAAAATCGACTTGATCCGCCGCCGAGCTGACGATCCAGGGCAAACGGAGGGCACCGGTAGCTTCGCCGTGCCGTCGGCCAGCTGAGGAGCCAGTGAACCGCCGGAGAACCGGCCTTCGGCGAGGAACCGGCGAGGAGG
The DNA here is from genome assembly GCA_031772115.1 of Heritiera littoralis. Taxonomy (NCBI): domain Eukaryota; kingdom Viridiplantae; phylum Streptophyta; class Magnoliopsida; order Malvales; family Malvaceae; genus Heritiera; species Heritiera littoralis. The sequence continues at coordinate 647,571 of JAPDPK010000037.1, read as the reverse complement.
GACACTGACCAGTCTGACGGGAAAGGAAAAGAAAAAGAAAAGAAAAGGAAAAGAAAAAGAAAAAGGAAAAGAAAGAAAGAAAAGAGGAAAAAGAAGAAAGAGAAAAAAAAAGAGAATTTTGGAAATTACGGGAAATCCCGAGAATTCGAAAACCCGAGAATTACGGGAATCGGTAAGAAATCCCGGAAAGTGATAAATTATTTAAATAATTTATTTATTTAAATAATTATGAAAAAATTCTAAAATTTAGAATTTTAATTCCAGAAAATTCTCTCGATGACCGAGCCGATGGAATCGGGCGAGGTGAACATGGGCGCGACAAACGAGGCGATCGCCGACCCGAAACAGGTAAGGGATGCATGTGCAGCACTGTAAGGATATTTAGTCTGCATGATTTAAATTATGAAATATTTTATAAATATATTTCATGAAAATATTGCGATGAATGATTGGTTGAAAAATTGTGGTGAAGTACCGGTTGAAATTATAAACTGTATTTTCGTGCAGGAGGCTAGCCAATCAGCAACCGTTATACTGCCGAAAAATTATCGAAAATTATCGAAAAATTCTAGAAAATTTCATAAAATCATAGTAAATGATTTTATTTCACGAGAAAGGATTTTCAACCACGAAAATCGAGAAAATGAGTATTTTCCATAAAAACATGAATAAAATGAGAGTGATTTTAAAATATTCATGTTTTCGAGAATGGTGATAATGAAATCACCGAAAATTCTCTTGATATGTAAATTTCACGTAATACGAGATGGAAAATGAAAGGAAATAAAGTGAATATTTTTATATATATTTCTTAAATATTCACTAAATGGTTTTATAACCTTTATGGTTTTAAATGATGAAATTATATATTTTTATATATTCCATAAAGGTTTTCTAATGATGAAAAATACGGTTTTGAGACAAGATGGCATCCTATCATGCTGATATGTGATATGTGATATGTAACATGTGATATGTGATATGTAGTCCCGGCCGACACCTGATCAGTGATCCGCCGAGGACAATTATAGACTATGGCTATAGATCTGACATGATTATTTATACCCTTCGGGGTCTATAGCATGATATGAGTAACGATCCAGTGGACGGGCTGGGCGTGTGTGCCTAAGTCTCCATATATGAAAAATGTTTTATATGATATGTTATATGTTAAATGTAAATGTTTTACATGATATGTGATAAGTTAAATGAAAGTGATTTACAGCATTTTATATAATGCTTATTTCGGTACTGATTTTAGTACTACGAGATGATTTTCATATGACATGTGATATGAACATGTAATATGTTTTCAAAAGGAAAAAGAGTTTATAAGTCTAATATTCTTACTATGATTTTTAAATTGAATATTAGACTATATGTGACATGAATATGTAATATGTTTTCCAAAAAGGAAAGAGGAGGAAAATAAATCTAATATTCTTATTTTAATTTTTAAATTGAATATTAGATTTAAATGATATATATGTTATACGAAAAGGATTTATAGCTGATTTTGCTATTTAAAGTACTGTACTAATTATGGTTGTACAGTAAAACATGAAATGAGTTTCAAATGAGAATGATGAGAATTTAACTAATATTCTTTTCAAATGATATATGAATATTAGGTACTTTATTTAAATGCTTTATTTTATAAAAGCATTATTTTGGAGAGAATATGAAAATGTTATGAAATGAAAAGGTAAAAGGATATAAATTTCAAACGAAAAGAAATTTATTACTCTCTACAGTTGCTTCTAGGTTCCGGGACAAGCTAGGTATTTCAAAATACCTACCTTACTCCATCCGGATCTCTAGCCGATTGTAGTATCTTTCCTACATGTGAGCCTAGAGCCCATAGGAAAAATGAAAAAGATTTTCAGCATATAGGAAGCTAAATATCAAGTATGCATATAATTCCCTTACTGAGCCGTGGTTTGCTCACCCCTTAATATTAACATTTCAGGTTTTCGAGGACTAAGAGTCTGACATCTAAAGGACTTCGGATGTGCATTTGGGGATGATGCGACAGCTCGACTTATGACATGAGGTACGATCATTTATTTTCTGTATTTAGACATTTTCACAGTACTATTTTATCATGAAGTAAGATAGGGGATGTAATTCAAATTATAATTTAATATGAAATTGTTTATATGTAAAAGAAAATGTAAAGTATCGCAGACAGCCCAACCAAATAAGACTTATAGAATAAGGTGAAAAATAGGGTCACGGGCTGTGACAACAGCTGATGCTGCTGTTGCTCCAATAGCACAATAAATTCAATCCAAAAATTACGAATACTAGCAACATGAACTGAGCATAATAATACCAAAAAATAGCACAAACAACATTATCAAACGATTAAATTAGAAACAAAATCAATTTCTTTTTGTTAAATACGATTTAACAAAAATCCATACAATTCATATACACACATGCGTGTACATAATCAAATAAAATCTGCAAAATATTTAGAAAATATCCATTCAACGTCCCAAACTATAGTTCATCCTCATCAGAAATGAAATCAATGCAATGATAGTCTCTAGATAATCTAAAGATACAAGAATTGATCGAAAGAAACCCGCATTGATTCTCTCTCCCATTTTCCTTATAAATAAGATACAAGCATTGCAGAAAGGATTACTGGAATTGCTTTGGTTAATTTATTTCTAGTACATCTCCTAAACATGATTCAACAAAATGGGTGTTTGCTTTCCAAAACTTGGTAACTAGGGAATGGCATATGCTTTCTTTAAGTGCATAACCTATTCTAAACATAAAGTCTAGAACAAGTAAGGAATCATCTAACCTATCACTTTGCAAGAGACACCGAATCAGTTTCTCAAAAGTCTTCTGTTGAAATACTTGAGTCTGTTCATAGCAATATCTTGTGAAGAAGTTCAAATACTCTACTATAATTCTTTGTCTTACAGAAAGCAACAATCAATTTGTGAAAAGCAACACTATTTGGCACCAAATCATCTTGCAATAGCTGTTGAAGAAGCTCACAACCTTTTGAAGCTTCTCCATCATTACAAAATTCCTGAATCAAACACCTAATAGTCCCAACATCAATATCCACTATAACACCTGAATCTATCACATCCTAGTACAATTTCCACAAATGATCATTCTTGCTAACCTTAAGACAAGTAAACAGCGCTAAATTCCAAGTTGCTATTGATGGATGATAGTCAATCTTATTCAACATGGAAAACACATCATAAGCTTCCTCAACTAATCGATCCTCAAAAAGACATCTTAAGTAACGCTCTAAAGAGGCTGGCTTAGGGCTAAAACTTGTTTGGTCAAGAAAACTTATTGCTGCTTTACAGGCCTTAGCCTCAACAAGCTTATAACAAAGCACATTACAGGAATCAAGGTCAGGCAAAAACTCGCATTTGGACCACAGCTAGTTAAAGAAAGACAAGGAGAAAAGCACATTCTCTTGCTGTCTCAACATTTCATATTTATTCTTCATTTCCTTATTTAATTTGGATTTTTATTTATCCCAATTAATTTTTCCTCTCTCTATTATTTTTATCTTCACTTCCAATTTAATTTCCTTTATACGAATCTCCCAATTTTTTCACTTCCTCAATTCTCAGGATTTTCACCAATATCCCGTTCTCACAAATTTTATTTATTTCCTCTGATTTATTTTCTCCAATATTTATTTTCAATATTTATAATTTTCAATAAATGAAAAATTTACGGTTATCACATAAATTCATTAGCCTATATTGAATTTTTTGAGTTCTCTAGTCTACACAAGCATGCAATTCAAGTTCAATTCAACAATCACAATATAAATGCAAATAAGTAAAGAGAGAAGGAAAGAGAAATGTACACAATCGATTTATAGAGGTTCAGCAACCTTGCCTACGTCCTCTACCTTGAGATGCTCACAAGGATTTTTCCTAAATGCACTAGCTTGAATTTGTTACACTTTTTTTCTTAGGCTCAAGAGTTACCTTTACACCTCTCCTTTTTTTGGGCTTAAGGAGGAAACCTTACACCTTCTTTTTCAAGGCTCAAGAAGGAAACCTTACAACCTCCCTTTTTATGACTCAAAGAGAAAAACTTCTACCCAATCCTCACTTACAATGAAGCACTCAAAGGTTCACTCCCTTTTATAAATTGTGAATGGGTATACAAGAGATGTAATCAAGAAAAGCCTTTAGATAGTCAAGTGATTACAAAGGTTAAGCACAAGAGAAGCTTATACAAGATTTTGTGCTATACTATAGAAGGAAGATGAGAATGAAGAATTTTTAGCACTTGAAATGTTGTTGAGACTTGAGGAAGATGAAAAAGATGAAGAATATTGTTGCTCAGCTATTCCCCTTGCTTTCTTAAGCTTCTAAGCCTTTTTTTATAGTGCCTTGGATGTGTTCTTGACATTGGGTGGAGCCAAAATTGAAAGTTGCCATTGTATCTCACAAAAACTAGCCGTTGGAGTGCTTTTTCGTGCTAAGGGATCGATCCTATGCCTTGGGGGATCGATCCTGTGCCTCTTGCCATGCTTCTTGGGCATTCTGCCATGAAAGGATCGATCCCTTCCTTAGGGGATCAATCTCATGCTTCAATTTTGCCTCATGCGAACATTTTGCCATTTGGGGATCGATCCCTTCCCTCAGGGGATCAATCCCTTGCACTATTCATCTGTCTTGTTGGTCAGGGTATCCATCCCTTCAGGTAGGGGATCCATCCCTTCAGGTAGGGGATCCATCCCTGTAGTTAAAGGATCCATCCCTTGCACTATTCATTTACCTTTTCTAGGTTTTTAGGCATTAAAAACATTCTAAGGCCAACTTTGAGTATTTTTAAATATAACATGAATTTGATTCCAAAAATTTATCAAGTAATTTTCTTAAAATATATCCAATAATTCCATAAGAAAATTACTTAAACCAATAATTAAAAATGTTTTCTAAATTGATTAAAGCCAATAAAGATAATAAATTAAATCATCGTTTTATATTTGATAAAAGCACTTACTATGGTTTGTGAAAATCATAATTGATAAAGCAAATTTACAATATGAATCAAACATTTAAGATTACTTAAGTTTTTGTCATTTCAAAATATATATGTCAATTTAAAGCTAACAGTATGGAAGAATGCTTTGAAGCACCTCACTTGTCTCCGGTCCTAAATTCGACTATAAGGAAACAATAGGATATTCTAAGGATATTGAAGTGTTATGATCAGATTTAACACAACATTTAATTATGAATGTAATTCAGATATAAAAATACGTATACTTCAAATACACTTGAATTAGTAAAATCACACTTTTCTTTCAGTCATAAAGCTTTTCAATCGATCTAACATATCTTAAACATAGAGCATTGAAATTTATAATCGTTCAAAACTGTAAACATTCAGTAGAGACGTCAACATCTCAATATAATCATGCACAAGCAACACACTATAAGCAATGGCTAGTTCGCTAATCCTACGAAACAAAGACTAATGACTATCGTCGAACAATCACATAGTGTACACTAGTCATGTGACATTTGTGGGAGTTGATGACTTAACTAGGGTCATAAAACTATCAATCAATACAATCTGAATACATGATACGTGAGCCGACAATCTCAAAACGTTTACTGGCAAATCAATTACTTTTAAAATCATCAATATATACAAAAATCCCTTCTTGAGATATAGGAATTGTAAAATATCACATTTGTATCAAATAAGAATTTCAAAGAAATGTTTCAAAAAGAGGGCAGTTGACTACTCTTTTAAGGCAACTGACTACATACACTTCTTCGATAAATTAATTAAATTTTTTAAAATTAATTTCGGGATATTTGAAAATCAAATACAAGGAGGAGCAGTCGACTGATTTTGAAATAGAATGCTTCTGGAGAAAATGCAGTCGACTGGCCTAGGTGGCGGTCGACTAATGCGCAAATAGAATGATTCTAGAAAATGGCAATCGACTGGCCTACATGGCAGTCGACTGGTTTTGAAATAGAATGTTACTGAAATAAAGCAGTCGACTTATCTTCAAGGTAGTCGATTGGTTCTATGTTGGTTATCGAAATAGGCAGTTGACTGCTATACAAGGTAGTCGACTGGTTTCAGTTGGTGTCAGAAGTGAGTACGTTGTGTTTGTGTCTATGTGTCAGCTGCCCTTCAAGGTAGTCAGCTACTCCTATACATAATTTATTCTAAGAGTTAAACTGAATTTCAAATTTCTTGCACTTATAAAATAGTTCCATTTTGCATCCAACCAATAAACCACATGCAGGCATAGCACCCCTATGCCCTTTTACATATATCTCTTACCTCAAATATCATAGAATCACAATAGTTTGCAACACCAAAGATCTTCCTTAGTTACACAAAGCAATAGTTGCAAAACAACAACATTTCAATTAAATCTCACTCTCTTTTAAATCTAACCTCAATAACCATTCACCCTATCACTTAAACTTCATCATATAACCCTCAAAACATCAAAATCAACACACTTACCTTTCTTTCTCATTAAACCTAGTGCACCCAAAGTGTTAAATTCAACTCTTTTCAAGAATAGCATCTCAACCATTTTTCTCTTACTCACTGCCTTTAATCTGCACCATCCATACATGAAAATCTTACAACTTCTCTATAAACCCTCTATCTACTGACCCTAAAGAATCTCTACACTTGATTTTGCCTCATTTCAAAGCAATATACATATTATACAATCTTAAAACAATCAAGAACATTAGTTAGCATCAAGTAAAACTTCATCTTTTCTCATCTTCAATAGTGACCAATATTTCAGCAACCATAATGGCCCTCTAATGTCTAATTCAAGCTTCCATACTTCAGGTATAGATTGAGCTAAGCAAGAGGAATAACTTTCCTTGAGGTTACAAGTTGATTTGGTGAGGGTTAGGGGGTGTTTCTCAAGATCTCTCACACTAGAACTTAGTAAAACTTGAGAGAAGATGATGGCAATGGTGTGGTCGGCCCTCTAGAAGAAGATGATGACAAAAATTGTAATTCTTTATTCATTTACATCATTAAAATATCTTCTTTTGACATTTGACTATTTTGCCCCTTTAAAATTTCATTAATTCCACTTATGACCTCAGGAATACAATATCAATTTACCTTATCTACTCAATTCTTATTTATTTTCATTTTCCATTATTATGATCCTCTAATAATAGAAGAGGTCAAATCTTTGACTTTAAGGGCATACATTGGGAGGTAATAGTGGTGAAATTACCAAAATACCCCTAACGGTATAATCGCCTAATTTTCGACATTTTCGAGTGATTCAGTTTATGGCATAAAATAGCTTGAGACATCATCACATAGAGATCTGAGTATGACAGTCTATGGTTCGAAAAATCAAACTAAGTTGACCAATATTCACTAAAGTTCTTCTAACCTATGGACAAATCATCATTTTCGAAATTGTTACACATAAACCTAAGTATGCTCAATTAAAGAATTTCAAGAAATGATCTTCTTACCGATTATATATTTTGAGCCCAAATTTAAGAATTTGCCACTTCTGTGTCCATCCAATTTACACACGAAGCTGTGGGGCCCACCTTACAATTACTTCTTTACCTATAAGACATAGCACCACTTTTCATTACAATTTATCCAATCATTCTAACTTAAAATACTATGTAGGTAAGGAAAGAATAAGAAAAATTAGGAATCTCACATGAGTGGGGCTGAGAGATATGAGGTCTATGACCATAGAGAGCGCCCTAATTGGTTTCTAGGGGATGATGACATGATTTTTTACAGCTAGCTACAGTGAAATAAGTCTTTATTGGTAGAGTGTTAGGGATTCAGCCTAGTCTCAAACCTGATGTGATATGTTGTCTAGAGTATGGTTTAATTTGATATGAACTCTAGACTTGACATGATTTTACAGTATATGAGAAATGTTTTGAGACTGTACATGTTTCAGACAGGCTAAAAAAGTGAATATAAGATGTTTTGAGATATTACATGTTTTTAAACACACTTTAAAAGTACAAATGATATGACTTGTTAATTGTACATGCTTTAGCCATGTCTTAAAAGTAAACATGAAATGATTTAATATTTTACATGTTTTGAACATGCTTTAAAAGTATATGTAATATGATTTCGATACTATATATGCTTTCTATATGACTATATGCTAAACCTGATAGATTTAAAATGATAGCTGTTTTATATAATAAAGCTTGTATCAGTTTGCATACTTAATCATGGCATAACGATATGCTATCTACATGAAAGAAGTTACCTTATACTATATATGAACATGAAATTTATATGAAGAATGTCATGACTTTATACTACATGTGATCATGTTTTCCATATGAAAAGTGATATGATTTGATATAGCACAGAAGTATAATTTCTATACGAAAAGTGGCTTGATTTGATATTGCGACTGAACATGGTTTTTATATAAGATGTAAATATGACATGATATACTGTGGAATTTTGACAAGAGGATTGAAAAATGATTGAATTACTACGATTAAAGGGCAAAATGATAGACAGGTGCACGAAGATGACAAGGTATTTTTAAATACTCTCCCCATCGATACCTTAAACCCTTGCCCACTTAGAGTTATTTAGGACATGATCTAAAATGTTTGATAAACGATTATAGAATGAATATGATATGAGAATTTTTACTTAAAGGTTTCATGCATTTGCATTAGAATAGTATAAGCTTAATTCTGCACTTATATAAATGACTTAGAGTCCACACTCATTAAACGAAATTAATGTCTCCCATAGATTAATCTCAAATTAGGAGGGCACGTATGGACAATCTCGATGGTTGAGTAGTGTCTCAACTCCCGAAGGCCTTGCTTCGGATATTCTGGTATGGTAATATTTTTTTCTACATATGCTTTTACTTTTAGGTAATTTTTTATAGTACTATAAGATGGGATGTAAACTAGGATAATGAATGGTCAATATAACATTTTGATGCTACATGATATGTATGTGACTAGTTGTGGATATTAGGACTGTTGAATTGGGAAACACTGTTGTGTTGCATTCTGTTAAATGAATTTGATTTGCGGGTGGTTAATTGGGGAAAGTCTGAAAATATAAGGGGGGATATTTTCAATCTGTTTCTAAGCAAAGATATGTTGTGGGCTAAATATGATCATTCCTTGCTTTAGGAAGTAATTTAAGCCACTTATGGATTAAAGGATAAGTGAAAATTACTTAACGACTACACTAACACCGAATACAAACTGTAAAATGAAAAGAAAAAAATTTAGTTCATAAATTTGTTAAGTGTAATAAGTGTAAGTTTCAAGTGTACGTCACGGCTTTCGGGTCATGATAGAACTGTAGGACGATATCGTGAATAAATTACTAAGGTTTGGTTTTAACTAAGATTTTTAAATATTTTTACAATTTTAGTTTAATACAGAATTGATCAGTTTTTCGAAAGTAAAGCATAGAAACATACTGAATTGATTGTTAGAGAAAATGAATCGACTGTGAAAATTAAAGTATGGCTTTATTGGTTTTTATAACGATTTTCCCTAATAAATGGATTGTGGGAGAAAGTATTGGATGGTATTGAATTAAATGTATTTGAACTGTTTTGTATATTGAAATGAACTATTTTGAAAATTGTGAATTTTAATTTGATTGGGATTGGTTGAAAATTGTGAATTTTTAATTGCAAGAGGTTCCGATTTCCTAAACGTTATGTCACCGAAATTTATAAAAATACTTTAAGTAAAAGTTACTGTTTTTCCTGTATAAAAGTGTTTTAACCAAAGAAGGTATTAAAAAAAATATTTTCGGAATTTAAGAATAGAAAATTGATAGCTACTTATTGAATTGAGAGGTTTGATTTGGAAATGGTATATAGGAAATTGTATTGTTAATGAAAGGGGTTTGGGTAGACATGCATTAGATCATGCATAGCCATATTGTTTTCCTACATAACGATTTGATCTGATATGGTTTTCGTATCAAAATGTTTTGTATTGAAAATGACAACCCACACATTGTTTATTTCTACATTTCTAATAAAAATAAAAAGCATACTGCATCAATTGATCGTTTTTATTGAATGTATTGAAAGTTGATAACAGATTTATATTGATTGTCATGTTTTAGAATAGTGGGTTATCATAATGGTTTTCAAATGAAAAAGCACTTGGATTCCTCTTTAAATTGTATTTTGAAAAGTATAGTATTGCATTGGGTTTAAAATATAAATTATAAATTATTGAAAATTGAAGAATCAAGTCAAACGATTTTGAGTCGTTTGACTTTCCCATAGTTGCCTATTGGCAATCATGCCATATCGTATCATATTGTTTGCTACTAAACCTCGAGCAAGTCTATAGCCACCTCAATATCACCTGCTCTATGGTACTTTAGGGTGTATCATTTCACTGTTGACTTAAAATATAAATTATAAATTACTGAAAATTGAAGAATCAAGTCAAACGATTTTGAGTCGTTTGACTTTCCCATAGTTGCCTATTGGCAATCATGCCATATCGTATCATATTGTTTGCTGCTCAACCTCGAGCAAGTCTATAGCCACCTCAATATCACCTGCTCTATGGTACTTTAGGGTGTATCATTTCACTGTTGACCCTGAGCAAGTCTTCAGCTGTCACATCCCGTAGTATACAGTAAATATCACATTTTACACACATAACAGTGATTAGTTGGGCTATCTGTGATGTCCTTATCACTATTCCATTAACTTGTAACAGTAAACATGCTAGTAAATAAAATTTATTTATATTTATTCTCAATATTTACATAACTGTACTATCAATTTACATCTCTTGTACATAATTATAAAAAATGTAGTATTGTACAATAATGTCTAAACATATAAAAGTAAACTAATATACCTCCAAAATCCACTAATAGCTGCCTCGAGATACCAAAAGAACAACCAAATCCTCGAAACGGTATAACAAACGGTCACTGCAGATAATCTATGGAGTGCAAAAATAAAAGGTGAGCTAACATGCTCAGTAAGAGATTCGTATGTAAAATTGACACTATGAAATCTATATGCTAAAACATTTAGTGCCTAACAATGTGCTAAGGTACAAATCAGGATGGATACTATAGTCGGCTAAGAAACCGGATGGAGTATGGGAGGCATTTTAAAATACTTGTCGTGTCTCGGCTCCTAGCAGTGACTATAGGGCGTAATCAATTGAATTTGATATCAAAACAATATAAAATGCTATCAGAATTCACATAGCAAAATAATTTAATAAATAAGTATTTCAATTCGGTAATAATATTCAAATCAACATCAATAAACACAGTATGGTAAACAGTTCAGTAAACATGTGAGAGCTACTTATACTGTTACTGTACATGATGTTAGACATTGGATCACTATTTAATTCCTATGTATGTTGCAAGTTACAAGTGAAATAGTGACATGGGCCCCATGGGCCCTACAATGCCCAGATGGACGTGAGATTGTCCAAACAGTGTCCGGAGGGTATGATAAGCAAAAGGTAAGAATTTCGAGTCTAAAATCCTTTATTTAGATTATTTTTAGGAAGCGTGCTAACAATTTAGAAAATGATGATTAAGGACATAGCCCAATGTCATTTTCGTAAATTGTGGTCAAACTAAAATGAATTTGGACCAAGTAAATATAGCATGATATTCTACATAAAAATAAGTCCTAGGCTATGTCAATAGATAGATTGAATCAGTAGTTAAATTAGGAATTTATGTGATTTACCTGATAGGGGTATTTTCATAAGTTCACCTTCACGGTAGATCGAACCTCGATGAAACCACCAGGATTCATCAAAATACATCCAATAAGAATTTTTGGTGAAGAAATCTGAATTTTTGGAGTGCAATTACATAGTTAGAAAAATTACGGAAGCTTAAGGGTATTTTTGTCTAAAAATTACATAATCAAGGGCATTTTGGTAATTTTGCCATCTCTAGAATATTATAAATTTCCCTCCACACCATGAAGCCGGCCACTTCTCCTCTCTTCTTTAACCTCACGCCACTCCTCCATTAACAAAGAATAGCAAGCTTCCAAACCTAACTAAAAACACATAATTTCAACAAAATTTCTTCTATAACCCCACCTAAAATTTGATTCTCTACTTATCCATACCAATATTTCATTGTGAAGTGAACAAAATCAAGACCTTTGACACTCCTCCATATTCGGCCAAGGTAAGAAATTATTGTGCCTTTATTTTCTTTAAGCTTTAATGGTGGATAATGATGTTTTCAAGCTTCCTAAGCATGAATCTAGTGTTAGTTTTGATTAAATCTCAATGAATGAAGGTCCTAGGGTTTTAGTCATGCATGGTAGTGTATGAGACCTTAGTGTTTGATCCATAAAAGTGATGCTAAAATGATGAACAAACATGAAGGAACATGATTTAAGTGTTGTTTTGTTGAGAAAGTGTAGGAACACTTCCATGTAGGTTTCGGCCATTAAAAGGGGAAGGGGTTTTGTGGCTGCATTTGATGAATTTAGGGTGCTATAATATTGTAGAAATTATGAAGAGTCCATCGATGCAATCGGATTTAAAATCGGACTTAAACCAGAGAAGTTATGTTTTAGCACTGATAGAATTTATACTAATTTAATATTTCTAGTGTATAATACGGCTGCAATTATTGAAAGAAAATAGTTTAAAAAGTTAATTGAGGTTAATAAATATTGTTGGTTAATTGCTTTGTAGCCCGAGAGAAATAAATTACGAGTAGTGCTATCGAGGAAGTTGATAACGCTAGACAGGTAAGCAATGCGCGTGTAGGCTGTAGGGATATTATAAATGCATGATTTTGTTGAGAATAATTCTATGAAAATATTTTAGAATCTAAATGCTTTGGCAGTTGTGCAAATTGTGGTTTTTGCTGGATTTGGAACTATGTTTTACGTGCAGGGAGGCTAGGTCAATAGTAGTCGTTATGCTGCTGAAATTTCTTAGAAAATTTTCTAAAATATCATGAAATATATTAAGTGCATTATTGAGTAATTTCCTAGCCTTGAAAATTAAGTATTTAATATTTTTCATAAAATATGAATTTACTGAAAAACAATATTTAAATATTCATGTAATTGATTTTTATCAAAATGAAAGCATCGAGATGTTTATATAAGTGTTTTATAGTGAAATATAACTGTAATAGCCTCGTCCGTCTCACCAGGCCATCGACGAGCATCCCCTAAGCACCCTCACCCCAGGTTTACCCTTACACATGAGGTTGGCGATTGCCCACACCCACTTACGTATTGTCCGCTTCGACGGTCACCCACCTCACGGCTTTGTCTCAAGGGTCCTGAAGAACTCAGGATAATTCCCTTGTGCACGTTTCACATGAAAGGCTCGAACCCTGGCACTTATCGCATAAGTACCTAAACCTTACACTCATGTTACCATTAAGACAACATGAGTGTAAGGCTCAGGTACTTATGCGATAAGTGCTAGGGTTCGAGCGTCTCATGTGAAACGCACTCAAGGGAATTATCCTGAGTTCTTCAGGACCCTTGAGACAAAGTCGTGAGGTGGGTGACCGCCGAAGCAAACAATACGTAAGTGGGTGTGGGCGATCGCCAACCTCACGTGTAAGGGTAAACCTAGGGCGAGGGCACCTAGGGGATGCTCATCGACGGCCTGGTGAGACGGGTGAGGCTCTTACATAAAAACGCGTAGCCTCGCCCGTCTCACCAAGCCGTCGACGAGCATCCCCTAGGTGCCCTCGCCCCAGGTTTACCCTTACACGTGAGGTTGGCGATCGCCCACACCCACTTACGTATTGTCCGTTTCGACGGTCACCCACCTCACGGCTTTGTCTCAAGGGTCATGAAGAACTCAAGATAATTCCCTTGAGCACGTTTCACATGAGACGCTCGAACCCTGGCACTTATCGCATAAGTACCCGAGCCTTACACTCATTTTACCATTGAGACAAGCCGACGGCCTGGTGAGACAGGCGAGGCTCTTACATAGAAACGCCAAAGCCCATTAGCACAATAACAAAGAGGAGAAAAACTAACCTTTGGTGGGTAAGCCATAACCCACCATAATCACCTCCATTTCTACCAATATCGCCACTACCATGGAGAGGGGATACTGCCGGTGCTCTGTCGGAGGTTCACCGATGCTGGTGATACTGCCAAGGTGAAGAGGATGATGGCGAGAAGGGTTAGAATGGGAGAGAAAAGGGAGAAGACTGCCCCTTGTTCACCTCAACCAAATGCTACAGTGATCAATAGGCCATTCTGTAGCTTATATATATGTGCCAAGGGCAGGGACCTCCTATATCATAAATCATGTATTATATCTGTCCCATTAAGGATAAACACATGTAAAATATAAATATATTACGTATATATGTGGTCACACTATAGACAGAATATACTACCAATTAATTTATATGATATTAATTACACTTAATTGTAGTCTAAATACATAGAGAAAATAAATGATTGCAAATTAAATTAAATGTTTTAAAAAGGAGTGAGCATTATGAACTAAGGATGTCAAAGAGGGAAAACAGCTCTAGAAATTATCTGAAATGGTGATCTTATAATCTAAATGAAGGTCGGTTCGGTAAGGAACAACAATGGACTCGGTGAGGGCCCCACCAGTACTTTTATGTCTGGATCGAACTGAGACCTGAAAGTGATGATATAACGGAGGGGAATGATATATAATTGTTAAATAGACCTTAAGATCACCGATTGAATATATTTTGAGGAGAGAGATAATTTTTGACCAAAAATGACCAAAATACCCCTACCCAAAATTTTATCGGGAGTCAAAATAGACCAACAGAAGTTTGAATAGACTGATTTGACAGAGTAATTGATGATGTAAAGCTGCATTTCATGCAAAATAATCCAATTATGGATCCTATTGGATTTCTCTGTCTAAATTAGACAAGGTTTTATAAATGCTGATATTAGTATGAGAAAGAATACTATCAGCACATAGAGGATGAGATCCTTGGTTTAAATGTATACTGAGGAGAAAAAAATAAATGTCGAAATGACGAAAATGCCCATATGTTGAGTGAAGTTTTGAATAGTGATAAAATCAAGTTGATCTTAAATCCATTGATGGTAATGGAGTCATTAATGGCATAGAGGATGTGATATGAATATAACGATCCCTATTACTGATTCCACTGACACTTAGATTACGGACGTGAGCTGTAAATGACCTAATGAACGGGCTAGGCCTCAAGATAAAACCTTCAGGGATGACCCAATGAAAAGGCTGAGCATTCCCAAAGAGGATAATATAGATGTGTACAGGCGGACGGGCCGGGCCCTTATATGATGTGATCCAAAAAGTGTAGTGGAATGTCATCAGATGATTGGCCCGGTTATTGATTGTAAGGGCTTGAATTAAGAGTGTATTGATTATTACGGGATCATTGGATATTATGAAAAGTGATTGATTACAAAAAATGACTGAGAAGGTGAATAGTACAAATAATGAAAATCCATAGCAGTACGGTTAATTATGGTTCTATATACTTATACTATTTCTGAGGTATTAAATAAATAATTAATTATAGAACCGGAGCATTTTGAGATATGCTTTGCAAATTGATGTACTGTATGGAGTACTGTAAATTGGAGAATATGTATAAGAATAGTAAAGTGATAAACAGAAGGAGATGACAGCTAACCTAAGTTCTTCAGGGCCCTTAAGACAAAACTGGGATGGGCGACCCGAAGTGGACAATATAATGTGACGTGTGGGCGAACTAAGTGGTCACCGACTCACTTGTAAGGGTAAACATGGGGCGAAAGGATCGCCTAGGGGATGCTCGCCGACGGTCGATACGAATGGGCGGGACTCTTACAATTAGCTCAATGGTAACACGAGTGTAAGGAACTAGGTACGTAAGGGTGCCAGAGTTCGAACCTCGTGGATAACATGCTCAAGGGAAACCTGAATTTATTAAATGAAATCGATTTTAAAGTAAATTACAGTGATAATAAATCGGTTAGCTGTAACATGTGTTAATAATTGTCGTACATAATACAGCTTACTAGAATGAGATTTGTAAGGCTGTAAAGTATGAGTAAATAATGAAATCAAGGTAGAGTATGTATCAAAATGACTCGAAGAGTAAATGTCTCTGCCTTGAGAATGCATAGTGAAAATGACAGGACATGAGGATGAAATGTCCAAGATGATAAGAGATGTGTGATTAAAGAAAGTGTCGGAGGTGATTCCCGATAAATTTTTCAGAGTTGTATAGATTGGAGAAATCGAGCTAACATTGACTCGATTGTGGATATGAAACCTAATTCTAAGCTTATATCGGAAACATAGAAAGAATCCGAAAAGCTTAAGAAAATAACTCTGGAAAATGTGTGAATAATGAAATTCACATGTAAAAGTGTGATTGATGAAAATACAGATAATGTAATTTAGGGTTAATGAAGTTATCTATATAAGTGTAAATGAGAGAAGCACAGATGACCTTGATATGTAGATGAATTAAAGTGATATAGTAAATTATTACTAATTAATGAAGTTCTTATGAAGAACAAGTACTCATCTACATGAAAATGGACGCTTTATTGATTTGATCAGAGATACATGAGGAGTTAATAAGACTAGCCTCAGTATAAAGCGTCATTAGATAAAAGATTGGAGATTGAGGTCCATGAAATAATGATTTGAACTCGACATGAACTGTACGAGTGCCTACTGAGGTTTACAAAGTTAATGAATTACCTTATGGAGGTATATAAGCTTAATGAATGAGGCATCCGTATAAAAATAAAGTGATGAGGTATCGAAATAGTTAAAGATACAAATGGAACATGAGCAGCATTATGGTATGATCCCTCAAACTCTCAAAGATTGTGGACTTGTGTTAAGATTGGCAAATAAGAGATTTGGCTAGACAGTGTCTCTTTATGGGATGTATGATCTCGAAATGACAGAATGACAATGGATCTATCTATTATAAAAAGATAACGATTGAGATACGGAATTACTGAGTCTAGCTAGATATTATTCCCAGTCTATAGGAGAGTGATGGAACTAGATGCTCTATTAATGGAATATAATGACAAAAGTTAAAGTCGGTAAATGAATAAATGTGAAGAAAATATGGTATGCAAAATGTTAAATGATTTTAATAGTAGAGTACCATACCATTTGAGAAAACCGATTGAAATGATAAGAAGGGAACACAAATATGAAATAGTTCCCGAAATTAAGACTAAAAGTGATTTCATATTGGTTATCACATGACAGGGGCTAGATGTAAAATCAAGCCAAATTTGACAAGTGAAATTAATGATACTCAAAGGAGTAAGATGAATGACATGTAATAGTATACTGTCGGTTATGTAAATGAACAAAAATGATATATATATACAACCACCTCGAAAATAGTGGAATTATATGGATAAGGTGGTGATTAAATGGATAATTGAGGATTCAATCATCGAATGACCATACTACATGAAAAGAAATATAGAGAGAAATGATTGTCTCATGATTTATTAATATAAAAGATGATCAGTAGTGAAGCTTGCAAGTGAGATGCAGCCTTGGTGAAATGAATGTGAACATGAGTATTGTGGACAATAAAGAGTCCAAAAGAGATATAATGATATGGAAGTGATTAAAGACTGATGATCTAAATAGAATCACTTTCCATTATCAGACTTCTAGATTCTCTAGTGCCATAGTTCAAGTATGAGTGTGAAACGGTTTAAATGTATAAGTACAGTTCCAATGAGCATTACATGTGATGGGAGTCTCTGAGTTGCCATATGCTAATAGGAAATAGCAAAAGGCTTTTTAAATATCTTCGCGTAAAATTGAAACGCTTGAAGATACATTGAGAGAGCAGATGCATGAGATATGAAAGCTACTGGGACAAATTACATACAACTAATTGACATGAGTACATGATAGTACCAAACTATATCGACTTGGCACTAAGTGAGAAAAATAGAGGATGAACAGCATAGATCAGCTGTAATATGAAAATAATGTGAATAGGCTGTTATGTGAAAAGAATGGAAATGAGTAACTCTCGAATTGAGAAATAAACTTACGGGAGTATAGATGTATGATGAAAGACAACATGTAGTGGTCTAAAAGTAATCTTGATGTTTAAAGTGTAATGGCAGTATTACTTGAAAGATGACCTAGAGGTCAGAAATTGTAAGTGGACGGAGTATACCACCTTTGGACTTAAGCTAAATTCGGAGGACCGAATTTCTTAAGGTGGGGAGAATGTGATAACCGTAAATTTTCCAATTATTGGAAATTAATATTAAAGAAAATAAATCAGTGGAAATACATAAATAAATTGTGAGAACGGGATATTGGTGAAAATCACGAGAATTGAGGAAGTGACAGAATAGGAAAAAGGTGTGAAGGAAAATTAAATTCGAAAATAAGTATAAGATGAGAAATTATGGAAAATAATGAAAAGAGGAAATTTAATTTGGATAAATGGAAATCCAAATTAAATAAGAAAATGAGAAATGAAAGAGAAAAATACTTATATAATTATAAATTATATAAATACAATTTTATACAAATACATATGTATTGAAATAGTATATAGTATATATTAATATACATCGGTATATATCGATATATATACTATTTTTTATACATTTAAATAATACATATGTATATAAATATGACATTTTATGTATATATAAATACATATATACATATATGGAAAAAAATGTAAATATTAATTTATATTAAAGTTTGAAAATATGTACAGAAAGTATATTTAAATTAAAGTATATAAATATACATATATATTAGATAAATATTGTGTTGAAAAAAATAATATATATCTTTATTTAATATATATATAGTATTATACTATATATAATAATAATAATATTATATGTATTGTATTATAAGTATAATATATGTATAATATATAGTTTATAAATATAATTATATGTGTATAATTATATTAAATATAAACAAAAAAAATATGGAAAGGAAAGAATCGGGAAGAATCCTGATTCTTCCCCCGATGGAGGCCGACGGTGGTCGACCGGAAAAGAGAGAGAGAAGTGAAGGGAGGGCGTCACTGGTGAAGGAGAAAGAAGAGGAAGGTGACCGGCGGTAGCCCAAAACGGAAAAAGAGGAAAAATCGAGAGAAAATCGGGAAGGAAAACCCGAAGGAAGAAGAAGAGAAATCGGTGGTGCCGGTCGATTTGGTCATCGCCACCGCCACCCGAACCTCGACGGAGGTGTGGGGAAGAAGGAGGGAGCCACCGGTGAGGCCAACGGTGATCGAGGGAGGAGGAACGAGGAGGAGAAGAAACTGAACCAACCGGTGAGGCCAGATCTGTCGCCATGCCATCGATTCGGGATGAACGGAGGCCAGATCCAGGTTCCCCTTGACGCCGGCCAGCTGAAGGGCCACCGAACCGCAAGAGAACCAACCGGTTCGGCGGGGAAAGGAAAAAGGGAAAAAGAAAAAAAAAGAAATGAAAAAGAAAAGAAAAGAAAAAAAAGAAAGAAAAGAAAGAAAGAAAAGAAAAGAGAAAAAGAGAAAGAGAAAGAAAAAGGAAATTTTCGGAATTCGAAAATTTCGAAAAATACAAGAAATTTCGGGAACTCGGAAACTCGGAAATTACAAAAATTCGGTAAGAATTTCGAAAAATGGATTTCGAGTAAATTAAATAAATTATTTGAAAAAATTCTAAATTTTAGAATTTTAATTTCAAAAAATCATCCTCGATGGCCGAGACGATGGATCGGGAGAGGTGAACATGGGCGCGACGTAATGAGTCGATCGCCGACCCGAGAAAGGTAAGGGAGGCATGCGCAGCCTGTAAGGATATTCGGTATGCACATTTTAATTATGCATAAATTTAAATATGCATTTAAATTTTTATAAATGCTATTGATGATGATTGGTTGGAAATTGTGGTGATTTACTGGTTGAAAATATAAACTGTATTTTTCATGCAAGAGGCTAGCCAATCGGCAGCCGTTATACTGCCGAAAAATATTAGAAAATTATCGAAAATCATAATAAGTGATTTTATGTCACGAGAAATGATTTTCAACCACGAAAATCGAGAAAATGAATATTTTCATAAAAACATGAATAAAATGAAAGTGATTTTAAAATATTCATGTTTTCGAGAATGGTGATAATGAAATTACCGAAAATTCTCTTCGAGAATGGTGATAATGAAATCACCGAAAATTCTCTTAATATGTAAATTACACGTAATACGAAATGGAAAATGAAAAAGAGATAAAGAGAATATTTTATAAAGGTTTTCTAAATATTCTCTCGATATATGAATTATATGTGATATGAAATGAAAGATGAAAAAGGGATAAAACGAATATTTTATAAATATTTTCTTAAATATTCACTTGATTTATTATATAACCTTTATGGTTTTAATTATAAAATTATTATTATTATAAATTCCATAAAGGTTTTCTGATGATGAAAAATACTGTTTTGATACTAGTTGGCACCTTATCATGCTGATATGTGATATGTGACATGTAATATGTGATATGTGATATGTAGTCCCGGTCGACACCTGATCAGTGATCCGTCGAGTTCAATTATAGACTATTGCCATAGATCTGACATGATTATTTTATACCCTTCGGGGTCTATAGCATGATATGAGTGATGATTGCCTCAGTCTCCATATATGAAAATGTTTTATATGATATGTGATACATGAAATGTAAATGTTTTACATGATATGTGACAAGTTAAGTGAAAGTGATTTACAGCATTTTACATAATGCTTATTACGGTACTGATTTTAGTACTATGAGATGATTTCATATGACATGTGATATGAACACGTATCATGTTTTCAAAAGGGAAAAGAGTTTATAAGTCTAATATTCTTACCATGATTTTAAATTGAATATTAGACTATATGTGACATGAATATGTGATATGTTTTCCAAAAAAGGAAAGAGGAGAAAATAAATCTAATATTCTTATTATAATTTCTTAAATTGAATATTAAATTTAAATGATGTATATGTTATACGAAAAGGGATTAATAGCTTATTTTGCTATTTAAAGTACTGTACTAATTATGATTGTACAGTAAAACATGAAATGAGTTTAAATGAGAATAACGATGACTTAACTAATATTCTTTTCAAAGAATATATGAATATTAGTTACTTTATTTAAATGCTTTATTTCATAAAAGCATTATTTTAAAAAGAATATGAAAATGATATGGAATAAAAAGGAAAAGGATTTTAATTTCAAACGAAATGAAATTACTCTCTACAGTTGCTTCTAAGTTCTGGGACAAGACAGGTATTTCAAAATACCTGCCTTTCTCTATCCGGATCCCTAGCCGACTGTAGTATCCTTCCTACATGTGAGCCTAGAGCCTCTAGGAAGATTTAAAAAAAGTGAAAAATTATTTCAGCATATAGGTAGCTGAATATCAAGTGTTGCATATAACTCTCTTACTGAGCCGTGGTTTGCTCACCCCTTAATATTAACATTTCAGATTTTCGAGGACTAAGAGATCTGACATACGAGCATCTCGACTGTGCATTTGGGGACGATGTGACAGCTCAACTAAAATATGAGGTACAATCATTTGTTTTCTGTATTTAGACTTATCTACAGTACTACTTCCTTATGAATTAAGATAGGGGATGTAATTCATATTATAATTTTATATGAAATTGTTTATATGTAAAAGAAAAGTAAAGTATCGCAGACAGCTCAACCAAATAAGATGTATAGAAAAAGGTGAAAAATAAGGTCAGAGCAGTGACACGATGTGCTTTTCCTATCAACTTTGCATCCACCAAAATCCGCATCGGAATAAGCATGGAAAGCGAAAGTAGAATCTTTAGGATACCAAAGTCCTAGGGAAGAAATGTCTTTAAGGTATCTAAGGATTCTTTTTACAGCTTGTAAGTGTGATTCTCTAGGAGATGATTGAAATCTAGCACACACTAAACATTATATCGGGTCTACTAGCAGTGAGATATAGCAATGAACCAATCATAGACCTATATAGTTTAGTGTCTACGCACTTTCCTCCTTCATCCTTATCAAGCTTGATATTTGTGCTTATTGGAGTGGAGTAAGGTTTAAACTCATCCATTCCAAATCTTTTGAGCAAGTCTTTAGTATACTTAGCTTGATTTATAAAAATACCCTCTTTGCATTGTTTAACTTGGAAGTCCTAGAAAGAAGGTTAGCTCTCCCATCATACTCATCTCAAATTCACCTTGCATTAATTTTGAGAAATCTTTACACAATGACTCATTTGTAGATCCAAAAATGATATCATCCACATAAATTTGAACTACTAATAGGTGACTACCCTTAGATTGGATAAACAAGGTTGTGTCTACTTTGCCTCTTGCAAAACCTTTTTCAATCAAAAACTTTGAAAGTCTTTCATACCAAGCTCTAAGAGCTTGTTTTAGTCCATATAAAGCTTTTGATAATTTGAAAACGTGGTTAGGAAATTTCGGATTTTCAAAACGGGGAGGTTGCTCAACATAAACCTCTTCATTTATGTAACCATTTAAGAAAGCACTTTTAACATCCATTTGATATAGTTTAAAATCCTTGTAGCATGCAAAGGCCAGTAGCATCCTAATGGCTTCTAATCTAGCTACCGGAGCATATGTTTCATCATAGTCTATCCCCTCTTCTTACCTATATCCTTGAGCCACTAGTCTAGCTTTGTTTCTAACAATTATGCTATTCTCATCCATCTTATTCTTGAATATCCATTTAGTTCCAATAATTGGATAATCCTTAGGTCTTTCCACTAGTGTCCATACTTTGCTTATTTCAAATTGATTTAATTCCTCTTGCATGGCCATAATCCAATTTTCATCTTTCAAGGCCTCATGCACATTCTTTGGCTTAAATTGTGACACAAAGGCCACATGTTGACATATGTTTCTATAGGTTGACCTAGTTCTAACACCAATATTTGGATCTCCAACAATATCATTATCCTTCACATATCCAAGTTCTCTAGGACACCTAGATTCTTTCTCAATTATATTTTGTTCCATAGACTCCTCATTCTTATTAATATCAAGATCTTCTAATTGTTCTCTAACATCCTTATCTTGAGATAGATCAACTATAGGTTCATCAAAAATCTCTACTTCATCATCAATATTGGTTCTACTAGAGGTATTTGACTCATTAAATATCACATGAATTGACTCTTCTACAACAAGCGTTATTTTATTGAAAATTCTGTATGCCTTAGAATTTGAAGAATAACCAAGAAAAATGCCTTCATCACTTTTTGCATCAAATTTTCCTAAGCTATCTTTTCCATTATTCCAAACAAAACATTTACATCTAAATGGATGAAAATATCTTATGTTAGGCATTTTTCCTTTATAAAGCTCATAGGGAGTTTTCTTTAAAATAGGCTTAACCATAGCTCTATTTATAACATAACAAGCAGTGTTTATGGCTTCAGCCCAAAAATATTTTGGTAAATTATTTTCACAAAGCATGGTTCTAGCCATTTCTTCTAAGGTTTTATTTCTCCTTTCAACTACCCCATTTTGTTGAGGAGTTCTAGGAGCTAAAAAGTTATGACTAATACCACTTTCATTACAATATGTATCAAAACCAAGATTTTCAAATTCTTTTCCATGATCACTCCTAATGCTTGTAATAGAGTAACCTTTTTCATTTTGAACAAGCTTTGAAAAAATAATGAATTTATCTAAGGCTTCATTTTTCACACTTAAAAAGAACACCCAAGTAAACCTAGTATAATCATCAACTATGACAAATCCATAGTGTTTCCCTCCTAAACTAGTGGTTCTAGTTGGTCCAAAGAGATCTAAGTGGAGAAGTTGAAGTGACCTAGAGGTTGTAACACAGTTTTTAGATTTAACTGATATTCTCTTGTGTTTTCCTCTTACACATGCCTCACAAACTTTATCATTTTCAAATTGAAGTTTAGGCAAACCTACCACTAAGTCTCCTTTGACTAATTTAGATAAAACATACATGCTAGCATGACCTAGTCTTCTATGCCATAACCAAGGTTCATCTTCTCTAGTGGCCATAAAGCATACATTTTTGCTATTTAGTTCATCTAAATTAACAATATAAATGTTTTCCTCGTCTATGTCCAATAAAGAGAATTTGATTAGTTTTAGCATTAACAACACTGCAACATAAAGCATCAAACACAACTTTAAAACCCTTATCACACAATTGACTAATACTAAACAAATTATGTTTTAAACCTCTAACATACAAAACATTCTCAATAGTTGAGGAAGAGTTACCAATGGAGCCAATTCCTTCAATTTGTCCTTTAATTTTCTTGGGTCCTTGTGTGTTAGTGCTAACAATTTTTTATCCTTTAGGGATCCATTTCAATTTCAATGACTCATCATTTGAGTTTAAAACATGTTTTGGCACCCAAATCTTAACAGCCATTTTTCCTCTAATAATGGTCTTCCTAGATGTGCATGCTTGTGAAGAGTGTCCTAATTTATTACATAAAGTACACAATACAAATTTTCTATCTTTGACAAGGAAATTTTTAAGATGAGTTTCTTTGTTTGATGCATTGTAACCTACTCCTTCTCTATCAAAAAATGCTCTTTGGGTCTCTAACATATGATCAAGTTTTTGTTGACCCATGTAAAATTTAGAAAATGAATTTTGCAAATTAATGTTCTTTTTACTTAACTCTTCTATTTCTAGATTTGCATTTTCTAATTTCTTCTCACATTCTAATTTAGCATTCATAAGCATTTCATTTTCCTTTTTCATTTTTGAGATCATTTTCTTATATTTCATAGTCATGCACTCAAACTCATTTGCTAACATCAAATGCATCTTGCAATTCATCAAATGTGTATTCATTGGTGTCAAATGAGTTAGATTTTACCTTCTCATCTTCAAAGGCCATTAAGCAAATGTTGGCTACTTCATCTTCTACATTCTTTTCATCGGAGCAATCACTATCACTCCATGTAGCCATCAATGCCTTCTTCTTTGGTTTCTTCTCATTTTGCTTTCTATAAAAAAGACAATCAAATTTAATATGACCAGGTTTTTTACATTCATAACAAATAATTTGGTCCTTTTCTTTCCTACTTGTTTCACCTTTGTTAAAATTTCTCTTAGGGGGTCTCCTAGAGTTTCCACTAGCTCTCATCCTTATGAATTTATTAAATCTCTTTGCAAACATGGCCATTTCTAAATCCTCATCATCACCACTCTCATCATGATCGTCTTTTGATTCCTCAATCATGGTGGATTTTAAAGCTACTCCAACTTTCTTAGGAGGATCTTGATTTCTCTTGATCTTCATCTCAGAGGTGAGTAAAGATCCCATGAGTTCATCTAGTGAAAGAGTATGGGGATCCTTAGATTCCTCAATAGCTGTAACTTTAGCTTCCCATGATTTAGGTAAGCTATTAAGGATTTTTTTACCATTTCTACATAAGAATATGTTTTTCCTAAGGCGTTAAGACCATTTGTAATGTCAGTAAACCTAGTAAACATGTCACTAATAGATTCATCGCTCTTCATTTTAAATAATTCATAATCTTGAGTAAGCATGCCTACCTTAGTTTCTTTAACTTATGTGGTTCCCTTATGTGTAATGCCTAGTTTATCCCGAACTTGTTTAGCATTCTCACATTGTGAAACCCTATTAAACTCATTTGGTCCTATTGCACAAAATAGTGTGTGCATTACCTTATCTTTTAGTTGTGCCATTCTAACATCGTTTGTGTCCCACTCATCCTCTTTCTTTGGCACATCCTCCCCATCTACTTTCTTAATAGGAACAAGGGGACCTTTAACTATAATCCTCCATACTTCATAATCATTAGCTTAAATGAATAACATCATCCTAGTCTTCCAATAAGCATAATTTTCATCGTTGAAGAGTGGTGGCCTAACCGTAGAGTGTCCCTCTCCTACCAAAGGTGTAGATACACTAGTTTGAGCCATCTAGATCGTTTCTACTCGAAGGAAATTACTCCTAATCAATTCTTGAGTCCAAGCTCTGATACCAATTGTTGGCTCTACCAAGAGGGGGGTGAATCGGTTTTTCTACTAATTTTTGGTTTTTCTAACACTTAATGCACAAATAAAACAAATAAGGCTATAATAAAATAAATGCAGTAAATAAGTAAGGGAAAGAGAAGCAAACACAGATTTATAGAGGTTCAGCCAATCTCTTGCCTACGTCCTCTCTCCTTGATCCTCTTGTCAAGGTATCGATTCCACTCTTCCTTTGGAATTCTTACAAACCACTTTAAGGTGTGGTGATACCTCTTACAATTTCTCTTGAAGACTTAGAAATAATCTTCTAAGCCTCTCCCCTTGTAATACTACCCACACTCTTACAATAACAACTCTTACAAGGCTAACACACCCTTTGAATATCAGAAGTTTGAGTGAATGGCTGATGTATAATGAGAATTCACACAAATAGAGTTACAAAGAATGAATTTTTAGATTTGATTTTGTCTCTTAAAGCTTGGAGAATTTCTGAGTGCTTGTTTTGCCTCCAATCTTCATAAATGCCTCTATTTATAGTCAACCAACTGATTGAAATGGTTAGTGAAGCATTTAATGCTAATCCTCCCATTGAAACCCTCAAAAACTAGCCATTGGGCTTAGTTTTCGTTCAAAGGGATCGATCCCTTTACAAACGGATTGATTCCTTTTCTCCAAAATGCTTGGTTCTTACTCGAGGACCCTTTTCAAGCTTTAAATACCATTCTGCCACTTAGGGATCGATCCCTTGTCAGAGGGGATCGATCCCTCATGTCCAACCTGCATACTTGTGAACAATTTTCGGATGGTTTGATGGGTTTTTGTGATTTTAAGTCAGTTCAAAGTATTCTATCACTTTTATAAAAGTATTTACTGACTTTTCAATTGAAATCACAATCCAAAAATTTGTTTAAAGTATATTCCATTATTGAGTTCATTTTGAGCAAATTTACATTGTAGAAAAATGCTTTAAGCTTACTTGAGTTTTGTCATTTCAAAATACATGTGAATTTAAAGCTAACAGATTGCATAAGTTTGAAATAAACGTTTTACGAAATTGCATTGCACTGAAAATGTTTTGAAATGATATTGATTGCACGCATTGAACATTGATATAGTACTATAGGAACCTGTAGCTGTGTGTTCAGAGATAGGGATAACAAGGTATTCTAAAGTATCCTTCCAAAAAGACCCTTAAACTACTAAACCAGCTATAAGATACACGCTATTGAATTTTCTATAGATCGTAATGTGAAGTGTATCATATGGAGTACCTTTAGAGTCTGATAGGAGTCATGCTTATAGCGGTCATGGTATCCTGTTTCTTTTATATACGTTTCTTATTAAGCGTAAAGCTCACCCTCTCATCTATCCTTTCAAATCCATGCCCATGAGTAGAGTTGGATTAAAGTTTTGAGGCTCGTGGAAGTGTTTTCCCTCAGGAGCCTATCTAATAGAACTAACGGTATAACTTTTAAGTTTTTATGTTTGTGTTCCATACTATGCTACACAGCATATATGTAAATATTTAGGATGTAAGCTATATATATAAGCAAATGTTTATGTAAATTATTTATGTAAGTAGAGGTTAGATACTGTTAGAATAACCCCAAATTGTGATGTATAAATATTAGCTCATAAATTATGTATATGTATTGGCTGTTTAATAGTTATTATATTTCAGTGCAGAGTAACTCAAGTTATCCTAGTAATTTAAAAGGAATTAAGAAAATGGTAAATGGAAAAAAATTGTTCGGACTACATCACCTATTGGATTAGGACCACAGGGAAACTTAGGATTAATAATGAGCTTACTAGGTTATAGCTAACATTGTAATGGAATTACACTGCACTTCGACAAACCAAATGGAAAATAAAGTATCGAAAAGTAAAAGTAAGCACAAAATTCACGATCAAGGTCGTGACATAAAATAAACATTAGCAAGCTCCTTTAGGCATGAAGCATCAACAAAGCAAATACATAGACATATTTATAATTATCAAAACATCATCCTATCAAGCAATTGACTGAGGAGGTAAAGTTAGGCTATGAGGTAGAGCCTATTGCATCTGATGAGGTGAGTTTAGTTGAGCCTAGCTCCTACTCACCCATTATTTTTGATCTTTTGAACTCAGCACCTGTTATTGTTATAGAGCCTATTCTTACTAATCTAGTGAAGACAATTGATCCTAGCTCCTATTAGCCTATTACTTATAGTCCTCCTGTACCATTTCCCTAGAGGTTTGTAAAGCCCATTTCTAGTGAGCCTTTCCCTGCACCAAAGCCAATAGGACTTATTGAGAAGTGTAAAGCTATCATAAGGAGTTAGGTTATACCTAAGTTAGGTGATCCAGAAAGCTTCACTATCTCTTGCATTGTCACTGATTATTTCTTTCATAATGCCTTTTATGACCTAGGATCTAGTGTCAACCTTATGCCTTTAGTGGTATATGAGAGGCTAGGATTAGAGGAAATAAAGCCTACTAAGTCCACCCTTCATATAGTAGATAGGCCTACTAAGTCCACCCTTCAGTTAGTAGATAGGTCTGCTAGATTCCCTAGAGGAGTGGTAGAGTATGTTCTAGTCCAGATTAATAGTTTCATCATTCTAGTAAACTTTCTGATATTGGATATGAAAGAGGACACTAGTGTCCCACTTATCTTAGGTAGGCCATTTATAGCTTTAAGGATAGCTCTAATAGATGTGGATCAGGGGGAGCTGACTTTCAAGCTTCAAGGTAAGGAGTTTAAAAACAAGATAGGGAAGAAAGTTGATATGGAAGGTCGCCTTAAGGGATTTCAAAAGGACATAGTGGTATAAAAGGATGTTAATGAGAGATTTTTAAAAAATGATCAATCTAAGTTCTACAAGGTGACCTCTATTGATTTTGTTATACCTAATGATGATAGTAAGGGGCTTTTGAAGGCTAACGGTGATGGTTTTTTCCAAGATGTGTCCGATGAGAAGGACGTTAATAGGAGATTTTGTAGAGACCATCTTGAGAAAGCCATGTCACCCTATGAGGCACTTTTAGAGAGATCACCATAAACAGTGAGCAGTGCCTTGCCGAAGGGGGATTGTGCTAATCCCATCAAGCTTCAACCTAATTGATTTTTCTGCTATTCAACTTCATGAGAGTCTTGTTCAGGACTATAAACTCAACCCAACTTCATTCTTTTATTGTCATTTTATTTTATTTTCTCTTCTTTTCATTTTTGTACAGTTCTGTTTCCACTTGATGCTTGTTTCTCTTTATTTTGCTTTTGTAGGTATTCTTTGTAGCAACATTATTCTTTAAGATTCACAGTGTTCATCCTCAGGATATTAGGGGAGTTTCCTATCCTGAGCTTTATTTCTTTGTTTATCTACACACTGAGGACACCGTGCACTTTAAGTTTAGGGGAAGGAATTAACTTGAGCATTTTCAAAGATTTTCATACGAAATTGAAAATTTTTCAAAATATTTGAAAATTTGTGCTTAAAATGATTTGTTCTGAGGTGATGTGGGTGCTTATCATGTTGTTCTCCCTTAATCCTATTATCTTACTCCTTGATTTGTTCTAATTTGATTGATTGAGAAGCAAGATTGTGGTAAAAGCATGAAGTTGAATTCTTGAATTAGTCCTAACTCTGATTGTGATATCCTCATCTTTATGCACATGTCTTGATCATTGATTATTATGCACATTTAGAGAAAGCTTATGTGGACATAAGATTCCATTTGATCATTTAATTTTATGCATCATATTCTAGAATTTTCCTGATCTTCTCTTAAGGAGAAATTACTAGATCATACTTGATTAGGAAAGTGATTTAGGCCATCTTTAGATAGTTTGAGTCTTTCTAGCTAAACTTGTACATATTTTATCCTTAGTCACACCTCTGAGCCAAATTATTTTTTTTTTTTGGTATATACACCCACATAGTTATTTTCCCTTAGCCAAATAAATAAATTCTCCTACCCTTTTACCCCAAAAGCATGTGATTTGCTAGGAAATAATTAGAGCTATGTATATATAGGTATTGGGAAAAGGAAAAGAGAAAAAAAAAAGAAATAAAAGTATAAAAAATAAAAGAGAAAAAGAAAATAAAAAAAAGAAGAAAAATAAAGTATTTAGAAAAGAAAATGAGTTTGGAAGGGGTTAGAGCTTTAAAAAACATAGATCCTAGTAAGTAATGCATGATTAAAGATTTGAACCTAAATTTCCTTTTTATCATACCTTGATCTTGGCCTTACATTACAAAATTAAAACCTATTGATTTCTGATTAAGTGTGACTACATTAGTAAAAAAAAAAGTAAAAAGCAAACATATGAAAGCGATCATTTGTCATTAACTTTGCATCTTTATGTTCACATAATTATCCGAATTGTGTACTTTGAAGTAACATTGACATTACACACATAGAGAGTCCAATTTAAGTTAAAATTATGATTGAATGATACCTAGTGTTTAAGCTATGATTGTGCATGTGAAGACCACATTTTCTGAACCAATTCCTGGTTAGCCCAACTTGTTTATCAGCTCTACATAAGAACAAATTTAGCAAGTGCACAACTGGAAACCAGATCACAGTTCTCCAAGGCCCCAATTAAATCTAGGCCTGGGAAGGGACAACCAAATTGCTTTTGGCTCATGTAAATCATAGGATTAACTCTTGCCTTCAAAAGTCTCAATTGAAACCAAATAACGGTTGCCTCTCTTTTAAAATAAAATTAAACCCAAAATTCAAATCTCTTTCTTCTTTTCTACCTCCACTAAAAAAAATGTCTAAATTGAATCCTACCGGCTATGGAGTTTTGAGTAACGCATACGACCTTGAATGGTGGCCAGCAAAGCCGGTTGGAGATGTCAAAACAAAACCCACAAAGTTGCTCAGAATAAGAGCTCTTTTTCATTTTTTTTTCATCTATTCTTTAATCAAAAAAATTTCCTGAGTCATACAACCATGATTTTCTATATCACCACCATCTGAACAGAATAAAAAACAAAAAAGAAATAAAAAGTTCTCTTCAACCAGTATTCTACAAAGACTTGCGAGTCAACTACCAACCACTTGTTCCACTCTCTCCTATATGTGGGGTTATACAGGCACCCGCCTGCCCCGGTATCTGTCGAACAACTGCTCCAAGAAAAAAGAGGACCAAAGTTAGTGCACAAATTTCCTTAAAGAACCACCTTAAACAGCTGATTAACTTAGCAACTCAGGCATCAGATACATAAAGAAAAATAAAATCATATGATCTCAACAAGATTTCTACACCAAATATATAAAGGTCCATCAATCACTTCAGCAACTAACACAACAAAACTTAACCCTGCTCCATGGGAGGAAAAAGAGAGAGAAAGAAAGCAGTAGGAACAGCAACAGCAGCTGTCGGTAACGAAAAAGTACTTTCTTGCAGATAGTGTACAGACTTATCATTGTTTCTTATCCATAGACTGATGAATCATACTTTCAGATCAATGGCAATAAAATTGTATTATGAATAAATAGATTTAACATGTTAGTCTATATCCATTCAACCAGGCTCCATTTGGTGCCAGCAAACTCTTTGTAAATGCTTAAGGTCTATAGTTCTAAATTTGAAACCAGATTCTAAATTGGAAGGTTCTTTTTTAAGTATGGTTCAATCTATGCAGGCTTCTAAATTGTAAAAGCTGCAAATAATTAGAAACATCAAATGTATTTTCTCCTTTTATTGTTTATGATTTTTCGATTCAATTCAATGCTCTTAAAATCATGCATGTATGCAACACTATATGACAGAAAAATAAGTTACAAAAAAAAAAAAGGATAAATTTGGATTGCAGCCCCAATCTGAACCATCTTTATGCATCTATATAGGCTTTGTGACCATCTACAAGGATGCCAAAGCAAACAAAAAAGCAGAGGCACCAGGTCCATAATATAAACCCTTGAGCAAACTCAGCAAAGGGATGTGCAAAATTCTAAAATAAGTTGATTAATATATGGAAATCAAAGATACACTCCTATAAGTAGAAAAATATTAAAAACAAATTCTACAAAACTTAAAATGTAGGCTTGGTTAATGATATCATTAAATAATAAAGCAGGAAACTTGTAGATTCCAAGTATTTCCAAAGTGCGAAAGAAAACAGTGAAATGAGGAACTGCCTAAGTACATAATGGGAATGGGTTCCTCTCACAACAGATTGTTTTTAAGAGGGAATAATAACAGCAGACAATTATAACATTAATATCTGGATGAAAGGCTGCTAAAATAAAGTCAACCATTTAAATTTACCCAAAAAATAAACATCAATGAAGTTAGTTAGGTGATTGCCTCAAGCACGTTTTGCCTTAGTTTAGCTTCTAGGCAGGTTCCAAAGGCAACCACTTGTTTAAGTTATCATAGCCTCAAGGAGCCTGACCTGAGCACCTTAATGTGTACCTGGCAATATTGTGAAGATATTCACAAGTTTTCTCCTTATGTTTTCTCTCTCACTACATTGGAGAGAGAGACAGGAAAACGGGTTTATATTAACTAATATTTGCACCAGGATACCTTGAATAGCAAGATGAAAACATCTCAACAAATGAATAACCCATTGTCAACAAATATTCCATAGCGGTTTAATGAAGTCAATAAATTAAGCAATCCAAAAAATTAGCTTTGGTTTAATAATTTAACTTCTCCAATTTCTATTCCAGTGACAGTCATGTTGAAATAGAAAACTATTTAACACTTCCCTTTTAGCAAATAGAAGAAATGCTGATTCAGTAGCTCATATATTGAATGCATAATAAAATGGCTTCAGATTTACTTCTTTAAGCTAGTCATAAATATCAATGTGAGCTTAGGTTTATATAATTTGCTGGCATTCTTTCAAACTCTCTGATTACCAGAGATCGAAATATCAGAACTGTTTTAGGATGCTTTTGAAATTTTGAACAGATATTAAATCACAAACAACCAACCAAGAACTAATAAAATAAGAGGTTACAAGTATGCATGTCCAGCAAACAGTTAATGAGCTAAAAGGAAAATTTACTTGACTTTCAAACTAAACATACCGATCTGATGTACGGTTGCTGGAAAAGCCAACTAAGAACAGGTATCCTCTGTAGAAACACTGCCAGTGTGGGCCAAAACCCACTGCAAAAAACAAAAGGGGATGCTAAATGAGAAGGTTAAAATTAACAGAACCAAGCATTAGTATTAAATCAAGATAATGAAAAAAACATTTAGACCTGAAGAGAACAATGAATCCATATGCCTCCAATATCATTCCAAAGATTGGCCATCCAATGACAACGAAAAAGAAGCCAACAGAAAAAGAAATTGTTCCCTGCATCCAATCACAACATCAAGAGATGCATGCAAAATGTGAGAGAGAGAGAGAACTAAACCTTGAAATTTTGACGCTTCATGAAAAATTGCATGGTGGACTTCAGACCAATGGTTAAGGTTACTCCCGATATGAAAAGGATCTGATTAAATGATAAAAAGAAAGAAGGCAGTGTTAATCAAGCATGATTCAAGGAAAGAAGGGGGGGGGGGAGATGGGATGGGGATAATTGTGAAAACAGGACAAAAGGCTAATAAAAATTTGCTTACATTTCCCATGGCAAGCAATCCCTTGTCGAAAAAAAAGATAATTCCCAGAAATGAGAAAAATATGCCAAATCCTGTCAATCCTAGCCCAATTTCTGTTTTTCATAATTTCAGATATTAATACATATGAAAGCTAACAGAATAAAATTAACACAAGAGTTGGCCATTTGGCTTTTTCCTCAAAACATTAAGGGTAAATTACATAAAACCAATCCAAGGTTTGAGCTGAACTGAAAATGCTCCATGAGGTTTAAAAATTGACGCTTAACCACCTTATGATTGTTTTATTGTCATTTTGCCCAAAACCGTGACTTTCAGTTTTCTTTTCAAATTTTATTTCATTTGTTTTTTTCCTCTTCTTCAACAATTTACTCTTTCTCTCTCTAAAACTAGATAAATGCTAAGTTCAAGTAATTACGCTTCAACAATTTACTCTTTTTCTCTCTATAAACCCTCATCTAGTAATTATCCATTCAAAAATATCAAATTAAACACAAAAACAGAACACCCAAATCGATTTTTCCGTTTCACTATTGGTTTCCATTGATTTGGGAGGGGCTTTGGTTTCAATTTTTGGGCATTATTGCTCTTGTTTTGGTTCATTGAATTTGGAGTTGATGGCATGGTTGATGAAATCAAGGTATTTTGTTAATTTGCCGAATCTACATTTAACATGGATTGTGAAGGAGAGTGAGGTGAGGTTGTTGATGGATTTTAAAAATTGGAGTTCTCGTTGTTATTTTTCTTGTTGTGGTTGCTATTGTTGTTGTGGTGGTGGTGGTGGCAGCATTGCTCGAGTTGTTTGATTTGTTCAGGTTCGCTTTTGGCAATCACTTAGGGTGTGCTTGGTAAGGTGGAAAAGTGGAATGATGAAAAGAGGCGTGGAAAATGGAAAGAAAATTATTTTTGTTAGCGTTTGGTAGAAAAGATAAGCGTGATGAAAAAAATAGGAAAGATTACTATTTTCTTTCCTTATTAACAAAGCCAAATCATTCCAAATTGGAAAGATTAGTGGAGAGAAAATGAGAGAGGTGTGAGTCAAATATGTAGAATTACAAAATTATCCTCTATTCTTCTAATTTTATTTTGTTATCATAGCAAATTAATGGTATAATGGTAAATTAATATAATTTCATTTTATTTCCTTCCATTTTTCAACTCTACCAAGCAATGGAAGGAAAGAAAATTATATTTTCTTTCACATATTCCATCTTTCCCACCAAGCACACCTAAGGAAAAAAATTAATGTTTTCCATCTTTTCATTTTCTCCCCTTCCAATTTTCCATCTTTCTATTTTTCTTTCCACTCTACCAAGTAAAGCTTTACAGCTATGGAATGGGCTCCAAGGGTGGTAGGGATAGCAGCCATGAAAGTAAGTCTTCTTTGATGAAAGCAAGAATGGTGGAGGAATCGAAAGGGTTGGCCGTGACTATCAAGATGAGAGCAGAATGGTTTGAAGAGAGAATTATGCCTCAAAAGCAAGCTTTACTAGCATTTTTCATTTTCTTTTTCCAGTGTTTAGAAAGAGAAAAACAGCGGGAAGAAGAAAAAAATAAATGAAAAAAATTTTGGAAGAAAACCAAAAAAGTCATGATTTGGGGCAAAATGATAATAAAACAACTCTAAACAGTTTAACTGTCAATTTTTAAACCTCATGGGGCATTTTAAATTTACCTCAAACCACAAGGTGGTTTTATGTAATTTACCCAAATATTAATGACAAACTAAGTCACATGTATCCAATGGCTAAGTCCATGTTAATCAAATGCTATAGTACTAAAGCACCACTAATTACATCCTCCAAGGAATATCAATCTCAACAAGTCATGCAACAAAACATATATTGGTTCAGCAAACAGGTTTACTTTAAACCAAAAAGATTAGGTTCCAGACAAAATCAGAGTTAACCGAATGGTCCATTGCCCCATATAGCTGGCGCGTTAGTAGAAGTCTTCTCTATCACAAATTCATCTCATATATTATTTACATATAGAATATCATTTTGCAATACTCCTATCAAAATTCCATAATCCTAAACAGCTTTTAATTAGAATTTTCCAAACAAAATCCCAATTAAAGAGGGTTTATCACTTTTTGTGTCTTAAAAACTACTATAAGCA
Organism: Heritiera littoralis; assembly: GCA_031772115.1. NCBI lineage: Eukaryota > Viridiplantae > Streptophyta > Magnoliopsida > Malvales > Malvaceae > Heritiera > Heritiera littoralis. Next base: position 611,819 of record JAPDPK010000037.1, on the reverse strand, counting down.
CCTCCAAGTAAGCATGGTGCACATACTTCATCTAGAATAAATAAATAAATAAAGTGAACAATTAGAACTACATCCTATTGAACTACCTCATTTATTGGAAGAATGAGAGGAGCATGGGCACATATCAATTAAAAATCTTTTACTATATAAGTACATCAAATGTGATTGGCAGTGATCCACTAGAAAAATCCCTTTGGTGTTTGGCTAGCATCAATATCTCATAATTACCAGTTAATATTTGATGCTTAAACAAATCTCCTCCCAATAACTCCACATAACTTTCTGCAATATTTGTTTCATTTTCCCACTTCTATCTACTCACTTAATACTGATATGTAGAAAACAATAAATAAATAATTAAAAAAAAAGAAACCTTCTTTGTAAGGCAATGGCTTCTGGCAACACACACACAGACCTTCCCACATGACTTTATTCAACATACATGAAAATCCAAAATAAATTACTACCTCAAATTAAAAATTGAAAGACTTTTCTAACTTAAAAGCAGTTATAAATTTGGACTAACATTCACAATAACCACTAAACATCGGTAGCGCGATTTGATACACCAAGTCTTGATATTTGTATTTCACTAAAATTTCTAGGGATTGCACATTGAATCATATTTCAAGTACCAAATCAGTAGAAATCTCATAAAAATACAGATTCATATATTCGTTAATTGAATGAGAAGAAGCAAGAATGAGAAGAAGCAAAGAAAGCATAAAACAGTAGCATAAAAGCTCACTTTTTCGATCGTTCATTTCAAAGGAAACCATCGTGCTGATTATTCAGATGCCCGTTACCTTCAAAAACAGAACAAAGAAAAAATTGAATCACGGTCAAATTCAAATGATGAAATCATGTGAGAATCTGCAAAAGAGGAAACAGAATCTAACAATTAAATATAGATCTAAAAGACTAGAGCGTCTCCGTGAAATGAAAACATAAATAAATCTGAAAGTTCCGTTCTGTTTACCAAGAGAAGAAAACGGAGCCCTAAGTTTCTTTATTATGAGTTTCCTACGTTTACTCGGTAATCAAGCAGAGAGGGAAGAAAGAAACCTTCTGAGAGTGCCGGAGAAACGATAGTTGAATAGTTGAAAGAGACAGAGAGAGAAAGAGGCGTAAATTTCTGTTGTACTGTTGAAAGGTGACGATATTGAGATAAAGAACTGACAACCACTGTCCATGTGGGTGCAAAATAAAAAATTGCAGTTGTTCGAGTGATTATTTTTTAATTTATACATATTTAAAATTGACTAATATTTAAATATATTTTTTAATATTTTATTTTAAGCAATCAAAATCTAAATGTTTAAAAAAAAAATTAAATACATTTTCATTATGTACTTAATTTTGTTATTTTAAAACGTTTAAATGTTAATTACTTAAAATAAAATTTAATGTACTGATTTTAATATAATTAAACGTTGAAAGTTTAATTACATTTTATTATAAATGTGGAGATCATATTTGGTATTAAACCCTTAGAATTTTATATTTTTATATAAAAATATAAATATATATTACTTTTATATTTTTATTATAATTTTATTAGTATAGATTGCATATATTATAAGTGTTTATAATACGTTTAGTTGATTCATTTTGTTGGTTTTATTTGCTACCTTACACTTAGCTAAGGGCGGCTTATCACGGATTAAGCTTTTTCACACTAAAAGTGATAGGCCGTGCGGCACTTGGATGGTCTCGTCCGCATAAGTCAACTGAAATATCTCAATAATTTGAACAAGTAACAAACAAGCAACAAGTTACTACAAGGCACACGATGATATAGCGGGGCATAAAAGGTGCACACCAACATAACCATAGGTGTCCCCATAAGAAAAAATGTTTTATTAATGATGATGATATTACAAAGATTACAAAAGAAAGTTGAGTCTTCCACACCATCGTCGAGGCCAGGAGGGCAGCTCTAGATGGGTGTACTAGCACATACCTTAACCAATGAGACAACCCAACATCCGCCAACTGCTCACCCCCTATAGTAGCAAAAGAGCTTTTACAAGAATGCTACCAATAACCATTACAATGTTTGAAATGGGGACACTTTTCGTAAGTCCCTAGAATCATTTTCCTAAGCACATAGATTCTGTTTTCCCTAGGCACCTTTACCTGGTCATGGCCCTAGACAAGGTTGGCTCATGACATCCTCCCCAACTCAATCTGTCGATGCCCTTATCGACTTGGTCGCTTGAAATTCTTCAATCTTCTGCTTAAAAGCTCTAAGGTCATGCTCTCTCTCCCAATTGACTTCTTTTGGTCCTAGGCCCTCCCATTTTACAAGATACTCCTTGATTGGTCTTCTTGACACCACGGTTTGTCTGTCTGCTAAGATTTCTTCAACCCGATGCTCTGAAGGTGGCTTCATGCTGACGGCGGCCCTAATCGATCTACTTCTACTTGGATTGGTTGGATTTGTGTGATATAGCTTTAGGTTGCTTACATGGAACATAGGGTGTACTTTCATCCATTTTGGAGGGTCAATTTTATAAGAGGACTGTCCATCCTTGTCAAGAATTGTCACTGGACCCTCGTAATTGTGCACCAACCGACGATCTCGCTTTTGTAAGAATCTAAGCTGCTTGGCACAAATCTCACCAATGCCAAATCAACAATATTAAACTATTGGGCTCTTCGACCCTTGTCTACCTACTTCTTCATATGCTTCGATGCCTTTTCCAAGTAAGCTCGAGCAATCTCAGTGTTCTGTTTCCACTCTTTGGTGAAGTTTAAGGCTCAGGGGTTCTTCCCTTTGTACGACTCAATGGAGGTGTAGGGTAATCGTGGTTGTTGTCCTATGACCACTTCAAAGGGACTCTTGTTGGACGCCAAGCTTTTTTGAGAATTAATGTACAATTGGGCCACATCCAATAGCAGCGGCCAATTCCTTCGATCTTAGATATTCCCCTAACAACCCGTTGAAGCGTTCTATTTACCCATCGATTTGAGGATGATAACTAGATGAGATGTTCAGTTAGGACCCCAATATGTTGAAGAGCTCTCTCCAACATAACCCTGTGAATGTCATATCCCTGTCACTAACAATGTTTTGTGGAATACCCTAATACTTAACTACATGCTTGAAGATAAGACAAGTAGTGTCTTCCGCGGTGCAGTACTTTTGAGTTAGGATAAATGTGGTATACTTAGAAAAACGATCAATCACCACCAAAATGGACCCAAGATAAAACGATCAATCACCACCAAAATGGACCCAAGATCACTAACTCTAGGGAGGCCAGTTATGGAATCAAGAGAAATGCTTTCCCAAGGTTTGGTTGGTACCGATAGTGGTTCAAGTAACCTAGCTTGCTTTTTTCTTTCAACTTTGTCTTGTTGGCAAACGAAGCACGTCTTTGTGTAGTCCATCACATCCTGTCTCATGTGCGGCCAATAATAACCCTGTTTTAGCAAAGCAAGAGTAGGCTGCCAGCCTAGATGACCCGCCAAGGGGTATCATGGCACTTTCACATCAACATTTGTCTTAGATTTTCTGCTTTTGGTGCAACCAATCTAGGGCTTTTTGTTCGCAACGCTCCATTCTCCACCTAAAAGTACTTTGACTTCCCTTCTTCCACCATCTTCATTATGGACTTGGCTTGAGGGTCTTTATTCAAGTTCTCTTCAATTAACTTGCAAATGTCTGTGGTCACCATAGTAGCCGACATAGGAGCGATTCTCTTGAGTCCTGCCAATTCTGCTCGTCAACTCAATGCATCAGCTACTTTGTTAGAGCTCCCAGTCTTGTACTCAAAGGAAAAATCGAACTCTACTAAGAACTCTTTCCATCTCGCTTGCTTCGTCGTGAGCTTGGGTTGAGTAAGGAAATGGCTAACTATAGCGTTATTTGTCTTGACAACAAATTTCAACCTGAGCAGGTAATGTCGCCATGCCCTTAAGCAATGGATTACTGCTAAAGTTCCTTCTCTTGAGCGGTTTATCTTCTTTCTGCCTCATTTAACTTAAGACTCTCAAAAGCAACCGAGTGCCTCTCTTATAGTAGTACTCCCCCAATGGCAAAATCTGAAGCATCTGTTTGTACTTCGAACGATTTTCCAAGATCAGGGAGGATTAAGATCGGATCTTTCATCAAAGCTAGTTTTAGACCCTCGAAGGCTTCATGGCACTTTGTCGTCCAACTCCACTTCTTATCCTTCTTCAATAATTCAGTGAGGGTCGTTATTCTCCAAGAGTATCCCTCCACAAATTTTTAGTAATAATTGGCTATCCCAAGAAAAGAGCACAGTTCTTTGACATTTTTTGGGGTTGCCCATTCCTCAATGGCTTTGACCTTCTCTATATCCATTCGAATTTGGCCCTGTTCCATAATATGGCTCAAGAAATGAATTCAAGTCTGAGCAAAATAGCATTTCTCCATTTTTACATATAACTGATTTTTTTGGAGCCTCTTGAATACAAGTCTCAAATGTTCCCGATGCTCCTCTAAGGTGGAACTGAAAACCAAGATGTCGTCTAGATAGATGACCACGAACTTATCAAGATAGTCATGGAATACCTGGTTCATTAAAGTACAAAATGTGGCAGAAGCATTTGTTAGTCCAAAAGGCATAAGTAAAAATGCAAACGCACCATACCGTGTCACATATGTGGTTTTCGGCTCATCTCTTTCGACGATTCTGACCTGATGGTACCTAGACCTAAGATCAACTTTAGAGAAGTACTTGGCCTAACTCAACTGATCAAAGAGGTCCACTATTAAGGGAATCGGGTACTTGTTCCTCACTGCTACTTTGTTCAAGGCTCTATAGTCTACACACAACCGCAAGCTCCCATCTTGTTTTCTTTAGAATAGCACTGGTGCATCGAAAGGTGCCTTAGATGGTCTAATGAACCCAGCCTGTAATAACTCATCTAATTGTTTTCTCAATTCAACCAATTCTGGAGGAGCCATTCGATAGGGTCCTTTTGCGGGAGGCTTGACTCCTAGGAGTAATTCAATCTTACAATCTATTACATGGTGCAATGGTAAGACCTTGGGCAATTGGTCCAGCATCACATCTTTAAATTCCTCTAAAACTGTTCTTACTTCATATGGCACTAACTCTAACCCTGTCCCTTCTTTGTAAACCAGCATGGCCACATATGAGGGCTCTCCCCTCTTAATTCCCTTCTTAAACTATAAAGCTGAAATGACCTTTCTACTTCAAGGGAGAATTGTGGCTAGCACTACACATGGACGTTCCCCAAAGAATAGTAAGCAACTGGCAGCGGGAACCGGGATTGCCTGGGCTACCATCATGAAGTCCAATCCCAAAACAACATTAAAGTCATCTATGGTGGAAACGGTGAAGTTCACGCCTCCTTCCCAAGGTCTAACTTTGGTCATCATGTGTAATGTCCAGAATTATAAAATTCCAAACTAACTTTTTCCCTTTTACTTCTATCTTTCTTATTCAATCATTCGATATCAATCGATTTGCGTTCGGTGTCGATGCAAGTTCAATCTATAATTTCCCTCTTAATTAAATCTGTATACCTTTAAATTAATTAATGCATAAAGAATAAATATAAGAAATTAGAATAAAATCTATAACATAATATTTACAAATCCTATTTATAGCAATTAAATATAATTACATCCCACTAGTTTATGTAAATTCTTTAATTTAACTTTACAGTGTTTACATCCCATCACGAATACATCTAATGTGCATTTACTAGTCTGAATATAAATATAAAATTAACATGTACCTATCTACTCAATATTATAACTTCTAACGATCTTCTTCAACTAATCTGGAAGCAATTGGCGGCACATACACTGTTGAACTATATCTGGGATGGTAAGGGAGTGAGCTTTGAAGAAAGCCCAGTAAGAAACATATATAAAAGCACGTACTATATGCAGTTTAGTAAAAATAACTTATTTTACGAAGTATGAAATAGCATATTAAATATAATATTAAAATACATAAAAATATTTATTTCCTAACGGGATACTAGGGAACAGTATAGGAAGGATGCTGTAGTCAACTAGGTAACCGGGTAGAGTATGGGAGGTACTTTGAAGTAACTGTCGTGTACTTTGAAGTACAGTTGATAATGAAATCATTTATCAGTATAAAATATTTAATAGTTTATGCGATGCAATTTCAAATTATTAATTAATATAAAACATTTAATAATTGATGCAATGCAATCTCAAATTGTTATTCAGTATAAAACAATTTATTTAAACAGTTTTATAAAGCGATTTCAATAAAAACTTCAGTAAATAAAAGAGTAACATTTCAAATCATGTTATAAGCAATATTTTTTCGTATTTCCATCTAATGCAGTAAACAATTCATTTAAAACCATCACTTTCAATCATTCAATTTCGATCATTTCTTTCTGTTTGTCAAATCAATTAATCAGTAATCAAATCATTCATAATCAGTTCAGTGGAGATAGTCACATCCAATAGAACCATATACGAAACTATATCCTTACAGGGACTTGTATAGGAATCAAGCGTACCCACGTGGGGCCAAGTATCCAACCCTAAGCCGTTCCTACCTGTAACAATGGTCATTGTCGAAAAGACCACAGTATGCATTGATCAGGTGACAGCTATGGTTAAGGGGGAGGTACTGGGGACTTGCGTGACGGTCTCCCACCCCTAATCATCAATAATCTATATGCATGATCACTAAAGAGCAACTGTCTCGAAATCATTTCATATATATTCATATAATTCAACTGCAGAAATCATTTCAAATAGCAATTATCTTCAATCAATCCATAATCATGAAAAATTACAATTTATGCAATTTAAACATTTCATGTAAATCATCTCATGTAAATCATTTAATGTAAATAATTTCATGGAAATCAATTCATATAAATCATTTTATGTAATAAATTCATGTAAATCATTTCATGTAATCCAACTCATGTAAATCATTTCATATAATGCAATTCATATAAATCATTTCATGTAATGCAATTCATGTAAATCATTTCATATGATACAATTCATGTAAATCATTTCATTTAAATCGATTCATATAAATCATTTCATGTAATTCAATATTTAAACTTGTAAGAATTTAAGATAAATTTCTATTTCTTGTATCCAGGAAAAGTAGGTGAAAAACGATTAAAACTATATTTCCAAGAATTTTCGATTGCAAGTAAAATATATCCTATGCAACTCCTATACATGTTCATTACCTCTACTTCCATGCAATATAAAATCCAATAATGCCATTTACGCCTCTTTATTTCTCATACTTCACACTGCACAATGATGCTAAATTATATTTAAAATTCTATATTATTATTCTAATAAATATTCCATAATTTGCTATCTTCTATTTATCATTCTCAATAATTAGTTTATTTTATTTCTACTAAATACCAAAAATATAATTTAAATTAAATTCCTATTCTTTCTTTAATTATCATGTCATCAATAATTTCAATTTCTATTTAAAATTTTATATATACCTAAAATGAATATTTCTATAAATCTCTATTTTCCATTTTGTAAATTTTAATAATTTATTTAATTAATTTCCTACTAAATACTAAAATATATCTACAGTTAAATTGAATTATTTTCCTAATCCTACCATTTGCTTACTTCCATTTATTAATTTCAACAATTAACTACAATTAAATTATGTTCTTCTTCTAATCCAATTTTCACCAATAATTTTATTAATCCGAATTCATTATCTTCTACATTATTAATTTTCAACAATCAATTTATTTCATTTATTTCTTACCCAGTGCTTCAATATAATTATTCTTAGATTACAAATATTTTCTAAGTCTAACTTCATTAATAATCTTATTAACCTCTATGAATATTACTTTAATCATCAACTATGAAAATTCATCTAAAATCACCCTACATTATGTCTTGGTCAATTTCTTACTTGCCCAAGTCTGATTCTTTTTCCCATTTTAATTTTATAATAAATCTTTATTCTTCATTATACTTATTCCTTAATCACTTTATTTCCTTCGTTTTCTTTCTTGACCGAACAACACCCCTTATTCTTCGCTCATTGTTTTATTAATTTAAAAACATGACCATATTTAATTTACTTAATCTTATTATTAATTTCCAGCATTTATACATTAAAACACCAACATTTCTTCTCCATTCTTTCATGGCCGGCTCTCCAATATTGCACTAAAATTCTGTTTTTGTTAATTTAATTTTCTGGTTATGATATCTCATGAGCAGCCTATATTTTTCACCTTTCACGCCACCATCTTCATCATCTTTCCTTTATTTTCTCTACTGCCGGCAGTACCATACCACCCAATTTCATGTTTTTGTTAAATACATCTTATGATTACATTTAGTTCATGGTCAGATTTTTCATCTTCACACCATCCACGTTACCAGCCATCACAAAATGAGCCCATTATTTTCTGTCATTCACGCCACACAACCAAAATTCCAGCCTCTCAACACCATGATCAAACATCCTAAAGAGCTGTCTACATGTTTTTATTCTAAATCATGATCATATACAGCATTTACACATCCAATTCAACCACAAACAAGAGACAAAAGTGAAAGAAATTAAAGTTAGAAAATTACCTACACAAAAATGTCTCTGTCCAGCAGCAGGGGAGATTATTATTGGCTGATTTAATTTTTATTAAATCAGATTTGGCCCTAAAAAGCTCAAAATACCCTCTAAAATTACCTTAATTACACACTTGCCACTGCACAGTATTTTTTCTGTTCCAGATCAAATTTTATTTTTAATTTTTATTTATTTTTGGTCAATATAAGTCAAAAGTTGACCAATGTTGACCAATCACTTTGGGAAAAGACCAATTTACCCTTGCACTATTCTAATATTTCCATTCCTATTCTAGTTTTTTTTTATTATTTTTATTTTTCTGATTTTGCATTTTATTTTTATTATTTTCCATATATTTTAGTCAAACATGGTCAAAAGTTGACCTCTAAGGTGGTTTGACCAAGTATGGCTAGTGAAATTACTAAACTACCCCTAACTGAATAATTTTCACTTTGTTCACATTGTTTTTAGTATTTTCGTGTATTTCAGTTCATGGACTAGATCCACGTGAAACTTCTTTATGCGAGCATTTTCTTATGACAGTCTGTAGGTTCAAAGTCAATTTGGTTTGACTATTATTCAGAAAAATTCATCCGGGATATGGACACGATCGTCATTTTTGGATTTGTTGCTTGTAAACTAAGGTATGCTCATCTTAAAGAATTTCAGGAAATGATCTTCTTGACCTTTAGGTATTTCAGGCCCAATTTTAATATTTTGCCACTTAGAAGGCCATCCGAGTTATGGATTGCCTTGTGGGGCCCACTTGGCAATTTTCTTTATAACTGCACCATATATGAAAATTAATTCTCGTAATTTTACTTTATATTCTCGCTTATTCCAACAGGTATAGGGGAATAGAGAAATTCTAGCTCTCACATCTTCCCCACCTTTAAAGAATTTGGTCCTCCAAATTCAACATGGGAACTTCTGAAGTTCAGTGCCTTGAGACTTATCGATTTCTCATACTTACTCTTAACAGTCAGTCATTTCATTCATTTATATCAATATCTCATATCATATATATACCATTTACTAATAATCCTTTTTCCTTTGTTGATCCATATCGATTTTCACTTCAACCGTATTCCATAAGATTATTCTATTATCCTCAAAATAATACATATCTCAATACATCAGTCTCAATCATTCAATGCCTATCTCATTCATTTGTATCTTTACTGCTATATAAGATCTATATCATTCTCTAATAATTCTCATTAATTTACCTCCACTACGATCACTTTATTATCTCCAATCAAATAGAACCCATTAAATTACTCCAATCATTTCCACTAAATCTAATTCCATTAATCATTCTCAATCATTCGATACTCATTTCCATAACACTTCTCTAAAACATCCGTAACTATCATTCTTATTCTTTCCATCAATCATCAATATTCCTCTACCGATCGACATTTCGTTCCGTTTTCTAACCATTCTTCATAATTTATATTCAGACAATGCATAGCAATGTGGGATGTATGTCATAATGTGTCAAGTCCTACAACCTAACCCACTAGACTTAAAAATCAAGGAGTCGCCACCAAACATTCTAACCTAGGTGTGATTGGTCACCTATTCTTGTCTTAGGACAAGGTTTGATCTACGTTCAAAGAATTTAGGTTTGGGAGTACGGTTACGTGTAGGGAAGGATTAGCACCCCCACAACGCTCACCCTAAAATGGTACCACTTAGTTTTAAGTTTAGTCTAAATTTACCTTTATGTTTGTATTAGTTTCGACAATTAAATATTAGAAAATTTTCTAAGATTTTTTTCATCAATCTGGCTCCAATATTAGAAACTCCCCTCACCTCAAGATGTTCAAGGAGTACCAATCGACTTTCTTGAATTCCGCCGTTAGATTGATTAAGTATATTATGAAATTTCTATCTTTAAATAATTTCTAATCTTTTTAAAACCCTATCTTTTTTTTATTTCTTATCTTCTTTTAATTTTATTTTCCCTAATTTATTACTTTACTTTATATCTCGGAAAATAAACATGAAATATGGGTTATTGAAAATTCTTCTTAAGTATCCCATCAATCTGGCTCAACTCAAAAAGAATCCTTTCACCTAGAAATTCCAAGGAGTACCAATTGACTTTCTTGGAATTTCACCATTGGCATATTTCATATTTACTTCTTTTATTTAATACATATTGTTATCCTATTACTTTATTATCGTATTATTTTATATTCTTTATTATTTTTTATTATCATTATATCCTTAAAATGAACATGAATTATGTTTTCATGAAAATTTCTCCTTAAGTATTCCATCAATTTGGCTCAACTCAAGAAGAATTCTCTTACCTAGAAATTCCAAGGAGTACTATTTGACTTTCTTGCATCATCGGATAATTTGCATTCATCTTCTTAATTTAATTACTCTTATCCAATTTTTATATTATGTTTATTTATTTATCTTATATTCATTTTTTATTGACTTTATGTAACCTAAAAGCTCTCCTAATATTTTCTTAGAGGGTTAGTTTTCTAAATAAATTTCCTAAACTCTCACTACAAAAATTGAGATTTTTAAAGGCACTTTTATTTGGGCAATTGTGGAAAGCGTCAACATTTCTTTGTTTAATTTACCTTTTACCGGCTTTAAACATAGCGCCGCTGTTGGCAAGTGTTTAAACAACACTTAATATAGAAATGCCTCTTTCATTTTTACCTGACTCTCTTAGAAATGCCTCTTTCATTTTTCCCTATGATTTGAAGAAAACCCATTTCCCTCTGATTTGAAAATAGCAAAACTCACATCATCACATCGTCATTTTTCCCTCTGATTTGAAGAAAACTCATCGGCACTTACAAATAACTCACATCGTCACCTCTGCCCTCACTATCGGTGTGAGATATGCTTTCAAATAACTCATCGGCACTTACGAATCTCGTGAGTTTGACTTTATTTTGAATCATCGCACCTCTGCCACTTCATCGTCACCACTGCTCCACCGATAGTTTTATAGATCTCACATTGCAGATCTCACACCGATTACAGAGGTATATTGCTATATCCCATCTACCTCGTCGTCTCAGCTTCATCTTGTAACTGCGTATTGCATTAGTCAGTATTTATCATTTTGAGGTTCTCTTTTGTTATTGTTCTAAGTACTGCTGTTAATTTCTCCTTTCAGAACAGTGTTGCCCTCTCAGAAAGTACTTCTTCAACTGTTGGTTTTTTGGGCTATTTGCATTATAGAGAACTAGCTGAAAGAGACATTGCTTCATTCAAGTTTTCTCCAGATCCAAAAGGTGAACTATTTGTTTGGAGTTTTTTTTTGTACTTTTATATATTTTCAGTCCTCTAGATCGCGTTTCTTTTCAAAAAGTTTAGGCATCCTGTTTATTTGTAAGCTATTTATTTATTTAACATTTTTTGGAATTTATTTTGTTAAATTTATATGTTCTTAAAGTACTGTTTGTTAAACAAATTAATAGAACACTGGAACAATCTTTTTTTTTAATTTTTCCTTTTTATTTCCCTTGGAATGTCATTGTTGTAGTTTGGGCATTGTAGAATTCAAAACTGGTAGAGCATATGCTGATTGCTGGATATGTTCTTTCTTTCCTATGCAACAAATTAATTCAATAATATATGTCAGCCGAGATCACCAATCCAACAGCTAGTGACTAAAAAATTAGCAGCCAAAGAGAAATTAGTCATAACATTTATTCTATGTTTGGTTCTTACTCAACTCAATCTTCTCCTTTCACATTAATATTATTTACAATGATGGTAGCATGTATCTTTTTCAACGCGTGTGAGAAAAAAGAGAAGTCTAATTTCCTTTTTTTCACAATATTTCAATACTTTAGATGAAAATCATCGATATAATAACTACAAATTATGTACTAATCAGTGCGTGCTCTTACTGCCACCTTTCTTCCTTCCTAACAGCTTCTCACTTCTATCCGAGTTTTTTCTTCCAACTCTGTCTCTCTCAAAAACTCAATAGACTTGAGTTGTAATTTCCAATCAAATCTATCAGCATCTGCATGCTACTGCTTCCTCTTTGTTTCCTGTAACTGTAAGCACTTCTGTCACCCGTCTTGCTCTGAATCCAGGTTTTTGAGTTCGCTATCACCTTGGTCTTGTATACATGCATGTATTATATGTATAGGGATAAACAGTTCCAATTTACAATTTTCCTGCTTCCTTATTTTCAAACTTGAACTACATGCTTTCTCCCATGCTTGTTTTCCTTCTATTTTTCTTTGAAATGTTGTCATGTTTTTCTATCTTTTCAGGGTTATATTAATTAATGTACTTGTGCTTGTTTTCTTCATGACAACACGCAATTATAAGGACTAGTTTCTGTTTTTTCGCCCCAAGTTTTGATGCTAATTTTATATCCCATCGCGACTTCTAAAACCCCTTTTTAGTGATTCAAGGCTTTTAACACTACAAAAAATAACACTTTTAGATCTCACATTACAGATCTTGCACATTGTCACCTGTAACATAGCTTGGTTACACCCTAAAAGAAGAATAGGTAAAGATAGCTCTATTCCCCTTCATAACTTTATTCTTTCATTGTCTGCTGCTGCTTGTCTAATAACTTTGCTTTACATTTTACACTTGCTGTTGAGATTTCTCCTCATCCGTCTGGGTGAGTACTTATCAAGAAAAAGAATATCACAGATTTCTCTTCATCTTAAAGTAATCTTTTCGTACAGTTTGCTAAATGTAAAATGGAGTTGGTGGGAGAATTACTGAGGATGGCAGAAAGCCCTATGTGACTATTAGAGTCAAATATCAAAAAGAACAAATGATATTAGGCGAATTTATTTGGTAATCTAGAGTGCACCCTCTTACAGAAAGAATTTTTATCCTGAAAATAAATTTGAATAATTGATTTGACAAATCAAAATTAGATACTGCCCCTTTGGTTACAATTCAATGCTACTAGACTTTGGAAATTTTGAATGATTGATTATTAGAGGCTAATCTGCTTAAATTCTGTTTGAGTTCATTTTTAAACTTGGTTGAACTTATCCAAATTCTAGAGCTGATTTATTTTTCCTGTGATAAAAGCTTATATAAAAGCTGTAAGTGCTCTTTAGAAATTATATATTTGCTTGAAACTTCTATGAGATACCCAAATTCTTAATTGGAATTCCATATGGTTGGCAATTGGCGTGTTACCATGGTGATAGATGTCTTCTCTTATGCTATAAGCCATATCTCGAGTTAAATAGGTTACTAGATACACATTAAAGAAAGAGTTTAATATTCCAATACTACAGAAGAAGTATATATAGGAATAGTTCATATAAATATAAACCAGTGCTACCCAATGTCAATGCATTAAGTACCGTAGATAAACTGTAATGTACAGGAAGCTAAATAACATACTTTCCCGTCATCTTGAATTTCTGGAACAATTAAACCAACACCAGTATGTATAGTAAAACTGCATAAAATTAGAACAGAGAATGCAACTAAGACCTTATTTGTTAACTGTTTGGGATCTCTGTTTTTCTAATGCATTTGCAATAAATGGGGTTATCAGACTGTTGTTTTTTCAAGGCCTAGCGATTATTTGTTATGTCAGTGCGATTGTTACTGGTTTTCTGGGTTTTGTGCTTCTGGATGCTAGGGTGCTTTGTCTTTTTCTGATTCTGTTGTGTGCTGCTACAAACGAATGGTTTGGTATTAGCCAAAGATGGGGTTGACAAACATAGGATTTCAATGTTTGGTTGTTACTTGATCTGCAATCGGAGAGTTTCTAGTTTTCTGCTTCTTTGTTTTGGACTTTTGAGGGTTAGTTTGCTAAGATGTTTGTCAGCTTTTGTTGTAGTTTCTATTATATCGAATAGTTTCAGCTGTGCATTGACTGTGTAACCTATCTTTATATCAATAAATAATTTTTCCTTAGCAAAAAAAATCTATGTTTGTACAACCTAAATTTTTTATTAGGTCCTTTTTTTTAATTAAAGACATGGAGAAACATACAAACATGTTGCGTCTCCAACGTTATCACTGAAGTTTTTTGAGGCATATATCTTATCTTTATCTAAAGGTTTTGGACCTTTTTGTGACGAAAAGAAGATGAAGCTTGAGTTACAAAACAAAAATATTCCTTTAAATCTTATATTTTGATTTTATATTTGATTCACAGATTTTGTTTGATATGTTTTCAATATAGTAATAAATATTTGATGTTATTTCTAAAATCTGAAATCAAGCTCCATAAACAAAAGCAGACTTGTTATGGTGGTTGTAGAATTGAGTGCAATAATGGGAATGGCCGCAACCTTAAAGCAAGCAACAGTATCCATGGAGAAATTTATTATGCAGTTTGCGTTTGCCTGTCAATACAATTAGCACTTAACAGGTGGGCTTTTCCCAACTTATACATTCCTTTCCTTTTCATTTATTTCCTTTACTAATATCTTTCCTTTTCATTTATTTCTTTTACTATATGAATTATTATTTTAAACTTATTTTTTTATTTAATATATGATATTTTTAACATTTGTATTTTTTTTTATTTATACAAGAGAAGGGAAGAGTAAGGAATCGAACCTTGGATCTAATCTTTTCTAAAGAAAGGTAACAACCACTAGACTAAGCATTGATTGTTTAAAGTTAGTATTTGATAAATATTCAATACACTGTTAGTGGTATTTTAAAATGATCATTTTTTCAGTTTGTTTGCTAGCCTAACCAATCTCTGTTGGCTTTTTTTTTCTTCAGTTTGTTTGCTAGCCTAACCAATCTCTGCTTGCAAGTTTTGGATCAAAACCCCTATGGTATTGGAAACTTAGAGTTGCTTCATGTAAGTTTGGTTATCTATGATTTAAACTTATCCTTTTTTTTATGCAATTACATTTTGTAAGTTCATCAACTTTATTTATGAATCATCCATGTGCACAAATATTTGAATTGATGCTTGATTTACATGTGTTCTGTAATGCATTTCTTGAACCTTGCTTGGCTTTCTTTGATTTACATGTGATCTGGGCTAGGTTAGTTTTATATACACATTAGATGGATCGGATACATGGGAATAATGGTAGGATTCATATGGGAAATGATGCACAAAATCTGTTACAAAGACTTTGGAAGGTTGTTTTTTTATTTCAAGAAATTTTTTTTGCAGATATGGAATATAAGAAATGGTATTAAATGTTATTGTCTTTGGTTTTAGTTTCTGCCTTTTCTTCATATAAACAGAAAAATAAGAGAATAAACATTCAGCTGTAAAACCAAAAGGTGTAAGAACAAGTACTAGATTATAAGAGGAAAAATTTTCAGCTGTTACTATTAGTGAGAGATGCTATTCTAGGTACATTCATAAACTTATTAAATCAGAAGTCAATTGCCAAAAAAGTAGTCTTGATGACTTAAGTAATACCTAAATTTAGTTGTTGGTTTCACTTGGTGGAATCTTTCTATTTCATTATGCAAGACAAGATTGTTATAAATCTAGGACATAATCCTTACAACTAGATGCCAGTGTTGACATAGAGTGGATCATAAGGCTCTTTTTTTATAGCATGGTGATAATAGTTAAGTGGTTTCATTCTCTCTTATTGCAGGTTTCAGATGCATCTAGTTCGTTTGGATCACTATGTGCAAATACTTAAGTGAAGATGGAAGCTTCAAGGATAATCGATATACAATTCAACTAGAAATTTTATGCTTATATTAGACTTCTAGGAAGTTTAGAAAACTTTGTGGCTCTTGTGATTGGTTCTTGAGGATATTATTGGTTACTTTGTGAAGTAAACTGTTGCCTTAAGGATGATAATTGGTATTTTGATAACTTTTTGGTTATAAACACTTTGAATTGAACTTTGAACAAATGAAAGTCACAATTCTTAGGAAATTGTTAATGCATGTGAGTGTTACAATGCAAATAATTCTAGATTTCTCTTTTTATTAGTACAATAGACATGAATTAATTTAGTTACCAAATGAGGCGTGTTGCCAATGCCTCCATAGATATTATTCTTGCATTAACAATTATTTTATTAACCAAAAATTGCATTGCCAATTGTTTTATTAACTTGCATTAAAAAAATTTGAATTAAGAGTTCAAATCATTTTATTAGACTATTAGTGAACAATGACATTAATACAAATAATTAATCAAGCTTTTAAATTTAAAATACAATTTAATAAATATAAAAATTTAAATTTCAAATAAGACATTTACTAGCACTTAAAAGTGCTGGTAAAAGCTTTTAAATTTAAAATACAATTCAATAAATATAAAAATTTTAAATTTCAAATAAGACATTTATCGGCACTTTAAAAGCTTTTAAATTTCAAATAAATTCAAATTTTCAATAGGATTTTTCCCGTATGCTTTTAAAGGCATTTAAAAGCTCCGAAAAAAGTCATGCCCCAATTTTCCCCCCTTTACCGGCATTGGAGTACATCACCGCCGACAGACCTTCACCAGCATTCACCTGGCCGGTGGTTTGTTGACTGCCGATAAGGTCTTTGCCGGCGTTTAATTGGCCTTTTACCGGCACTTATAAGTGCCGTTAAAAGTGATTTGTCTTGTAGTGTCTATTGTATAAATTGCCCTAGACAAACAAATTATTTAATTAAACTCTAAGTATACATGCAAACTAAGTAACATATCATATTAATCATCATGCAAACAAATCACAAATATACATTTTATATACATAATTAACATTTTATGCAAATCATCCAAATCTATTTTTAAATTCATTATCTCAACACTATATGTTAGTTTCAATTAAAATTACCTAAATTATCTTATAGAAATTTTTAATCAACAAATTATATAATGTATTAAACTAAACTAATAACATATTGATCATATGAGCAAGAAATATTAATTAAGAAAGGTTTTAAATAAAATTATAAAAATACACATGTATATGTATACACAATAATAAAGAAAACCTATTTAGTCATGTGAAATTGTAAAATACTATTTTAATGTTGAACTTTCTTACCTTCTGTACTCACCACGTTAGGACCTCTTTCTCTATTTCTTTTATTTCTTTCCTACTCTTCTCACGTAGCTACTCTTCCTTTTCTCCTCTCAAAAGAGATAAGCAAAAAATAATGGCAGGGTGGAATCTTGGTCAAAAACAGTAACAAATCAGCAGAGTGATGAGCGAGTGATGCAACACGCTTTGGTTATGAAGCAGGGGCGCAACAAGCGATCCTAGCAACTACAGGCAGTGTTTTTTAGAGCAGGGCATCAAGCAGGCAATGGGACAGAGCAATGATGAGTGCAGAACAGTGGTGTGGTGCAGTAGGTGCAAAGCTGGATAGTGGTATTATGCAGTAGGTGCAAAGCTGGATAGTGGTATTATGCAATAGGTGTAGAGCTAGTCGAATCAGGGGCAGCGTTTAGCGAGGAGGTGCGAAGCGATGATGAAGTCGATGGTGGCTGTGCAATTGGGAAAGGACGGTATGGCTTGTTGGCAAGCAAGGCTGAACAAGGGCGAGCAGAGCAACAATACTCGATGGTGGTAAGCGTGAATAAAGGAAGAAGAGGGAGGCTCAGTATATTGAAAGAGTCAGAGCACGGTTTTTGTATGGTGTCCCCCCTCCCAAGCTAGCCTAAGGGTCCTTTTATAGTCACAAAGAGTTAGAGTTCCACTACAATTTGATCTTTCACTAACATTTATCTTCTCTTTTTTATTATTAATAATGTTATCCTACAAAATACAATCTTATTCTAATATTAACTCTAACTTAATAATTATTCTAATCTTAGTCAATAAATCCTAGTCTAATAAAATTTTAATTATCTTATTAATATCCTAATTTTTAATAATTCTAATTTCTATGTTAGTCCTATATCATAATTTTAATGTTAATTCTAATCTAAAAAAAAATCCCAATTTAATTCTAACCTAATCCTAAACAATTCTAATATTAAATAATTATCCTATTCTAAGTTGTTAAATTAAGTTAAAATACAATGTCACCTAACCCTATTAATTATTTTTACAAGTTAAGATCTCGGACAAAATAGGGTGTTTACAGCTGTCCCTTTTTATGCATTTGCTGTGAAACAATAATTGCATAAAGACATAAACACCTATTTTGCCTGACTCCCTCTTTTTTTCTTTTTCTTTTTTGATTTTTTTGATATTTTTTGAAAAGCTCCTTCTAAACAGAAAGGCAGTCAAATTTTAAATCTTGTCTTAAAAAGCTCCCTCTAAACAGAAAGGTAGTCAAAATTTAAATCTTGTCTTAAAAAGCTCTGATTTTTTTTTTGAAAATTTTAGGAAACTCTAAAATTTTTCTTGTCAAAATTTGGAATTTTAGGAAACCCCTCTAAAATTCCTTTTCTTATTTAATTTTGAAATTTTGGGAAACTCCTCCAAAACTTCTTTTCTTGTCAAAGTATGAATTTTAGGAAACCCCTCTAAAATTCCTTTTCTTGTCAAATTTTGAAATCTTGGGAAACCCCTCCAAGACTTCTTTTCTTGTTTAATTTTGAAATTTTAGGAAACCCCTCTAAAATTTCCTTTTTTATCAAACTTTGAAAATGTGATAACCGTAAATTTTTCCATTTATTGGAAATTAGAAATATTGAAAATAAATATTAGAGAAATTAAATAAGAGGAAATAAATAAAATTTGCGAGAAACGAGATATTGGTGAAAATCCCGAGAAATGAGGAAGTGATGAATAAGGAAATTCGTGTGAAGGAAATTAAATGAAAATAAAAAAATAAAATCGGAGTTATGGAAAATAAGGAAAGGAGGAATTAAAATTGGATTAATGGAAATCCAAAATTGGATTAAAATAAAAATGCGTATATTATATATTTATATAATTAAATTATATAAATATATTTA
Organism: Heritiera littoralis; assembly: GCA_031772115.1. Classification (NCBI taxonomy): domain Eukaryota; kingdom Viridiplantae; phylum Streptophyta; class Magnoliopsida; order Malvales; family Malvaceae; genus Heritiera; species Heritiera littoralis. The sequence goes on along the minus strand of JAPDPK010000037.1, from coordinate 592,412 downwards.
CACATGTTTTTATATAAATACATATGTATGTATATGAATATTAGTATATATTATAAAATGAAATATATACTATTTTGTCTTAAATAAATACATGTGTATATTATTAAATGTATTTATATAATTATAAATATATATGTACAGATATATATATATGAAATATATATATTATTATTTTAAATAAAACTATATGAATATATAAGAAGAGTAAATGTGGTTTTATATTAAAGTTTATATGTATAAATATTTTATTATAGCATTTATATAATTTGTATATATAAATGTTATTTAAGTATATGAATATACATATACATATATATATATATACTAGACATGTATTTTGTAATGTACAAGATATATTTTATATATAATAAATATTGTATAACATTATGTCTGAAATAATGTATGTAAACATATAATATAAATTATATGTATAAAATATATGGTATAATATATAGTATATAGTATACTAAAAATAGAAAGAGAACAAAAATATAAAGGGAAATAAAACAGAAAAAAAAGGAAAGGAGAAAATCGGGGAGGAACCCCGACCCCTCCAGCCAGACCGCCAGTGGCGGAGCTGCCACCACCAGCGAGGGGAAAAGGAAGGCGGGACGCCACCAGCCAGAGAAAAGAAGGAAGCTACCGGCGGCGTGAAGAAACGGAACGGGATCGACGGAAAACGAAGCAAAAGCTGGAGGAAAAGGAAAATGGCCGACGGCGATGCCGACCGAATCGGTGACTGCCACTACCACCGAAGCTTCACCGGAGGAAGAGGAAGCCGATGGAGGCCACCGGAGGCGCAATGGATGGCGGAGGAACGCCGGCAAAGAGGAAGAAGAAACTGAGGCAAAACCGCCTCGATCCGCCGCCGTGCCGTCGATTCGGGATGAACGGAGGTCAGATCCAAGCTCGCCGTGGCGCCGGCCAGCTGCTGAGCCACCGAACCGCCGGAGAACCGGCCGCCGGCGAGGAACCGGCGATGACAGGAGCTGGACCGGTCTGAACCGGTCTGACCGGTAAAGGAAGAAGAAAAAAGAAAAGAAAAAGGAAAAAGAAAAAGAAAAAGAAAAAGAAAAAGAAAAGAAAGAAAGAAAAGAAAAAGAGGAAAAAAGGAAGAGAAAGGAAGAAAAAGAGGAAAAAGGAGAATTTCGGGAATTCGGAAAATTCCCAAAAATTCGACAACCCGGGATTTTTCAAAGTTCGGTAAGAAATCTTCCTGAGATTTAATTTTCAGAAAAAAAATTAAATAAATTATGAAAAATTCTAAAAAATTAGGATTTTAATTCCAAAAATTATTTTCAGCAATCGGGATAAGGAATCAGGAGAAATGGAGCACAGACGCGATCGATAAGCGGAAGTCGCCGACCCGGAAAAAGGTAAGGGATGCATGTGCAGCACGTAAGGATACTCAGTCTGCATATTTTAAATTGAAATATTTTATGCAAATATTTTATGGAAATTATTATGATGCATGATTTGCTGAAAATAATTTGGGAAGAAGTACTGGCTGAAAGATTTAAAACTGTATTTTTCCGTGCAGGAGGTTAGTAAACCGGCAGCCGTTATGCTGCCGAAAATTTTAGAAAAAACTTTATAAAATCAAATTAAATGATTTTATTTCCGAAAGTCGATATTAAATCACGAAACATGAGGAAATTACTAAATCTCATAAAACATGAATATAATGAGATAGAATTTTAAAATATTCATGTATTCGGTAATGGTGATAATGAAACCACTGAAAATTCTCGGAATAAATAAATTACACGTAATACGAGACAGAAGATGAAGTGAAATACAGTGAATATTTTTATGAATATTTTTATAAATATTCACTAAAAGAATTTTAACCCTTATGGATTTAAATTATGGAATTATATATTTATATAAATTCCATAAAGGTTTATATTATGATAAAAAAATACGGTTTTGAGACTCGTCAGCATCTTATCATGCTGATACACGATATGTGATAAGTTTAGTCCCGGTTGACATTTGATCAGTGACCCATCGAGGACAATATAGATTATGGTCATAGATTTGACCGGTTTATTTCTTTACTCTCTGGGGTTATACTATGATAAGATTGATGTCTATCTTAGACTCCATAAATGATAGGTGACATGTTAAAAAGGAAAGCGTTTTACATGATGTGGAATATGTCAAATGGAAAACGTGAAATATGATGCGTGACATGTGAAAAGAATATGTTTATATGATATGAGGAGAAAATCAATTGATTTATAGCATTTTTACAAAATGCTCATTTCGGTACTGATCATAGTACTGTGGGATAACTTTCCTAAGACATGTGATTTGAGTACTAAATATACATACCGCTCCCGATGTTGAGTCAATGGACCCTAATCAGCACCTAGTTATATTTGTCGAAAGCTAGGAAAACTAAAGGCCAAACCGAGCAAAGACTCGATTTTCCGAACCGTGGGAGCCACCTCTAGAGTCCTTCGGGAACTAAGTGCTACACGAGTTTCGATGTGTTAATAAGAAATTTCTGTACCGTGGGAGCCACCTCTAGAGTCCTTCGGGAACTAAGTGCTACACGAGTTTTGATATGTTAATAAGAAATTTCTGTACCGTGGGAGCCACCTCTAGAGTCCTTCGAGAACTAAGTGCTACACGAGTTTCGATGTGTTAATAAGAAATTTCTGTACCGTGGGAGCCACCTTTAGAGTCCTTCGGGAACTAAGTGCTACACGAGTTTCGATATGACACTTAACTCCATTATTAGTTAGAATGGATGTCATAACTGAATCAGTGAATTGGGGCTTACGCCTAAAGTGATTAAGTAATCGGTTATGTTGGAATAAATTTTAATAGCTTATTTTGCTCTTTAAAGTACGGTACTAATTAAGAGAGTACACTAAAACATGAAATAAGTTTTAAAGAAATAAGATGATGATTTAACTAATATTCTTTTCAAGGAATATACGGATACTAATCATTTTATTTAAATGCTTTATTTCATAAAAGCATCATATTGAAAAGAATATGAAAAGGTTATGAAAATTAAAAAGGAAAAAGGATTTATTAATTCAAATGAAATGAAAATTTTCTCTCTACAGTTGCTTCTAGGTTCCGTAACAAGTATGGTATTCTAAAATACCTACCTTACTCTATTCGGATCCCTAGCCGACTGTAGTATCCTTCCTACATGCGAGCCTAGAGCCCATAGGAAAAATGAAAAAGATTTTCAGCATATAGGAAGCTGAGTATCAAGTGAGGCATATAATTCTCTTACTGAGCCGTGGTTTTGCTCACCCCTTAATTTTCAACATTTCAGGTTTTGACGAATGTGAGTTCAGTGGATGTGGATCCTGGCTGTACACAAAGGACAATGTGTCAGACCGACTGATTATTTGAGGTATGATCATTTATTCTTTGTATTTAGACACGTCAATAGTACTACTTATCTAATTAGTTACGATAGGGGATGTGTATAATATAAACAATATTATGTAAAATTGTTTAACAGTCAGTACAAGTAAAGTATCGCAGACAGCCCAACCAGTTAAGTTGTGTAAAAGAAGATGAAAAATGTGGTCACGGGTCGTGACAGAAAATTTAGGAAACCCCTCCAAAATTTTTTTATCTTATCAGAATTTGAAATTTTAGGAAATCCCTTGTGATATCTCATAATTTATAGTACAGTTTAAATACAATTAAATAATTGAGAATTTTGGAATAATTATAAGTAATAAATATTTGATTTTATTTTAGGTTATAAGGTTAAACATGTACTGGGCTCTACTGATTCTCGGAGGTCCGGATGTAGGTGAAACTCCAGGGACTCGATATTTGGAGCCGAAAAATATTATGGTAAGAATCATAGTCTTAATCTCAATTATTTTTGCATATTTTGAAAAATATGCAACAAATTAAAAAATGATGGTTTAGTCCATAGGCCGTTAGAATTTTCGAAAATAATAGTTAAATTAAGAGGACTTAAGACCTATGGATTATGCCAAATAATTCCTCATAAAATATAGTTTTAGAATATCTAGATGGATGGTGGAAACTAAACGTGAAGATAGAGATTTACACGATTTTATGGTTAAGGGTAATTTGGTAATTCACCTAAACCGGTATCCGAATTTCAACAAAAGCTTCACCAAACATTAGAGCAAGTTAAATGGAGTTGAATTATGGTTAAATAAAATATTTTGGAGGTTGGATAGACTATTTTCAACTAAGTCAAACTTTAGGGGCAATTTTGGAACAATTCTTTAAGTATATTTTGCCCATAAAATGACAAATAAAAAGAATTTTCCAGCCTCTTCCTTGCCAATTTTCTTTCAGCAACTAGAAAGCACATTAAACCTCCATTGATGTGAGCTTGGAAGAGAGAGAAAGTGAAAATAACTTGAGAAATACCAATTAAAATCAAATACCTTCTTCACAAAAATTATTTTACTCATCTTTCTCTATTTTTCTACACCAAAATCACTTGCCAAAACAGTCAAAAGAGAGGCATAGAAATTCTTGAAGAATTCTGTTAAGGTAAGAAGTTATGGAAGCTTGAGAATTTTCATAATTTTCCACTTACTTACTACATGATTAAGGTGTTTTCATGTTGATTTCCATTTAAATCATTTAAGAATCATGTATGGCGACACATGAGGGTTTCGGTCATCACTTGATCTTTATGCCCATGATGTGTTTTGATGAAGTTTTCATGTAGGAATTAATGTAAGAATTAAGGAAGACATGAAATTAGGCTTAGATTAACTTAATTTGAAGAAAAGCAAAATGTTGGGCATTAAGAGGGTTTCGGCCATGGCTAGCAAGATGTGGAAATGATGTCATTTGATGTATAAATTATGTAGAAGAAATGTAGAAAAATGGTGGAATTAATTTGGAATTAAAAAGTAAGCAAAATTTGAAGAAATTTCAAGTATAAAGGATGAAGGGTGATTCGGCCTTGATGAATGGGAGGCTGAAAATATGCCTATTTCAATGTAGTTTAAGTGTTAAAATAATGTAGAAATTATTCTAAGAATTTAGGCGCAATCGGAGTCGAAATCGGAATTATGTACCAAAAGTTAGAATTTTGCACCGATAGAAATTAGACTGCATTTAGTAGATTATACTAACAATTCATTAGCATTTAAATTTTCAAATATTATTTTAATTAAAGAATAGTGAATTTATCAATTTTGAATAATTATTTGCAGTCTCTAAGCCTGAGAGTACTACCGATGCCGAGGTATCGGATATCGAGAAAATAAAAAGAAAAGGATGCTTGTATGGAGCGTAGGGATATAGCGCTGCATGTTTTGATGAGAATTTCAAATTATAGAATTTAAATAAATATATTGGATTGAATTTTTGAACTGTGAACTATGTTTTGAAAGTTGGATTTTTATGCAGGAGGGGTTAGGGTTGAATAAACTAAACACCTAAATCTATGAAATTCATAGAATTCATAACTTAGTATGAAATTTTGAAATATAGAGAGAATTAAATTAGTTATCTAGTTTTAAATATTTAAATATAGTTTAATAAATATTAAATCACAAATTCAATAATTAAAATTATTTTACTGGTATTTTATCTATTTTGGATAATTGAAAACGTTGATGTATTTTATAGAATTTAAATAAATAAATTTAGAGGATTAAATATTGTTTTATGTTTTGTTATATTTTGGAAGTTTGAATTCATTAATTTTATGAGATTAATTTTTATGAATATATTTGTGATATATTTTAAATACATTTATCTCCGTAAACTGTTTTGAAAATATTTATTTAAATGTTTTAGAGACTGTTGGCCCCTTAGCTACCTTCGGGTACATGCATTTCTGTTATGTTTTGATCGCTGTAGAGTTTAGCCCAGTCTTCTAGCTCCCACAGGTGACACCTGGCTATTGCTCATACTGTGGCCCCCTGACTATGGCCATAAGTCTATTATAGTGCATGTGTCTATTGGGTATAGCCTAGTCTCCTTTAAAATTATACTGGGGTGGTAAATCCCTAGCTAACTTAGATCCAGGCACTCCCAATTTGATGTATATTTTTGGATTTGATTTATTTGTATGATATGTTTGCTGATATAAATGTAATGTTTTGTGAAATTATTTACTAGATTAACTGATGGAAAATTTGTATAAATATGATTTAAAATGTTTACGGAGAATTTATTGAATTTCTAATGTTTTATATTATGTTTTGCAATATCTTGAATTTGTGATTTAATTCAACCAAATAAATTCTCTATAGTGGCTTTGGATACCGGAACACAACAGGTACTCCAAAGTACCTCCCCTACTCTACTCAATTACCCAACCCACTATAGTATCCTTCCTAATAGTTCGTGCTAGTTTTTATTCCTATTTTAAATTCATGTTTTCGTATCAATATTCATTTTATGAAATTTGCATATAGGTAACATTATATCAGCTTTTGTATAGATATCTCTTACTGAGCACGTTTCGCTCACCCCTTTATTTTTCACTCTCATATTACTTGCAGTGAGTTCAGGTATGCTATTTCAAGAAGACCTGATTTCGGTATTCCTTTGGTGGTTTTTCGGATTCGTCGAGGTATACGAATTTTATTTTATGTATTCAGATTTTTGTACAGTACTACTTTTACGTACCTTAAACTTGGGATGTAAATATGAATATTTTGTGATGTAAATAAATTTTCGGATCCTTGGATGCATATAAATAAATTTTTATTTGGAGTTTAATTGACACTACAGACAAGCCTAACCTACGTATATGATATATATTTGTGAAATTAGTAAAATACACAGTATTTCGGACCGTGACGCCCCTCTAAAACTCCTATTCTTGTCAAATTTTGAAATTTTGGAAAACCCCTCCAAAACTTCTTTTCATATCCAATTTTTTTTTTGAGATTTTATGCAATTTATCCTATTCTTGCAATTTCATTCATCCAATGTCATTCATGCATTCTAGTCTATCCACACAATGTTATTCATGCAAACTATTCTATTCATGTAATATCATTCACGCAATTTAGTCTATCCATGCAATGTTATTCATGCAATCTATTCTATCCATGAAATGTTTTCTTCGAAAAATATTTCAACCTCAATTGTGGCAATAACAAGATTATTCTTGATCAATCCATCTCATGCATTCTTCTCTTTTCATCTGTCATCCCATCCTTATATTTTCTATTTCTTTTATCATTTTCCTTCTTCCATTTTTTCTTCCCAATGAAGCTCCTGTCTTCATGCCCTTTTTATCTTATCTTATCCCTTGTTTCTTCTTTTTATTTTCCTCTCTATCTGGTCATTCATTTGCTCATTAAAATCTTTACTGAGACCTCATCATTCATTCTTTCTTATTCATTGGTTTTTTCTTGATCTCCATTTTCTATTCATCCATAAGTTTCCTTTTCTTTCATTTTCCTAAATAATATAGGAGTCTTTCACATATTTTGCCAAGCAAACATTTATTATCATTCCAATTTCAAGATTAATGCTAAACGATTTCTCAATCCCTCAAGGTAAAGATATAGCAAAGAAATGATAGATGAAAAGAAAAGAGTGGTATTATTCAACATTTGGAAAGATTTAACAAGAAATTGCCAGGCTTAAAAGGAAAGTAAGCTTGAATGAAAAGCAAGAATTTTTAGCATTAAGTTTCAGGTAATAGTATCCAAATAATAACAATTTAAACAATTCTGATCAATGAATATAAAATTCCCTTCAAAGGTCCATTTATCTGATCATGTTGAGTTTATCAAAATATCCTCTTGCCCTAGTATCATTGACATCCAGTTTTTCTGGTATCTATGCCGCCTTTTTGGGTTTTCAACTTAGATGTTCTCCATTGATCCATACCGCCCTTTTTGGGGTTTCGATCTAAATCCTCCTTTTATTTTTTCTTTTTTTTCTTCTTTTCTTCTTTCTTTTTTTTTTCTTCTTCATGAAATTTCTTTTGTCTGTCTTGATTCCAATTCATGCCCCAACAGCAAATATTTCTTCACCCAATTTAATGCTCACATAGATTCAAAACAATTTTCGGAATCCCATTACCTCCATCTAAACTAGATCTTTTTGTTTATCTTGATCTGTTTCTTCTAATTCCATCCAAAGGATCATCATCTCATTGTGTAAATATGCCTTTATTCAACACATGATTCTTCAATAGGAGTACTCATATTTGATCAAAATGGACTTTTAAGGCACATAACGTAGGCTCAGGTGAGGGTTTATGAAAAAAAGGATAAAATAGGCCAAAATGTGTTTTAAGGTTCATCATATCAAGGATCATTTCCCATCATTCAAATCGTTTAGGCATTTTGAATTTTGCCCTATTTCTTTTCTTCTTCTTCTTTTTCTTTCTTTCTTTTTTTTCCAAACATAAATAAGGTTTCCACTTCTTGATTTCAAACCCTCTTTCTTTTTTTCTTTTTATTCTTTTTTTTTTACAAAAAGGTTTTATTTTTTCTTTACTTTGCCCCTCAAATATTTGAATTTGCCCCACTGATCCTTTATTTTCCCATTTCATTACCCCCAGTGTGGAGGGTGATCCTTAGTGGGTTTTATCAGAAAGAATAAAATAGACTCAAAAGGGTAATCAATGGATAATTTTACTCACGCTCGAATGGTAGTGAAAGAAGGCCATTTCTCATCTCAAATACAAACACTTACATTGAAGATCATCTGTTGAATAAGGACTTCTTAAAAATTTCACGCAAGAAATTCACCTTTTCTTGTAACATCTAATAAGTGAAGATTTCAGACAAATTTTATTTTTATTCTTTTCTTGCTTGGATAATGTTGGCAAACTAGAAATCCATCCAACCAAACAAAGTAATTATTTCAAAATTGAATTTTATATTCATTGCCATCATTATTATCATGTTCATTATCTGGATACTTTCAAGCTTGGTACCAATGCAAAGATTATGGGTATTTGTGTTTTTACACAGAAGAACAAGATTGGAATGAGGAATTGAGAAAAATGAATTGTACTAACCCTTTATTGAAATGAAAATAAATGAAAGCTAGCCCAATACATAAAACAATTCTTAATGCCTTTTGGGCTTAAGCACTCATATATTACCTAAGAAGCTGAAATGTCCTAAGCTGAATGAAATTAGAAACAAAAAAACAACCATTATTTTCAAATTAGGTGAATCAATCATTATCATCCACTTTCTTCTATAGTATTAACCGCTACCCCTTTGTGTGATCTGGCAGAGGATTATCATTCACATTTGCGTCATTTTTTGCCCCAAAACTCAAAATTCCAGCTTTGATAAGTGCTTGGACTTTCCTCTTCAAGCCCATACAATTCTTAATGGAGTGACCAACATTGTCATTATGATAAGCACACTTTGCATTTGGATCATACCACTTTGGGTAGGGAAGCTTCAAGGGCTCTACATAAACAGAGGCAATAAGGTGACCCTTTACCAACTATGGGAACAACTCTGTGTATGTCATCGGTATAGGGTGTCATACCTCGAAAATACGAGACATTTTCAATAACGAATTAGCGGAAGAAGGGATTTTGGGGCTAACTCTTTCCTTTTCCTTTAACTACGGTTTGTGTAGCGAGTAGTCTCACTATTTCAATTTTGATTCACTATTCACCCGATCACGGTTCAAGGTTAATTTCCTTAGATCCCAGTTCATTTCACAACTTAAAATTACTCGAGACTAAATTTCACAACTTAAAATTACTCGAGACTAAATTTTGGCAGCATTAACGTAAAATACTATTCACATCAACAAGCAACCAACACTAGTTTACATCCCGTTTTAACCCGATTTTTGAAAGTAATCAGATATTTATACTTACCACATCTCACACTACATTACTGTACAAAATCATCAAATTCCAAGTGCATAGGAATAGTAAACATATATACCAAGCTATGAACTGAGGTCTGACGTTTAGCTTGAAACGTCAAAATGAGGAACGGCTCTTATCAAATGTTGCTATCTCAGCTTAACCTGTGGAGGAGAATATAAAGGTGAGCTTTTGGGGAAAAGCTTAGTAAGCCACTACACAAAGGCAAAGATAGTAGCAAACAGGATATAGCACCACTAATGCATGCAACACGTGTTTCATATAAAATCGCATATAAAATCACATATCATTAACTCATTTAAACTTCATATTTCATGTACCTCAATATCACCATGCCTTTATGGTAAAACCGATGCAATGCACGTAAAACGATGCAAAGTTGATTTTGTCAAACCATGTAGTTATCATAAAAACAATGCTTCGTAAAGTTCATTCACATATCATGTAATCTCATATATCATGTTCATAAAACATTTCTTGTTAGGCAAAATCAGTAATTCAACTAATAAAGTCTTAGCCTACTGTAGCTATCAGCAAGCAGTCCTCGTTACCCCAGAACTAGGGTGTTACCTATGGCCATAAATCCTCGTCATCACTAATTCTAGTGATCAGCCAGAATTGGAACCTGTCAACGACAATGTCGGACAAGCCACATATTGCCCATATACGAGTATCAACTACTCGGGCATGTTCCATAGTGCTCTATGAGTCTCAAAGTACAATGGCATGCCATAAAAGTCTGTAACTAGAAATCATCTCATGTTTTGAAGTCTCATATCAATAGGATGTACAAGCAATACATGCTCAATCGAAAAAACTCATATGAATATGTTATAAAGTCATATCATTCACATACTTCAAAACATGATGTAAATGAGATGTAAAAGCTTTCATACGTTTCGTATAAACTTCGTGTAAGCTTAACTCTCATAAAATCAATTATGCATAAAGATGCAGTAGCATGATGCAGACATAGAGATCTACATCCAACTTTTAATAATTTTTCAAAATTTCAGCAACAAGATGGGGTTAGGATATGTCATTACCCAGCCTGCAAAGGAAAAACAATTTGTATTCCCAACAGCAACACATCTCAATTAATTCCTTTACTTTATAAACCTTTCATTTATTTTATAAATCATTACGTATAGCTCATGTAGGGCACTTACCCTGTAAGCTACTACTCGTAACTTGCATAGTAACTTACCGAAAGCAAAGACTAAGATCGTTCGTTCAAGCTTGGCAATCCGCGTATTGTACACAACCGAACTGCATTGTTAACACCCGTGCAACAGAAATTTCCAGAATAGATTTCCCTTATCAAACGTGGTCCACTTGAGCTGATTTTTGGATATGTGGTAAAGAAGAGGTAGATCTTCAATTGATCCTTCTTGGCTGTTTCAAGAAAAGATCATCTTCCTGATTGTTTCTGTCCTACAAAGTGATTCTCTCAATCTCGTCAAAACAGGGCAGCTTGACAGATCTGACTTCCAGCAACCTTTTCACCAGCAAAATGAACTCTGTTTGAGATGAATTTCGAATATGTTTTAGAAGAGAGGATTTGGAACAACTTTCATGAAGGGAGGAAAGGCTAAAACTGACTGGAAATAGGATGGAAAATGGCAACAAAATCTGCTTGCACAATGAATTACGGGTTTTTCTCTTTTCTTCCAATCTCTCATGTTTTGTTTTTTTTTCTTTCTTTATTTCTGTCTTGGATTTTAAATAGCTGAGAAAAGGGCTGGAAATAATTGGAATTTTCTCATGGGAAATTATTGAAATTTTCTCATGGGTGAGGAAATTATTGGAATTTTCTCATGGGAAATTATTGAAATTTTCTAATGAGTTACTTTTGCATGGTAGGTGGGAATTAAATAAATTCCACACATGTTCTATTCATATCTGACAAAATAAATATGTTGGTTGGCTATGATAATGCTTTATAGGAATTAATGGCCCAATTTAGCTTTTTTCGGTCTTTTCGCTAAAATTAAGAATTAAGCTCAAATAGCTGTAAAAGCTTTAACTTGACTTACTTGAGACCAAAATCATTAACATATGATAATTCAGATGTCTTTGGCTAGGTGCGCACTCTTGTGGGACCCACCAGCTTACTTGTATGAAAATTCAAACTATAATCACCTGAAACCAAAATTTTTCGATTAAACGTCTTTTTCATTGTTTTCTTGATCCATATTATTCGTATACTTATAAAATTGTGATTCTTACATTAAGTTGTCTCAATGGTACCAGGTGTTTAAAAACTAGGTACCAAGAGTCCTGAGTTCGAACCCTTGGGGATGCGAATTGGGGTATTATTCCTCGATAAAGCCGTGAGGGGCGATGGCCTGCAGGTGCACCCCGAAGCGGACAATATGGATGAGTGACCCACCTGGGGCGGTGGATCAGCAGGTGCAACCCGGGGAGTCATAATAAAACGAGCGTTTTTTTGTAAGGCCCCAGCCCGTCTGCCGTCCGCCATTACTCATCTGTACTATCCTCTTTGGCGAGCCCACATGGCCCCCTCAAGGTTTTGTCGTGAGGACCAGCCCGTTCACTGGTTCACTCACAATTGGTTAAGAGTGACTTGACACTTGAGGAAGTCAATGGTTCAAGTCACTCCGGACGCAAATTGTGAGTGACCCAGTGAACGGGCTGGGGCCTCACGACAAAACCTTGAGGGGGCCATGTGGGCTAGCCAAAGAGGACAGTACAGATGAGTAATGGTGGACGGCGGACGGGCTGGGGCCTTACATAGGGTCTATGGTGACATTTCGGCCAGTTCAAGTATTCTTTTGGTCATTTGGTGAAAAAGTAGGGGCTTGTGAATGGGGGTTGGTAAGCATTTTGATGATGAGTTTCTGTGTGGGGTTGAGAATAAGTGTAATTCAATGAAGGTGAATAAGGGGTATAGGAGCGATGTGAGTTATTAGAGACAACTTGTGCATCTTTTTTCTTCTTCTTTGAAAACTCATTCCTCTTGCTATCATTCTTAAATGCTTCAATCTTACCACTCTTGAAGGCATTTTCAATAGTTTCGCCCATTAACACCATGTTTGCAAAATTCTTAGTGACACTAATAAGCATACACTTGTAGTAGGGGAGCCTTAAGAGTATTAAAAAAGAACATGGTGATTTCCTTCTCAGTCAATGGAGGTTGAACTTGTGATACTATATCTCTCCATCTTTGTGCATATTCTTTAAAGTTCTCATCTTTCTTCCTTTCCATATTTTAAAGAGACATGCGGTTAGGAGCTACATCAAACATATGTGTATACTGAGCTATAAAAGCTCTAGCCAACTTAGACCAAGAGGTAACTCGACCCTTTTCCAATTGGTTATACCATTTAGAAGCTGACCCGTCAATGTATCTTGAAAAACGTGAATTAGTAGTTTGTCATCCCACGCATATGTCGCCATCTTTCTACAGTACATGGTAAGATGGTCTTTTGGGCATGAAGTTCCATTAAATTTCTCAAATTTGGGTACCTTGAACTTTGGCGGAAGTACCACGCTTGGTACCAAACATAGTCTTTCAGCATCAATTGGCCCAAAAAATAGTCAACTCCCTCTGCGGCGTTTAACCTTTCCTCTATCAAGTTCAGTTGAGCTTTAGTACCACTATCTTCCTCCTTATGTCTTAGCTTTTCTAACTCTTTAAGGTCATCTAAATTTGGTACTTCGACTGGGTTTTGAGCTTGTGTTGATGAATTTCCTTGAAGATTTCCTCCTTGCACTTGTAAAGGTATTAAGGCTTTCACAGTACTTCCTTTAGGGACGAAGACGGGGTTGTCTTGTATGCTTTGTTACGTCTCTTGGATAGACTCATCTTGATTACCAATCTTCTCCTTTTCTTTAATCATGGCTTTTAGAACTGAGTAATTTCGCTCAATTGTCCCCTCATCTCTGCATTTTCCCTTTCCAACTTTTCTATCCTACTATTTTGATCCTCTTCCATTATGCACACTTGATATCTTGTATGATATCTGTGGAGGGTGGATCGTCTAATGGATGCAATTTTGATACCTTGAGTGCCACAATTAGGTTGAAATTATATTTTGTGTGGTGATATGTTTATGCACAAAAATGAATGTGCATTGAATGCACTTAGGTCTAGCAATCTCTCTTAACAATCAAAAGTATGTTCATTTACATGATAAGACAAGTGCAAACTTACGTGCATGATATGTTATGCAATGCAAAATCAAACACAATTATGCATGACTTAATGGTATAAGCAAATTCACCTCTTTTTTTTTGGAAAAAATGGAAAGAAAAACTCACTCTTTTTTTTTTTGAGAAATTTTTTTTATTGTAAAAACAAATGTGTGAAAAACGGGAGTAAAAAAAAATTGTTCCTTCATATGTCTTATCTTGGGTTTGTATCTACACTTAAATCTAACATGGTTCCACCCTAAAGTTAAGTCTTATGTTTCATTACATGTTGGGTTTGGATAATTCAAGATTCTAAACGTTCCCAAATTATTCCTTACTGTCATCCACACTGGACTAGTAAGGCACCCAATCCTCACCCACGATAGGCTACAAACGGAAAGGTTCAATTTGAGTGGGAGTAATTCGCTAGCCTATGTGGAGGTTATCACCTCACGAAAGCATAGTTACTTTACTTCCTCCTAAAAGGGAGAGCCTGGGTTGAGGGCTTATGCATGTAAATGCAAGTGATATGGGTGTTGAAGGAATGAATTAATGTTTATTATAAATTTTCCAATCATGAAACAAATACTTCTAGGCAAACTTAGACTAATCTTAAAACTAAACTTTGGCCTGATTCTCTAATGTCCCCGGTGGAGTTGCCAACCTGTTGTAACTTGTCAAGTCCTAAAACCTAACCCGCTAGACTTAAAAATCAAGGAGTCTCCACCAACCATTCTAACCTAGGTGTGATTGGTCACCTATTCTTGTCTTAAGATAAGGTTTGATCTACATTTAAAGAATCTAGGGTTCGGGATTACGGTTACGTGTATGGAAGGATTAGCACCCTCACAATGCCCATCCTAAAATGGTACCATTTAGTTTTAATTATAGTCTAAATTTGCCTTTATGTTTGTATTAGTTTTGACAATTAAATATTGGAAAATTTTCTAAGATTTTTCCATCAATCTGGCTCCAATCTTAGAAACTCCCTCACCTCAAGATGTTCAAGGAATACCAATCGATTATCTTGAACTCCATTGTCGGATTGATTAAGTATATTGTGAAATTCCTATCTTTAAATAATTTCTAATCTTTTTAAAACCTTATCTTTTTTTTTATTTCTTATCTTCTTTTTATTTTATTTTCCCCAATTTATTACTTTACTTTATATCTCGAAAAATAAACATGAAATATGGGTTATTGAAAATTCTTCTTAAGTATCCCATCAATCTGGCTCAACTCAAAAAGAATCCTCTCACCTAGAAATTCCAAGTAGTACTAACTGACTTTCTTGAAATTTCATCATTGGCATATTTCATTTTTACTTCTTTTATTTAACATATATTGTTATTCTATTACCTTATTATCGTATTATTTTATATTCTTTATTATTTTTTATTATCGTTATATCCTTAAAATGAACATGAATTATGTTTTCTTGAAAATTTTTCCTTAGGTATTCCATCAACCTGGCTCAACTCAAGAAGAATTCTCTCACCTAAAAATTCCAAGGAGTAACATTTGACTTTCTTGGAATTTCATTATCGAATAATTTGTATTCATCTTCTTAATTTAATTACTCTTATCCAATTTTTATATTATATTTATTTTTTTTATCTTATATTCATTTTTTATTGACTTTCTATAACCTAAAAGCTCTCCTAATATTTTCTTAGAGGGTTAGTTTTCTAAATAAATTTCCTAAACTCTATTGCATAAATTGCCTTAGACATACAAATTATTTAATTAAACTCTAAGTATACATGCAAACTAAGTAACATATCATATTAATCATCATGCAAACAAATCACATATATACAAATTATATACATAATTAACATTTTATGCAAATCATCCAAATCTATTTTTAAATCCATTATCTCAGTACTATATGTTAGTGTCAATTAAAATTACCTAAATTATCTTATACAAATTTTTAATCAACAAATTATATAATGTATTAAAACTAAACTAATAAGATATTGATCATATGAGCAAGAAATATTAATTAAGAAAGGTTTTGAATACAATAAAAAATACACATGTATATGTATACAAAATAATAAAGAAAACCTATTTAGTCGTGAAATTGTAAAATACTATTTTAATGTTGAACTCTGTTACCTTCTGTACTCACCACGTTGGAACCTCTTTCTCTATTTCTTTTATTTCTTTCATTTCTTTCCTACTATTCTCATGTAGCTACTGTGAGACCCAGTTATTTTGTATTGTACATGTACAGTTATTCATTTAATTATTTATAAAAAATTTATTTGTAAATATTTTATAAATTGTAAGTATAAAATGATGTGGGCCCCACTTGAATTTTCGCGCCCAGATGAAATTATGAATGTGGAAATAGTATACAGATGGTGAAATGATTAAAATGAGTAAATTTTAGAGACTTGAAATTTTTTTTATTTTTAGTATTTGGAGTTGTTGGTAAATAAATCAGGAAATGACGGATATGTCCCAAGGGTATTTTTGTAAAGTACTCCCAAACCAAAATGAATTGGGACGAAGTAAAAATATCATGATATTCTATATGAAAAGTACTTCAACATGGTATCAATAGATTTTTCGAAACAGACACAAAAATAAAAAATTTCGCTAGCGGGTTACGGGGGTAAAATCGTAATTTCTCACTATCCGTACACCGCACGTCAACGAAACCACTTCCAATCATCAAGATATGTTTAATATGACCATTTGGAACTGGAATCCAAAAATTTGGAGTGCAATGATTTTTACGTTAGTGGGACTGTAAGGGCAAAATTGTTCGAAAATTTTATAATGAGGGGTATTTTGGTCATTTCGTAAATTTTTGGACAATTCTACATTTTTCTTCAGCAACCAGCCGGCCACTATTGGAGTGTCTTCAACCTTCATCCGCACCTCCATAACCAAGAAAAAGAAAGAAAGAAAAATTAGCAAAACTAATAATAAACAACAAAATTTCAACAAGAATTATACTACAACCCCACCTAATTTTTCATTCTCTATCCATCTACACCAATATTTCCTTGTGAAGAGAGCAAAAATCAAGACTTTGGCACTCTCCATATTCAGTCAAGGTAGGAGTTTATTATGCCTTTAGTTTTCTTGAGTTTGGATGATGTAGAATGATTAAACTAAACTTGTTAAACATGTTTCTACTAATGGATTTAATTAAATCTTGGAAAATAAAAATTGGCCATTAAAGACCCATTCGGCCAAGCTTGAAATATTAGGTATTTAATTTGTTTCATGCCAAAAAATTGTGCTAAATGAGAAAACAAACATAGAGAAAGAAGAATATCAAGTTAAATTGTTGAAATTCCAAAGGAATTTCAACATGGAATTTTCGGCCAAGGAAAAGGATGCTTAATCCATGGCTGTTCTTGATGGTTTGAGGGTAGATTTAGATTGTAGAAATTATGAGGAATCTCCCAGTATGCTCAGATTTAAAATCCGACACAAAATGAAGAAGTTATGTTTTACTACCAGTAGAATTTAGACTACAAAAATATTTCCAGTGTACAATGTGGCTGCACATAGATATGAAAAATAGCTTAAAAATAAGTATTTATTAAACTAATAATTTTGGTCGAATTATCTATAGCCTGGGAATAACGGATTTCGTGTGGTACGCATAAAGAGACCGAATACGCTACATAGGTAAGGGATATGTATGTAAGCTGTAGCGATATTTCGAATGCATATTTGTTATACAAATAATTTGGTATGAATATTTTGAAATGAATTGCGTGGAAATCTGTGGAATTGAGGTTGTATGTGAAAATTTGAACTGTGTTTAATTTGCAGGAGGGCTAAGGTAATAGCAGCCGTTATGCTGCTTAATGACATGATTTAATGATTTCCTAGCCTTAAAATTAAGGAATTTATTATTTTTCATAAAACATGAATATACCAAAAAGTATTAATTAAATATTCATGTTACTGATTTTACTGAAAATGAGATTACGGAATATTCCTCCTACATGTTCTACAGTATATGATATGGTTTAAATGATGAAGAGATGAAAAGTGAATATTTTATAAATTTTATTCCATAAATATTCACTATACGAGTTTATAATTATGAAATTATTGTTTTGAGACTGCTATGCCCCATATCATGCCGATATGTGATACGTGATACGTGATATGTGACATGTGATATGTATTAGTCCCGATTGACACCTGATCAGTGTTCAACTGAAGACTTTCCTAGACTATGGCCATAGATCTAACATGACTATTATTGCCCTACGGGGTACTTTCTCTTTAGCATGATATATTCTGGGTAATGTCTCAATCTCCACTTTTATGAGATATGAAATAATATGTGATATGGAAAATATGTTTAAGTGCAAAGGTATAGGAATATGTTTTTATAGAAAAAGGAAAATGATTTCTAACAGTTTACTGTGCTACATGAAGTACCATACAGTTCATGATTTGTACAATGACATGTGGCATGAGTTTAAATGAGAATTATGCTTTATTTAAACTAATATTCTTATTTAAAGAATATATGAATATTAGATTTTTTCTTTAAATGCTTTATTTTATAAAAGCATTATTTTAAAAAGGATATGAAATGAAATGGAAAAGGATTGATTCCAACAATAATGTTTACTCCCTACAGTCGCTTCTAGGTTTCGGAACAAAACAGGTATTTCAAAATACCTTTCTTACTCCATTCAGATCCATAGCCGACTATAGTATCCTTCCTATTTCGGTCCTTAGAGCACGTTTAGGAAAATAAGGATTTTTATTGCATATAGATTTCAAAATATCTAGTTTTACATACAATTCTCTTACTGAACCGTGGTTTGCTCACCCTTTTATTTTAACATCTACAGAGTACTTCCAGTAATTGCGTGATTTGCATCCGGGGATTGTTGGCTGCACATTTAGTGCCTCGAGGTAGCGAGCTTATATCCTGGAGGTATAATCATTTGTTTTATATGTTCAGATATATTTTACAGTACTACAATGTTGTAAATTAAACAAGGGATGTAAATGATAAATAAATTCTCGGCATGTAAATATTTCATTAATAATAAATTACAATTTGTTAAATAGTTACGGTATAAGGAAAAAGGAAAGTAAGGCATCACAGACAGCCCAACCATATTAGAATGTGGGGAAAAACATGAAATAATGTAGATACAAGATGTGACAGCTACTCCTCCTTTTCTCTTCTTAAAAGAGACAAGGAATAAATAATGGCAAGGTGGAATCTTGGTCAAAAACCATAACAAATCAGTAAAGTGATGAGCAAGTGATGCAGCACGCTTTGGTTATGAAGCAGGGGCACAACAAGCGATGCTAGCAACTACAAGCAGTGTTTCAAAGCAGGGCAGCAAGCAGGCGATGGGATAGAGCAGTGATGAGTGCAGAACAGTGGTGCGGTGCAGTAGGTGCAAAGCTAGATAGTGGTATTATGCAATAGGTGCAGAGCTGGTCGAATCAGGGGCAGCGTTTAGTGAGGAGGTGCGAAGTGATGATGAAGTCGATGGTGGCTGTGTAATCGGGAAAGAGCTTGTTGGCGAACAAAGCTGAACAAGGGCAAGCAAAGCAATAATACTCGATGGTGGCAAGGGTGAATAAAGGAAGAAGGGGGAGGCTCGGTATATTGAAAGAGTCAGAGCACAATTTTTGTATGGCATCCACCCTCGCAAGCTAGCCTAAGGGTCCTTTTATAGTCACAAAGAGTTAAAGTTCCACTACACTTTGATTTTTCACTAACATTTATCTTCTCTTTTTTTATTATTAATGATGTTATCCTACAAAATACAACCCTATTCTAATATTAACTCTAACTTAATAATTATTCTAATCTTAGTCAATAAATCCTAGTCTAATAAAATTTTAATTATCCTATTAATATCCTAATTTTTAATAATTCTAATTTCTATGTTAGTCCTATATCATAATTTTAATGTTAATTCTAATAAAAATAATCCTAATTTAATTTTAACCTAATGTTAAACAATTCTAATATTAAATAATTATCATATTCTAGGTTGTTAAATTAAGTTAAAATACAATATCACCTAACCCTATTAATTATTTTTACAAGTTAAGACCCTGGACAAAATAAGGTATCTACAATGTAAATCAATTCTAACATACTTACTTCGACACGTACTAGGCAAACCTTACTCTGATACCACTTTTATAACGTTCGGAATTATAAAATTCCGAACTAACTTTTTCCTTTTTACTTCTATCTTTCTTATTCAATCATTCGATATCAATCGGTTTGCGTTCGGTGTCGATGCAAGTTCAATATATAATTTCCCTCTTAATTAAATCTGTATACATTTAAATTAATTAATGCATAAAGAATAAATATAAGAAATCATAATAAAATCTATAACGTAATATTTACAATCCTATTTATAGAAATTAAATATAATTACATCCCACTAGTTTATATAAATTCTTTAATTTAACTTTACACTTTCACATCTCATCACAAATACATCTTCTATGCATTTACTAGTCTGAATATAAATATAAAATTAACATGTACCTGTCTACTCAATATTATAACTTCTAACGTTCTTCTTCATCTAATTTGGAAGCGACTGGCAGCACGTACACTGTTGAACTATATCTAGGATGGTGAGTAAGGGGGTGAGCTTTGGGGAAAGCCTAGTAAGAAACATATATAAAAGCACATACTATATGCAGTTAAGTAAAAATAACTTATTTTACAAAGTATGAAATAGCATATTAAATATAATATTAAAACACATAAAAATATTTATTTCCTAACGAGATACTAAGAAACAATATAGGAAGGATACTATAGTCGCTAGGTAATCGGGTAGAGTATGGGAGGTACTTTATAGTACCTGTTGTGTTTCAGTCCCTAGATGCGACTATAGGGAGGAATACATTTGATAATGAAATCATTGATCAGTATAAAACATTTAATAGTTTATGCAATGCAATTTCAAATTATTAATCAATATAAAACATTTAATAATTGATGCAATGCAATCTCAAATTGTTATTCAATATAAAACAATTTATTTAAACAGTTCTATAAAGCAATTTCAATAAAAATTTCAGTAAATAAAATAGTAACATTTCAAATCATGTTATAAGCAATATTTTTTCATATTTCCATCTAGTGCAATAAACAATTCATTTAAAACTACCACTTTCAATTATTCAATTTTGATCATTTCTTTCTTTCTGTCAAATCAATTAATCAATAATCAAATCATTCATAATCAGTTCAGTGGAGACAATCACATCCAATAGAACC
This sequence comes from Heritiera littoralis, assembly GCA_031772115.1. Lineage (NCBI taxonomy): Eukaryota > Viridiplantae > Streptophyta > Magnoliopsida > Malvales > Malvaceae > Heritiera > Heritiera littoralis. The sequence continues at coordinate 571,170 of JAPDPK010000037.1, read as the reverse complement.
ATACAAGAAACTATATCCCTACAAAGACCTGTATAGGAATCAAGCATACCCACGTGGGGCCAAGCATCCAATCCTAAGCCCGTTCCTACATTTAACAATGGCTATTGTCGAAAAGACCATAGTATGCACTAATTAGGTGACAGTTGTGGTTAAGGGGAAGGTACTGGGGACTTGCGTGACGGTCTCCCAGCCCTAATCATCAATAATCTATATGCATGATCACTAAGGAGCAACTATCACAAAATCATTTCATATATTCATATAATTCAACTATAGAAATCATTTCAAATAACAATTATCTTCAATCAATCCATAATCATGAAAAATTACAATTTATGCAATTTAAACATTTCATGTAAATCATCTCATGTAAATCATTTAATGTAAATCATTTCATGTAATGCAACTCAAGTAAATTATTTCATGTAATGCAACTCAAGTAAATTATTTCATATAATGCAATTCATATAAATCATTTCATGTAATGCAATTCATATAAATCATTTCATATGATACAATTCATGTAAATCATTTCATTTAAATCGATTCATATAAATCATTTCATGCAATTCAATATTTAAACTTGTAAGAATTTAAGATAAATTTTTATTTCTTGTATCCAGGAAAAGTAGGTGAAAAACGATTACAATTGGATTTCTGAGAATTTTCGATTGAAAGTAAAACATATCCTATGCAACTTCTATACATGTTCCTTACCTCTATTTCCATGCAATATAAAATCCGATAGTGCCATTTACGCCTCTTTATTTCTCGTACTTCACACTGCACAATAATACTAAATTATACTTAATATTCTATATTATTATTCTAATAAATATTCCATAATTTGCTATATTTTATTTATCATTCTCAATAATTAGTTTATTTTATTTCTACTAAATACCAAAAATATAATTTCAATTAAATTCCCATTCTTTCTTTAATTATCATGTCATCAATAATTTCAATTTCTATTTAAAATTCTATATATACCTAAAATGAATATTTCTATAAATCTCTATTTTCCATTTTGTAAATTTTAATAATTTATGGCTTAATAGCCAAATATGTCCTCCACGTTTGCCACAAAATGAAATTAAGTTCTCAACGTTTAAATGCATGGAACGTTACAAAATAATTGAATTAAGGACATTTTCGTTAAATCTTTTAATTTCCGTTACCCCTACCAGTAATAAAACTTAACGCAAATTAAAAGATTTAACGGAAATATCCTTAATTCAATTATTTTGTAACGTTTAGGACTGATTTCCATGCATTTAAACGTTGAGTACTTAATTCCATTTTGTGACAAACGTGAAGGACACATTTGGCTATTAAGCCATAATTTATTTAATTAATTTCCTACTAAATACTAAATATATCTACAGTTAAATTGAATTATTTTCCTAATCCTACCATTTGCTTACTTCCATTTATTAGTTTCAACAATTAACTATAATTAAATTACATTCTTCTTCTAATCCAATTTTCACCAATAATTTTATTAATCCAAATTCATTATCTTCTACATTATTAATTTTCAATAATCAATTTATTTCATTTATTTCTTACCCAATGCTTCAATATAATTATTCTTAGATTACAAATCTTTTCTAAGTCTAACTTCATTAATAATCTTATTAACCTCAATGAATATTATTTTAACCATCAACTATGAAAATTCATCGAAAATCACCCTACATTATGTCTTGGTCAATTTCTTACTTGTCCAAGTCTGATTCTTTTTCCCATTTTAATTTTATAATAAATCTTTATTCTTCATTATACTTACTCCTTGATCACTATATTTCCTTCATTTTCTTTCTTGACCAAACAGCACCCCTTATTTTTGGCTTATTGTTTTATTAATTTAGAAACATAACCACATTATTATTAATTTACTTCATCTTATTATTAATTTCTAGCATTTATACTTTAAAACACCAACATTTCTTCTCTATTCTTTCATGGTCGACTCTCCAATATTTCACTAAAATTCTGTTTTTGTTAATTTAATTTTCTGGTTATGTTATCTCATGAGCAGCCCATATTCTTCACCTTTCACGCCACAATCTTCATCATCTTTCCTTTATTTTCTCTACTGCCGGCAGTACCATATAACCTAATTTCATGTTTTTGTTAAATACATCTTATGATTACATTTGGTTCAATGTAGATTTTTCATCTTCACACTATCCACATTACCAGCCATCACAAAATCAGCCCCTTATTTTCTGTCATTCACGCCACACAGCCAAAATTTCAGCCTCTCAACACCATGATCAAACATCCTAAAGAGCTGTCTACATGCTTTTATTCTAAATCATAACCATATATAGCATTTACACATCCAATTCAACCACAAATAAGAGACAAAAGTGAAAGAAATTAAAGCTGGAAATTTACCTACACAGAAACGTCTTTGTCTAGCAGCAGGGGAGATTATTTTTGGCTGATTTAAGCTGAGTTTTTTGTGATGGTTAGGAAGCCATGGAGATGAGGATTAATTTATATGAAGGGACCTAAGTGAATTGGTGATGAAAAGGTGGTGTTTTCCATGTCTGAACGTTAAGAACGGTGGAGGAGAAGAAGAAAATCGTGGGCTGCAGCAGAAATGGTTGAGGCGATGGAGAAAGGCTGGAAAAATAGAAGAAGGTTAGTGTGTTGTCTCAATTTTATTGGTGGAAATTTATTTTAATTTTTATTAAATCAGATTTGGCCCTAAAAAGCCCAAAATACCTTTTGAAATTACCTTAATTACACACTTGCCACTACACATTATTTTTTCTGTTCTAGGTCAGATTTTATTTTTAATTTTTATTAAATTTTATTTATTTTGGTCAATATAAGTCAAAGGTTGACCAAGGTTGACCAACCACATTGAGAAAAGATCAATTTACCCTTGCACTATTCCAATATTTCCATTCATATCCTAGTTTTGTTTTATTATTTTTATTTTTCTGATTTTGCATTTTATTTTTATTATTTTCCATATATTTGAGTCAAACATGGTCAAAAGTTGACTTCCAAGATGGTTTGACCAAGTATGACTAGTGAAATTACTAAACTACCCATAACCAAATGATTTTCGCTTTGTTCGCATTGTTTTTAGCATTTTTGCGTATTTCAGTTCACGGCATGTGAAACTTCTTTACGCGAGGATTTCTTATGACAGTCTATAGGTTCAAAGTCAATTTGGTTTGACCGTTATTCAGAAAAATTCATCCAGGATATGGACACAATCGTTATTTTCGGATTTGTTGCTTGTAAACTAAGGTATGCTCATCTTAAAGAATTTCGAAAAATGATCTTCTTGACTTTTAGGTATTTCAGTCCCAATTTTAATATTTGCCACTTCGAAGGCCATTCGAGTTATGGATTGCCCTATGGGGCCCACTTGGCAATTTTCTCTGTAACTGCACCATATATGAAAATTAATTCCCGTAATTTTACTTAATATTCTCGTTCAGCACTTCCAATAGGTATAGGGGAATAGGGAAATTTGGGCTCTCATATCATGTTCTTGGAAGCTCCCACTAATAGCACAGGCTGGTGAGTCTACTGCTTTCATTTGCCCACAATCCTTATTCACTTTCAGAACATACCTCTTAGCCTCGTCTAGAGTGATGAAAGTGCCGGTAGCGCCTGTGTCCACCATGGCCCTTGTTTTCTTCCCATTTATTTTCAACTCTACACATTAGGCCTTTCTCAGGCTCTTTCTTCATCATGCTCAATTGAGAGTAAAGTGCATTTAAGAACCAAATGGAGCCCATCCTTGCCGGTTCATTTACAACATCCTCGACAGTTTGCTGTGGTTGAGACGGCTCTTGAAAAGTAGCTTTCAGTGCATTTAAAGCACCTCTATGGGGACATTCGGCAACTCGATGCGATCCTTGGCAAAGCAAGCAAGCTAAAGGTTGTTTTGGCTTGACACTTTGGGCATTGTTTGTTTTGGGTTGGGGCATTCCTCTAGTGGGCGGCCTCCTGTCTGCTCCCTCAATTGATGATCTATCTACTCTTGCCACCTTTCCCCCATTCCCATAATTGGAGTTACCACCAGTTGAAGGAGGGATCTTACATTTGCTTGAGCTGTCATTGTAATCATTGAGGCGTTCGGCGGCAACCATAGTTGTGACTACAGTTTAGACCTTTTGCCTTTGGAGTTCCGTCATAGCTTAAGGCTTAAGTCCCTCCAGGAAATAGAACATTTTGTCCTTTTCAGACATGTCCCTAACCAACATCAGGGTAGAGAAGCTCCTGACAAACTCTCGCACCGTTCCTGTTTAGACCAATTCTCTCAACTTCCTTCAGGCTAGATATTCTACATTTTCAAGGAAGAATTGGTTCTTCAACTCTTACTTTAGATCACTCTATGTTTTGATGGGGCACTTATTACCAACAAACTTTGAATGCCACTATAACTTGGCATCTCCAGCAAGATACATTGAGGCCATTGCAACCTTTTCCTCCTCCAATTTTGTGCACACTACCCAAAAGTATTTTTCGATGTCGAACAAGAAGTTCTCGAGCTCTTTCACATCTCTTGCCCTTTCGTAAGGGTGCAGTTCTGGCACCTTAGCTCTTTTTCTCCCGTCCGTTGTGCTAGAACCAGCCCTGCCTACAGCTAGTTAAAGCACATTGATCTGAGCATTGAGTTCCTCGAACTCTTTTTGAATAACTCACAATGCCTCTCTAGTCTCCTCACCCAAGTTGGCTAGAGATTCTGACAGCTCCCGTTAGGCTGCCTCAATCTCTCCCAATCGGTCGTTTGTAACCATGTGAGCTTTCAAGGCAGCCACTGCGGCCTCAAGCTCCTTAATGCTCATTCAATCGTCTGACCCTCCTCGAGTCGTCACCATTTTCCTTTCGATTGTTAGCACGATTTGCCTAGCTCGAATACCACTTATCACAGACTAAGGTTTTTCACACTAAAAGCGATAGGCTATGCGGCAGTTGGATGGTCTAGTCCACACAAGTCAGTTGAAATATCTCAATAATTTGAACAAGTAACAAGCAAGCAACAAGTTACTACAAGGCACACGGCGATATAGTAGGGCATAAAGGGTACATACCAACATAACAATAGGTGTCCCCATAAGAAAAAATGTTTTATTAATAATGATGATATTACAAAGATTACAAAAGAAAGTTGAGTCTTCCACACTATCGTCGAGGCTAGGAGGGTAGCCTTAGATCGGTGTGCTAGCACATACCTTAACCAGTGAGACAGCCCAACATCTGTTGACTACTCACCCTCTATAGTAGCAAAAGAGCTTTTACAAGAATGCTACCAGTAACCATTACAATGTTTGAAACGGGGACATTTTTCGTAAGTCCCTGGAATATATTTTCTTAAGCACATGGATTCTATTTTCCCTAGGTACCTTTACCCGGTCATGGCCCTATACAAGGTTGGCTCATGACACGACTCCTAAGCTTACTTAGGAGGCCCAAGATTTTACAAATTCTTTTATATAAATATATATAAAGTAAATTTAAATTATGAAATTACAATTCAAGAAAATTAAAATTATATTGTTATCCATTTATTTATTTTATACATTAATTAATCAATATTTACAAATAATTAATATCAAATTGATTTGTCACCGATCTTAATTCAAAATCATATAAATTTAAAAAAAATTAATTTAACTTTATAAACATTTAAAATTATTTGTTCGTTACAAATACATAAATTTTACTTTTTTTAAATAACATGGCCCCTAATTTTTGATAAAATTATTTATTTGATATATTTAATGTTTTATGCTTTTGTTATGAATTGATTTTTTTTTATTTTATAACCTTTTTTAATTTTTATTATATTACTTGCATTTTTTTGGGGTAAAACATAAAGGATAACATTTAAATAATTCATCGAACTTTACTTAAAAATAGAAATAAATTTATAATCTTTTTTTTTTGCATGATATTAAGATTATGAATTTTTATTTTATTATAATTAGAGTCTTCAAGGTATAAAATATTCAATTATTTTTCAAGTTTTTTTTGGTTGAATTATTTAATTTGTAAAAAAAAAAAAAGTTAGAATTGTTGTTACTTGGTACAACAATGATGCAATGCTGAAGTAAGAGATTTGATTTTTGTATATGCGTGCTACCAAGAGCTCTGTAGGAGAAAAGAGATTAAAGAGACGTAAAGATTGTTCCCTGTATGCGCACCCTAATGCTTAAGTCAGACATGCAAAATTTTCAGTAAATTAATCAATCGATCATATCAATGCAGTCACAGTATTCCTACGACTTTTATATATATATATATATATATCCCTTACCTATTTCCTTTGCAACATAGATTACCACTACAACTTCAGTAGGCAACAGTAGATAAGCGATCACATATTCGCTTATCATTTCCTTTGCATCACTTAGTTTGGGGCTTTCACCATGGCCCAAAGTTGTATGATTCCAAACTCCTTTAATTTGGCCACTTTAAGGCTTAATTTTGGTACCATCCTGTAGAGCACTAAAAATTAGACAGGGTTGATGAAAACAGTTTTCGATTTTGAGGTGTTTTATTAGGATTTTTGATGTCTTTCTCTCTCTAAACCCATTTTTCGAGTGAGAAAGCTTGAGGAAGATGATGATGGATGACCATGGCTGAAATAGATGAGAAAAATCCTTTTTAAAAATATCTTTTAAGCCAAATTACCAAAATGCCCTTGAACAAATTTAAAAATTTCAACTACGTCATTACTTTTCTAATTTTCGTTTAACCACTCAGTCTAGCTTCCAAATATTTAATTCACTCATAAAATAGTTATATTTAGCATATTCTAATTATTAGTAAAGGTTTTATAAGGGTTTGACTGTAATGAAGGTGAAATTACCAAAATACCCCTAACCGTAAAATTGTGTAATTTTTTGCTTTTTCGTGTGATTCAGTCTACCTATTGGCATGGTATGGGACTTCTTCACATGAGAATTATCCCAGTTCTGTCAGTTGGTCAAAAGTCAATTTCGATTGACTGTTATTCGCGAAAGTTCCGCCGGCCTATGGATAAAATCGTCATTTTTGAAATTGTTTCACGCTTTTCAAAATATGGCCACATGAGGTGATTTTGAGATTCGGATTCTTGCTATATCCATATTTCACCTCAAATGTCCTCATTCTAGAGTCTCACTTCGATCTGGACAGAGAAAGTCCTTGTAGGGCCCACACTGAGTACTTCTTTGATTTTTATCGAACAGACCCTTTATTTAGATATATTGGAAATCAATTCTCACTTTTCAATTGCTACACTCTTTTAACTTATATTGGATATGAGATAAATGGGATTCTCACACTTTAGGTTTCCATTACGTTGGTAGTGATTCACAATCTCATACATAAATCACAAGACAAGATTGGCATTTAGCAATGCATTATGGCTACCAAAGTAATGAAATTGTCAGTAAGTTGACGAGAACCTTTCAATGAGCAATTGTTGTATAATTCGATCCTTTTGTCATTTAATATCTCAGTTGAACATAGAGTATGAAATGTATCATCTCTATTAAAGTTCAACTACACTATTTCTCAATCTCAAGATAAATGATTCAACCAAATGAATTCAAAATCTCATTTTAAATCTCATTTGTAATGTGGCCACAAATTTCTTGCCATCTATCTCTATTAAGAGGCCTTGAGATATAGACTCTTGTTACCAAGAGGGACAAATCCTATCTTGATCACTCACAACCCTCATAAGATTCATGATGTAACCAATTACTATCTTACTTGTAACCCTCATTGAGCTACGTTTACTAGCATCAAAGTACATCAGTCCACGTCCACATATAGGATACCATGGAGATCTCAAGTCTAAAGACCACATATACCATTGCCTTTTAAGAACATCTAATGACACTCAATGAAACGATCCACATAGAGTTCTCCAGATGGGTCAACCAATGTATTCATTCACAATGATCATGTCACAATCCGATTATTACACTCAGTATAAATTTTTATAATTGTTTGGGTTGTTTGTAGTGTCCTATCACAACCCAATATATCGTTTTAACCCACGAAAGTCGAAGTTTGGGCCAGAAAATTTTTTTTAATTAATTAATTCTGTTACTGTACTGTTCGAGTGTGTATAGTATAGGCAACAATTCAAACTTGCTCTACTAAGCAATAATAATTTGGATCCATCAACATCAGTTATAAGTACATTCACTCTCTATGTCATAGCGTACTTAGAAAATTTCAGTAGCATAACGACTTATAACTAGCTTAACCCTCCTGCAACAAAACATCAATATATAGTAATCGCAACCACAATGCATTTGCCATCAAAACAACTCAAAATCTCATGATTATAATCAATAGATATCCCTATCATACTACTATCATTACATACAATTAAGTTGCTATTCCATATTTGCATAATTGCAAATCTCATCAATATAGATACCAAAAGGCATATAATTGCTTATGAAACTATAGCATCATCATACATCCCACATGCTCGACATATATACAACTACTACACTGTGCATGACTGCATAATCTGTGTATATATACACACATGTACAAACAAAATATAATGCCGCTATCGATACCTCTAGCCAACTACCAAGTGTCTCAAAGTATCAACCCAACTGTAGTCCACCCGGGACTATCATGAGCTAATCTGTGAGGAAAGGAAGGGGGTGAGCTTGGGAGGCTCAATAAGAGAAAATATATGCAGTAAAATCAAAACTAAGTTCATGATACCTTTCTAAACCCTGCATGCCAAAAACTACAGTAAAGAACACTATGCAGTTCTTGAGAAATCATATATTATAAATGGTATTGTAAATCATTTGACATGCAATCAGTGAATCATGGTCCACAATCATAACATTTAAAGTCCTCTATACAATCATCAGAAATAACATAGCCGTATATGCACTTATAAATCATATAAATCATAAATTGCAAAAGCATACTAAAACATCGTTTCAAGAAACAAGTCAGGCATATACGTAAAAGTGTGAGGTTGCACCAATTTGTCTCATGCCTAGAGCTCATATCATCATCACCGAATCACTGCAGCGTTATCAATGAACCTACTCGTTCCTTTCTAGGAACTGTCCCTCTCTAGGAACCTACTTATGTGCACACAAGTTCGCCAGGCCGTTGATCAGACAGTACCTGACAATATATACCGATCCTCTTGTGGCAGGACCAAACCATATATGGATCCTCTTACGGCAGGACCAAACCTAATACTTGCTCTAGTAATTTAAAGGTGCTATTCTCACAAAATCACCATGAAGGGATCCAATCCCAACACTACTCAAACCATGATTGAAAATCATAGTGTGCTGAAAACATATCGTTTATCTCAAAACCCCATTACCCCTCTCTTAGCCGTTAAATTCATATGAAAATTTATATAAAAACATCACATTCGGCTAAGTATGGAAATAGTGTGCTAAAATTTATTTTATTTATTTTAAAGCACAATGTATCATTGGATTATAAATCAAAACTCTACAGGCATGCGAGCATCTCAAATCATCATTGGGTAACAGTTTTACAATTCGTCATGTCCTTTTAAACAAATCATGACGTTAATAAATCAAGCACACCTTGTACAAAAATTAAGGCATCAAAGCATGATCAAAACATGAACTTATAAATATTTTAAATCATGCAATTTTTGCTTATACTTCCACTTACCTTTATATACGTCAATTGGACTACTAGGCCCACGTTTTCTAATGCCATGTGAATTGTTACGTAGCTGGACGATTAGCTACAAGTAAGAATTATACGATACATTAGTTCCTTAAATTTGTGTTAATCATATTAGCTCAAATTTTTTTTTCTTGAGCAATAGAAGTTACTAAATGACCTTACTGTATACATGTAAATCTGACCCTTCAGCATTATTCTGGCCTTACTCGAAATATTTAGAATCCGATTGTTGAATCGTAAATTTTGTATGAAACCTAGCTTAAATCCCTATTTGAAAATGTATGGCTCATTTTCTAATTCAATCTGTAATATTCCCAGTAAATTTCTAAAGTTCTATCCATTTTTGGTCTGTTGGGCAGATTGATTTCCTGACCTTAGTGCACTAAAATTTACATTAATAATTGTGGGAGTATCCAAAAATTATGAATCTAAAATCACATGAAATCTAATTCAATTCCCTATTCAGAAAGGTAAATTTCAGAATTTTATTGTTTCCGAGTTATATGCAGCAATTTCATAAAATTACCCCATGTACAAGTACAAACAAACAGTATGGTCATTTGACCTTTATGCACAAACTGTCTCATATCTCAATACAGTGATATCTAATTTATGTAAACTCAAAACCACATCAATCTTGACTCATTTAACTTTCTGGAGATGTAAAGTTCACAACCAAACTCAAACTGGATTATTTCTTAGGCATTTTTGAAGTTGACAGTAGGCTGTTTGCCCCCTGCAGTGAGTATCCTGCATTCATATTTATATATTTTAAGCTACATAATTCCAAATCCATAAATTATAGAACTGAATGAAATCTAACTCATTTCCCTATCTAGAAATATAAGGTTTATAACTTAATTCTTCCTAGATCAATATCAGCAATTTTTCAAACTTGCACCATGTTCCAGCAGCTTTCAGGCATAGTGTTACACTGACCCACTTGCACAAAATGGTTTATATTTAATTATAGGCATATCCAATTGGTGAAAACCCAGAACCATCACAATCCTAACTTAATTGCCTTTCTAGAAATGTAAGACTTGAAATCTAATTCAATTTAGGCTATTTTCTAAAATTTTTCAAAGTCAGAACTATGATTCACGTTTCTGGACAAAGTACCCTGCACTCATTTGTATATATCTCAAGTTATAGAAATTCCAAAACTGAATTATTCCTAACTCAGAAAGCTATCTACTATAATTTTTTCAGAATTTTTCTCACTATATAACATTTAAACTGAACATTTTAACATCAGTCCAGAACAGAACCATTACCCAGATTTCAACAGCAAACCAAAATCCAATCATTCCATGCCAATTTCATAGCAATTCAACTCAAATCATTATAGTTTCATATTCATATTCAACAATCAGGGATTATAAAGTTAGAATCTTACCCACTTACCAAATTGCAGCAGTTAGCTTCTTCAAACCAAGAGCCATATTGAAACTATCCAGCCCTACCTCTCAGCTTTTCCTTACTTTTCCTTAGTTTTTCAGTTTGCTGAGATTTGATTTAACAAAACTGTGAGCCAACCTCCCTTGTCTTCTCAATTTTCACCCTTCTTATGTGTAATTCACACATGCAATCTCATAAGTTTAACATTTATGAATATTTACTTAATAAAAGTTCAGAAATTCTTCAACATCTCACCTTAACCTTGAAACCGAGAACAGCTCCTTCACTTTCAACTTTTCCTTCTCAAATTAAGACTAGAATCCCACATGCAGCAAGGGTTCAAGCTTCCTCGATACCTCTTCTCTCCATTTCCTTCAAAATCTCAACTTGGTTCAAAAGACTTCATGGCCGATTCTAAGAGAAATGAGAGGTTTTGGTTTTGCCCCAAAAAAAATGGAGATTGGAATTCTATTTCAAAAGGAGAGTAGGGGAGGAAACTACTTTGAGAGATAGAACAAAGAGGCTTCACAATTTGATGGATGGCTGACGGGTTTATTTATTTTATTTTTATTTAATTATTATTTTTCATTTAATTACATTTTATGTTTTAAGCCTTACTTAAATATTTTTCTCAGATTTCATATAGGTAGTTTAATCTAATTAAATTTGGACCCCATAAAATCTTATTCTTATTCCATTTAGGTCCTTATGGATTTTTTTTAATCATACTAAACCCCATGTTTCTAATTAAACTTTCCGATTTAATCATTTCGTTCGATAAACTTTCTAATTACCCGATTTTCGAGCCTAACTTCCAACAATTAACTGTATTGATCCACAATGATTCTAAAGGCATGCCATACATGATCGAAAAGGTCTCCAAATTAGGTTTTCAAGAAATTTGAATCACTTAAATAGGAGTTCTCTACAAAAAGTTATGCCCGCTTAATTATCGATTACTCACAGTTAGAATTTCTTAACTATGACATGAATCTAAAAATTCATTGCCATTGATCCACATTGAATTAGATGGTTAGAAACCTTATCAAGTTAGCTTTTCATCAAAATTTGAATCGCCTTAATCAAAGTTTTCTACTAAGAGATATGCTCGATTCTTTATAGAGGTATCAACTGACAGGTTTCACTGCACATTGTTCAACTTCGGAATTTTTTTAATATTAATCCGTATGGAATTAAATTATGTGCTTGTTATGGCTAAAAGACCTTTAAGTCAACTTTCATAAGAATTTTAAGGTTTATCGTTTCAATACTCCAATTAAGAGATATATTCGAAACCGGGCAGATTGGTCATGAGCCAAGGGCTGAAATTTTCGATTTATTGTCAAATTCTCAAATTAGGCCCAAATCATAACCACGTGAGACAAATTGTCTTACCCGAAACCATTTATGATGAATTTAAGGTACTAACATGGTTTTTGGATGAGTGTGTGGTCCCGTAGGACCCGCCAACTTGTCTGTACGAAAGCCTACGTTCCTACACGAAAATCCGAAAGTGTCATAATGTGGCCTCTAAACATCTCTAAGATTCATTTAACAGTATTTAACATGTAGAAGAAATTGTGCTTATTACATGTCCACACTCAGATTTCATTATCAATCAAAAGCCAGGATCCAAAACATTCATTTCGATATATATAAAAGAACGAACTTTAAATTTTACATTTAACCTTTGCTAGTTAATACTTTATAATTACATTTAATATGCTACAGTATATTATACATCCCATGTACAAATTTCAAACACAACAGTACTGTACATGCATTGTTTGAACATATAAAAAGTAAAATCGTATACCTCCACAATCTCTGGATACCGCCTAAGCGATATCAATAGAGGCAAGCTCTGAACGGGAAGGAAAACTATTGCAGATAATCTGGAAGGAAAATAGGGAGTGAGTTTACACCCAATAAGAAATATATATAAAAGAGCTAATACTATGCACAACTACATCTGTCTATTATAAAACATGGTCCTATACTTAAATTTCATTATAAGAACAAAGTTTAGGCACACTATCAAAAGGATACTATAGTTCGTTAGGTAACCAGGCTGAGTATAGAAGGATACTTTGTAGTACCTCACTTGTCCCAGTTCCTAATTTCGACTATAGGGAATTTAGTGTAACTTATTAAATAAACAATTCAGAGGTTTTGTTTCCAATCAATCATTTTGTAAGCAATTCAAAGATAATTAGCAATCACTCGGTAAACTGTACAAAATTCAGTTCAGAAACTATTTTAATAAGACAATCAGTAAGCGGTCGATTAGATTCTATAAACAATCAGTAAATCAAATCAATCAATCAGATTTAGTAAACAAATAGTCAAATAGTTCAATAGCTGCATAGTGGAGACTAGGCAACACCCAAAAGTATCATACAATATAAGAATCCCAAAAAAGGAGTAATAATAAGACTTATGGCCATAGTCAGTAATGGTCCACAGTGAACAGTAATCAGGTGTCAACTGTGGGTCCTAAAGATGTGACTAAGGTCAACAGCAACAATACACCCAATCACTTACTCAAACAAGCATGATAAGCACGAAGGTTACTATGGGGCCAAGAGTCTCAACACAAATTATGAATTAATAGAAACATTCTTTAGAAATCCACTCGATAAAATAGATCTTCAGTTAGTCCACAAATCAATAAAATTAGTAACATTAGCAATCAAAATATAAATAGTCGGCAAATATTCTCAATTTAGAATCCAGTGTTGAAAATATTTTATTTATGTATAAGAATGACATTAGCACTCGTATAAATCTTGAAACGAGGAAAATCATTTAAAACAATCTCGGAAACTGAGTTACAAATTGGGTTGTCTTAGCAACCTATATGCAACTCTTATTCATACACTCCTTTGGCTTTATTTCTATCACATTATCTTCTACCCTTGTGATTCTAGGGTTTAGAGTTCGATTTACGAAATTTCGCTAGCATAACAGTATGGTTAGTCCGATACCCTCCTGCACGAAAACCCAGTTTATAACCACAATTCTAGTTTCCACAATTTCAACCAAAACATCAAATTCAATCTTATAAAAACCCAATTTCATCATTTCCAATGGAACACAGTATCCCAATGCTTTTTACATATATCACTTACCACTCGGATTCTACCAAATCACTCGTTAGCACCAGTAATATACACCTAACTCCCAAGCTACAAAACCCACAACTAACACAATCAATTCTTCACACTTTAGTTATAACAAGTTTATAACTTCTTGAGATCTACTGTATTGCCTACTGCAGCTGCAAATACGATCTACTTCTACCGGTGCTAACATTACAACTATCGTCAAAACACCTCCGTTTTCGGTTCTGACTTCACCAGTAGTCTTCTATTAATTTATACAATTTCCTAGCACCCAATTTACATCAATTTGAGCATGAATTCTCCATGGTCTTCTCTTGGTCGAAATGGCCTTCCATGTCTACACTTCTGATTTCAACGATTTAAGGTCGTAAATGCGTTCTAGACACTCTCTACACTGTTTCTACACCATTTTTTGCATTGGAAGAAAATCACATTCATACATAGGCAAGCTTGGCCGAAACCCTAGGGAGTGATTTCTAATGGTTTTAATCCAATTCAAGCTTGAATACATAGTTAAACATCTTAAACACATAATATAAAGCGATTAGAACAAGAAAAACCAAACTTTCTCTCACCTTTCTTAGTTGGATGAAACTAGAGGGAGCCCACACACCAAGAAAATGGCCTCTTCTATGTTGGATTTTGGTACTATGTTGTAGAGCTCGAAGAGAGGGATAGGTTTGGTGACGACAGTTTTCGATTACGATGAGTTTTACTAGGGTTTTCAAGGGCTTTCTCTCTCTTTACAAGCTTTTAGTGTGAGAAATAGTGGTGGAAAGGTGGTGGCCAACCTTAATGAGGGAGAAGACTAGAAATTTCAATAAAAATAAATATCTTGGTGAGAATTCCAACTACATCCCTTTCTTTCTAATTTCTGTTTAGACATTCAGTCTAACTTCCAAATATTTTATTCACTCATAGAATACATGTATTTAAAATGTTCTAATCATTGGATAGGCTTTTGATAAGGTTTGACTGA
This sequence comes from Heritiera littoralis, assembly GCA_031772115.1. Taxonomy (NCBI): domain Eukaryota; kingdom Viridiplantae; phylum Streptophyta; class Magnoliopsida; order Malvales; family Malvaceae; genus Heritiera; species Heritiera littoralis. The sequence continues at coordinate 555,972 of JAPDPK010000037.1, read as the reverse complement.
CCAAAAGGGCAAAATTTCCAAAATACTCCTAACGAGTCAATTGCGTAAATTTTGGTTATCGCGTGTGATTTAGTCTGCTTGTGAACATGTTATGAAACTACTTCACACTAGGATTTATCTATATCTATCAGTTGGTTTTAGGTCCATTTAGATTGACTGCTATTTACGAAAATTCTCACAACCTATGATCTTAACCATCATTTTGAAATTGTTGCACGCTTTTCAAAACATGCACAAATGGAAGAGTTTTAAGAACAAGGATTCTTACCATCTCAATATTTTGCTCCAAATATCAATATCGTAAGGTTTCATCTCCATCGAAGCAGTATAAATCCCAGTGGGGCTTAGAGTCCAAATCTCCGTTATACCTACACAATACAAGGTATATAAACAGTTATGAGATATCTTATTTTAGTAGTTTTATATAACAGTAATAGGAAGTGTGAATCTCACATCCTCCTCACTTTAGGAAATTTGGTCCTCTAAGTTTGATCATGTCCATTAGTCAAATAATTCTGGGTACTTTTCCTTCATTATGCTCTCTAATTCTCAGGTAGCTTCTTCCACTAAATGGTACTGCCAGAGAACCTTAACCAGAGGAATTATCCTAGACCGTAGTACTTTCTCCTTTCAATCCAAGATCTAAATTGGCTTCTCAACGTAATTCATATCCTCCATGATCTCCAGAGGTTTGTACTGAATCACATGAGACGGATCTGGATGATACTTCTATGGCGTTGACACGTGGAAGACATTATGTACCACATATAACTCTAATAGTAATGCTAACCAGTATACCACGTCTCTCACTCGGTCTAAGATCTCAAAAGGCCTAATATACCAAGATCTTAACTTCCCTTTTTTCCGAATCTCATGATGGCTTTGGATGGTGAGACTTTCAAAAACACTGAATCCCTCACTGAGAATATCAAAAGTCGGCGTTTGGCATCTGCATAACTTTTCTACTGACTTTGAGCAATCTTCATTCTATCACATATAATATGAACATCCTCTGATGCTTGCTCAACAAGATCGAGAGCTAAAATCTTTTTGTCACCCACTTCTTCCCAGCCACTAAGAGAACAAAATCTCATGCCATAAAGAGCCTCATAAGGTGCCATGTCGATACTAGAGTGGTAATTGTTATTATAGGCAAACTCTACCATTGTAAATGATCATCTCAGGAGCCCTTAAAGTCTAGTGCACAAGCTCTTAATATATCCTTGAGCATCTAAATCGTGAGCTCGGCTGACCATTAGTCTACGATGGAAAGCTATGCTGAAGTTCAGTCAAGATCCCATGACATCCTAAAAATGCTCCAAGAAATGAGAGGTAAACTAGGAATCTCTATCAGAAGTAATGCTCACTGGAACTCCATGCAATCTAACAATCTTTCTAACATACCAATTAGCTAAGACATTTAAAGAATTAGTAGATTTGATGGCGAGGAAGTGGGTTGACTTAGTGAATCTATCCACAATAACCCATATAGCATCATTATTTCTCTTGGTCTTTAGCAAACGCATGATGAAATGCATAATGTATGCTCCCATTTCCACATCGGTATCTCTAGAGGCTGAAGCAACTTGGATAGTTTCTGATGCTCTACCTTTCCTTGCTGGCAAGTGAGACATCTTGCAACAAACTTAACAATGTCTCGTTTCATCTTATGCCACTTGTACACTTTACGAAGATTGTGATGATCTTATTACTGCATGGATGTAAAGTATACTTAAAGGTATAAGCCTTTGATAAAATCAGTTCCCTCAGCTGCTTATCCTCAGGAATACAAATCTAGCCCTTGAATCTCAAAATGCCATTAGTACCAATGCCTAAATTTGATTGAGTACTCAATTTTACCTGACTAGTAATCTTAATATAATCCATATCCTTCCTTTGAGCATTTTTTATCCGATCCATCAAATCAAGCTCAATCCGAACACTAGCTATCATACCGTATCTCTCAGAAGGAGTAACATTCAAACTGAGACTCGCAAACTGCTCCAATAGATCGTATTCCCAAACCATCATGTAAGAGACCATACGTCTGTTTTTCCTGCTCAAAGCATCTGCCACCATATTTACTTTCCTCAAGTGTTACAATATCTTGCAGCCATAATCTTTCAACGGCTCCATCCGTCTACGTTGCCTCATATTCAATTCATGTTGCGAGAACTAATACTTGAGACTTTTGTGGTTAGTATAGACCTAGAACTTCTCACCATACAGATAATGCCGCCATATCTTCATAGCAAATACCACTGCAGCTAGTTCTAGATCATAAGTAGGATAATTTTTCTCTTGCTCTTTAGCTGACAAGAACCATAAGCAAGCACTTTGCCATTCTACATAAGCACACATCCTAAACCCAGGAGGTATCACTGTAGACTAAAAATCCCCCTGAACCACTTGGAATGGTGAGAACTAGTGCTGTGGTCAATCTGTACTTCAGTTCCAGGAAGCTACACTCACATGCATCAATCCATTCAAGCATCACATCCTTACGTGTAAGGCGCATTAGAGGAGCAGCTAATCTAGAAAAACCCTTAACAAACCAATGATAATACCCAACTAGACCCAGAAAGCTTCAAATTTTCATAACTAATTTCAACCTTTTCGACTGCAATATAGCCTCTATCTTAGACGGATCAACTGACACCTTGTTTTTAGACACCAAATGTCGCAGAAAGATAATCTAATCTAGCCAAAATTCACACTTACTCAATTTAGCATATAACTTCTGATCTCTGAGGGTCTGTGAACAATATAAAGATGCTGCTCATGCTTTTCCATAGACTTGTGTGATAACCGTAAATTTTTCAATTATTGGAAATAATAAATATTGAAAATAAATATTAAAGAAAATAGATAAGAGGAAAAAAAATAAAAGTAAATAAATAAAATTTATTTACGAGATGGGAATATCGTTGAAATTCCCGAAATTAAGGAAAGTGAGGAATTTAAAATTTGATAAATTGGAAATAAGGGAAGGATAAAATTATGGGAAATAATGAAGAGAAAAATTTAATTTAGAGAATGAAAATCCAAAATTTAATAAGAGAATAAGAAAATAAATGAAATATATTTATATAATTATATATTATTATATAAATGTATTTTTATACCAATACATATGTATTCAAAATATTATATAGTATATTTTAAAATACGTTGTTTTATATATAGAAATATATATATACTATTTCATAAATTCAAATAATACATATGTATATAAATATAATGTTTTATGTGTATATATAATTATGTAAATACATATAGAAGAAAAGTAAGTATGGTTTTATATTAAAGTTTATATGTATAAATATTTTATTATAGCATTTATATAATTTATATATATAAATGTTACTTAATTTTAAGTATATATATAAATATACACATATATACTAGACATGTATTTTGTAATGTACAATATGTATTTTGTATATAATATATATTGTATAATATTATGTATGAAATAATGTATGTATAACATATAATATATATTATATGTATAAAATATAAAATATAGTGTATAATATATAGTGTATTTTATACCAAATATAGAAAGGGAACAAAAACATAAAAGGAAATAAAACAGAAAAGGAAAAGAGAAGGCGGGAAGGACCCGATCCTCCCTCCCAGCCAGACCGCCGGTGGCGGAGCTGCCACCGCCGGCGAGGGGAAAACGAAGGCGAGACGCCACCGGCCAGAGAAAAGGAAGACGCTGCCAGCGGCGTGAAGAAACAGAAATAGAATCGACGGAAACGAAGGAAAATCGGGAGAGAAAAGAAAATGGCGGACGGCGGTGCCGGCCGATCCAGGCACCGCCACTGCCACCAAAGCTTCACCGGAGGAAGAGGAAGCTGATGGAGGCCACCGAAGACGCAATGGACGGCGGAGGAACGCCGGCGAAGAGGAAGAAGAACCGAGGCAAAACCGCCTCGATCCGCCGCCGTGCCGCTGATCCAGGGCAAACGGAGGGCACCGGCAAGTTCGTCATGCAGCCGGCCAACTGAAGGATGCCTAAACCACCGGAGAACCGACCGCCAGCGAGGAACCGGCGAGGAAAGGAGCTGGACCGGTCTGACCGGGAAAGGAAGAAGATAAAAAGAAAAAGAAAAAAAAGAAAAAAAAGAAAGAAAGAAAAGAAAAAGAGGAAAAAGGAAGAAAAAGAGGAAAAAAGGAGAATTTCGGGAATTCGGAAAATTTCCGGAAATTCGACAACCCGGGATTTTACAAATTCGGTAAGAAATTTCCCGAGAATTTAATTTCAAAAAAAAATTAAATAAATTATGAAAAATTCTAAAAAATTAGAATTTTAATTCCAGAAATTATTTTCAGCAATCGGGATAAGGAATCGGGAGAAATGGAGTGCGGGCGCGATCGATAAGCAGAATTCGCCGACCCGAAAAAAGGTAAGGGATGCATGTGCAGCACTGTAAGGATACTCAGTCTGCATAATTTAATTGAAATATTTTATGCAATTATTTTATGAAAATTATTATGATGCATGATTTGCTGAAAATAATTTGGGAAGAAGTACTGGCTGAAAGATTTTAAACTGTATTTTCCGTGCAGGAGGTTAGTAAATCGGCAGCCGTTATGCTGCCAAAAATTTTAGAAAAACTTTAAAAAATCATATTAAATGATTTTATTTCCGAATTTCGATAGTAAATCACGAAACATGAGGAAATTACTAAATTTCATAAAACATGAATATAATGAGATGAAATTTTAAAATATTCATGTATTCGAGAATGGTGACAATGAAACCACCGAAAATTCTTGGAATAGATAAATTACACGAATTACGAGACGAAAGATGAAGTGAAATATAGTGCGTATTCTTATGAATATTTTTATAAGTATTCACTAAAGGATTTTAACCCTTATGGTTTTAAATCATGGAATTATATATTTATATAAATTCCATAAAGGTGTATTTTATGATGAGAATTACGGTTTTGAGACTGGTTGGTATTCTTATCATGCTGTTGCATGATATGTGATATGTTTAGTCCCGGTGGACATCTAATCAGTGATCCACCGAGGACAATATAGGTTATGGTCATAGATTTGACCGGTGTACTTCCTTACCCTCTGAGGTATACAGTATGATAAGATTATGTCTATCTTAGACTCCATAAATGATAGGTAATATGTTTTCAAAAGGAAGAAATGATAATTCTAATATTCTTTCTATGGTCTCAAATGAAATATTAGATCATAAGTACTACATGAGATCTGATAAGACAGTGGAAAATACATATGGCATAAAGGCCAATCCGAGCAGAGACTCGATGATTGAACCGTGGGAGCCACCTCTAAAGTCCTTCGGGAACTAAGTGCTACACGTGTTCTGATGTTTCAGTACAGGCCAGACCGAGCAGAGACTCGATGATTGAACCGTGGAAGCCACCTCTAGAGTCCTTCGGGAACTAAGTGCTACACGTGTTCTGATGTTTTAGTAAAGGCCAGACCGAGCAGAGACTCGATGATTGAACCGCGGGAGCCACCTCTAGAGTCCTTCGGGAGCAGAGACTCGATGATTGAACCGTGGGAGCCACCTCTAGAGTCCTTCGGGAACTAAGTGCTACACGTGTTCTGATGTTTTAGTAAAGGCCAAACCGAGCAGAGACTCGATGATTGTACCGTGGGAGCCACCTCTAGAGTCCTTCGGGAACTAAGTGCTACACGAGTTCCAAAGTGTTAGTATGAGAAATCGTAGGATATTGTGATGATAAGTAAGTGATTGTGATTCGTGAATTCGACAAATGTCAAAGGATGAAATAGATCTTGTGCATATGACATGTGATGTGTGTGATATATCGGATGAGTAAGGCACTGGGGTGGTAAATCCCTAGTTAACAGAGATCCAGGCACTCCCGGTCCTTACAATAAGTTCGTTTCTTTCACACTTAATCATACTAATAAAAAGAATGATGCTTGGTGAACTTAAGGATGGAATGAAAGCAAGAATAAGTTTAAGACGTCTGGGTACATACGAAATGAGTTTTAAAGAAAAGAAAATGATGATGATTTAACTAATATTCTTTTCAAAGAATATATAAATATTAGTTATTTTATTTAAATCCTTTATTTCGTGAAAGCATCATTTTGAAAAGAATACGAAAAGATTTTGGGATAAAAAAAAGGAAAAAGAAAAAAAAAGGATTTATTTGTTCAAAATGAAATGAAAAATCTCTCTCTACAGTTGCTTCTAGGTTCCGGAACAAGTATGGTATTCTAAAATACCTACCTTACTCTAATCGGATCCCTAGCCGACTGTAGTGTCCTTCCTACATGCGAGCCTAGAGCCCATAGGAAAAATGAAAAAGATTTTCAGCATATAGGAAGCTGAGTATCAAGTGAGGCATATAATTCTCTTACTGAGCCGTGGTTTTGCTCACCCCTTAATTTTCAACATTTCAGGTTTTGCTGAATGTGAGTTCAGTGGATTGTGGATCCTGGCTGTACACAAAGGACAATGTGTCAGACCGACTGTTTATTTGAGGTATGATCATTTATTCTCTGTATTTAGACATGTCAACAGTACTACTTATCTGATAAATTACGATAGGGGATGTGTATAATATAAACAATACATTGTAAAATTGTTTAACAGTCAGTACAAGTGAAGTATCACAGACAGTCCAACCGGTTAAGATGTGTATAAGAAGATGAAAAATGTGGTCACGGGTCGTGACAACTTGAATATACAAGGATGTCATTTAATGAACACAATGACAAACTTGTCCAGATACGACTTGAATACCTCATTCATCAAGTTCATGAAGGCTGCAGGAGCATTGGTGAGTCTGAATGGCATAACCAGAAACTCATAGTGGCCATACTGAATTCTGAATGCAATTTTAGGGATATCTGCTTCTCAAATTTTCAACTGATGATATCCCGATCTAAGATCAATATTTGAAAATACCTGTGCAACCCTGAGCTAATCAAACATGTCATCTATTCGAGGCAGTGGATATTTGTTCTTGATAGTAGCCTTGTTGAGCAACTAATAATCGATGCAGAGTCACAGGTTACCATCCTTCTTTCGAACAAAAGGACTGGTGCACTCTAAAGAGAGACGCTGGGATGAATGAAACCCTTGTCTAGCAACTCCTTCAGCTATTTCTTGAGCTCATCTAGCTCTACCAGTGCCATTCGCTAAGGAGGCTTGGAAATAGGTTCTATACCAGGTACTAAATTGATAGTGAACTCTATCTCTTAATCAGGAGGGAGTCTCGGTAATTCGTCTGAAAACACGTATAGGAAATCCCTAATCACAGGAATCTCGTGTAACTCTAGATGTTTCTTTTCTACTTCCTCCACATAGGCAACGAACCATTCAATAACAAACATAATTTTTCAAAATTTCAAACTCAGACAAATTTCAGTAAAATATTTTACTTTCATTAGTACTCATAAAGTTTTACAATATAGTTTTCAGGGTAAGAGAAGGTTACATATTTAGTATAACATTTTAAACTAACATGATTTACAACTAACCAGTCCATCCCTTATATCACGTCAAAATCATACATATTAAACAAAATTAGGCCAACTATAGTTTCCTTCTCTCTTACCCTTAACTACAGTTATGATACACAATATCAGTCATTTGAGATTCCCTAAAGGGTGTATTAATTTGCAATAGATGTCTTAAAGGTTCAGGTTCTACTGGTATTTTAATAACACACACAAGAGACACAAAAGAATGAGTAGAACCCGAATCAAATAATGCAAGTGCAGTTATATCGAAAATAAAAATCTTACCCTTAATGACCTCAAATAAAGCATCAATAAACTCCTTATCAATAGCATACACTCAGCCCTGAGTTATAGCTTTCTTCCCTTTCACTGCGACTGTAGCTTTCTTAAGCTAGAAAGGTGCAGCCTTCTCTGGTTCCTTAGCATGTGCTACTACTTCTGGTATCTTATTATTTGGACAATGCCTGACCAAATGTCCAATTTTCCCACATCTGAAACAAGTACCGGTAGCTTGTGACAAGGTTTGGTGTCATGTGATCTGCCATAATGCTCACAGATGATCGTAGTACCCTTCTGTGTAGGGACAGAGCTATCAGTAGGAGTGGACTTGTAGGCGTAGGCTCAGAAATTTTAATCCCCGTAACCTTGGCCTTCTTTACCAGCTTCTTCTCAAATTTATCATCGAAGCTCTGCTTATCCTTTTCTGTGCTTTTACCTTTAGCTTGGGCCCTGAATTCTACCTGATAAGACTTATACTCTTGCTCGCACAGCTAAGCCCAGCGAACTGGCTCATCATACATGGCTATACAAGACGGAGCTAACTGTGCTGTGATAGAGTACTTCAAACCAGCAATAAATCTCTCAATTTTATATTCTTCACTTCGAACTATCTTTAGGTCAAATCGACTCAACGTCATAAACTTGGACTCATACTGGTCTACTGTCATATATCCATGTACCAAACCCAGAAACTCAGCCTACAACTTCCTTTGCGCTGTCCATGGAAGATACTACTTGTTGAAGGCCTCTAAGAACTTTGCCCAAGTCACTACCGAATGTATGGCAACCAATACTATTTTGGTGGACTTCCACCAATGCTCTACTTTGTCCACTAATAAGAAAGTAACCAGACCTACCTTTTCTATCTTGGTACACCACATGTATGTAAACAATTTCTCTATAATGTCCACCTAGTTTTCTGCTGTCATAGGATCCTTCTCGCCTTTAAACTTCGATGGATCCAATTTTCTAAACTGTCTCAATAAATTAGTTTCGCAGAAAATCACTAGGTCAGCAAGTTGAGGCTATGGTGGCGATGGTACCAACTGTAGCTAAGGTGCTGGAGGCACATTAGCTAGGGGAAGTGAGGGTAGTTGTGGCACTTTCAGTACTGATGCTCTAGCATTTTTATCGAAATTAGCAATAAAGTTTGCAAACATCTGTTCTAGCTTGGAGATACAAGTGTTAGAACTCTCAAGCTGTGGAGGAAGAACAGGTTTCAAAATTGGTTCTGAAGATGGCTAAGGAGATGGCTAAGCCCGTCTTCGTTCCCGTCCTCATCCAGTAACCCTTCACCTATCACTCATTCTGTCAAAAACAGACATAAGAAATATTTTTAGTCACTTCAAACATTAATATACAATTAAACAAGTACAGTACTACAAGGAATGTAAACTAATTACTGCAATAAAACAGTTCAGTAGTAGTATAGTGGAGACTGGGCAACACCCAAAACTATCATGCAGTATAAAAATCCCAAAAAGGGAGTAATAATAAGACGTATGGCCATAGTCAGTAATGGTCCACAGTGAACACTAGTCAGGTGTCAACTGTGGGTGTTAAAGACATCACTAAAATTCACTCAGATAAGCATGATAAGCTTGAAGGTTACTATAGGGCCAACAATCTCAAAACAGATTATGAATTAGTAGAAACATTCTTTAGAAATCCACTCAATGAAACAAATCTTCAGTTAGTCCATAAATTTATAAAATTAGTAACATTAGCCATCAAAATATAAATATTGGACAAATATTCTCAATTCAGAATCCAGTGTTCAAAATATTTTATTTATGTATAAGAATGACATCAGCACTCGTAGAAATCTTAAAAGCGAGGAAAATCATTAAAAACAATCTCGAAAACTGAGTTATAAATTGGGTTGTCTTAGCGACCTATATGCAACTCTTATTCATACACTCCTTTAGCTTTATTTCTGTCACATTATAATCTATCCTTACGATTCTAGGGTTTAGAGTTCGATTTATGAAATTTTGGCAGCATAACAATATCGCTAGTCCTATACCCTCCTACACGAAAACCCTGTTTATAACCACAATTTCAACCAAAACATCAAATTCAATGTCATAAAAACCCAATTTCATCATTTCCAATGCAACACAATATCTCTACACTTTTTACATATATCCCTTACCACTTGAATTTTTCCAAATTGCTCGTTAACACCAGCGATTCACACCTCACTCCTGAGCTACAAAACACCACACAAAAACAGTCAATTCATCACACTTCAGTTATAAGAAGTTTATAATTTCTTGAAATCTACTACATTACATACTGCAACTACAAATCTGGTCTACTTCATACCAGTGCTAACATTGTAACTATCGTCAAAACACCTTCGTTTTCAGTTCTGACTTCGCCAGTAGTCTTCTATTAATTTATACAATTTCCTAGCACCCAATTTACATCAATTTGAGCATGAATTCCTCATGCTCTTCTCTTGGCCGAAATGGCCTTCCATGTCTACACTTCTCGTTTCAACGATTTAAGGTCATAAACACGTACTAGACACTCTCTACACTGTTTCTACACCACTTTACATTTGAAAAAATCACATTCATACATAGGAAAGCTTGGCTGAAATCCTAGGGAGTGATTTCCAATGGTTTTAATACAATTCAAGCTTGAATACATAGTTAAACATCTTAAACACATGATATAAAACCATTAAAACATGAAAACCAAACTTTCTCTCACCTTTCTTAGTTGGCCAAAACTAGAGGAAGCCCAAACACCCAGAAAATGGCCTCTTCTTTGCTGGATTTTGGTACTATGTTGTAGAGCTCGAAGAGCTGGACAGGTTTAATGAAGACAGTTTTCGGTTTCGGTGAGTTTTACAAGGGTTTTCTCTCTCTTCATAAGCTTTTAGTGTGAGAAACAATGGTGGAAAGGTGGTGGCCAACCTTAATGAGGGAGGAGACTAGAAATTTCAATAAAAATAAATATCTTGGTGGGAAATGACAAAAATGCCCTATACAATTTTAAAAATTCTAACTATATCCATTTCTTTCTAATTTATGTTTAAACATTCAGTCTAACTTCTCAATATTTTATTCACTCATAAAATATATGTATTTAACATGTTCTAATCATGGGATAGGCCTTTGATAAGGTTTGATTGATCAAAAGGGCGAAATTACCAAAAAACCCCAAATGGGTCAATCGCGTAAATTTTGGTTCTTGCATGTTATTTAGTCTACTTATGAACATGTTATGAGACTACTTAACACCAGGACTTATCTAGGCTGTCAGTTAGTTTTAAGTCAATTTTAATTGACTGTTATTTATGAAAATTATCACAACATATGGACTTAACTGTCATTTTTGAAGTTATTGCATGCTTTTCAAAACATACACAATGGAGGAATTTTAAGATAAGGATTCTTACTATCTCAGTATTTTGCTTCAAATATCAGTACTATAGGGTTTCATCTCCATCGAAGCGGTATAAATCTCAGTGGGGCCCACAGTCCAAATCTCCGTTACATCTACAAAACACAAGGTATATAAACAGTTATGTGATATCTTATTTCACTAGTTTTATATAACAATAATAGGAAGTGTGAATCTCACAGATCACCCATGTGTTGATCTGGATATTACCATATCCATGACTTATAAAATCAGTCACCTAAAGGAATTTAACACATGTTAGTCTTACCGTATAACTGATGTCCTTTCTCAGTGAAATTACGACTAAATATATTTAAGAATAGTATTCTTTGTATCATAAGGATCTCATCATCAAAGTCACTACTTTGATTCTCTTGATATGAATCTGCTATTCTAGGGACTTTATCGTTTGATTATGACTTGAGCAAATTAAATATAGTCAATAATGATAAATAAATGCCATGTATTATTAGTAACATAAACAATCACAATGTCATAAGTGTAATACAAGTCCAAATCCAATTGGCTCATAGCATATATACTAACATTCTCCCATTTGCATTGCAACCAATTAGTAATGGAAGGACTTGAGTATCTGTTTGGATCACTGGTGAGATTGGGATTCTTTAGCTTATGCAATGGCTCCATTGTTTTTCACAATAAAGTGCCACTTGATCAGTAATGCTAACGACCACTCTAAGTTCTATAATGAACTTCTTGATCCAAACAGCTTCCTTAGTTGCATCTGTAGCTGCTATATACTCAGCCTCAGTCATAGAGTTAACCACTATCTCTTATTTAGTACTCTTCCAACTTATAGTGCCATCATTTACGCAAAACACATAGCTAGATTATGACTTAAAGTCATCCTTATATGACTAGAAACTAGTGTCGGTGTAACCATTTACAACGAGCTCATTCTCTCTTCCATAGTCTAAGAAAGCATCCTTAGTCCTTCTCAAGTACTTAAGTATGTTCTTAATTGCTACACAGTGACACTCACCTGGGTCAGCCTGACACTTGCTCACCATGCTTAAAGTATGCAAGACATCAAGCCTAGTACATAACATGGCATACATGATAGATCTAATAGCAGAATCATACAGAATCTTAGCCATTTTATCTCTCTCATCCTGTGTTTTAGGACACATGTCCTTTGAGAGATAAATGTCATGTGACATAAGTAAGAATCCTTTCTTGGACTCTTCCATGCCTAATCTTGACAACAATTTGTCAATATATGTACTATGACTTAGACTAAGCAGCCTACTTGATCTATCTCTATAGATCTTTATCCCAAGGATATAGGTTACTTCTCCTAAGTCTTTCATGGGGAAGCAACTCCCTAGCCAAGTTTTGACAGATTGTAGGAAAAAAAATGTTATTTCTTATGAGTGGTATGTCATCCACATATAACACTAGGAGTATGACAGCACTCCCATTAACCTTCTTATAAACAAAAGGTTCATCTTCATTCTTGATGAAGCCAAACTCCTTGTCTGAATAAAATGAATGTTTCAACTCCGAGAAGCTTGCTTCTTCGTAGGTGGCAAGCTCATCATTATCCATGAGCAATATGTCATCGTGCTGATTGGCGAGAAGGCTAAGCTTCTCGAGCTCTCGACATATCCTACTAAACTTATGTGAGCCTTATGTTTCTAGAGAAACTTTCTGTTCCACAATATCTTGTGGGACTTGCTCCTGTTCCACTAAAGACTTAGTGACATTTTAGGGTTCTTAAACCTCTTCAAGCTCTATTTTCCTTCCACTAGTTCTTCTAGAAAGGAAGTCTTTTTCTAGAAAGACATCGTACTGAACCACAAACACTTTGTGCTTTATGGGATTATCGAAATAGCATCCTTTTGTCTCTTTAGGATACCCCAAAAATATGCACTTATCAGATTTTGGTCCTAATTTGTCTAAGAGTTGTCTTTTGAAATAAGCCTCACAACTCCAAATCTTTAGAAAAGACAAATTGGGCTTTTTCCCAGTCCACATCTCATGTGGTGCCTTTTCAACTACTATAGTAGGAACACAATTTAGTGTAAATGCTGCTGTCTCTAAAGCATAACCCTAAAAAGAGACAGGGAGGTCAACTAAACTCATCATGGATCAAACTATGTCTAACAAGGTCCGATTCCTCTCTCTAATACACCGTTCCATTCAGGTGTACCAAGTGGAGTGAGTTATGGAACCATTCTGCACTCCTTTAAATGATCTGTAAATCCTTAGCTCAAATATTCTCCATCATGATTTGATTAGAGTGTCTTGCTATTCTTGCCTAGTTGGTTCAATACTTCATTCTTGAATTCCTTGATCTTTTCAAAGGATTTTGACTTGTGTCTCATGAGATACACATAGTCATATCTACTATAGTTATCCGTAAATATGATGAAGTATTGGAACCCTCCTTTATCTTATGCAGTTAATAAGCCACATACATCTATATGTATGAGCTCTAATAAACCACTAGCCCTTTCACTTATTCTTGTAAGAGGGGCCTTGGTCACCTTACCAAGCAAACAAGATTCGCATACATTATATGATTCAAAATCGAATGAATCTAAGTGTCCATCTTTATAGAGCCTAGATAAGTGTTTCTCGTTTATGTGACCAAGTCTACAATGCCAGAAGAATATAAGGTTAATCTCATTACCCTTTGACCTCTTAGAATCAACACTGTACATGTGATTATCTAAGTCTAGAACATACAATCCATTCATAATGGAAGCACTGCCACAGAAAATATCATTAAAGTAAATTAAACAACCATTGTTCATTATTTTAAAAGAAAAACCTTTCTTGTCCTAACAAGAAATAGAAATAGTATTCTTGGCAATTGCTAGAACATAACAACTTGTCCAAATGGTATGAGTGTTGTAGAACCCATGTACTTGAGGGGTCATGGGTTCGAACGTGGAATGACGCGTCCCAGTAAGGAATAAAATCGTGAGGGCTGCGATCGCCAAAGCGGACAATACGTTGAGTGAGTGTTGGGCGACCGCCAACCTCACGATTATAAGGTGACCCTGCTGTGTGGACTGAGGCCTTACACTAGCATTTTTAAGTCATCAGGTTAAGTTGTTATCTTATCATTAACAACACGCTTCCATGTTTTATATATATATATATATATATTTATATATATGACCTTTGTCCTTTGTTGACAATGTTTTGTCAATTTTTATTTGACAAACAGATCTAATTGCTGCTGCCAAGACTAGAAGAATTATCAATATTAAGAAGGCTAAAATATTAAAATAGTTCTTGAACTTTATCATTTTATTTAAATAAGTCTTTATACTTTTATTGTATTCAAATAAGCCCTTAAACTTTAATTTGTATTCAAGTAAGCCTTTATTTCAAATAAAAGATTACATGTAAGTAACAATAGATTCAAATTAATTTAACAGATTAAAATTCAATTAATTCAGTTCAATTAAGTAAATTTCAAGTTCAAATCTTTTTTTAGGTCAGTTTATTTGATTAAGTCGGTGTTTAAAATTACAAATCAAACTAAATAAATTAATCGATATTTTTTAAATATATTATATAATATAAATAATTAAATATTATATAATATGTTAATATATAATCGATTCTTTTATGCAAGAAGTTAGGTTCTAAAACCCATTCAAAAAATCAATCGATTGCTCACTCCTATAAAAAATTGATTTATGTTAAAAGTTCATTTAAGTACAAAGTAAAGGTTAAGGGCTTATTTCAATACTCAAATAATGTTTAAGGGCTTACTTGAATACAAATTAAAGTTTAAGGGTTTATCCAAATGCAATAAACATATAATGACTTATTTAAATAAAGTGATAAAGTTCAAAGGCTTTGTTAATATTTTAGCCTATTAAGAAAGGCCAATTCTATTCTTTCTGTGAGTGTTCTGTGTTTCTTTTTGTACTTTCCCAAACTTCAAAACCCTACTTATTTGTTTTGATTAAGAACTCTCAAGAATAAGCAAATTCTACTTGTTTGTTCTAGTTATACTTGGATGTTAGCTCTAATTATGCAATATTTCTAGGTCATGGTAAATTCTGCTAAGAAGATTAGATTGGCTGGGAATCCAAATGTGATGGTGTGTGAGAGAGGCACCATGTTTGGCTATAATAAGTATTCTAGAGGTTTTGGCCAAATGAGAAAGAGGTTATTTTAGACCTATGCATAGGTTTTTTAAAGTTTTCTTGGTTTAATATATAGATCTATTGATTGATTTATGTATACACAGTCATGCAAGTGAGCGGCAATAAGGGCAATAATACAAAATGTTAATGGATATCAGTTCTCAAATCTGTCCGTTAATTTTCACAGGTTCATTTCAAGAACTTGTATAGGAAATTATGGAATTAGGTTGGGTGTGCCAACAGTATATCATTTGGTTCATCAACTAAATTTAAGGTATTCAAAGTAAAAATGATTGGTCATACATCGTGATGTCTAACTTGAATACAAAGCCACAACAAACTCTAGACCAAATTCTATATATTACTTATCCCTTCACCCCCACTAAAGACTTTCTGTTCCACAATATCTTGTGGGACTTCCTTTTGTTCCACTAAAGACTTCGCGACATTTTGGGGTTCTTGAACCTCTTCAAGCTCTGTTTTCCTTCCACTAGTTCTTCTAGAAAGGAAGTCTTTTTCCAGAAAGACATCGTACTGAACCACAAACACTTTGTGCTTTATGGGATTATCGAAATAGCATCCTTTTGTCTCTTTAGGATACCCCAAAAATATGCACTTATCAGATTTTGGTCCTAATTTGTCTAAGAGTTGTATTTTGAAATAAGCCTCACAACTCCAAATCTTTAGAAAAGACAAATTGGGCTTTTTCCTAGTCCACATCTCATGTGGTGCCTTTTCAACTACTATAGTAGGAACACAATTTAGTGTAAATGCTGCTCTCTCTAAAGCATAACCCTAAAAAGAGACAGGAAGGTCAGCTAAACTCATCATGGATCGAACTATGTCTAACAAGGTCCGATTCCTCTCTCTAATACACCGTTCCATTCAGGTGTACCAAGTGGAGTGAGTTGTGGAACCATTCCACACTCCTTTAGATGATCTGTAAATTCTTAGCTCAAATATTCTCCATCATGATTTGATTAGAGTGTCTTGCTATTCTTGCCTACTTGGTTCAATACTTCGTTCTTGAATTCCTTGATCTTTTCAAAGGATTTTGACTTGTGTCTCATGAGATACACATAGTCATATCTACTATAGTTATCAGTAAATATGATGAAGTATTAGAACCCTCCTCTATCTTGTGCAGTTAATAAGCCACATACATCTATATGTATGAGCTCCAGTAAACTACTAGCCCTTTCACTTATTCTTGTAAAAGGGGCCTTGGTCATCTTACCAAGCAAACAAGATTCGCATACATTATATGATTCAAAATCGAATGAATCTAAGTGTCCATCTTTTTAGAGCCTAGATAAGTGTTTCTCGTTTATGTGACCAAGTCTACAATGCCAGAAGAATATAAGGTTAATTTCATTACCCTTTGACCTCTTGGAATCAACACTGTACATGTGATTATCTAAGTCTAGAATATACAATCCATTCATAATGGAAGCACTGCCACAGAAAATGTCATTAAAGTAAATTAAACAACCATTGTTCATTATTTTAAAAGAAAAACCTTTCTTGTCCAAACAAGAAATAGAAATAGTATTCTTAGCAATTGCTAGAACATAACAACTTGTCCAAATGGTATGAGTGTTGTAGAACCCATGTACTTGAAGGGTCATGGGTTCGAACGTGGAATGACGCATCCCAGTGGGGACTAAAATCGTGAAGGCTGCGATCGCCAAAGCCGACAATACGTTGAGTGAGTGTTGGGCGACCGCCAACCTCACGATTGTAAGGTGACCCTGCTGTGTGGACTGAGGCCTTACAGTAGCATTTTTAAGTCGTCAGGTTAAGTTGTTATCTTATCATTAACAGCACACTTCCATGTTTTATATAAATATATATATATGACCTTTGTCCTTTGTTGACAATGTTTTGTCAATTTTTATTTGACAAACAGATCTTCTAATTGCTGCTGCCAAGACTAGAAGAATTATCAATATTAAGAAGGCTAAAATATTAAAATAGTTCTTGAACTTTATCATTTTATTTAAATAAGTCTTTATACTTTTATTGTATTCAAATAAGCCCTTAAGCTTTAATTTGTATTCAAGTAAGCCCTTATTTCAAATAAAAGATTACATGTAAGTAACAATCGATTCAATTTAATTTAACAGATTAAAATTCAATTAATTCAGTTCAATTAAGTAAATTTCGAGTTCAAATCTTTTTTTAGGTCAGTTTATTTGATTAAGTCGGTGTTCAAAATTACAAATCAAACTAAATAAATTAATCGATATTTTTTAAATATATTATATAATATAAATAATTAAATATTATATAATATGTTAATATATAATCGATTCTTTTATGCAAGAAGTTAGGTTCTAAAACCCATTCAAAAAATCAATCGATTGCTCACTCCTATAAAAAATTGATTTATGTTAAAAGTTTATTTAAGTACAAAGTAAAGGTTAAGGGCTTATTTCAATACTCAAATTAATGTTTAAGGGCTTACTTGAATACAAATTAAAGTTTGAGGGTTTATCCGAATGTAATAAATATATAAGGGCTTATTTAAATAAAGTGATAAAGTTCAAAGGCTTTGTTAATATTTTAGCCTATTAAGAAAGGCCAATTCTATTCTTCTGTGAGTGTTCTGTGTTTCTTTTTGTAAGAAAGGCCAATTCTATTCTTTCTGTGAGTGTTCTGTGTTTCTTTCTGTACTTTCCCAAACTTCAAAACCCTACTTATTTGTTTTGATTAAGAACTCTCAAGAATAAGTAAATTCTACTTGTTTGTTCTAGTTATACTTGGATGTTCGCTCTAATTATGCAATATTTCTAGGTCATGGTAAATTCTGCTAAGAAGATTAGATTGGCTGGGAATCCAAATGTGATGGTGTGTGAGAGAGGCACCATGTTTGGCTATAATAAGTTATTCTAGAGGTTTTGGCCAAATGAGAAAGAGGTTATTTTAGACCTATGCATAGGTTTTTTAAAGTTTTCTTGGTTTAATATATAGATCTATTGATTGATTTATGTATACACAGTCATGCAAGTGAGCGGCAATAAGGGCAATAACACAAAATGTTAATGGATATCAGTTCTCAAATCTGTCCGTTAATTTTCACAGGTTCATTTCAAGAACTTGTATAGGAAATAATGGAATTAGGTTGGGTGTGCCAACAGTATATCATTTGGTTTGTCAACTAAATTTAAGGTATTCAAAGTAAAAATGATTGGTCATACATCGTGATGTCTAACTTGAATACAAAGCCACAACAAACTCTAGACTAAATTCTAATATTACTTATCCCTTCACCCCCACACCCCCCACCCCCCCCCCCTCTCTTTATGTACGATTGAACCCATGTGAACAATTGTTAACGTATCTAACCCACAACTAGTTAGCAAAATGCAAAGGGGACCCAATCTCAATATAATGCCATAAGTAACCCTCTAAACCTATGTGGCATAACACTATGTAACACAGGACAATTTAAGAAAAAAATATAAGTGTAGGCTGAGGAGTTCTATTTTTGAAAGGCATAAGTACAATCTTGGCAAGTTTAAAATTTAACTTGTGAATGCTTATTATTGTTACTTTTCTTTTATTAGATCTACGCAATTAGACGTTGGGTAGGGATGAATTATGTGTTCTCAATTGTCTTTTGGGTTTATGCTTTAGAAGAAATCTTTGTCTTGCCTGCAACAGGTTAATTGTTGTCACTTTTATCTATAAGTACTCATGGATATATGTTTCTATGTGATCAATGCTTAAATAAAATATCGATGTAGTTTTTATTTTTCCTTTTGCATTCCATCATTATTTTGGTGCATCAGAATTTTAACTGTAATTAGAGGTGGCAAATGGGCAGGTCAGATCGAGTTTGGGTTGGATCATTTTGGGTTAAGGAAAAATCAAATCATTTCGAATTCGGATCATTTCAAGTTCGGATAAGGTCGGGTTTGGGTCAAGGAAAAATCGGTCTATTTCGGGTTCGGATAAGATCGGGTTTAGGTCGTTGACTTTTTTAGTCAATTCGGATTGGTCGGATTTGGAATAGGGTCGATTGGACAGATTTATTAGATTAAGCTTTGGTCATCTTGATGTGATTTATTTGGTATGAAAATCAACTAAAACCATATTTTTAAGAATTATAAAACTCATGAAAATAAAATTTTCTTCTTACATGACCTATAGTACAATTGGGATTGAAATAATCAAAATATTTAATAATCTGTATGATAGTTTTCTTTATAAAATATTTACCAATATTCATAAATTAATTACATTTTTTTCATTTTATTTTTATTATCTACAATAATTAATAACTTTTGAATCAAAGTGATTTAATAATCCCTACTAAATATCATAAAACAGTACTATATCTCTTTAATTTATTTTGATTTTTTATAGAATAATTTGAGACATTAGTGTAAATGATATAGCTTCTGTACTCTATTATAGATCAACCATTAAATAATTATACATTAGGTTCAAATGAATGCAATATAAAAGTGAATATTTAAATTTAACTAGATTAAAAAAATATATAACACTTATATTATTGAAAAAAAATTATATTTTTACTATATTAAAATACTTTGATATTTAATTTTAACATTTAAATATTTATTGATAATATTAAATTTAAGTTTGAATTTTTTCAGGTTTGGGTAAATTTGGATTCAGATCAATTTGGATTCGGGTCAATTTGGGTTTAGATCAATTCGAGTTCGGGTTAATCTAAATTCGGATGAATTTGGATTCGGATCAATTCAGGTTCGGATCCGGTCGGGTTTGGATCAATCTAAATTCGGATAAATTTGGTTTGTGATCAATTCAGATTCGGATCGGGTTAGATTTGGGTTGTTGACTTTTTTAATCAAATCAAATCAGTCAAGTTTAGATTTCAATTAATTGAATGGATTTTTTGAATCGGATCAATTTTTACCACTTTTAAATGTAATTCAAGCCTAACAGTACTTTTAATGACTATTAAAATGAATGCATTCATGCCTAAGTTAATTTTCCTTTCACTTTTTGACTGATTTTACAGCATTGATTTTGATTTATAGATGATTTGATTGTCGACCCATGCAATTTGGAGTGGATGAGGGAAGTGAATTGACTATAGTAAGAAAATAACATGTGTCATGCAATTTCTAGCATTTCTTTTTTTTTTTTTGGTGAATAATTTCTACCATTTCTGATGTATGATTAAATCATGTGATCACGCTCAGGGCTAGGCCTTCTCTTGTCCTTTTATCACTAGAGTAGGCCTGGTTGACTAGAGTCAATTATGATGTTTATTTCAGATTTTGTTTGGTGATAATCTGCCAAAGATACTTCCACCATAAAAGTAGAAAATATCTTTGCTAAAATATTCCAGATATCTCTGATTTTTGCTTATGCTGTATGTCTCTTCCCGTGTTCCTGAATGAAGAGACATACTGCAAATGAAAAGTGATTATTTGCAATACCTTGGATTTTTTTTTTTTTTGCTTGCGGCAATACCTTGGATTTTAGTTCCTATGACTTTTGCTCCATTTGCATGCCATTAGTTTGTGGATTTAAGTATTTGACTCCAGTAGCAGATGTCACACATTCATTGCAACAGCCAACTGGAGGAAAGGCGGGAATGACTTTGCATATGACTTTTTGTTTGTTAAAACTAGAATGTTTGGAGTGCTCCCTTGTTATTGTTATGGCTGATGTTGCTGGTTAACCAATATTGTGATATTTTATATGTTCTTTTAATCAGACTTGTTCAAGAAGTTAGAAAAAACCTGTCACTTGTTTCAAATTGGGATAGTTGACCAGCATTATGTATTGTTATTTTATGTCATAAGCAAATAGATTTAATTTTAATCGAAATGGTTATTGACTTTCATAAATATGGCTGTTAAGTATTCATTATCATATTTGCTTCTTTTATCCTAATCTTTGGTTTTGGGTGGGGGATCAATGGCAATGGTTGGAATTACTCACTTTTGAATGTTGATGCTCCATGAGCTGTTTCATACCTTCAAGGTCCAGCATATTTCAGCTAATTTTACTACAAAAGGGATAATATGGATGATAAACCTCCTTAGTTGTCTTCTTCTTTGTAGCTCTTATTGCCCTATTTCTGGACCAACGGGAAAGTTAGTGCTGACTCAAACTCACTTAATTGAGTTATTGTATAAAGCTTTAAAAATTGCATTAATTATTCCTACATATTTTACATTTCATTATTGGTAATTGTGTCCATTTGATTTTGTGTGATCAGGTATCATTAAGAAAATGTATAATATGTCAGAGTCTTGAGTACTGAATTATATTTTTTATATTGGGCAGAGATTGATTAGGCAACTTTTCATTTTCTTTGCTTTTTTTTTTTTTGGTTAAATGCTTTTGCTTGTTATTGCTGTTTTTCTCTATGCTTATAGGTGCCTGGATCCTATAAGCATAGTCTAATATTATATATTAATATTAGACTACAAATTGTAACTATAGTCTATGATAATACCTGAAAAAAAAATATTTACACTTGAATAGATTTCGATCAAATAAGCATAATCCTTTATCACATACTACATTTATTAACCATTAGTCTTTTACGTTTTTTACAGTAGTATATGAAACACGAGAAAAACTTCAATGTTTCATAGATTCATTTTAAAGAGGCTTTCCTTTAACTTTTTTTAGCTAAAATAATAAGCCCCAAAGCTTTTTTTATCTATCTTAGAAATAAATTTTATTTTTTACCATGATTCAAATAGATTTTATTCTGTGATATGAAGTAGACAACCCTCTATATGTTGAAAGAAATGTCACATGTTTCACGTCATCTTTACGGTCATTAGATTCATTGTCAACTATCTTCATTTGCATAGTCGATTGTTGACAGTTACGTAATAAAAATTGGTTGAGTGAGAGTTTTTAACCTGAGACACTCAATCCAATCTGTCAACTAACTTTAATTTGCACATTAATAGAGATATCAATTTCTCGTGTAATAACAATGTATAAAAACAATCTAAATACGTGCATAAAAAATATGTAGAAAATTATGCAACGACTGATAAGTAAATATACATGGTGATATAACAAATTTAATTTCCATCCCAAGGTAGAGTTTTGCATAAACACCGAGGTTCTCACCAAAAACAATGACACCCTTCAGTCCTGCCATTGTACAAAAGAAATCCAAACCAGAATAGCTGTGCCCTAAAAAGATATAGCCATAAAAGTGTAGAGAGTTTTCAATGGGTAGGAATTAGGAGACTCAAACCGTGAGCTTCTCCAATTCCTCCACAGCATAATTCAAAGCATGAAGCATCATTTTCGTCACCTGCTTCCATATAAAGCTAATATCAAAAAACATTCATCTTTTCGCAAAAGGATACAATATAAATAGAAAGCTTTCATATTTGATTATACTTGGTAATGTTGATGTTGGTTACTTAATTTGACTTTTTATTATTGGGGTTTTAGCATTGATCTGTTGAGTCTAAAGGGTTTTCTTTTTTCCGTGTTTAGATTGACGTTAGTAAATGAAAGAAAAAATATCTTTAAAACAGATAAATTGACACATATATCCCTTATTTGGATAATTAAAATTAATAAAAATATAAAAATTCCAACTATCAAAATGGAAAGGAAAGAAAAAATTCATTATATTATTCTTTTTACATTTATAACCTTTATTTTATGAAATAACATATTACGCCAAGCTATATTTTTGGTTGAAATATCAAATTAACCCATAAAACAATATATAATAATTTTTAATTGAAAAAAATAAAACATTAAATATAATCGAACTCGTACACACTAATTAATCAAATATTTCATTAAAAATTAAGAACATTGAATCGAAAAAATTATATACACAAATTGACATTATATTAATAAATAAAACATTTGATATAATCATATAATAAACAGTTATACATCAATAGAGTATTAATTTTTTTCATCTTCACACTAACATAATAACGTTAGACATACACCAATTGATTAAATGTCTAATAAAAATGTTAAATACTAGATATTACTAAATTAATTAATATAATTCTAGTTATTTAAATATAATTAATCATAATATTAATAAAGAATAAAAAACAAATTTTATTAAAATTACCATTTATACAATAATATTATTATAGTATATTATTAAATTACACTTTATTTTACTATTTAAAATATTATTTTTATCCACACTTTAATTTTATATTTAATAAATAAAAATAGATTATTTTAAATAAATAATCAATTCTATCAAAATAATACTTACACACTAAGAGATTACACAATTTATTCTTAAAAAATTATTATAATATAATATATATAAATCACTATTATAAGATACCAAATTGAAATTTTTCAAGATTAGGTTTTTCTTTTCAAATAAATTTAATATTTTTCTATATTTGAAACTTTAAGAAAATATAGCTTAAATTTAATTTTGTTAATAATGTTCTTAATGTGTTACACAAAATATCAAATTCAAAATTTCAAACAAATATTGAAAATATAAAATGATTTTTTTATATATTTGATATATTATTGTATTAAAATTAAAATTTTATTATGAAATAAAAATGATTAAATATTATAATAATTTCTTTAATAAAATCAAATGTTAAGTTAATAATATATTTATTAACATAAATACAATAAATATAACATTAAAGATTGATATTCATAGAATATGGTGTTGTAAATTAATTTTATTTAATAATTAAACTAAAAAGATTTAATATTTATTTTGTTGATAATACCTAATTGATATAATTTGTATAATAAATCATAATCATTATCAAAATTTTAAATTTTTAATTAAAATTTTGTATTAATAATTTATTTATTTTTAAATAATAATTATATAATTAGAATTAGAATTTTTTCGAATTATAAATTTGATTTTTTACAAATTTGAAATCAAATTGATTTTGATTTTGAATCATATTGAATTCGAATTATATCAAATTCAAATTGTGACAAATTCGAATTTTTTTAAATTCAAGCTTTTTTCGAATTCGAACTTTTTCGATTTTAAACTTTTAACTTTTTTTATCAATTTGAATTAATCCAAATTCAATCTCAAGTGAATTCGAGCAAGTTCTCAAACTCGAACCAACTTTTGTTACTTCTAATAATAATCAAAATTTAGCTTAATGATTGTTGCCATTCTTTAAAAAATATTAAATTCAAAGTTCGGTTATTTATTCTCCATTGTACCTCTTATGATCCACAACAAAATCAAACTTCTAATAAAACACTCACAAAAATGATTTTTATATTTTTCTGTCTATTTAACAAAAAATTGTCTAATCAATAAAAATGACTTTCACATAAAAATAAAATCATATTTCTCAAAATTATCTTACAATTTTGAAAAAAAATATTTCCAAAAAAAAAACGTCTATGTATAAAATTATTTACTAAAGTCGTGAGCATAATTCTATTCAAACAAGGCCTTACATATAATTTTTGAAGCTAAAATTAATTTGACTCTTTTTAAAATATTATTATATTAATAAAAACATTTTTAATTTTACATTTTTTAAATATTAACATTCAAACTCTTAATATTTTAATTTTAAATATTTTATTTTTATATTATTAAATCAAAATATTTTTAATATTTCAATACTAAATAGTATTATATTATTAATTTAATAATAAATAATAACTATTAACATAATAACTAATATTTTTAATATTTAAATAATTAAAATATTTTATTATAATAATAAAATTATTATTTTTATAAAATGAATATTTTTAATCATTTCTTTAATTAAAATATTTTATTATAATAAAGTTGCAGTTTATTTGATTTCAAATAAAATAGAAGTGATTAACAGGCTTTTGATCGTTATTATAACCAGAAAGCATTCATACAGTGGCCAGTATTTGATTGATTCCCAGGCTACTACAACCATGCCAGTTTGTCTCATTGAAGTTTTTGTAAGACATATCTAACAATAATGGAAGCCTGCAATTCAAACGTTCGGTTTGTGTCGTAGAGGATCTGATTCTTGGATGGGTCAGTCAGCTTTGTGACAAGTTGAGGTTACGTTTTATCAATTTACTTTCTGATAATGGCTCAGATTTTATCCTTAAAGCTTTGAGGCCCCTATAGCCTTGAAAGTTGCCCCAAACCTCTTGGGAAAAAACTAAATAAGAACAGCAAGAGCAAAACATAATAAGGTTATGAAATAATTTACCTCTAGTTTATCCTCTTTAGCCCTATGCTTGTGCGGAAGAACCCGAAACTCCTCAGTCAAACGGATGCATTCATGAACACTTTCAGGAGACACAAAGTCAAGAGCAACCTTTATGCATGACTGCAAGTGGCACAAAATACATAATCAACAAAATAGTAACAAAATGACGCAGAAGAAATTAATGCAGTCAATTTGAAACTCTTATCAACTTGTTTTTTTGGCACTCAAATTCTTTGGACATTATTCATAAATAAAAATACAAGGTAACAGCAGCAGTTGCAAGTACAAAGAATCAATCGGTTGTAAAGGGAAATTCTAAGGATATTTAGATATTTCAACCAAAATATTCCACCCAAGAAGTCTGCTTATATAAACTAGCCTCTGTAAACACATGTGAGTATGATATAATTCAAGGAAAAATTGGACATTATCGGTCATGTTTTCATTTATATTGCGTGTGCGTGCACGTGTGTATGAGAGAGAGAGAGAGAGAGGAAGAGTTTGTGTAATTTAATACAGTACTCTATCAATAAGCAATCACTGCTCTATATTGCAATTTTTAGCAGGTGCACAATCCAGAGAGCAGCACACAGCAATAACACTGCCTTACAAGTTATGAATTATTTAATGAATCCAAGACTTGTTACACAAACCAGCAGCAAGTTTCCCAGAAGACAAGTTCAGGGACAAAGTAAAAGTATGAATATCGTAACTCCTAAGTAAATAAAAAGAAATAGAGTATCTGTTATGCTTAACAGAACAGGAGCAACAATTGTACATGCCACAAACTCAAATACTTTGTCTGTAACCTAAAGAACACTTTTTAGACATACACTGGTTGCTTTTGTATTTAAATCTTCATATTGAAGTTATGGTATGTCATCTATGTATTAAAAAGGCATATCTAAGAATTTACATGCCTTGAGGTTTCTCACTTGATGAGGACAACCAGCAGGTATAAAGATAGCCTCTCCAAGTTTCTGCACAATCGTCCAAGGCTCCACTCCTGCAAAGAAGCATCTTAACTTTTCTGAAAGAAAAAAGAAATATAATCAACGTCAAATAAAGAGCTAACCAAACTCCTCTTTGAGCTTTCTCTTATGATGCTCAGTCAGGTAGAAAGTTTGATCATGAATAGGGTGCACAACCTGTCAAATAATTTCATTTTAATTCGTACTCATCAAAAATTATAAACAAGATTCTTAAAGAAAAGGGCACATATAATAGTCCATAAGGCTAAAAGTGGTTTGCACACCATTCATAAAATGTAAGGAAAAATACTATTTATTATTCAATTTAAATTGTAGCAAAGCATTCCAAAAAAAAATTTCAATCATGTAATACGTTCAATAGAAATGACTGGTTTGGGCAATCGAAGAGTCTACTAGATCTTCACCTGAAATTTCCATGTACGAAAAATTTATAGCCAAAAAGGCATATAAAAGAATAAAACCAAGATAGAATCACCACTAGTACACCACAAAAATGTCAACGTGCACAAGCACATACACTATCTGTGACAGGATAGCTACCTGATCCACTGGAGAGCAATAAACATTTCTGAATTCTCTATAGTGCTTTCTAAGGTATTCCTCAAGTTTAGGTACATCTTGCCTACGAAATATATCCCAAACAGCCCCACCTCCTGATGCTTCCCTTGCATCATAAACACATACAGAATTACCACCTATAGCACCTTTCCGATAAGTTTCATATGTTGAACAAGCGTGTATAGCTTTATCTGCTGAACCTGAAGAGAAAAATAAGCAAATATTAGTTTTCATAACATTGAAGGCATTATTGGAAAAAGAGAGTAGATAGATTATGATCCGGATTTAGATAAGAGTCCAACTCAATGAAAATGTTGAAAACTGAAATCAAAATGATGAGCTAACACAACACCAGCAGGTGCATAATATAAAAGTATAGAGAATGCATGTTTCGTGAAGAAGTATCACCAGAATGAGCTTCATCCATTTTCCCATTATTTTCATCCACTTTAGATTCCACTTCATTTTGAAACAATTTATGCCTTGACAATGAACTTTGATGGGATTTCACTTTCTTCTTTCTAGTTTCGCTTTTCCTTGGAGCTTTCATAGCTTTAACCATGACATCTGCATTGACTTGCTTTTTCAACAGCAAACAAGAATCTTTATCAATGCCATTAAAAGGGTGCATATTTGAAGATGAAGTATCATTGGTATGATAAGCCTTGTCAATTCTCCTGTTGCTTTTTTTATCTAATTTAGATTCCTCTTCATTTTGATACTCAGAAGTCTTCATCAGCAATTTAGACATTGAGTCTGAACTCCGGCATGATTCCACTTTCTTCTTGGTAGTTTCACTTTTCCTTTTTGGAGGCTTCATGGCTTTCGGCAAAATATCCACATCTACTCGCTCTTTCAAAGGCAAATAAGGATCCTTCTCAGTGCCATATAGCTCTATTTGATCTTGGACTAAATGCCGCTCTTTCAAACTTTCTTTATCAGCATGCTGCTCAGCAGTAAGAGTCACTTCTGCCGTGTGCATCAAAACATTCACCTTTATTGCACAAAACCAACCACATAGTTACATATTCATGTAAGCAGCATGCATGATTCAATTTCAAAAGACTAGACAGCAGCAAACAGTTTCACAGATAGAGAGATTTCATTCCTGAGTGCAAGATATTCTATTTTAATGAAATGGGAAATTACTAAATATGCATAAAACTGAAAACCATTAACAAAATAACAAGGCACAATCTTTAATTCCTAAACGTAGTTAAGGACTAGGATTTAAAGCTTGATGTAACCAAAGATATCATATAAACCACCAAATATCCAATATAAACACTCCTTAAATGAAACACTATGGAAGCTATGGAAAAATAAACTGAATTTGCATACTGCATCTGACATGTCGTAATGAAGCTTGGTCACTGAGTCTCCACGCCCAAGCTCTTCAACAAATCCATATGCTATATATGTTTTTGGACCAAGGTCAGGCTTTAAACTGTTTGCGGGCAGCTTTGCTGCAACATTGAGGATGCCAGAGTAAGGATTTGTGTATTCCAAAAAAGGCAATGCAGTGAAAAATTCTGCACAATGCCGTGGCAGGAGCTCTTCAAAGAAATTAGAGGGGGGCCAATCTTTTAGTTTCAGCAACTGAGGCCAAGAGTTACTATGTGCACAACCATTTAAATATCCACTAAAAAATTTATGAATATTTAATTCAACCTGCATTTGAAAGATATGAAAATAACATCAATGTTACCCTAAAATTAAAATATTAAAAACAACATATACTAATTTATGTCCTCTTCTATATATTGAAGATGATCATTAAAGCAAATAATAACTCAAAAGAACTTGCCTCACACAAGTCAAGACAATCAATCGCTCTCACATTAACGTTTAAGAAATCCTTATTTGATACATCGCGGAATGCACGCCACATTACCATCGGCTCCCAGCTTAGGCCAGAGGTTAATTCAAGAACATTTCTTACTATCACTGGCTCTCCCTTAATCCAATGCCATCGAAAATGCTCAAGATCCCCCTGTTGTATATCCTTAGCCAAAGGCGAATACAAGTAGTTGTCGCTACAATCTTGCCGAAATGCTGACACCCGTATTGCCTCATTCATAATTTCAATCTCATTATCAAATTTGAGACAAGAACAATGTCTTTTCAAAGTTCCAAGTGCATCCTCAAGTTGATGGAGTTTAATTAATCTTTCAGCTCTCATCTTCAAGGTAGAAACCCAATTGGCTGGCAACATGCATTTCAACTCCAAGCGCTCGTGTCCACAACCACCCAACCTTTCCACAGGACACGGTATGTCTTCATTTCCCTTTACTTGCCACTTAGATAGTAGCTTGAGGCGTTTCCTAGAACTTGTCTTGCTCTTTTTCCTATCTAATGATAAAGGTAGAGGTTCCCCTCCATGTAAGTAAGCATTTCCTCTGTTACAATATCTTTGGACCATCTTATCTCCTCCTCGCAAGAATTTACCCCGAATTTCCCGGCAACAAGTAAGACAAAGCTCGTACGAACATTTTGGGCAAACTCTATGGAGATCAACTATAGAAGTTTTGCAATTATTGCTGCCATGAAACAGGTAATACAGGTTAATTTCAACAGAAAAGAACTAATTTGAAAATTAATTTTCTTACTGTATTAAGAACGGAACTCACCAATATAAACGTTCATACTCATCAGAAACAGCTTGAAGCACCTCTATCTCTGACGACCGTAATCCTGCCCAGCATCACCATTTAACAATCAATGAAGATAGGAAAGAACTTTAGCTTAACCACAAGGGGAAATGCATGCATTTCATTTAAACACTTTTAATGCTGTGCATATTTACTTCTCATGTAAGTAACACGTAACTGTAACCTAGTTTATCCAGGTACCAAGACCAAAGTGTTGTCAAAGTATAATCACAATCAAAGTAAAGTTTCAGATATATATGCCTTAATCTGATTGATGACACCAAGCATGAAAACCTTGTGAACAAAACAAGAAAACTTACTACTTCACTAACATATTCTTTTGTGATTGTACAGGCAAGTGATAATGAAAAGCCACCATTGCACAGCTCATACCTTGTATCTTGGCTTCGTGCACCATTTCCTTCATTTGGTCCTGATGAAATTGTTTCACGAAAGGATACAACAAGGAGATAAGATACTTCAAGTGTTCAATTTGTTCATCTTTATTTCGTGACATTCCAGAGTTCTTGACGTCCTATGTAATAAATAAGAAGAAACCGCTATTAGTCGTTTAGAAGAACACAAGAAAAGAACAGAGATATCTGAAACTGTCAATATCACCTTCATTAGTTGGTCTGAACGCAAACATCTTTTGCAATTGCAAGTTTTACGGCAAAATGGGCATGACTCTGCTATTACTTCCTCTGAAAAATGTGGATACCTATATTCAAGAGTTGGAGGCATAAAATCATATGGGTACTCTTGCTTGATCAGTGACAGTAAACAATCAAATAGGAATTATTAAGCATGTTTTCGTTTTACAAAACGATGAAGTGAAATACAAACGAAAGATTGAGTACCATGTTCTTATGCATGAATCACAGTAGCGTTTATGTTGACACTTGCGGCAGGTTACCACTCTTCGTTTGAACTTATGGCACTGATGGCAATAACCTTCCTTCTTTTCGTTTCCCTTCGACTTGTTCAATAAAACAAAACAAATCCTTAATCGGATTTGATAGTTCAGGCGACGAAGAAAACAATAAATTCAAGACCAAAAAAGTACTCACGATGGGGATATTCTCCTGAATCGCCTCAACTTCCTTTTCAGCTGAGACATTGCCAGTCCTGGTCATCCTGGAAAAAGCCTCACTTTTGTCACCATTTCCATCTTCCTTCCCCTATTAATACCGACCCAATCCATCAAAAACCATATTCAAAAATGAAACTGTAAATTTAGAACCAAAGAGAACAAGTAAACCTACACTGGATTTGGGGCCATTCTCTAGTTTCTCAGCCGCCAACTTGGCGCTCCTAGTCCTTCGTGACCAAGGCTCAAAATCTCCATCACTTCCATGTTCCTTGTCAGAAATAGAAATACCCTCTTCTTTTTCCTGTTGGTTGTGGCCTCTCTTCCTCTTGGACCTCGTCAGCATAGAAGAAGGAGACTGATCACAACTGTCCTTCTTTCGTTGATTCAAAGGAAGGGTTTTTCCAGGATTTTGCTTCCTACGATTATTCTTGTGAAAATTATGGCGGAGAAAATGTATTTCACAATATTTTTGGGCGTGGATCCTCCAGCGGCTACAACGCCAGTTACTTCCATTTCTTGCGCACTGTAGCTCTTCCGGAGGTGCTATAAATGGCACCTTCTCATTTTCCCAGAAGGACTCTTCTCCCACTAGCTCCCCTTCTTTCATATCCTCTAGCCTCTTTATTTCTTTGGCTTCTTCTTTGCCTTGGCTGCTATGAACAATATTTTTTTTTTCTTGTCTTTGGCAGAAGGAGCGACGCCGACGAGGAGATGGGATTTCTAGACTTAGCGTGGCAGGTAAGAAAAGAAATTTTATTGGCTCCCTTAATTAATGTTTTCCCGCCAAATTAGATATTGAAATTCAAACTTATCAATTTTAATTTCACGGGTTAATTATTAAAATGAATGAGGAAGAAAAATAATAAATTCCAAATAGACATTTTCTTTCGCTAAACAAAACACCTCTTTTTTTTTTCGGTCTAGACCATCCGGTATCTCCATACTTTTGGTATAGAACTAATCCGGATTCGAGCCGGGCAGGACCCAAAGGGCGGCAAAGCTCTCCCTCAAGAATTTTAACACAGCTGCATACCCAGGGACTCGAACTCGAGACCTCTGGTTAAGCTAGAACAGCACCCTGCCAGCTGATCTACGTGCTCTTGAGTAAAACACCTCTTTTTTTGATACACACTAAATAAAACACTATGATTTTAAATATAATGCAAAATCAAATGAATTTAAATTTTATTTTATCATATTTGTGTCATAATTGTATTATTTTATTTATACACAAAATTTACATTTTAACGAGTCAATCCATCTTACTTGTATATGACTATTTATACAAGTTTAATTAATCAAATTACATCCTATTTACGTTAACCAACATATTTAACTCATTTAACCTCTTTTCTAAAAAAAATAACTCATTTATTAAATTATTATTAACATTTAAAAATTGTCAACCCAATAAATAATATTAGCATTCTCTAACAGAATTGTCGACCCTATTAAATAAGTGTAATAAACTGGAAGACAACAAATAGATTTTCTAAATTTGTATGGATTACTCTTAATTACACTTATAATATTAAATACGACACGGTAACACTACAAAAACAATGCGAATAAAAAATAAAAAGATAATATTGACTAAAATGTGACAAAACTAATATATAATATATAAATATGAAAAAACTAAAAAAAGAATTTATATTTGACTTGTCAACACGAATTCTAATACGAAATTTTTATGTTTTACATTATACAAATACAATGTTACATCACACAAACATAAAATATATACACGAATTGCAGTTCTACTCCTAATACTTTTTTAAAAGGATACATTAAAATGAGAAGTTATAATCATCGTCAACTAATGCATTAAAGTAATTTATAGCTATATAGAAATTATTTCACTCTATTAACTAAACTAGTAGATGATTAAACTTAATAACTAGACTATGTTATACAGGCCGTTGGCAGGTTAAACGAATTTACAAATTCAATCAACGATATATATTTACAAGATGGAAAACTATCGAAACAGAATAATGTGATATGATTTCTCTCAAAAAAAAAAAAAGTGAAACTTTCCGATTTTGCACTATATATTACATTCAGATGGAAATAATTACGGATCTTGATGTCATATTATTAAGATCTTTCGCAAATATTAGTCATGGTTGACATTTATTTTGGTACAAGTAATATCTCTTACAACAAAAAAAATTTCTTGCAGTGTGTTTAGATGAAAAATTTTAAGAATAAAATTCATTTTAATCAAATTAAAAGTCTATAATCTAATTTTCTTGTTTGACAAAAAAAGTTAAAAAATTTTATATTTAAAATGAATTTTAATAGAAAATTCAATATGTTCAAATTCTTATTTGAAAATACTCCTAACAAGATAGTTTTTCAAATTTCTTTCAAATTTTTGCTTATTTTATTATATATGATCCACTATTAAATACAAAACTCAAAAGAAATGTTATTTCATTTAAAAATAATACATTTTTGGTTTTTCATATTATTAATAATATTTATACAT
Organism: Heritiera littoralis; assembly: GCA_031772115.1. Taxonomy (NCBI): domain Eukaryota; kingdom Viridiplantae; phylum Streptophyta; class Magnoliopsida; order Malvales; family Malvaceae; genus Heritiera; species Heritiera littoralis. The sequence continues at coordinate 522,683 of JAPDPK010000037.1, read as the reverse complement.
TTTTATAATCCAATGAAACCCATATTTTATATTTTTATATTTTTCTTTTTCTTATGTCGAATTTTTCTTTTATAATTTTTTTATTTCATTTAATTCTAATAGTCAATTTTTTTTAAAAAAATATTTATTCAAATAATATAATTACAACTACTGATACTTTGAATTGATACATTTTGAAATGCTTTTACTTGAAATTTTTTAAAATTTTTCATCCAAACGCATCATAAAATCTCATATAGACGTCTACATATGTGAATGGTCAAATCAAAGGAGGAGATCTAAAATTTGAAGAGAAAATGTTTTGATTAACAGGTGATTGTGTGGAAAAGGAATGTGGGGTAAATGTGTTCTCTTGCTGTTCTATCTTTTTTTCTTTCTTATTTTTTTATTTTGTTTTTCTACGTAAAGCTATTTGTGGTTAACAAAAGACTTGAGAAAACAAATTCAATGTGGAAAACAACTTCAAACGTAAGATGGATGATTGTTCTTGGAACATGGATGCAGTATTGCATTGTAAAGTTAAGAGCTGCTGTATATCTTATTTGGATTAGCTTCTAAATTTTGGAGATTTCTATAGTAAGGTTTGTTGTACAAGAATGAAGTCATTTATGGGGTTTGATGAAGATAAAACAGCTTGAACTTGATCTTGAACTTCTAGAAATTGGACTCCTTTGAAACACGAACAGTCACAAATAATGCAGTAATAGACTTCAATGCGTGCTATTATAATGCCACTTTCCCTAAGACTTATTTCACCCCTACCAATTGTGGTATGCAAAGAAGGTTGTTGAAATAGCCTCAGGATACAATGAAGTCAAACTTGTTTAAAATCACCTTGCACTAATAATATTAAACCTTTAAACATCTTTGACAAATACAGGAGTATTATGTCTTAGCCGAAGTCTTCTATAGTAAAACAATGTCTAAGAGACTTGTTTTCTACTTTGAGATTGAAAGAGGATAGAAGAATTTAGAATTAATTGGTGTGTCCTAAGTCTGAACTTGACATCTCTATTTATAGAGAATAATTCTAAGTGATGTGATCTTTCAATCAAGTGATATGATTTTTATTTGTGTTGTTTGATTCGACAAATACGATTGTTTAACAAGATCAGAACTTTTGGAAGCCAATGGTTATGTTTCTTAACCAATCAAAGTGAAAGAATAACTTACAGAAGAGTTTGTAACTCTTCAAGTATAAAACTAGCATTGTATTCACTTTTATACTAGAGCAGTCGAATGCCCGAAAATGGCAGTCGAATGCCCTAGTGTAATTTTGAAACAAAATACAATCTCCGGGTGGGGCAGTCAATTGCCTTACTAGGGCAATCGACTGCCCTAAAGTAACTTAAAATCAAACACTGCACTTTGCATAGGCAGTTGACTGCCTACTATGGGCAATTGACTGCCTTTCTAGGGCATCCAACTACCTAAGTGCAATTTTAGAACAGAAAGGCTGCTGCACAAGGGTAGTTGACTGCCTTATAAACTTAGTAAAAATCGTTTTAACTCGATTATACTCAACCCAAAATCATGCCAAACACTAGTTTGACTTGTCCATTGATTAAACAACATTTTAATCAATCCTTTCACCTTTACTTTGAAATTTTTCTAACAATCTCCCACCAATTTCAAAATAGAGCAAGTCAAATACTCAAGGAATCCTCATGCATAAAATAATCGTGGACTAGGTCTTAAACCATCACCTTAGAGAAAATGTACTTTTAATTAATCAGAATAGCATGGTGGAACAAAGTCTTAAACCAGCAGTTCTATATTGATTAACCAAAGACTAATTCTCGCATGAGACTTCAAAAATTTGTCAAAAGTCATTTAGATAAAGCTTCAACACGTTTACTACCCATGTATCTTGTATCTTTTCATGAGTGCTTGGGAGCCAAACCCTTCGTTTTTAGAAGCGGCACAACTTCCATTCATATAGGTGAACTCCATCAGAAATGCAACTGTATAAGCATTCTAACACTATACTTACATGTTATAGGTCCATTAAGAGTAATAACTCAAGCTCCCCCTTTATCATACAGTTTCAAGCACTTACCAACCTTGGGATATACTTTTAAGTACTTGCAGTCACATTTAAATGATGTACTTTGTAAGAATCACAATTTTATAAGTATACAAATGATATGGATTATTAAATAGTGAAAATAAGTTTAATCGAAAAATTTCAATTTCAGGTGTCTATAGTCCGAACTTTTGTACGAGCAAGCTAGTGGGTCTTATTATGATAACCGTAAATTTTTCATTTATTGGAAATAAATATTGGAAATAAATAAATAAATAAATAAAATTACGAGAACGGGATATTGGTGAAAATCCTGAGAATTGAGGAAGTGATAAATCGAGAAATACGAGTGAAGGAAAATAAAATTGGAATTATGAAAAATAATGGAAATAGGAGATTTAGTTTAGATAAATGAAAATCCAAATTAAATAAGAAAAAGAGAAATATATTTATATAATTATAAATTATATAAATGTATTTTTATACAAATGCATATGTATTTAAATACCATATGGTGTATATAGTATATATTAAATATACATTGGTATATTTAAGTATATATATACTATTTTATAAATTTAAGTAATACATATGTATTCAAGTATGACATTTTATGTATATATAAATATATATATATATATGCATATATGAGAAAAATGTAAATACTATCTTACATTAAAGTTTAAATAAATATATATTGTAAATACAATATATATGGAATTTTCTACAATTATATAAAGAAATATATAAATGTTAAGTAATTTAAATTAAACTAATATATATACTAAATATGTATTTTGATAATACATAAAATATATATATATATATCTTTATATATATATATATATATATAATATAGTTATATAGTACTATAATATATATAATAATAATATTATATGTATTATGTATATATAATTTATGTATATATATGTATATATAATTAAATGAATTAAATAAAAAAAAGAAAAAAAAAGAAACAGAACGAAAAAGAAGAGAGGAATCGGGAAGGATCCCGATTTTGCCTCCCCGAGGGCGACCGGCCCTGTCACTGGAGAAAGGAAAAGAGGAGAGGGAGGCGAGGGCGTCGCCGGCGATGGAGAAAGCTGAGGAAGGGTGAAGGCCACCGGCGACGGCTCAAAAAGGAAGGAAAAATGGGAGGAAATCGGCGAAAACCGAAAGAGAAAGGAGAAGAAGAAAACGGCGGTGCCGGCCAGTCTTGGCACTGCCACAGCCACCTCGACCTCGGCGGAGGTGAGGGGAAGGAAAAGAGAGCCATCGGTGAGGCCAACGACGGCGGAGGAAGGTCAACGGAGGAGGAGAAGAAACCGAGGCTAAATCGACTTGATCCGCCGCCGTGCCGTCTATTCGGGAGGAACGGAGGCCAGATCCAGCTTCGCCGTGGTGCCGACCAGCTGAGGGGCTACTGAACTGCCGGAGAACCGGCCGCCAGAGGAGAACCGGCCTTGGAGGAGATCTGACCAGTCTGAATGGCCTGAACCGGCCAGGAAAAAGAAAGGAAGAAAAAAAAAGAAAAGAAAAAGGAAAAAGAAAAAGAAAAAGAAAAGAAAAGAGAAAAAAGAAAGAAAAGAGGAAAAAGAAGAAAGAGGAAAAGAAAAAGAATTCCGGGAATTTGGAAAATTCTCGAGAATTCGAAAATTACGGGAATCGGTAAGAAATCCCGAAAAGTGTTAAATTATTTAAATATTTATTTATTTAAGTAATTATGGAAAATTCTAAATTTTAGAATTTTAATATCCAAAAAATTCCCTCGATAACCGAGCCGATGGAATCGGGCGAGGTGAACACGGGCGCGACCTTCGAGAGGCAATCGCCGACTCGAGACAGGTAAGGGAGGCATGTGTAGCCTGTAAGGATATTCAGTATGCATGTTTTAAATTATGCATTTAATTTTATAAATGCTATTGATAATGATTTGTTGGAAAAATTGTGGTGATTTACCGGTTGAGATTTAAACTGTATTTTTCGTGCAGGAGGCTAGCAAATCGGCAGCCGTTATACTGCCGAAAATTATTGGAAAAATTACCAAAAATCATAATTAATGATTTTTCATTACGAGAAACGATTTCCAACCACGAAAATCGAGAAATCGATTAGTTTTCATAAAACATGAATATATTGATATTTAATTTTAAATTATTCATGTTTTTTGAAAATGGTGAAAAAGGAAATCACCTAAATTTATCCCGATAGCTGATATTTCACGTGAAACGAAGTGAAAAACGAAAAGGACCAAAGTGAATATTTTAATAATATTTCTTTAAATATTCACTTGATTTTATAAATAACCTTTATGGGTTCAATTGTGGAAATAAGTGTTTATAGAAAATTTCATAAAGGTAATTAAGGTGGAAAACAGTGTTTTGAGACTAAAAGTTCTCCGCATGTGTTTACAGAGAAAACACGGGACGGGAGTGTTGATTTGAAAATAAATATTTTAATTTTCTATAAATCATAAAAATAATTGATTTGAATCCCGATAACTTTGAAAATCATGTTTTCGATAGAAAGCACGGAAAAGCGTGCGTATGTGTTTTACGGTGAAAAAAGACAGTTATGACTTTTTATATTTTACAGTGATTATTTTATAAATTGTTTTCACCGTATGGAAAATGTAATTTATATTGTTCTATATTGTTTAGAACATTTTCGGGAATGATGACCCCAGTATGTGAAGGAAACCGAAACAAACACGCAGCGTAATTTAAATCATTCGGCCTCCACCAGGATCAATTCGGAGAGTTGCCTGATTATGGTTTCGAGATTTTACCTAACGTTTTCTCTGATTTTCTGTCGTTGGTCGAGTCACAAGCAACAACTTTTCGTTCCTGCCTCTATGGTATCCACTCGAACGGATCTCACGACTCTTGAACGTCTCACGATCAGAAGCCTTAGAGAGAGTTTTTTTATTTTAACCGAATTGCTAGCTTCGATTAAAATAAAATATTTTGTTTTTGTTTGAAAGAAGCTCTAAAACCACAGAGAACAGGTTTCTCTTTTCTGTTTTTGTGCGGCTGTCTTTTAGAAAACACAAAACATCCTTTTTATAGGCAGCAAATTTTACCCTAAAATTTACTGTCAAACAGAACTCTAATTCTACTTAGAATAGGATTAGTTATATCCTTAATCCAATTCAGAATAGGATTAGTTATATCCTTAATCCAATTCAGAATAGGATTAATTAAGCTCCTCATTGATCCGTTCTAAGTGTGCGACCCAATAGGTTCTCAAAACAATGGCAATGACAAAATTGTCATAGGCAATGAGCGGTATCTAGCAACACATCATTGCTACCCATGTAATGAGAATGTCAATGACTCGACATAACCTTACTCATGATAGATGTTACCGTGTAGTCTAATCCCTTTATCCTTTGATGTCTTGATTAGACACAAGTCATGGAATGTGTCACACTTGTATAATCTAATCAGCGTTTCTTGATTCCTGAGTAGACTAATTAAACAAATAAAATCAATATCTCATATTGACTTATTCGAGCACGGCCATGGATTTCTTAGTCTCACTCTATCAAAGGGCCCAAGACATCACTCTTGTTATATAAGAGGGATAAATCCTATCTTGATCACTCAACATCCCTCTACATAGATCAAGGCATACCCTATTACTACCTTTATAGTCCATCCTGTTACGAATGACATCTAGCAGCATTAAAGTATGCAATTCTCTATGTTGGGATCTCTGATGATCTCAAGTCAAAGGATCACATACACCATCATCACTATGAGAATCGCTTATGACACTCATATAACAATCCATGTAGCGTTCTCATGGAGGGTCGATCCAGTACATAGTTCTCTAACATGTACCTATGTGATGACTTGATATCCTATATCCATGACAATGGTCATCAGTCAACTACATACTAGTCTTATCGTATCATTGTTATCCTTGTTTACAATAATACTTGACTAGGGATATTTTAAGAATAGTGTGTTATTACTATTCTAAAGACATTATCACATAAGATTACATTATGCAGTTATAAGACAAATATAATAATGAACTATAATAAATAAAATGTCATGATACATAAAAAAATGCCAAAGTCAATCATCTAATGAATGGTTCTAAGGGCATAATCCAACAGTATGAATATTTTATAAATTGTTATTCACGAGATGAAAATATTTTCCTTATGAATATTTGTGGATTGATTAAACTTATATTCAGTGAAATTGATTTCATAAATGGGGTTATATCACATGTTTACTATTTTGAGACTGTTAGGCCCCATATCATGCTCACGTGTCACGTGTTAGTGCTGATAGATACTGATCCTATTATCAGCGTCCCAGTGGACACCTGATCAGTGCACACTGAGGACCCTATAGACTATGGCCATATATCTCATGTGTTTTCCCTATTAGGGATGATATTATTATAGCATGATATATTTAGGGTGTTGCCTGGTCTCCATGATACTGAATTGAAAGCTACCGTATACTGTTTACTGAATTGGTAGCTACTGTTTACTGTTTACTAACTGAACCATATCAAGATATTGTTTTACTAATTTACAAAATACTGTTTTACCGAATGGTACTGTATTAAATATTACTGTTTTACTGAACTGTAAGATACGGTTACTGTACTGATGAGAAAGAAAGCAAACTACAAGTTTTGCTACTGTACTGTCATGTGTTTCAACTGTACTAAAAGAAACCACTGTTTATTTACTGAACTATCACGTGTTTTAAATCGTACGGAAGTGAAAAGAAATAAGTGGTTTACTTTGTGAAAACGAAAATTATATCGTTTTGAGAACAAGGAATATAGTACTCTCTACAGTTGCTTCTAGGTTCCGGGACAAGACAGGTATTCTAAAATACCTGCCTTACTCCATCCGGATCCCTAGCCGACTGTAGTATCCTTCCTACATGTGAGCCTAGAGCCAGCTAGGAAGATTTAAAGAAAGTGAAAAATTATTTTCAGCATATAGGTAGCTGAATATCAAGTGTTGCATATAACTCTCTTACTGAGCCGTGGTTTGCTCACCCCTTAATATTAACATTTTAGATTTTCGAGGACTAAGAGATCTGACATCTGAGGATTTTGAGCTACGCATTTGGAGACACTGCGACAGCTTGATTTATAATATGAGGTATGATCATTTATTTTCTGTATTTAGACTTACTTTCAGTACTACTTTCTTGAGAATTAACATAGGGGATGTAATTGATAATACTAAATTTATATTTAATAGTTAAATGAATATGAAAAGTGAAGTATCACAGACAGCCCAACCGGATAAGTTGTATAGAAATACGTGAAAAATGTGGTCATGGGATGTGACAGATTTAATGGTATCAGAGCATGGTTGGCCTGATGTCTGTCGATACTTTTGGAGAAAAAACGTGTCAAAAATGTTAACATCCCCAGTAGTACTGTGTAGTCTAAATACATAGAGAAAATAAATGATTGCAAATTGAGTAAAATGATTTGAAGGGAGTGAGAAAGTATAAATTGAGAATATTACAAAGAGATAATAGGCTCAGAAATTACCGTAAAATTGGTGATTCTTATAATCTAAATGAAGGCCTGTTCGGTAAGGAATTGAAACGATTCGGTGAGGGCCCCACCAATACTTTCTGTCCTGATCGAACTGAGACCTGAAAGTGATGATATAAAGGAGGGGAATGAAATACCATCATTAAATAGACTTTAAGATCATCGATTGAGGGTAATTTGAAGAGAGAGAAAATTTTGGCCAAAAATGACCAAAATACCCCTAGCTCCAAAATTTTACCTAGAGTCATAATAGACCAACAAAAGGTGGAATTGATTGATTTGACAGAGTAAATGATGGTGTAAAGCTGTATTACAGGCAGAATAATCCAATTATGGATCCTAGTGGATTTCTTTGTCGAAATCAAACAAGATATTAAATTGCTGATATTAGTATGAGAAAGGATAATATTAGCACATGGATAATGAAATCATTGATTTCAATGTATACTGAGAAGAAAGAAATAAAATGTCAAAATGATGAAAATGCCCCTGTATTGGGTGATGTTCGGAACAGTGATAAAACAGAACTAAATTGGAATCCATTGATAGTAATGGAGTCATTAATGGCATAGAGATGTCATATGAAATGAATATCACGATCCCTATTACTGATTCCACTTACACTTAGATTATGGACGCGAATTACGAGTGACCTAGTGAACGGGCTAGGCCTCATGACAAAACCTCGAGGGGGCCAGTGGGCTCACGAAAGAGGACAGTACACATGTGTAAAGGCGGACGGCAGAAGGGCTGGGGCCTTGTATGATGCGATCCCATAAGTGTATAGTGGAATGTCACAAGATGATTAGCCCGGTTACTAATTGTAAGGGGTTGAATTAAAAGTGTATTGAATTGGATGTTTATTACGGGATCATTAGATATTATGAAAAGTGAGATAACTATAGAAAATGACTGAGAAAGTGAATAGTACAAATGATGAAATCAAGGTGGAGAATATTTCAAAATTATTTGAATATTAACTTTCTCTGCCTTGAGGATACATAGTGGAAATGACAGGACATGAGGATGAAATGTCCAAGATGATAAGAGGTGAGTGATTAAAATAGTATCGGATGTTATTCCTGATAAACTTTCAGAGTTATATAGATTAGAGAAATCGAACTAACACTGACTCGAGGGATTATATGAAATCTAATTCTGAGCTTACATCAGAAACTTAGAAAGAATCTGAAAGCTTAAGAATTAACTCTGGAAAATGTGTGGATAATGAAATTCACTTGTATGGGTGTGTTTGATGGAAATACAGATAGTGTGATTTGAGGTTAATGAAGTATTTGTATAAGTGCAAATGAGAGAAGCACAGATGACTGGATATGTAGATGGATTGAAATGGTATATTAAATTCAGATTATTTAATAAAGTTCTTGTGAAGAACAAGTGATCATTTACATGAAAATGGACGCTTTATTGATCTAATCAAAGATATATGAGGAGTTATAAGACTAGCCTCAATACAAAGCATCATCAGATAAAAGATTGGAGATTGATGTTCATGAGATAATGATTTGAACTCGATAAACTTAATACGAGTTCCTATGGAGATATATAAGCCTAAAGGATGAGGCATCCATACGAGAATAAATTGAGGAGATATTAATAGGGTCTAAGGTACAAATGGAATAGGAGCAACATTATGATATATAATCCTTTAAACTCTCAGAGACTGTGGACTTATGTTAAGATTGGCGAATAAGAGACTTGGCTAGACAGTATCTCTTTCGGGGATATATGATCTCGAGATGACAGAATGACAGTGAATCTGTCTATGATAATGAGATAATGATTGAGATACGGAATTACTGAGTCTAGCTAGATACTACTACCAATATATAAAAGAGTTATGGGACTAGCTGCTCTACTAATGATATATAATTAGAGAAATAAAAGTCGGTAAATGGATAAGTGAGAAGAAAAGATGGTATGCAAAATGTTAAGAGATTTTACTGTAGAATACAATTACCACTTGAGAAAACAGACTAAATTGATGAAAATATGAAAACGAAAATGAAATAAGAAAGTAAGTAACATGATGAGTAGGGAACCTAAAGTAGTTCCCGAAATTAAGACTAAAGGTGATTTCATTTGGTTATCACATGATTATGGTAGATGAAAGATCGAGCCAAACTGACAGGTGAAAATAAATGATACTCAAAGGAGTAAATAAATGATTTAACTTTTTACTGCCAGTAATGTAATAGAAATGGTGGAATTATATAGATAATGTGGTGATGAAATTGATGATTTCAATATTCTACTGTGGAATTTAAATTATGAGAAGATTACATTCTCAAGTATATTCTAAAATTTAAGTGATGTTGAATATACCATAAGAACAAGAGATGATTAACAGTAGACTCGGCAATGAGATGCAACCTTGATGGAATAAATGTGAAAATGGATATTGTGGACAATAAAGAGTTCAAAAGAGATATGATGATATGGAAGTGATTAAAGACTGATTGTCTAAATGGAATCACTTTTCCACTATCGGACTCCTAGATTCTCTAGTGCCTTAGTAGAAGTATGAGTGTGAAACAGTGGAAATGTATATGTACAGTTCCAGTGAGCATTACATGTGATGGGAGTCTCTGAGATGCCATATGCTTAATGAGACATAGCAAAAGGCTTTGAGATCCCAAATGTACTGATAGCACCGCTCCGTACTGATGAAAATGCTCGAGCGTAATATGTGGACGCTTGAGGATATATTGAAAGAGCGTGTGCACGAGATGTGAAAGCTACTAGGACATTTACATATAACTTATTGACATGTGTACATAATAGTACCGAACCATATCGACTTGGCACTAAGTGAGAAAAATGGATGATGAACAGCATAGATCAGCTGTGACATGAAAAATAATGTGCACGGACTCTTATGTGAAAAAGAATGGAAATGAATAACTCCCGATTTGAGAAATAAACTTACGGGAGTATAGAAATATATGATGAAAGACAGCATGTAGTGGTCTAAAGTACTCTTGATGTTGAAAGTGTACTGACAGTATTACTTAGAGGATGACCTAGAGGTCAGAAGTCGTAATGTATACGGCATATACCACCTTCAGACTTAAGTTAAATTCGGAGGACCAAATTTCTTAGGGTGGGGAGAAGTGATAACCGTAAATTTTCCATTTATTGGAAATAAATATTGGAAATAAATATTGGAAATAAATAAATAAATAAAATTACGAGAACGGGATATTGGTGAAAATCCCGAGAATTGAGGAAGTGATAAATCGAGAAATACGAGTGAAGGAAGATAAAATTGGAATTATGAAAAATAATGGAAAGAGGAGATTTAGTTTAGATAAATGGGAATCCAAATTAAATAAGAAAAAGAGAAATATATTTATATAATTATAAATTATATAAATGTATTTTTATACAAATACATATGTATTTAAATACCATATGGTGTATATAATATATTAAATATACATTGGTATATATAAGTATATATATACTATTTTATAAATTTAAGTAATACATATGTATTCAAGTATGACATTTTATGTATATAAATATATATATATATATAATATATATATATACACACACACACATATATGAGAAAAATGTAAATACTATCTTACATTAAAGCTTAAATAAATATATATATATATATATATTGTAAATACAATATATATGGAATTTGCTACATTTATATATAAAGAAATATATAAATGTTAAGTAATTTAAATTAAACTAATATATATATACTAAATATGTATTTTGATAATACATAATATATATATATCTTTATATATATATATAATATAGTTATATAGTACTATAATATATATAATAATAATATTATATGTATTATGTATATATAATTTATGTATATATATGTATATATAATTAAATGAATTAAATAAAAAAAAGAAAAAAAAAGAAACAGAAAGAAAAAGAAGAGAGGAATAGGGAAGAATCCCGATTTTGCCTCCCCTAGGGCGACCGGCCCTGTCATCGGAGAAAGGAAAAGAAGAGAGGGAGGCGAGGGCATCGTCGGCGATGGAGAAAGCTGAGGAAGAGTGAAGGCCATCGGCGACGATTCAAAAAGGAAGGAAAAATCGGAGGAAACCGGTGAAAACTGAAAGAGAAAAGAGAAGAAGAAAACGGCGGTGCCGGTCGGTCTTGGCACCGCCACAGCCACCTCGACCTCGGCGGAGTTGAGGGGAAGGAAAAGAGAGCCATCGGTGAGGCCAACGACGGCGGAGGAAAGCCGACGGAGGAGGAGAAGAAACCGAGGCAAAATTGACTCGATCCGCCGTCGTGCCGTCTATTCGGGAGGAACGGAGGCCAGTCCAGCTTCGCCGTGGTGCCGGCCAGCTGAGGGGCTACTGAACCGTCGGAGAACCGGCCGCCGGAGGAGAACCGGCCATGGAGGAGATCTGACCGGTCTGAATGGCCTGAACCGGCCAGGAAAAAGAAAGGAAGAAAAAAAAAGAAAAGAAAAAGGAAAAAGAAAAAGAAAAGAGAAAAGAAAAGAGAAAAAAGAAAAAAGAAGAAAGAGGAAAAGAAAAAGAATTCCGGGAATTTGAAAAATTCTCGAGAATTCGAAAATTACGGGAATCGGTAAGAAATCCCGAAAAGTGTTAAATTATTTAAATAATTTATTTATTTAAGTAATTATGGAAAATTCTAAATTTTAGAATTTTAATTTCCAAAAATTTTCTCGATAACCGAGCCGATGGAATCGGGCGAGGTGAACACGGGCGCGATCTTCGAGAGGCAATCGTCGACCCGAGACAGGTAAGGGAGGCATGTGTAGCCTGTAAGGATATTCAGTATGCATGTTTTAAATTATGCATTTAATTTTATAAATGCTATTGATAATGATTGGTTTGAAAAATTGTGGTGATTTACTGGTTGAGATTTAAACTATATTTTTCGTGCAGGAGGCTAGCCAATCGGCAGCCGTTATACTGCCGAAAATTATTGGAAAAATTACCAAAAATCATAATTAATGATTTTTCATTACGAGAAACGATTTCCAACCACGAAAATCGAGAAATCGATTAGTTTTCATAAAACATGAATATATTGATATTTAATTTTAAATTATTCATGTTTTTTGAAAATGGTGAAAAAGGAAATCACCTAAATTTATCCCGATAGCTGATATTTCACGTGAAACGAAGTGAAAAACGAAAAGGACCAAAGTGAATATTTTAATAATATTTCTTTAAATATTCACTTGATTTTATAAATAACCTTTATGGGTTCAATTGTGGAAATAAGTGTTTATAGAAAATTCCATAAAGGTAATTAAGGTGGAAAACAGTGTTTTGAGACTAAAAGGTCTCCGCATGTGTTTACAGAGAAAACACGGGACGGGAGTGTTGATTTGGAAAATAAATATTTTAATTTTCTATAAATCATAAAAATAATTGATTTGAATCCCGATAACTTTGAAAATCATGTTTTCGATAGAAAGCACGGAAAAGCGTACGTATGTGTTTTACGGTGAAAAAAGACAGTTATGACTTTTTATATTTTACAGTGATTATTTTATAAACTATTTTTACCGTATGGAAAATGTAATTTATACAGTTCTATAATGTTTAGAACGTTTTCGGGAATGATGACCCCAGTATGAATATTTTATAAATTGTTATTCACGAGATGAAAATATTTTTCTTATGAATATTTGTGGATTGATTAAACTTATATTCAGTGAAATTGATTTCATAAATGGGGTTATATCACGTGTTTACTATTTTGAGACTGTTAGGCCCCATATCATGCTCACGTGTCACGTGTTAGTGCTGATAGATGCTGATCCTATTATCAGTGTCCCAGTGGACACCTGATCAGTGCACACTGAGGACCCTATAGACTATGGCCATAGATCTCATGTGTTTCCCCTATTAGGGATGATATTATTATAGCATGATATATTTAGGGTGTTGCCGGGTCTCCATGATACTGAATTGAAAGCTACCGTATACTGTTTATTGAATTGGTAGCTACTGTTTACTGTTTACTGACTGAACCGTATCAAGATATTGTTTTACTGATTTACAAAATACTGTTTTACCGAATGGTACTGTATTAAATATTACTGTTTTACTGAACTGTAAGATACGGTCACTGTACTGATGAGAAAGAAAGCAAACTACAAGTTTTGCTACTGTACTGTCATGTGTTTCAATTGTACTGAAAGAAACCACTGTTTATTTACTGAACTATCACGTGTTTTAAATTGTACGGAATTGAAAAGAAATAAGTGGTTTACTTTGTGAAAACGAAAATTATATCGTTTTGAGAATAAGGAATATAGTACTCTTTACAGTTGCTTCTAGGTTCCGGGACAAGACAGGTATTCTAAAATACCTGCCTTACTCCATCCGGATCTCTAGCCGACTGTAGTATCCTTCCTACATGTGAGCCTAGAGCCAGCTAGGAAGATTTAAAGAAAGTGAAAAATTATTTTCAGCATATAGGTAGTTGAATATCAAGTGTTGCATATAACTCTCTTACTGAGCCGTGGTTTGCTCACCCCTTAATATTAACATTTCAGATTTTCGAGGACTAAGAGATCTAACATCTGAGGACTTTGAGCTGCACATTTGGAGACACTGCGACCGCTTGATTTATAATATGAGGTATGATCATTTATTTTCTGCATTTAGACTTACTTTCAGTACTACTTTCTTGAGAATTAAGATAGGGGATGTAATTGATATTACTAAATTTATATTTAATAGTTAAATGAATATGAAAAGTGAAGTATCACAAACAGCCCAACTGGATAAGTTGTATAGAAATACTTGAAAAATGTGATCACGGGATGTGACACCTACGGAAGCGTGCACCTAACTAGAGACGTCCGAATCATCATATGTTGATGATCTATGGTCTCAGGTAAGTTAATTTAAAGCTTTTACAGTGATTTAAGCTTAATTCGAAATTTTAGTAAGCAAGATCGAAAAAGGCTAAACTAGGTTGAAAATCCTATAAAGCTTTATCATGGCCAACCAAAATATTTATTTTGTCCTATATCAATAGGACATGTGTGGAATTAATTTAATTCTCACCTACCAAGCCAAAATCCACCAATGAGAAAATAGAAAAATAAAGAAAAGAAAGAAAACCAAGGAAAAGTGGGGAAAAAAGGAATAAAATAATATATTTTATTCCTCAAGCTTATAAGATAAGCTTCAAAACATTATTTAATTATTTTTTATTTCCTTTTCCTTATTAACTGACCGGCCACTCATTGTTTTAGCCACATTTTCAGCCTTGAAAGCCAAAACAAGAGAGGAGAAAACGTGAGAGCTTGGAAAGAAGGCAGAAATCGTGAGCCACCCAAACAGCAACAAGATTTTGTTACCAATTTTCGTCTTACTTCTAGTTAGTTTTAGCCTTTCCTCCCTCATGAAAGTTGTTCCAAACTCTCTCCTCTAAAACATATCCGAATTTCATCTCAAACGGAGTTCGTTTGACTGGTGAAAAGTTTACTGGAAGCTATATCTATCAAGCTGCCCTATTTTCAGTGAGATTGAGAGATTCATGTTGTGAGGCAGAAACGGTTAGGAAAACGACCTCCTTTCAAAAGGGCCAAGAAGGATCGATTGAAGCCCTAACTCTTCTATACCACATATCCAAAAATCAGCTCAAACAGACCAAGTTTGATAGGGGAAACCCGTTCTGGAAAGTTCTGCTGCATAGGGTCAGCAGTGCTGGAATTTTTTATTCTTTCTAAACTGGATATAGGTTGCATTTCTGATTTTTCTAGGCCTATTTCTAGTGTTATAATGGTGTGAAACTGACCCTAAAGAAGTGTTTTAAGTCTTGGCCAAATGGGTTTCCATAAGGAAAGTGTAAGGAGACAAGGGTGCTTTTGTTATGGATAGTGTAATTCATGTTAATAAACATGAGTTGAATGTAATGAAGCTTTAAAGTGAAATTTGGACTTGTATATAGAAAGATAAACATTAGGCCTAAGGAAGGGCAATGTAGTAAATTCACCTTTAAGATGAAATGACACTGGTAAATGAGAAGTAGATGAGTACTAATGTAAATGGTGCAGTTAAAACAATAAAAAAGATCGTATAGTGACTTTTGTCACAATACAGCTAAAGTGCAGCTAAGAAAGAGTAATAATTAGTTTGTGTTAAATGGCTATGTGTAAGTGTAAGGTGGTAAATGACATTGTCTATATATGCTTGTAGTGTTAACGATGCAATTTGGTGGTGTACAGTACACGGATTTCCAAGCTTGAACGAATGAGCTTAATCTTTGCTTTCGATAAGTTTACTATGCAAGCTACGAGTAGTAGCTTATGGGGTAAGTGCCCTACATAAGCTACAAGTAATGATTTATAGAATAAATGAAAGGTTTATGAAGTAAATGAATTGATTTGAATGTGAATTTTGAGATGTGTTGCTATTGGAAATATAAATTATTTTCCTTTGCAGGCTGGGTAATGACATATCCTAACCCCGTCTTATTGCAGAAATTTTGAAAAATTATTAAAAGTTGGATGTAGATCTCTATGTCTGTATCATGCTACTGCATCTTTATGCATAATTGGTTTTATGAGAGTTAAGCTTACACGAAGTTTATACAAAATGTATGAAAGCTTTTACATCTCATTTACATCATGTTTTGAAGTATGTGAATGATATGACTTTATAGCGTATTCATATGAGTTTTTGGATTGCGCATGCATTGCTTGTACATCCTATTGATGTGAGACTTCAAAACATGAGATGATTTCTAGTTTACAGACTGTTACGACATCCTATTATACTATGAGACTAATAAAGCACTATGGAACATGCTCGAGTAATTGATACTCTTATATGGGCAATATGAGGCTTGTCCGACATTGTCGTTGACAGGTTCCAATTCTGGCTGATCACTAGGATTGGAAATGACAAGGATCTATGGCCATAGGTAACACCCTAGTTCCGGGGTAACGAGGATTGCTTGCTGATAGCTACAATAGGCTAAGACTTTATTAGTTGAATTACTGGGTTTGCCTAACTAGAAATGTTTTATGAACATGGCACATGAGATTACATGATATGTGATTGAACTTTACGAAGCATTGTTTTTATGATAACTACATGGTTTGACAAAACTGACTTTGCATCATTTTACGTGCATGACATCGGTTTTACCATAAAGGCATTGCGATATTGAGTTACATGAGATATGAAGTTTAAATGAATTATTGATATGTGATTTTATACAAAACATGTGTTGCATGCATTAGTGGTGCTATATCCTGTTTGTTACTATCTCTGCACTTGTGTAGTGGCTTACTGAGCTTTCCCTAAAGCTCACCCCTTCATTCTCCTCCACAGGTTAAGCTAAGATAGCAACGTTTCATAAGAGTCGTTCCTCGTTTTGACGTTTCAAGCTAGACGTCAAACCTCAGTTCATAGCTCGGTATATAAGTTTACTATTCATATGTACTTGAAATTTGATGATTTTGTACAGTAATGTAGTGTGAGATGTGATAAGTATGAATATGTGATTACTTTCAAAAGTCAAATTAAAATAGGATGTAAACGAGTGTTGGTTGATTGTTGATGTGAATAGTGTCAAGTATATAACAATTTTTGGTTGAGAATTTTTTTAACGACCTTCTGGTTATCCGAAAATTATGAAACTTTTTCGAATATTCCATTGGATTGTGTGAGAGTGCGATAGGCCATTTTGGGCTAAAGATATCGGGAAATGAATAGTATTTTGCTTTGTTGCTTGGATTGCATTGCAAGGGTTTCCGTAGTTAAGCAGAAATGCTGCCGAAATTTAGTCTTAAGTGATTTTAAGTTATGAAATGAACTGGGACCTAAGGAAATCAACCTTGAACCATGATCGGGTGAATAGTAAATCGAAATTGAAAAAGTAAGAATACTCGCTACACAAACCGTAGTTAAAGTAAAAGGAAAAAGTTAACCCCAAAATCTGTTCTTCCGCTATTTTGTTATTGAAAATGTCTCGTAATTTTGGGGTATGACATACTTGGGCTCATTAAACTCAAGACTTAATATCCAATTAAGCGTTGAGTTTCCATCATGTGTGACTAAAATTAATGGGTTTGAGTCCCATCCCGTTGGAAGTTCAGAGCTTTTGGAAGTCAATGGTTATGTTTCTTAACCATTTAAAGTGAAAGAATAATTTAAAGAAGAGTTTGTAACTCTTCAAGCAAAAAACTAGCTGTTGTATTCACTTTTATATTAGACTAGTAGAATGTTTGAAAATGGCAATTGAATGCTCTAATGTAATTTTTAAACAAAATACAACCTTCATGCGGGGCAGTTGACTACCTTCCCAGGCAGTTAACTGCTCTAAAGTAATTTAAAATCCAATACTACACTTTGTATTGGCAGTTGACTGCCCTCTTGAGGCATCCGATTGCCTTTCTAGGCAACCAACTACCCAAGTGCAATTTTGGAACAAAAAGGTTGCTGCACAATGGTAGTTGATAAACTTAGTAAAAATCGTTTTAACTCAATTTTACTCAACCCGGAATCATGCCAAACACTAGTTTTACTTGTCTATTAATTAAACAACATTTTAATCAATTCTTTTACCTTTATTTTGAAAATTTTCTAACAAGGTCAACCTTATTGTAAGGTTGACGTATTTTATATTTAGCTTAAGCTTATTTTCACTCATTTTATGTGTTTATATTTATTTATGATAATGTTAACGTATTTTATACTTATTGACACTAAGTTTACGCTTATTTTCATGTGTTTACGTATATTTTCATGTGTTTACTCTTATTGTCATATGTTTATATCTTTTTGACACTAAATTTAGGTTTTCTTTATATGTTTATGCTTATTATCGTATGTTTATGATATTTTTAACTTTAAGATATGTGTAAAATAAGTATAAAATGTTAGAAAATTTTTATAGTGGACTAATATTAATTTGCAATTTTATGTTTTAATAAAATGAGCTGATAATTTAATCCTGATATGAAACATGCAAGTGAACCCAATACAAGCTAATGTGATCATATTTAATATGGGTTTTACGCATCCTTTTGGGTTAGTGTGACAAGGTAGTTATGTAAGCCTTGAAACTCTATAAGCCGTTGATGAGGGGGTTATTAGAGTTTTAATAAAGGTTAATTTAAATATAAGACTAAGTCTCATTTTCACTTCTAATTGTTTGGTATCTACCCATTGATAGTTACTTATGGAAGAAGTAAAAAAGGAAAACTAGCTAGTCATGAATTCATTGTTTCAAAAAGTCTGCAGAAAAAGTTACGCCTATTAATTATTTATGATGATGATTGATGTTCTAATTTTTACATAAGATCCTAAAATTATTCTTACATTTGGTATTAGAGCATGTCTATATAAAATTAAGGTCTTAAATAGACTCTTCTTGAATAAATTAAACATTAAACATATAATTTAGGGCGTAATTATTTGATAATCTAATTACACATTTAAAATGAAAATGGTTTAATGAGACCTTAGGGCTTTTATTGCCCATCAAATAGAATTAAAGATGTGAGATCAATTTTAGTTAATACGTTATATAGTCTAAGTAATTACAGTTTTAAGTTTAAGTGAATAATTTTGACTCGAATTTGAAAATAAATTGGAATCCAAAAATTTATGAGTTATGTCTTGATTTAATGGTAGAAAGTAGTTGCTGGTACTCCATGTAAATGAGATTAAGTCTTTTATTATGAATTTTCATTGTTTTCAATCGATCTAAAGGAAAATTTGAAACGAGTCGAAAAAGGTTTTATCACAAAAGTTTTTTGATCAAATTAATCACTTTATCTAATGTTTCGAAGTGATTATTGGCATGGGTTTGATACAAAATTGTTTTAATTAAGTCAAGGAAGGCTCAATTTTGTTAAAACATGTAAAAACATAAAGAAATTAGCCTACAAAATGGAACAGACCTGATTGGGTCTGATAGAGTTGCAACCAGGTTGGGATAACCTGGCACAAAGAAGATGATGATAGGAGTCCTGTTCTGCAAGGCTTACGCATAGCAGCCAACGTGTGCAGTGTATGTGGCCAATTCCGATGGCTTTTCTGACCGCTATTTTCTCTATTAAACTTAAACTTAAATTTTAATTTATATTTTTGTTGTATTTTTTGTAATTTTTTTTGATACTGTTAATTATTTATTATTTATTATTAGTACTTGTTTCATAATTTGTTGGATGTTGTGAACAAGTTTTTTGTGATTTCATTGTATAATAAAATATTAGGGATTGTTTTGATTCTGTAGACAATATATACTCTCCCTAAATCAATAAGTAGTTTTGTATACTCTGAGCCTACATTTAAGTGCATAATTAGCTTTATCTATATATATATATATTATGATAATAAGATTTTGGTGAGACTTAGAACCTTTAATATTAATGCAGCCCATATTGTTTCAAGGACCTGGTGAGATACATTTGGACTTAGTATTTCACTTTTGAATGGTTTACGCATACATCTAGTTAAGTATGCTAAGGTATGATTTGGGCACTTATTAATATTCCCGGATTGATTAAATTTTTTTCATTAATTGAATTGTTCTGTGTTACTTTATGCAATTGCCTGCCTAAAGGGGGGCTATTGTGTAAGAGTAATTTTGGATGAACATAAAGCATTAAGATGAAATTATACAATCTAGAAAGGTTTTTTGCCTAAAGGGGTGTTTGTAGTGATACACCTGGGCTTTTTTATTGTTGTTATCACATAATGAAAATTTTTTATTTGTTTATCTTGACATTACCCATTAATATGTGATTGTTGCATTTCTTGTCTTAACCAGTGACTGTCACCATAGATAAGTCTCTAGCTACCATTGAGGTTCTGAATGGATCTAATTTTAAGAAATGAGATGAGGACTTGCATTATGCTTTGGTCATGGCTAAGATTAACATAGCCTTACATGTTGATGAGCTTGCTACACTATCCGACGAAATCTACACTACTCAAAAGAAATTCCATGAAAAATGGGATAGAGCAAATTGTATGTGTCTAAACACCATTAAGAGGATTGTCTTATAACACCTGTTGAGTGGGCTGGGCACCATTAAAAATGCCAAGAAACTTACAATATTGTGGAGGAAAGATACATAACATCAAGCAAGTCTGAGGTTAGGAGCCTTACGAATGAGCTGACAAGTATGAGGTATGGCAGTGTTGTTGGGGTTAGAAATTTTATCATGAAAATAGTCCACATTTAAACCAAATTGAACTCCTATGACATAATCCTTGTCCTGAATACCTTACCCATTGAATTTACCTAGATCAAAACTGCTTGCAATACTATAAATGATATTTAGAGTATCAATGATCTCATTTCGAAGTGAGTTTTTGAAGAAGAAAAGCTTAAAAAGGAAAAGAGTGAAAGTGCCTTGTTGACCACCCATTCCAAGCCATATTTTATCAAAACTCCTATGAAACTTGGGAATTTTAAGTCTAATGCTCCTAATATAGTTTAGTACAACAAAAGGCTGGGGAATAGTCAGACCAACTGTATTGGAGTATTTGATTTAATTCTTCAACATAAAAGACTCACATTAAATTTCTAAAAAAATAAATTTAACTTTTTAAAATAAGAAAAATTGATTTTGACAAATAAAAAATTTTGAAAAAAGAATGAATAAAATTGGTTGCAATAAAAATAGTAATTATTTTTAAATATTAAATTAACACCACTTTATAAAAGCTAAAGGATAACACATGATTATGTAACATCCGATTAACTCTTTCCTTTGATTATTAAGTTTAGGCCGTCTGTCGATGTCATTTCTCTTTCTTTCATATGCCATCGCTATCAGTACATTAATTTCATTTCATCAAAATATAAATAAGACCAACAAAAATTAATTTAACATGGTATTAATCATATAATACTCTTTTCATAATTCTGTACATATCATATGTCCTACAATTTCTAATTCTACTAATTTACATCCCCGAAAATATTTACAACACAAAGTACTGTACAAACTGTTTGAAATATATAATGAAATACAATATACCTTTAGTGGACTGCATGCGGGTCCTGAAGGAATACTGTATGCTCCAAAAGTAAGCTCCTTTATGATAAGTGGAAATCTACTGTAAATAGTCTGGGTGGAGAAATAGGGGATGAGTTTACCCTCAGTAAGGAAAAACATATAAAAGAGTGGTACCATGCCACTATATGTAGTTTAAAATTATTTTCATAAAATCAAAACATGTGAAAACATATAAACATATACACATAAAATTCGTTCATCTTCTTTCATTACTTTTTAGTCAAATCATATACTCTTTTGTAAATCAATATTTTCATGTCAATCAATAAATAAATCACATATCAGTAAAGAAGATAACTCTCCAAGAGATTCACGCACAATCTCGTATCCCTTAAGGGACCTCGTATAAGAATCAGGCGTACCCACAAGGGGTCGGGATCCATCCCTAAGCCGTTCCTACCTCGTAACAATGGCCATCGTCAATAAGTCCACAGTGTACGCTGATCAGGTGACAACTGTGGTATAGGGAAGGTCTGGGGACTCGATCAAGGTCTCCCAGCCGAATCATTTCACTCTCGTATGCATGATCATCAAGGAGTGATCAATCTCCTAAAATCATTTTCATATATTAATAAAATCATAGTCAAATCAATTTTATATAAGCTATCTCCAGTAATTCCATAATCGTATAAATACACAAACATTTATTCACTATAAACGAATCTCATAAAATCTCTTATTGTAGCCCAAATTTTCCATTATTTTAGTTCCATAAAATATCACTTATTTCATAAAATAATGTTATGAACTAATTAAGATAATTCTTATGCAAAACATACTTTAAACTCATAAATAAATTTTCTATTATTTATTTATTAAATTGGGCATGGATGCGATTAAGATTAGATTTTTCTAAGAATTTCAATGACACTTCGGTTTAATTTCTATCCTAACACCTTTCAAAAATCATAGTTTATAATTCTAAATCACCCAAAATTTTCCCACATGCAAGCACAGTAGTTTCTACACTACTACCATATACTTTCCTTACCTTAATCCGCAGTGTAAAATAATCAATCTAGTCACACCACTGTGCCACTTATTCTTCTAAGTTTCTAGCTGCAAAATAATATCAAATAATTAACTCTCATTGCTATCTATAAAATTTCCTTTACTTTTCTCAACTTCCATTTTGAATTATTGTTTACTTAGGGAAATAATATGAAATTTTCATAAATTTGCACTTGGCTAATTATGGCCAATTTACTATGCTCATCTTTTTCTTATTCTCACTTCATGAATAATTTTTATTTACTTCCTACTTTAATCCTATACCTTCAGTACATTAAAATTGGTTATTTCCATTTACCCTTTTATTTATTTATTATTATTATTATCATTTTTTACCGAAGCCCTTTCTTACTCCTACACCTATTATTTCCCAATTTTAGCTTCAATAGATTTTTATTCATTCTTAATGTTTATTCTTTCATTCCCAAGTATCAACATTACACTTCCATCATCCTTTTCCTATCTTGGCTGAATGCCTCATGGGGTTCTATACTTATCAATTTCCAAATTTTTTTCTTGAATATTCCTCATGTATTTCTTGTATTAATTTTACCATCATTAATTATCAAAATCACTCCATCATCTTCATCATTTCATCGTGGCCGAATGTTTCCATGATTCTTGCACTTCCAATATTCTTTAAATTTTCTTTGAATTTACAGCACAACCATTATCCTCTCATCACCTATTACCATTTATCATCACTCAAGTATAAAATCTACCATAATTTCCCTTTTTACTTCTCCATGGCTGGCTACATAATTATTTCACTAAAATCATGTTTTTATTAATTTAAATTTTTGGTTATGCTTATCTCATGAGCAGTCCTTATTTTCCTTCTTTTATGCCCTCAACCACCATGGTTACATTCTCAATTCACCATAACCGAACACCAACCAGCCCACTAAGCCTAAGTTTTAGTTAATTAAATTACATGGCTGGTTTTACTACAACACCACCTATCAAGTTACACAATCAGCCAAGAAAATTCCACATCATTTTCTCACAATTTCCATCATGATTGAATGCCTTAACCAGATCTATACATGTTTTAACTTCAAGCAATGATCATGTACATCATTTATTCATCCAATCCAAGCATAAACAAGAGGCAAAAATGCATGAAACTAAGGCTAGAATTTTACCTGCACAGGGATGTTTCTAGCAGCAGCAGCAAAACAAGTGATTTTTGATGGCTTTTGGCTGAACTTTTCTGGATGGTTTAAGAGCTCTTAAGGTGGGGAATATTTTTCATGAAGAAACCTAAATGATTTGCTGAAGAAAAGAGGGGGTTTCATTAGGGGAGATGTGGGAAAACTTAAGGAAATGGCAGCAAAACGTGAAACAGAATGCAGCAGCAGTGAATCGGTGGAGAAAGGCTGAAGAAATGTGTAGAAATTCATGTGTTGTCTTCATTTTATTGGTGGGCAATTTTATTTTAATTTTATTAAATCTGATATAGCCCTAAAAGGTTCAAAATGCCCTCATAAAAATCAATTATTTACCAAAATATGCCACTGCACAATATTCTGTCCAGGTCAGAATTTAAATTAATTAATTAATTATTTATTTTATTTTCTGGGTCAAATTTGTCAAAAGTTGACCAATTTTGACCAGCCATTAAGAAATGACCTATTTGCCCTTACACAACTTTACTAATTCCCTTTCTGCCCCACCTTTATTTTACTATTTTTATTTTCTGATTTAATATTTTAATTTTATTAATTTTCCTATATTTAGGTCAAATAAGGTTAAAGGTTGACTTTCAAGGTGGTTTGACCAAGTATGAGTAGTGAAATTACTAAACTACCTTTAAATGAATGATTTTCGTTTCGTTCACGTTGTTTTTAGCATTTTTACATAATTCAGTTCATGGGCTGGATCCATGTGAAACTTCTTTACATGAAGGTTCTCCTATAACAGTCTGTATGTCTAAAGTCAATTTGGTTTGACCATTATTCAGAAAAATCTTTCCGGGGTATGGACACAACCGTCATTTTTGAATTTGTTCCACGTAAACTGAGGTATGATTAGGAAAAAGAATTTTAAAAAGTGACCTTCTTTGCCATTAGGTATTTCGGCCCCAATTTGCATAATTTGCCACTTCAAAGACCATCTGAGCTACATATTACTTGGTTGGGCCCACTTGACAATTTTCTCGATAAGTCCTTAACATATGAGAATTTATTTCCATAACTTCACTTAATATTCTACTTCAGCACCTTCAATTGGAATAGGGAGAATAGAGAATTTTGGGCTCTCACATTCTCCCCCTTTTAAAATTTGGTCCTCTGAATTAAATTAAACTACTGCTTTAACAGTTTCAACCTAACAGTATCAATTACCAGTTTCCTTATTCCTACCAATAATATGTAATTCCTATACGCTATATCAATCATCTACATTTCCACCAAATATCATATCTATCACAGCGAAAAAAATTCTTTTGTAATCATAACAAACACACATAAAGACGAATACCATATAACCTATATGCGATTCAAATGACAGGAATAAATTATTCAGGCATGATCTATTAGGAAGGATACTATAGTGGGTTGGATAACCAGATGGAGTATGAGAGGTACTTTGAAGTACCTTTCAGGTTCTGGCAATCCAAATCCATAATAAAGAATTTTATTTGCATTTCATTAAACTTAGATCAAACAATGCAGTAGTTTGCATATTTAAGAATTATAAATCTTACCTTTAATTGTACCCAAGGAGGTGTATCATCAGACTCCTTGTCGATAGCGAAAACCTGACCATGAGTCATGGCTTTCTTTCCCTTCTCGACTACCATGGCCTTATGCTGTGATAGGGTAGGCTAGTGGATCTGCTGTGTGGTCTTGTCTGATTCTGCTAGTACCTTCTGATCCCAACTTGGGCACTCCTTAATCTGATGGCCCATCTGGCCGCATTTAAAGCAAGCAGCTGTCACTACTCGACGTGGTTGAGAATTGTGAAATCTCCCACAATGCTCACACTGTTATTGTATGTCCTTGTGTGAGCCAATGATACTACCCTCTAAGGATCGAGATTTATCATCCGCTATCTTTATCCCTGTAGCTTTCACCTTTTTAAATGACCTGTCACCTGAAACTTCATCATCTAATCTCTGTTTCACCTTATCTTTTCCTTTACCTTTAGACTGTAAATCTGTATGATGAAATTCATAGTCTTGCTCACACAATTGAGTCTTACGGACCACCTCATCATAAGTGACAATATCTAGTGGGTAAAGCTTTGATCTAATAGATGGCTTTAATCCCTCTATAAACCTGTATACTTTGTACTCACTACGTGACACTTCCGGGTCAAACCTGCTCAAAGTAGTAAATTTAGACTCGTATTGATCGATAGTCATATGCCTTTGAGTCAAATTAAGGAAATCGATCTTCAATATCTTCTGAGTAGTACGTGGGATATACTGTTTAGTAAATGCATCCAAGAATATATCCCATGTGACCTCTGGGTGTCGAGCCTCCAAAATAGTCTGAGTGGATTGCCACCAAAATTTTGCATCATCCACTAATAGGTACGCAGCCAGACCCACTTTCTCCTTCTTTGTACATGTCATATATCTGAATAATTTCGTGATCGCCTTCACCTAATTTTCTGCGGCCAATGGATCTCTTTCCCCTTTAAACTTTGGTGGATCTAACTTCTTGAATTCCTTGATCAAACCAACACTACAATAACTAATAAGATCTCGCCTCTCTAGGGCTTGAACTGGTGGGGGAAGTTCTGGCTGTACTGGTGGAGGTTGCACTGGAGGAATAAGAGGTTCGGGTGGAGTAGGTGCTGGAGGAGTGGGAGGCACTGTAGGTGTGGCAGGTGGTGCACTTATGGCTACATTAGGAAAATTCACCATAAACTGTGTGAATAAGATGGCCATAGTCTCGATACTCCGCTCTAATCTTGACAACCGAGTGTTCGGGTTACACAGTGGAGATGGAGGAGGAGACTGCACTGGGGGCAGTTCTACTTGGCCTCGTCTTCGTCCTCTACCAGTACTCCTTCTACAGTTACTCATTCTGCCAACACTACAACAAATTTACACCATTTTAGCATAACTTTAACAGTTATATATTCAAACATGTACAATACTTAGGGATGTAAACTATTTCTAATCTAATGACACCGACAAATATCAAACTAATCTTGCTCTGATACTAATTTTGTAACATTCAGTTTACTGTTAAATACTGATTAACTTTTTCCTTTGATTATTAGGGTTAGGCCATTTGTCGATGTCATTTGTCTTTCTTTCATATGCTATCGCTATCAGTACATTAATTTCATTCCATCAAAATATAAATAAGACCAACAAAAATTAATTTAACATTGTATTAATCATATAATACTCTTTTCATAATTCTGCACATATCAGATGTCCCACAGTTTCTAATTCTACTAAATTACATCCCCAAAAATATTTACAACACAAAGTACTGTACAAACTATCTAAAATATATAATGAAATACAATATACCTTCAGTGGACTGTATGCGGGTTGTCACGACCCGTGACCACATTTTTACCCTTCTTATACACAACTTAACCGGTTGGGCTGTCTGCGATACTTCACTTGTACTGACTGTTAATAAATTTTACATAATATTGTTTATATTATACACATCCCCTATCGTAACAAATCAGATAAGTAGTACTGTTGACGTGTCTAAATACAGAGAATAAATAATCATACCTCAAATAATCAGTCGGTCTGACACATTGTTCTTCGTGTACAGCCAGGATCCACAATCCACTGATTTCACATTCATCAAAACCTGAGATGTTGAAAATTAAGGGGTGAGCAAAACCACGGCTCAGTAAGAGAATTATATGCCTCACTTGATACTCAGCTTCCTATATGCTGAAAATCTTTTTCATTTTTCCTATGGGCTCTAGGCTCGCATGTAGGAAAGATACTACAGTCGGCTAGGGATCCGAATGGAGTAAGGTAGGTATTTTAGAATACCATACTTGTTACGGAACCTAGAAGCAACTGTAGAGAAAAATTTTTTCTTTTTGTTTTGAATTAATAAATCCTTTTCCTTTTTAATCTTTCATAACCTTTTTCATATTCCTTTCAAAATAATGCTTCTATGAAATAAAGCCTTTAAATAGAATAATTAATATCCGTATATTCCTTGAAAAGAATATTAGTTAAATCATCATCTTATTTCTTTAAAACTTATTTCATGTTTAATGTACTCTCTTAATTAGTTCTGTCCGTTAAAAAGCAGAAAAAGCTATTAAAATCTATTTCATTCTTTGACATTTGTCGAATCCACGAATCACACTCACTTACTTATCGTCACAATATCCTACGATTTCTCATACTAACATCGGAACACGTGTAGCACTTAGTTCCCGAAGGACTCTAGAGGTGGCTCCCACTGTTCAATCATCGAGTCTCTGCTCGGTATGGCCTGTACTGAAACATCAGAACACGTGTAGCACTTAGTTCCCGAAGGACTCTAGAGGTGGCTCCCACTGTTCAATCATCGAGCCTCTGCTCGGTATGGCCTGTACTGAAATATCGGAACACGTGTAGCACTTAGTTCCCGAAGGACTCTAGAGGTGGCTCCCACGGTTCAATCATCGAGCCTCTGCTCGGTATGGCCTGTACTGAAATATCGGAACACGTGTAGCACTTAGTTCCCGAAGGACTCTAGAGGTGGCTCCCACGGTTCAATCATCGAGTCTCTGCTCGGTATGGCCTGTACTGAAATATCGGAACACGTGTAGCACTTAGTTCCCGAAGGACTCTAGAGGTGGCTCCCACGGTTCAATCATCGAGTCTCTGCTCGGTATGGCCTGTACTGAAACATCGGAACACGTGTAGCACTTAGTTCCCGAAGGACTCTAGAGGTGGCTCCCACGGTTCAATCATCGAGTCTCTGCTCGGTATGGCCTGTACTGAAATATCGGAACACGTGTAGCACTTAGTTCCCGAAGGACTCTAGAGGTGGCTCCCACGGTTCAATCATCGAGTCTCTGCTCGGTATGGCCTGTACTGAAATATCGGAACACGTGTAGCACTTAGTTCCCGAAGGACTCTAGAGGTGGCTCCCACGGTTCAATCATCGAGTCTCTGCTCGGTATGGCCTTTTCCGTTTGACATATTCCATGTCATGTAAAATATTTCCCTTTTTAACATGTCACCTATCATTTATGGATTTTAATATAGACGTTAATCTTGTCGTACTATAAACCCTGGAGGGTAAAGAACTAACCCGGTTAAATCTATGACCATAATCTATATTGTCCTCGGTGGATCACGGATCAGGTGTCGACCGGGACTAAACATGTCACATATCATGTATCAGCATGATAAGAATACCAACCAGTCTCAAAACCGTATTTTTTCATCGGAAAATACACCTTATGGAATTTATATAATTCCATGATTTAAAACCATAAGGGTTATAATCCTTTAGTGAATATTGATAAAAATATCCATAAAATATTTACTATATTTCACTTCATCTTTCGTCTCGTAATTCGTGTAATTTATCTATTTCGAGAATTTTCGGTGATTTCATTATCACCATTCTCGAATACATGAATATTCTAAAGTTCCATCTCATTATATTCATATTTTATGAAATTTAGAAATTTCCTCATGTCTCGTGATTTACTATCGAAATTCGGAAATAAATCATTTAATATGATTTTATAAAGTTTTTCTAAAATTTTCGGCAGCATAACGGCTGCCGATTCACTAACCTCCTGCACGGAAAATACAGTTTAAAATCTTTCAGCCAGTACTTCTTCCCAAATTATTTTCAGCAATTCATGCATCATAATAATTTTCATAAAATAATTGCATAAAATATTTCAAATTAAATTATGCAGACTGAGTATCCTTACAGTGCTGCACATGCATCCCTTACCTTTTTCTGAGTCGGCGACTTCCGCTTATCGATCGCGCCCGCGCTCCATTTCTCCCATTTCTCCGATTCCTTATCTCGATTGCTGAAAATAATTTCTGGAATTAAAATTCTAATTTTTAGAATTTTTCATAATTTATTTAATTTTTTTCTGAAATTAAATTCTCGGGAAATTTCTTACCGAATTTGTAAAATCCCGGGTTGTCGAATTTCCGGGAATTTTCCGAATTCCCAAATTTTCCTTTTTCCTCTTTTTCTTCCTTTTTCCTCTTTTTCTTTCCTTTCTTTCTTTTCTTTTTCTTTTTCTTTTTCTTTTTCTTTTTCTTTTTCCTTTTTCCTTTTTCTTTTCTTTTTCTTTTCTTTTTTTTCTTCTTCCTTTCCCGGTCAAACCGGTTCAGAGCCTTTCCTCGCCGGTTCCTCGCCGGCGGCCGGTTCTCCGGCGGCTCGTTGGTTCAGCAGCTGGCCGGCGCTACGGCGAGCTTGGATCTGACCTCCGTTCATCCCGAATCGACAGCACGGCGGCGGATCGAGGCGGTTTTGCCTCGGTTTCTTCTTCCTCTTCGCCGGCGTTCCTCCGCCGTCCATTGCGTCTCCGGTGGCCTCCATCAGCTTCCTCTCCCTCCGGTGAAGCTTCGGTGGCAGTGGCGGTGCCTGGATCGGCCGGCACCGCCGTCCGCCATTTTCCTTTTCCTCCGGCTATTGCTTTGTTTTCCGTCGATCCCGTTCCGTTTCTGCACGCCGGCGTTGGCGTCAGCTTCCTCTTCTCTAGCCGGTGGCGTCCCGCCTTTCTTTTCCCCTCGCCGGCGGTGGCAGCTCCGCCGCCGTCGGCCCTTGGCTGGGAGGGTCGGGGTTCCTCCCCGATTTTCTTCCTTCTCTTTTGTTTTCTGTTTCATTTCCTTTTTTGTCTTTTATTTTCTTTCTATATTTAGTATTTACTATATACTATATATTATACAATATATTTTATACATATAATATATATTATATGTTATACATACATTATTTCATACATAATATTATACAATATATATTATATACAAAATACATATTGTACATTACAAAATACATGTCTAGTATATATGTGTATGTTTATATATATACTTAAAATTAAGTAACATTTATATATATAAATTATATAAATGCTATAATAAAATATTTATACATATAAACTTTAATATAAAACCATACTTACTTTTCTTCTATATGTATTTACATAATTATATATACACATAAAACATTATATTTATATACATATGTATTATTTGAATTTATGAAATAGTATATATATATTTCTATATATATAACAACGTATTTTATATTATAATATTTTGAATACATATGTATTGGTATAAAAATACATTTATATAATAATATATAATTATATAAATATATTTCATTTATTTTCTTATTTTTCTTAATTAGATTTGGATTTTAATTTATCCAATTTAATTCTTTTCCTCTCTCTATTATTTTTATCTTCACTTCCTCATTTCTCAGGATTTTCACCAATATCCCGTTTCTCGCAAATTTATATTTATTTCGTCTTATTTAATTTCTCTAATATTTATTTTCAATATTTCTAATTTCCAATAAATGGAAAAATTTACGGTTATCACACGGGTCTTGAAGGAATACTGTATGCTCCAAAAGTAAGCTCCTCTACGATGAGCGGAAATCTATTGCAAATAGTCTGGGTGGAGAAATAGGGGTTGAGTTTATGCTCAGTAAGGAAAAGCATATAAAAGAGTGGTACCATGCCACTATATGTAATTTAAAATCGATAATTAAAATTATTTTCATAAAATTAAAAAATGTGAAAACATATAAACATATACATATAAAACTTATTCATCTTCTTTCATTACTTTTAGTCAAATCATATACTCTTTTGTAAATCAATCTTTTCACGTCAATCAATAAATAAATCACATATTAGTAGAGAGGATAACTCTCCAAGAGATTCATGCACAATCTCATATCACTTTAGGGACCTCGTATAGGAATCAGGTGGACCCACAAAGGGCCGGGATCCATCCCTAAGCCATTCCTACCTCGTAACAATGGCCATAATCAATAAGTCCACAGTGTACATTGATCAGGTGACAATTGTGGTATAGGAAAGGTCTAGGGACTCAATCAAGGTCTCTCAGCCTAATCATTTCACTCTCATATGCATGATCATCAAGGAGTGATCAATCTCTTAAAATCATTTTCATATATTAATAAAATCATAGTCAAATCAATTTTATATAAGCTATCTCCAGTGATTCCATAATCGTATAAATAGATAAACATTTTATTCACTATAAACAAATCTCATAAAATCTCTTATTGTAGCCCAAATTTTCCATTATTTTAGTTCCATTTAATATCACTTATTTCATAAAAATAGTGTTATGATCTAATTAAAATAATTCTTATGCAAAACATATTTCTCAAAATATACTTTAAACTCATAAATAAATTTTCCATTATTTAATAATGAAATTGGGCATGGATGCAATTAAGGTTAGATTTTTCTAAAAATTTTGATGACATTTCGGTTTGATTTTTATCCTAACCCCTTTCAAAAATCATAGTTTATAATTCTAAATCACCTAAAATTTTCCCACATGCAAGTATAGTATTTCCTACACTACTTCCATATACCTACCTTATCTTAATTCGTAGTGTAGAATAATCAATCCAATCGCACCACTATGCCACTTATTCTTCCAAGTTTCTAGCTGCAAAATAATATCATATAATTAACTCTCATTGCTATCTATAAAATTTTCTTTACTTTTCTTAACTTCCATTTTGAATTATTGTTTACTTAGGGAAATAATATGAAATTTTCATAAATTTGCACTTGGCTAATTATGGCCAATTTACTATGCTCATCTTTTTCTTATTCTGACTTCACGAATAATTTTTATTTACTTCCTACTTTAATCCTATACCTTTAGTACATTAAAATTGGTTATTTCCATTCACCCTTTTATTTATTTATTTATTTATTTATTATTATTATTATTATTATTATTATTATTATTATTATTATTATTATTATTTGACCGAAACCCTTTCTTACTCCTACACTTATTATTTCCTAATTTTAGCTTTAATAAATTTTTATTCATTCTTAATGTTTATTCTTTCATTCCCAAGTATCAACATTACACTTCCATCATCCTTTTTCCTATCTTGGCCGAATGCCTTATGGGCTTCTATACTTCTCAATTTCCAAATTTTATTTCTTGAATATTCCTCATGTATTTCTTGTATTAATTTTACCATCATCAATTATCAAAATCACTCCATCATCTTCATCATTCTCATGGGTTCTATACTTATCAATTTCCAAATTTTATTTCTTGAATATTCCTCATGTATTTCTTGTATTAATTTTACCATCATCAATTATCAAAATCACTCCATCATCTTCATCATTTCATCGTGGCCGAATGTTTCCATGATTCTTGCACTTCCAATATTCTTTAAATTTTCTTTGAATTTGCAGCACAACCATTATCCTTTCATCATCTATTACCATTTATCATCACTCAAGTATAAAATCTACCATAATTTCCCTTTTTACTTCTCCATGGCTGGCTGCATAATTATTTCACTAAAATCATGTTTTTATTAATTTAAAATTTTTGGTTATGCTTATCTCATGAGCAGTCCTTATTTTCCTTCTTTTATGCCCTCAACCACCATGATTACATTCTCAATTCACTATAACCGAACACCAATCAACCCACTAAGCCTATGTTTTAGTTAATTAAATTACATGGCTAGTTTTACTTCAACACCACCTATCACGTTACACAATCAGCCAAGAAAATTCCACATCATTTTCTCACAATTTCCATCATGATTGAATGCCCTAACCTGATCTATACATGATTTAACTTCATGCCATGATCATATACATCATCTACTTATCCAATCCAAGCATAAACAATAGGCAAAAATGCATGAAACTAAGGCTGGAATTTTACCTGCACAGGGACGTTTTTGGCAGCAGCAGAACAAGTGGTTTTTTATGGCTTTTGGCTGAACGTTTTTGGATGGTTTAAGAGCTCTTGAGGTGGGGACTATTTTTCATGAAGGAACCTAGATGATTTGTTGAAGAAAAGAGGGAGTTTCACTAGGGGAGACGTGGGAAAACTTATGGCAGTAAAACGTGAAACAGAATGCTGCAGCAGTGAATCGGTGGAGAAAGGCTGAAGAAATGTGTAGAAATTCATGTGTTGTCTTCATTTTATTGGTGGACAATTTTATCTTAATTTTATTAAATTTGATATGGCCCTAAGAAGTTCAAAATACCTTCATAAAAATCAATTATTTATTAAAATATGCCACTGCATAGTATATTCTATCCAAGTTAGAATTTAAATTAATTAATTATCTATTTATTTATTTTATTTTTTGGGTCAAATTAGTCAAAAGTTGACCAATTTTGACAAGCCATTGAGAAATGACCCATTTACCCTTGCACAATTTTTCTAATTCCATTTTTGTCCCACCTTTATTTTACTATTTTTTTTCTGATTTAATATTTTAATTTTATTATTTTTCCTATATTTAGGTCAAATAAGGTTAAAGATTGACTTTCAAGGTGGTTTGATCATGTATGGGTAGTGAAATTAGTAAACTATCCTTAAAATGAATGATTTTCATTTCGTTCGCGTTGTTTTTAACATTTTCGCGTAATTCAG
The DNA here is from genome assembly GCA_031772115.1 of Heritiera littoralis. Lineage (NCBI taxonomy): Eukaryota > Viridiplantae > Streptophyta > Magnoliopsida > Malvales > Malvaceae > Heritiera > Heritiera littoralis. The sequence continues at coordinate 488,441 of JAPDPK010000037.1, read as the reverse complement.
TTCATGGGCTGGATCCATGTGAAACTTCTTTACGCGAGGGTTCTCCTATAACAGTCTATATGTCCAAAGTCAATTTGGTTTGACTGTTATTTAGAAAAAGCTTTCCGGGGTATGGACAGGACCGTCATTTTTGAATTTATTGCACGTAAATTGAGGTATGCTTAGGAAAAAGAATTTCAAAAAGTGACCTTCTTGGCCTTTAGGTATTTTGGCTTCAATTTGCACAATTTTCCACTTTGGTGACCATTTGAGCTACATATTACTTGATGGGGCCCACATGACAATTTCCCCGATAACTCCTTAACATATGAGAATTTATTTCCATAATTTCACTTAATATTCTACTTCAGCACCTTCAATTGGCATAGGAAGAATAGAGAATTTTGGGCTCTCACAGATTAAGATGGTATCGTTTTTTAACGGGCGTCGTGAGGATGCTAATTCTTCCCTACGCGTAACTATACTCATAAACCTAGTTTTTGTTTTCGTAGACCAAAAATTTTCTTTTTAATTAAACTTAATTAATTTTGAGATTTTGTTAAAAAGATAAATATTTTTAGGTGGGCAATCACACCTAATCAAAAAAAATTGGTGGCAACTTCCTGTTTTTCATGTTTTCAAAATCGTTGAGTCCTCGGATGAAATGATACGACAATGGTGATTGTGATCATGGTGATCGAAGGCATTTGCACATCAACGGTGACAATTTCAGAAGGGAGAGAATCAATGATGTTGAGATCATGAAGTATGAATTAGAAGCTATTGCCCACATGGATAATTGTCTTTCCCTTATATAGCTTTTATGTTCCTCTTCACACCCATACCCTAATAAAAACAAATTAAAAAATTGAACCTTTAAGCCAAATAATTTGAATTGTAGTAGAAAAAGGGGAAAGTGAGAAGTAAAGAGAGGCTTATGGTTTTTTTGGGCTAAACCCTAATCTCAAAGTAACTACCTTTGATGAGGGTTTTGAGGATTTTGATATTGAGCTTTATTTCGATGATTTGAGAGAGATCATGTAGGGATATAACCATTAGAAATCTTCATAGAAAAAACTGTCTTTTATTTTCTTTGCTTCTCTCTATCCTCGATTTCTCTCTTCTGGCATGCAATGAAGTTGTTCTTTCTTTTTCGGACATGGGAGAAAGCTATTGAGAGAAAGTTGATATTTGGCAGAGGAGAGAGAAATAGGCTTTACTTCTTTTTTCCTATCTAGTTGATTTCTCTCTCTTCATGAATATTTTTTGGGTGTTTTTTGTTTAATTTAATTTTTTTTAAAATAAAAATTATATTCACTTGACAAAAAGCAACAGCTACGTATAACTCATGCAGTAGTTGGCTTCTATTTGCAAGTTTATCACATCAGCAATCAAAGCTACAGCTAGTGTGCAATTAAGCAACTCAAAGAAGAAAAAGGATCATAATTACTTTTGAAATCATCTTAAATTTTTGGGATTACGTGTCATTTAATAAGACTTCAATTGGATTTCAATAAAGTCTTTCACTTTTAATTGGTGGAGGAGAAGAGGTGTGAGTGGATAGAGAGAAGAAACTTGAGTGATTGGATAATGGAAAAAGTAAAAATATCATAAGCATTGGGTGAAGGACTGAGATTGACAAAAGAAAAAGATAAATAAAAATGGGACCAACTTTTATGGAATAATTTAATTTATCAGCTCAATAGTGGGTCTATCTACCGTAAAAGGCAAGCTAAAAAATAGAAGACATGACTTCAAGCACTGTTTAAGGGCAAACAGACTATATTGCACAAATTTTTTTTCTAGGCATAAAAGAAGAAAAGAAAAGAAAATGTAAAACAAAAAAAAAAGACAAAAGAGACATTCAATATATCATGCAAGTTAAATGACAAAAGTGACTTGATAGTACATAGAAATCATAAGGGAACCGGACATAAAGACCACACCAAAATAGGGACGAGAACATAAATTCGACCTTGGCGACGTCGCCTCACGAGAATGCAAGAAATCTATGGATAATTACTTATAAGATTTCAAAAGAAAAAAAAAGGAAAAAGAAACACATAGTCAACTATCCAGAGGTGCTCTCATATGCCAGCTCATTCTTACAGTGCCAAGTGTGCACACTCATCTAGGGTCCTTCAATAGTTCTTGGAATTCTTCCAACATTCGAACTAGCCACTTGCTCCTATTGAATCTCATCGAGAAGTGTCCCATACGCCACCAACTTCTTTTATACATTTCTAAGCACACAAGGACTCCTTTCCTACATTCACGGATGCAGAGCACACAAGGACTCCTTTCCTACATTCACGTTTACCTTTGCATCCGTGTGCCTATTTGACAGGTCACATCCCATCCTAGTCCCGCCTACACTTATATCCCTCAGTACACTGTGCTAGCCATGCACCACACACATGCCTCGCACACCTACTCGGCTTGCATCCCATATATTAGTTTCTTCCTCTAGCCTTGGTCATCCATCAAGCCTTGATACCAAGTGCTTGCACACCACACTGCCTATATATCTTACGTCATCCACACACTGACCTTCCTCTATCAGGCTAGCATCCATGACTTGGTTCTCGACATCTCCTCTTGGCACACCCATGTGCCTTGGTGCTCACCAAGTTCGACTACTCTTGTGTTGATCCTTGCGCACACGTCCTCTCATGCGAATTGCATGCTAGGCATCTGCCTGTGCCATGTGTGATCTCTCACAACCACCATCTAGCCATGCCATTACCAAGCATGGTCTACCTTGGTCACACCCATTCTGTGCGTAGGACACAATTTGTCTCTTGTGTGTGACAAACCCTCCCCCATCGGGTGTAGTTGATGTCTTCATCGAATGGGTTTCCCAATATGCCTTCACCTCATCCTCATATTCCCATAACGTCACATCACGTTCTCATGTAGCATCCTTTTCACTACCCCTTCCCATTATACAAAAAAATTAGTCTACCTATTCTTATGACTACCATCTTGCTTTTATGGTCTAAAATCTTCACCAACTTTTTCTTAATCTTTTTCCTCATTGCTGGTGGGGCTCTCTTGGCTGGATAAGGGGCCTCATCTTTATGATAAGTTGACTTAAGGAAGCTCACATGGAATGTTGAATGAATCTTCATCCTTTTAATGGTTCAAGCTAATAAGCCACGTTGCCTACCATTTTCAACACCTTGAAAGGAACATCAAATTTTTGGACAAAGCTCTTATGATATCTTCGATCAGTAACCTTTTTCCAAATTTGAGGTGTTAGTTTCAAGAGCACTAGATCACCCTCCTGAAATTCTAAGGCTCTCTGATTCCTATTAGCATATTTAATTATTCTGCATTGCGCCTTGGCCAAGCTATCCTATGTTTGCTTAATAATCTCATGCTGGTCACAGGCTAATCTATAAGCTGCTGGGCAACTTCCTTGCGAATGTTGCTAGGCCACTTTTGTAGGTGTTAGGGGTTGAAGTCCCATTGCTAGCTTAGAAGGATTCAAACCTGTTGTAAAAGAATTATGTAAGTTACAAAAAAATTGGGCAACATCAAGTAAACTCACCCAATTTTTCTGACTTGCAGTCACATAGTGCTGTAGGTACTCCAATCCTCCAACAAAGCATTTACCTGTTTAGTCTGGCCATCTATTTGCTGGTGGTTCATTGTGGAAAAATTCAACTCTAAACCTATGAGCTTAAATGAGTAAGTCCAGAACTTACTTATGAACCACGCATCTCGATCGCTAATAATATCTCTTGGAATCCCAAACATCTTCACCACAAGCTTGAGTAGCAGCTCTGCTGCTATCTTTGCTATGCATGCTTGAGGCGCTGCTATGAACACATCATATTTTGAAAAATGATTGACCACTACCAGGATGGAACCCATTCCATTCACTATAGGCAATCCAACAATAAAGTCTATAGAGATGGATTCCTATGGCCATTTAGGTATAGGTAGCGGTTGAAGCAACCCTGCTTGATTCTTCCTTTTGGTTTTGTCTAGTTGGCACACTAGACAAGTGCAGATGTACATCTCCACATCTTCTTCCATCTTTGGCCAATAGTAGTGCCTTAATAATAAGGCAATCATCAACTCTACTCCTGGATGACCTGCCCAAAGGGTGTCATGCATCTTTCTCATCAAATCATGTCTCAATCCCTTAACTTTAGGGACAAACAACCTATCCCCACGGGCATATAGTAGATTGTCTTCAATCAGTATCTTTGAAACAAGCCTTCCTTAACTTGCTGCCTAACCTGGCAGTAAGTAGCATCTATCTTTCATGCTTGCCTGATTTTCTCATGAAAGTCAAAATAAATCAAAGTCAATGAAGCAACGTAGGACTGTACCTCCTTCCTACTCAAGGCATCACCTACTCGATTCTAGCTGCCAGGGTGATATAACCATGAGAAATAAAATTCTGCTAGGAATTCCTGCCACCTAGCTTGCTTTGGAGATAACTTCTTCTAGTTTGTGAAGTATGTGTTTGCCACATTATCTATCACAATAGTGAATCGTGTGCCTAATAGGTAGTGTTTCCATACTTCCAAACAGTGTACCACCATAATCATCTCTTTCTCAAAGGCTAAGTACCTCTACTTGGCTTCTTTTAATTTTCGACTTTCAAACGCAATAGGGTGTCCTTCCTGGACCAGCACCCTTTTAATAGCCACATTTGAAGCATTTATATGTAATTTGAATGGCAACTCGAAGTCTGGGAGTCTAATCACTGGTTCAAAGGTTACCACAACCTTCACCAGTTCAAAGGCATCTTGACACCTGTTAGTCCATTTCTACTTCGATTTTCTATTTCAACAAATCAGTAAGGGGGCTAACTAACTTTGAGTCCCCTCAATAAAGTGTCAATAATAGTTTGCCCATCCCAAAAACTATCTCAACTCAATCACGGTCTTTGGGGCTGCCCATTCTACTATCGCCTGAACCTTGCGCTTATCCATCCGAATCTTTCTTTTGCTAATCTTGTGCCCCATAAACAAGATCTCTTCCCTTGCAAATTCACACTTTTCCTTCTTGACATAGAGAGTGTTCATCCTCAACTTTGAGAACATTTGGCGTAAATGTAGCACATGCTTGTCGAGCATTTTGCTATAGATGACTATGTCAAGGTATACTACTATAAAGCTATCTAGAAACTTGTAGAGGACATCGTTCATCAAGTTACAAAATGTGGTAAGGGTGTTAGTAAGACCGAAAGGAATCACAAGAAATTCAAAAGACCCATACCTTGTCACCATGGAAGTCTTTGCTTCAACCTTAGGGGTTATGCGAACTTACCAGTTACTTGATCGCAAGTCAAGTTTGGTGAAGAAAGTTGCTTTACTCAACTAGTCAAACAGATCTGCCACATTAAGGATAGGGTATTTGTTCTTAATTGTAACTTTGTTCAGCGCACGATAGTCCGCACACATGCGAGGGGACCCATCCTACTTCCTTTGAAACAAAACAAGAACACCATAGGGAGCCTCTGAGGGTTGCAAATGTTCAACTTGCAACAATTTGGCTAACTGCTTGCGTAACTCAGCAAGTTCCAAGGGCGAAATATGATAGGGGCCATTGCAAGGGATTTTGCACCCAGTTCCAACTCAATTCAGTGATCACACTCCCTCTTTGGAGGCGACACTTTTGGTAATTCTGGTGGCGTCACATCGTTAAAGTCTTCGAGCACTCTAGCTACACTACCGGGACTTCCACAACCTTGTCTACCTTAATCTCTTCCAGGGTAGCAAGCATAGTCAGTTCCCCCTGTTTCACTCCTGACTTCAGTTGAGAAGCTAACTGTAATAAAGGCTTCTCCATTTGTCCACTAAACTCAGCTGCCACGAATCCTGGGTTGCACTTATTATTGATCATCAGGCTACTCAAGTGTGATGCAGGCGCTGCCTTCATCTTCACAAAAAACTCTATACCAAGGATCAGTTCAAAATTATTGAGCATCATCCCCAGGAAATTGCACTCCTTTTCCCAAGTGCCTATTCTTAAGGTCATAGTCGTGATCCCTTGGATCGGTTGTATACTTGAATTAACTACCTTGATCTGACTATAGCTATTGGAGACGATCAATCTAATGCTTCCTGTAGTTCACTGGGAGATGAAATTATTGGTGGCTCCTATATCCAACATAGCACTCATAGGCTTCTCCTTCATTACCACCTTTACGAACATAAACCCCTTGTACGAGCTTACCCTATCAGTCGAGACATTTAGCATTTGTAAAGGGTTCAACTTCGTATTGGCATATTCTATCTCATTCCTGAAATCCTCTTTACCCTATTAGTCGAGACATTCAGCATCTGTAAAGGGTTCAACTTCGTATTGACATATTCTATCTCATTCTTGAAATCCTCTTGAGTAATAAGAGCAGATAGCTTCTTTTTACAGGGACAATCCTTGGTGCGATGGGGATCGTTGCACAAAAAATAACTCGAATTCTTCTTGCCTTAAGATTAATCAGTTCCCTTAGCCTTCAAACTATCACCATCCTTCTTCTTATTCCTCTTGGCATCCTTCCATGCTTTTGATTCTGTTTTCCTCTTCATTGGTCTTCTTCCTGTCCATGTTAGATGAAGAAGACCGATGCTTAAAGTCGTTTAAGCTATCAGCAGCACCAAAGATTAAAGGTAGGTCTGTTACCTTCAGCCTTCTAAATTCTGCCTGGGCTCAAGGCTATAATCTGGAGAGGAAGTTAAACACTTTATCTTTCTTTGTCATATTATTAATCTCTAGCATCAACGAGGAAGTTAAACACTCTTTCAAGTAATCGCGGATAGAACCTGTGTGTCATAACTTCTTAAGTGATTCTTGCACCACCTCGGCTATGTTTAAGGGATGAAATTGATCATGCAATTCCTTCTTCAAAGCCTCCCAAGTCTGAATCACTTTGTGCCTATTACTTAGATCATCATCCAATCGGGTCCTCCACCAAAGTTTAGTATCACCAACCAGGCACATGCTAGCAATGGATACTTGATCCTTTTACGCGACATGAGCAGCCTTAAAGTGCTGCTCCATGTTCCATATGAAGTTTTCTTTTTCCTTAGAATTACGAGTCCCACTGAATTGCTTTGGTTCATGTGATAACTGTAAATTTTTCATTTATTGGAAATTACAAATATTAGAAATAAATATTGAAGAAAATAGATAAATTGGAAATTATGGAAAATAATGAAAGAGGAAATTTAATTTGGATAAATAGAAATCTAAATTAAATAAGAAATTGAGAAAGAAAATATATATATATATATATATATATTGTAAATATAATATATATTTTATTATTACATTTATATATATATAAATGTTATTTAATTTAAAGTATATGAAAATATACATTTTTTATGTGTAAATATATATATTATTAATGTATAATATATATTTATATAATATATAGTACAAAGTACTATATAATAAAATAAAATAATTATATTTATAGTATAGTTATAAGTATAATTATAATTAAAGTATAAAAAAAAAAAGGGAAATAGAGAAGGAAGATCGGGGAAGAATCCCGATCCTCCCAGGCGAGACCGACGGTGGCGGAGCTGCCACCGCCGGCGAGGGAAAAAGGAAAGGGACGACGCCGGAGACATGAGAAGAGGCGACCGGCGACAGGAAAAACAGAAAACAGAAGCGAAATCGAAGAGGGAACCGGCGGAAGCCGGAAGAGGAAAAAGAAAATGGATCTGGCGACGCCGGCCAAACCGGCCAACGCCACTGCCACCGAAGCACCACCAGAGGGAGAGGAAGAGGATGGATGCCACCGGAGGCCCGGTGAACGGCGGAGGAAGGCCGGCGAAGAGGCGGAAGACACCGAAGGAAAATCGACTCTGTCCGCCGCCGTGCCACCGATCCAGGCCGAACAGAGACCACCATCAGACTCGCCGTGCCGTCGGCCAGCTGAAGGGCGCTTGAACTGCCGGAGAACCAGCCGCCGGCGAGGAACCGGCGAGGAGCGACAATGACCGGTCTGACGGGAAAGGAAAAGAAAAGAAAAGGAAAAGGAAAAAGAAAAGAAAAGAAAGAAAGAAAAAGAAAAAGAAAAAGGAAAAGAAAGAAAGAAAAGAGGAAAAAGAAGAAAGAGAGAGAAAAAGGAGAATTTCGGAAATTACGAGAAATCTCGAGAATTCGAAAAATCGAGAATTACGGGAATCGGTAAGAAATCCTGAAAAGTGATAAATTATTTAAATAATTTTGGAAAAATTCTAAATTTTAGAATTTTAATTCCAGAAAATTCCCTTGATGACCGAGCCGATGGAATCGGGCGAGGTGAACACGGACACGACAAACGAGGTGGTCGCCGACCCGAAATAGGTAAGGGATGCATGTGCAGCACTGTATGTAACATCCCAATTTTCATTATATAACATATTACTCACTTATATCTTACACTTACTACCGGTTGGGCTGTCAGTGATGCTTATCAACTTCTATCACTTTAATAAGAATAATTAAATTATTTTCTCAAAATGTATATACATTCCCTTATAATTGAAAGTAGTACTGTACACTTTACTGAATATATAAAAGAACACAACATACCTTCGATATCCAATCTCAGGAAGGTAAGTCTCTTAGTTCAAATCAGTTATCTGTGGAGTGGAAAAATAAGGAGTGAGCGACAATGTGCTCAGTAAAGAAGGTGTATGCTGCATTATAAAATAAAAACTATAATCTCAAAACCATTTAATTGTCCTAATGATCAAACTCATTAAGAATAAATATAGTTAACATGAAACAGGATTCACCAGATCCTTTCATAAATCATTAATTGAGACTAGGCAACAATTTAAATCATGCAAAGAACACAAATCATCCGCTTTTGGGGTGCACCTGTAGGCCATCGCCCCTCACGGCTATCTCATCTAGATGTATGGCCATAATCTGTAGGTGGTCCTCGGGTCCACTTGCCAAGTGACCTCGAGACCGCTGAAGACTTGGCAGGTCCATCAGCCCTGTGACGCCCTAGGGTGCACTCGTTGGTCTCTTTGACCCGAGCCATCGCCCTAGATGGGTCACGCAAAGTATATGAGTGATAATGCATGAAATCATGGCCTAATGTCTCAAAATCAAGTTATCTTATGTATCATTTCCACAAAATGATTTAGTTTCCAAAAGGGTTTATAAGTAGTAAAAACAACCCTCAATTTTAACATTTTCAATGAGAGAAAAACACTTTTGGAGCTGATTCGCCCACGGCTAGTTCGCCCAGGGTCAGCTCGCCCATTAGCCAATTCGCCCAAGGAACTACTTGCCCAAGAGTCTACTCGCCCAAGGGACTACTCGCCCGAGAGTCTACTCGCCCAAGGGACTACTCGCCCGAGAATTTGATATTTTCTATTTTCAAAAATAATAAAATTAATTCAAATTTTTATTTATTTATTTATTTAATTTCCGTTTGAGAAAATTATTCTTAAATCAGTTCGCCCACTAGTCAATTCGCCAAGGCGGCAATTTATAGTCGCCCGCCTCATAGCTTTTCAAGACGAAAATATGGCTGGCTAATAACAGTTCGCCCGCCTTATACTTAAAACAAGGGTCACCCGCCCAATCTCATTAAAAAGGGTTCGCCCGACTATGGCTTACCCGGATTTCTTTTTAAAACAAGGGCACTCGCCCAGTTCTCATAACAGAGAGCTCGCCATTGGCTCGCTCGAGTTTCTGCCTAGAACAAACTACTCGCCCGCCTTAATCAATTCGCCCAACAAAACAACTTATGGCGGCTTGTAGCTCGCCCGAAACCAAAATAGTTTATCAATCAATGCATGCCAGAAATAAAACAATTTCTAATATTTTCTTAACATTTTTACTACACAGGGCATGCATTTGCATCACATACTACTTCCTTACCTCGTCTGATACAGCCTTGCTTCTCGCCCGCCTTCCGCAATTCCCTTCTGCAAAAGCATTATTTAAATTATAAATATTTTCCAAAAAGGATTTATATTTTTCCTAATAATATGGCACTTTGGCGAGACTCAGTTCGCCATTCGCCCAACATAGTTCGCTGTCCATTAGCGGATTATTCATGGGAGTTCGCCCATGTATTGGATTACGGTTGCGACCTCTTTTTCTCCTACTCGCCCCACTGGCGATCATCAACTTTTACATGGGCGATCACTGTTATCGCCATTCTCGCCTTTTGGCGATCATTTGTCCTCGCCCGCCTGGACCATAATACTGGCGAACTCACTAACAATTTCCCAAACTCGTCCCATCCTTTGGGCGAGTAATCACCCATTTTAACTAGCAACTTTCTACTCGCCCGTCGTGTTTCCTTACTCATTCTTGGTTATTTTTCCATCTATTTTCTTATATATTCAACCATATTCAATTACAACCAGGCTATATCTATGATTAAATATCAAGAGAACTGTAAAACTATGAAACTCACCTTTACCAAGTTACTCCTCCAACAACAGAATGCTTTTCTTGTCTTTCTTAGCTTTAGTTTGCTTGTTCCTTAGCTCTTTAATGGTGAGGAAAAGGTTTGGCTAACTAATAAGGAAGTTTTCATGGCTTACATCTAAGAAAAACTGAAGAACTAAAGATGAACTTGTAGTGGAACAGAATGGGCGAGAAGAATTCTGGAGAGGATGAAGTTCATTTCAATCCATTTCTTTCTCTTGAAGCCTCTTTATATAGTCATGTTAGTCCAACCAGAACTCACCATCTATTCCTTATCCTTTTCTTCATCATTACCCGTCTTGTAGTGCATTAATTCACGAAGAAAATTGCACCAAAAGAACGTCTGAACCAGCATTAAAACGGGTAGAAAAAGTGCAGCAAAAGACGTCAATAGCTCAGTGTTTCTCTTCTCCTCGCCAACATTTCTTCCAGCCGCCCACGTTGATTGGCTCTCCTTTCTCTCTTTTCTCCATTCGTCTGACAGCCCATTAAATGTTGAAGAATTTCCAGCCAAAGGAACGTCTTGCAGTGGGAACGGGCGACAGAGATCTCTGCACGTTTTTGACTACAATTTCTCCTTTTATTCTTCTTCTTTTCCACGCCAATGTCAACCACAATTATTAACTTTGTCTTACCTCATTTAATGCTTCCACAATCCAACTAATAAGGTTCCTTTTTGCATTTCTTTTCAATCAAATGCATATATACCATATTATACACCATAACTTAAAATGAAAAGTGAAAATTCATATTTAATTGTTTTCTTTAATTTTACTCAAACAATTTATTTTCACCATCATCCATGTACAAATATGGTATATAGTATAATAAAATTCGGGTCTTACATTTCTCCCCACCTTAAGAAATTTGATCCTCCAAATTTAACTTGGACCTGTCACTAAAAGAGCTCCGGATACTTCTCAAGCATCAGGCTTTCTAATTCCCAAGTAGCCTCCTCCTCGTTATGATACTGCCAGAGCACTTTAACTAAAGGAATCGTCTTAGATCGCAATACTTTATCCTTCCTATCCAAAATCCGCATCGGTTTCTCAACGTAACTCATATCCTCTCTGATCTCCAATGGCTCTGTCAAATCACATGAGAAGGATCTGGATGGTACTTTCTCCACATCTAGACATGGAATACGTTATGCACTCCTGACAACTCTGGTGGTAGTGCTAACCGATATGCCACATCTCCCACGCGATCTAAGATCTCATAAGGCCCGATGTATCGGGGACTCAACTTTCCTCTCTTCCCGAATCTCATAATACCTTTGGACGGTGAAACCTTTAAAAACACATAATCACCTGCTATAAACTCCAATGGTCGGCGTCTAATATCTGCATAACTCTTCTACCGACTCTGAGCTATTCTGAGCCTCTCACAGATCATCCGTACATCACGAGAAGCCTGCTCGACCAAATCTGGAGCTAACAGTTTACGATCTCCAACTTCTTCCCATGCTATCGGGGATCTGCATCGTCTACCATATAAAGCCTCATACGGTGCCATGCCGATACTCGTATGAAAACTATTATTATATGCAAATTCTGCTAGGGGTAAGTGATCGTCCCATGAGCCTCTAAAATCCAATGCACACGCTCTCAACATATCCTCGAGCGTCTGTATCGTACGCTCGGACTGCCCATTAGTCTGTGGATGAAAAGCGGTGCTAAAACTCAACTGGGATCCCATAGCCTCCTGAAATCTCTCCCAAAAATGAGAGGTGAAGCGAGAGTCCCTATCAGAGGTAATACTCACTGGAACACCATGTAACTTCACTATCTCCCTGACATACAATTCGGCCAAGGCACTAATTGAATCTGTAGATTTCATGGCTAAGAAATGAGCAGATTTAGTCAATCTGTCGACTATCACCCAAATAGCATCATACCCCTTCCGGGTCCGTGGTAATCCCATAATGAAATCCATAGTTACATGCTCCCATTTCCACGTAGGAATCGATAATGGTCGAAGCATACCTGCCGGCTTCTGATGCTCAATCTTAATCTGCTGACATGTTAGACATCTAGTAACAAATTCAACGATGTCTTTCTTCATCTTAGGCCACCAATACACTCTCCAGAGATTCTGGTACATCTTAGTACTACCCGGATGTAACGTGTATCTAGAGGTATGGGCCTCCGATAAAATCAAATCTCTAAGCTGTCGATGATCGGGAACACATATCCGACCTCTAAACCTCAGTATCCCGTCGGTGCCAATCTCAAAATCTGACATAACTCCCATTTGAATCTGGTTGGCAATCCCGATACAATAATCATCCCTCCTCTGATTTTCCCTGATTCGATCCATCAAATCCGGCTCTATACGGAAACTAGCCGTAAACCCATACTGGTCAGAAGAAACAACTGTCAGACTGAGGTTAGAGAATTGCTCTATCAACTCATGCTCCCTGATCATCATGTACGATATCATGCCAACATGCTTACGGCTCAGTGCATCAGCTACTACATTAGCTTTACCTGGGTGATACAAAATCTCACAATCATAGTCCTTTAATAGTTCCATCCACCGTCGCTGCCTCAAATTCAACTCTTTCTGTGAGAATATATACTTCAGACTCTTATGGTCTGTATATATCTGAAATTTCTCCCCGTACAAGTAATGTCGCCATATCTTCAGTGCAAACACCACTGCGGCTAGCTCCAAGTCATGTGTCGGGTAATTCTTCTCATGATCCTTCAATTGTCGAGAACCATAAGCTATAACCCGACCTTGCTGCATGAGCACACACCCTAAACCTTGAGCGGATGCATCAGTATATACCATAAATCCACCTGATCCGCTAGGAAGGGCTAAGACGGGGGCACTAGTCAATCTCTTCTTAAGTTCACCAAAACTACGCTCACACGCATCATTCCACTCAAACTTTACATCCTTACATGTGAGTCGTGTCAATGGAGCAGCAAGTCTAGAAAATCCCTCCACAAACCTGCGATAATATCCGGCAAGACCTAAGAAACTCCGTATCTCAGTAACCGTGTTAGGCCTCTCCCACTGAACAATAGCCTCTATCTTGGACGGATCAACTGATACCCCATCCCTCGACACTACATGTTCGAGAAATATAATATGGTCAAGCCAGAACTCGCACTTACTAAGCTTAGCGTACAACTTTCGCTCTCTGAGGGTTTGTAGAACAATCTGCAAATGCTGCTCATGCTCCTCTGGAGTCTTAGAATAAATCAGGATGTCATCAATAAATACTATGACAAACTTGTCCAAAAATGAATGAAATACCTCATTCATCAAACTCATAAAAGCTGCAGGGGCATTTGTCAACCCAAAAGGCATCACTAGAAACTCATAGTGGCCATAGCGAGTCCGAAATGCTGTCTTATGTACATCCGACTCCTTAATCTTTAACTGGTGATAGCTTGATCGAAGGTCTATCTTGGAAAACACCTGTGCACCCCTGAGCTGATCAAACAAATCATCAATCCGAGGTAGTGGATACTTATTCTTAACGGTAGCCCGATTCAACATCCGATAAGCAATACACAATCGGAGGCTACCATCCTTCTTCCGAACAAATAATACTGGAGCTCCCCACGGTGACACACTGGGACGTATAAATCCCTTATCTAATAGTTCTTGGAGCTGCTTCTTGAGCTCATCTAACTCTGTCAGTGCCATCCTATATGGGGGTCTAGAAATCGGCTCCGTACCGGGTACCAACTCGATCATAAACTCCGTCTCTCGATCCGGTGGTAACCCAGGTAAATCCTCTGGAAATACATCCGAGAAGTCCTTAACCACAGAAATCTCTTGGATCTTTGGATGCTTCCTCTCAACATCCTCCACACTAGCAATATATCCTTCATAAACATTCATACACAACCACAAATTCAGTACACACGTCATCTCATAACATAATTCACATACTTTTTTATTAATTTACAATAACTTTACAATGTACTTTTCGGGATAAGAGAAGGTAATAAACTTAGTATTACAGTCCAAACTAACATGATTTGCAGCCAACCAATCCATACCTAAAATGATATCAAAATCATATATATCCAACAAAATTAGGTTAGCTGTCATAACCTTCTCTCCTATAGTCAATTTACAACCCCTATATATAACATCCGTCCTCTGGAAATTATTAAAAGGAGTTTTCACTCGCAATGTATATTCTAACAACTCCGGCTCTACTGGGGTCCTGTTGGCATATGCAGGCGATAAGAATGAATGAGTAGAACCCGGGTCAATTAAGGCAATTACGGGAATATCAAAAAGATAAATTTTACCTTTAATCACATCGATAGAGGCGTCGGCAGTGTCCTGATCCAACGCGTACACCCGACCCTGAGTCACAACCTTCTTACCCTTTTCTGCGGCTGTCGCCCGCCTTGGCTGTGAGGGTGTCGCTTTCTCTGGTGCATTCTGAGCTGCCGGGGCCACTATTTGAGGTAATGCAGTAGGTCTAGTAGAAGCAGTTGACTCTCTGAGCATCGGGCAATCCTTAATAAAATGCCCCGCCTGTCCACATCTAAAACATACCCCAGTCATTACAGGACAAGGACGCGATCCATGCGACCTTCCACAATGTCTACATAAGGGCGCAACACTTCTCTGAGTGGTAGTGGGGCTACTAGCAGGGGTAGAAACTGCTGGTCTATCAAATCTGCCCTCTGAAATCTGTATGCCCGAAGATCTGGTCTTCTTAAACTGCTCTCTACTCGGTCTGTCCTCCATGAACCTCTTAGTCTTTCCCTTTGTTTTGCCTTTACTCTTAGTACTGAAATCGAGCTGGAACTGCTCGTAATCTCTCTCACAAAGCTGAGCCCGTTGGACTATCTCATCATAAGTCTGAATAACAAACGGGGCTAGCTTTACTCTGATGGATGGCCTCAAATCCGCTCTAAATCTCGAAATCTTATACCGGGTATTTGCACTAGTCTGTGGATCAAAACGGCTCAAGGTAGTAAATTTGGCCTCATACTCATTCACCAACATACTACCCTGTACTAAATCCATGAATTCCTGCTGTAATTTATCTTGAGCAGTGTCAGGAATATATTGCCTTCTAAAAGCTTCCACAAACATATCCCATGACAGATCCTGATGCTGAGCAAATAATATCGTCTGGGTGGCCTTCCACCAATGTCTCGCATCATCTGCCAGCTGGAACACAGCTAGGCCTACTTTCTCTGTCTCTGAACATCTCATAATCTCGAGTAATCTATCAATCTCTATAATCCACTGCTCTGCCACCAATGGATCCCTAGTACCCTTAAACTTAGGTGGATCCAACTTCTTAAATGATTTCACCAATGCCACATTACAATATGACTCTGCATTTCGTGGCTGCTGAATCAGTGGTTGTGGTGGAGCTATCGGTGGCTGAGGTGCTGGTGGTGGAATAGGCTCAGGCTCAGGCTCAGGCACAACTGGTGCCGGCTGTGGCGGTGCTGGTGCCTCTACTGGGGCTGCAGGAGCTGTAGCTCTCTCCCTCTCTGCCCTATCAGCGGCTCTATCTGCCTGATACATAGCCATAAAATCTGCTATTAACCTCTCCACCTGAGTTACACGATTATCAATGCTCTCTAGCTGTATAGGACGTGGAGGTCTTGGGGCAGGTTCCGGTGTCTGTGGTTCCGGGTTCTGTGCCGCCCTACCTCGGCCTATACCTCTCACTGAGCGCATCCTCCTTCTTCCACTCATATCTGTACCACAGAAATCATTTATCACTTATCATTAATACATCAATTATATATTCAGTTTATACAGTACTACAGGGAATGTATACTATTTCACCATTTACTTTAAGCATCACTAGACGTCCGACCAACCTGCTCTGATACCATTAAATCTGTAACATCCCAATTTTCATTATATAACATATTACTCACTTATATCTTACACTTACTACCGGTTGGGCTGTCAGTGATGCTTATCAACTCCTATCACTTTAATAAGAATAATTAAATTATTTTCTCAAAATGTATATACATTCCCTTATAATTGAAAGTAGTACTGTACACTTTACTGAATATATAAAAGAACACAACATACCTTCGATATCCAATCTCAGGAAGGTAAGTCTCTTAGTTCAAATCAGTTATCTGTGGAGTGGAAAAATAAGGAGTGAGCGACAATGTGCTCAGTAAAGAAGGTGTATGCTGCATTATAAAATAAAAACTATAATCTCAAAACCATTTAATTGTCCTAATGATCAAACTCATTAAGAATAAATATAGTTAACATGAAACAGGATTCACCAGATCCTTTCATAAATCATTAATTGAGACTAGGCAACAATTTAAATCATGCAAAGAACACAAATCATCCGCTTTTGGGGTGCACCTGTAGGCCATCGCCCCTCACGGCTATCTCATCTAGATGTATGGCCATAATCTGTAGGTGGTCCTCGGGTCCACTTGCCAAGTGACCTCGAGACCGCTGAAGACTTAGCAGGTCCATCAGCCCTGTGACGCCCTAGGGTGCACTCGTTGGTCTCTTTGACCCGAGCCATCGCCCTAGATGGGTCACGCAAAGTATATGAGTGATAATGCATGAAATCATGGCCTAATGTCTCAAAATCAAGTTATCTTATGTATCATTTCTATAAAATGATTTAGTTTCCAAAAGGGTTTATAAGTAGTAAAAACAACCCTCAATTTTAACATTTTCAATGAGAGAAAAACACTTTTGGAGCTGATTCGCCCACGGCTAGTTCGCCCAGGGTCAGCTCGCCCATTAGCCAATTCGCCCAAGGAACTACTTGCCCAAGAGTCTACTCGCCCAAGGGACTACTCGCCCGAGAGTCTACTCGCCCAAGGGACTACTCGCCTGAGAATTTGATATTTTCTATTTTCAAAAATAATAAAATTAATTCAAATTTTTATTTATTTATTTATTTAATTTCCGTTTGAGAAAATTATTCTTAAATCAGTTCGCCCACTAGTCAATTCGCCAAGGCGGCAATTTATAGTCGCCCGCCTCATAGCTTTTCAAGACGAAAATATGGCTGGCTAATAACAGTTCGCCCGCCTTATACTTAAAACAAGGGTCACCCGCCCAATCTCATTAAAAAGGGTTTGCCCGACTATGGCTTACCCGGATTTCTTTTTAAAACAAGGGCACTCGCCCAGTTCTCATAACAGAGAGCTCGCCATTGGCTCGCTCGAGTTTTTGCCTAGAACAAACTACTCGCCCGCCTTACTCAATTCGCCCAACAAAACAACTTATGGCGGCTTGTAGCTCGCCCGAAACCAAAACAGTTTATCAATCAATGCATGCCAGAAATAAAACAATTTCTAATATTTTCTTAACATTTTTACTCCACAGGGCATGCATTTGCATCACATACTACTTCCTTACCTCGTCTGATACAGCCTTGCTTCTCGCCCGCCTTCCGCAATTCCCTTCTGCAAAAGCATTATTTAAATTATAAATATTTTCCAAAAAGGATTTATATTTTTCCTAATAATATGGCACTTTGGCGAGACTCAGTTCGCCATTCGCCCAACATAGTTCGCTGTCCATTAGCGGATTATTCATGGGAGTTCGCCCATGTATTGGATTACGGTTGCGACCTCTTTTTCTCCTACTCGCCCCACTGGCAATCATCAACTTTTACATGGGCGATCACTGTTATCGCCATTCTCGCCTTTTGGCGATCATTTGTCCTCGCCCGCCTGGACCATAATACTGGCGAACTCGCTAACAATTTCCCAAACTCGTCCCATCCTTTGGGCGAGTAATCACCCATTTTAACTAGCAACTTTCTACTCGCCCGTCGTGTTTCCTTACTCATTCTTGGTTATTTTTCCATCTATTTTCTTATATATTCAACCATATTCAATTACAACCAGGCTATATCTATGATTAAATATCAAGAGAACTGTAAAACTATGAAACTCACCTTTACCAAGTTACTCCTCCAACAACAGAATGCTTTTCTTGTCTTTCTTAGCTTTAGTTTGCTTGTTCCTTAGCTCTTTAATGGTGAGGAAAAGGTTTGGCTAACTAATAAGGAAGTTTTCATGGCTTACATCTAAGAAAAACTGAAGAACTAAAGATGAACTTGTAGTGGAACAGAATGGGCGAGAAGAATTCTGGAGAGGATGAAGTTCATTTCAATCCATTTCTTTCTCTTGAAGCCTCTTTATATAGTCATGTTAGTCCAACCAGAACTCACCATCTATTCCTTATCCTTTTCTTCATCATTACCCGTCTTGTAGTGCATTAATTCACGAAGAAAATTGCACCAAAAGAACGTCTGAACCAGCATTAAAACGGGTAGAAAAAGTGCAGCAAAAGACGTCAATAGCTCAGTGTTTCTCTTCTCCTCGCCAACATTTCTTCCAGCCGCCCATGTTGATTGGCTCTCCTTTCTCTCTTTTCTCCATTCGTCTGACAGCCCATTAAATGTTGAAGAATTTCCAGCCAAAGGAACGGCTTGCAGTGGGAACGGGCGACAGAGATCTCTTCACGTTTTTGACTACAATTTCTCCTTTTATTCTTCTTCTTTTCCACGCCAATGTCAACCACAATTATTAACTTTGTCTTACCTCATTTAATGCTTCCACAATCCAACTAATAAGGTTCCTTTTTGCATTTCTTTTCAATCAAATGCATATATACCATATTATACACCATAACTTAAAATGAAAAGTGAAAATTCATATTTAATTGTTTTCTTTAATTTTACTCAAACAATTTATTTTCACCATCATTCATGTACAAATATGGTATATAGTATAATAAAATTCGGGTCTTACACTGTAAGGATATTCAATCTGCATGATTTTAATTATGAAATATTTTATGAAAATATTTTATGAAAATATTGTGATGAATGATTGGTTGGAAATTTGTGGTGATGCACTGGCTGGATTTTAAACTGTATTTTTCGTGCAGGAGGCTAACCAATCGGCAGCCGTTATACTGCCGAAAATTATCGAAAATTATCGAAAAATTCTAGAAAATTTCATAAAATCATAATAAATGATTTTATTTCACGAGAAATGATTTTCAACCACAAAAATCGAAAAAATGAGTATTTTCCATAAAAACATGAATAAAATGAGAGTGATTTTAAAATATTCATGTTTTTGAGAATGGTGATAATGAAATCACGGAAAAAAAATCTCTTCGAGAATGGTGATAATGAAATCACTGAAAATTCTCTTGATATGTAAGTTACACGTAATACGAGATGAAAAATGAAAGGAAATAAAGTGAATATATTTTTATATAATTCTTAAATATTCATTAAATGGTTTTATAACCTTTATGGTTTTAAATGATGAAAATATATATTTTTATAAATTCCATAAAGGTTTTCTGATGATGAAAAATATGGTTTTGAGACTAGTTGGCATCCTATCATGTTGATATGTGATATGTGACATGTAATATGTGATATGTGATATGTGATATGTGATATGTAGTCCCGGCCGACACCTGATCAGTGATCCGCCGAGGACATTTATAGACTATGGCCATAGATCTGACATGATTATTCATACCCTTCGGGGTCTATAGCATGATATGAGTGACAACCCAGTGGACGGGCTAGGCGTGCGTGCCTAAGTCTCCATATATGAAAATGTTTTATATGATATGTGATATGTGAAATGTAAATGTTTTACATGATATGTGACAAGTTAAATGAAAATGATTTACATCATTTTACATAATGCTTATTTCAGTATTGATTTTAGTACTACGAGATGATTTTCATATGATATGTGATATGAACATGTAATATGTTTTCAAAAGGAAGAAGAGTTTATAAGTCTAATATTCTTACTATGATTTGAAATTGAATATTAGACTATATGTGACATGAATATGTGATATGTTTTCCAAAAAGGAAAGAGGAGAAAAAATAAATCTAATATTCTTATTTTGAAATTTAAATTGAATATTAGATTTAAATGATATATATGTTATACGAAAATGATTTAATAGCTGATTTTGCTATTTAAAGTACTGTACTAATTATGGTTGTACAGTAAAACATGAAATGAGTTTCAAATGAGAATGATGAGAATTTAACTAATATTCTTTTGAAATGATATATGAATATTAGTTACTTTATTTAAATGCTTTATTTTATAAAAGCATTATTTTGGAGAGAATATGAAAATGTTATCAAATGAAAAGGTAAAGGGATATAAATTTCAAACGAAAAGAAATTTATTATTCTCTACAGTTGCTTCTAGGTTCCGGGACAAGATAGGTATTTCAAAATACCTACCTTACTCCATCCGGATCTTTAGTCGACTGTAGTATCTTTCCTACATGCGAGCCTAGAGCCTATAGGAAAAATGAAAAAGATTTTCAGCATATAGGAAGCTGAATATCAAGTATGCATATAATTCCCTTACTGAGTCGTGGTTTGCTCACCCTTTAATTTTAACATTTCAGGTTTTCGAAGACTGAGAGTCTAGCACTTAAAGGATTTTCGACTGCGCATTTGGGGACGATGCGACAGGTCGATTTATTTAATAAGGTATGATCATTATTTTCTGTATTTAGACTTATCGACAGTACTAGTTTCTTATGAAGTAGAAACCGGGGATGTAATTCATATTATAATTTAATATGAAATTGTGTATATGTAAAAGAAAAGTAAAGTATCGCAGACAGCCCAACCAAATAAGATGTATAGAAGAAGGTGAAAAATAGGGTCACGAGCTGTGACAGATTTAATGGTATCAGAGCAGGGTTGGCCTGATGTCTGTCGATACTTTTGGGAAGAAAATGTGTTGGAAAGGTTAACATCCCATGTAGTACTGTGTAGTCTAAATACATAAAGGAAATAAATGATTGTAAATTGAGTTAAGTGTTTAGAAGGGGGTGAGAATTATGAACTAAAGATGTCAAAAAGGGAAAACGGCTCAGGAATGTTACCAAAAAATTGGTGATCTTATAATCTAAATGAAGGTCGGTTCGGTAAGGAACAGAAATAGACTCGGTGAGGGCCCCACCAGTACTTTTCTGTCCGGATCGAACTGAGACCTAAAAGTGATGATATAAAAGAGGAGAATGAAATATCATCATTAAATAGACCTTAAGATCACCGATTGAAGGTATTTTGAGGAGAGAGAATATTTTTGTCCAAAAATGACCAAAATACCCCTACCCTCAAAATTTTACCGGGAGTTAAAATAGACCAACGAAAGTTGCAATTGATTCATCTGACAGAGAAATTGATGATGTAAAGCTGAATTACAAGCAAAAGAATCCAATTGTGGATTTTAATGAACTTCTTTGTCGAAATCGAATAAGACCTAAATTCCTGGTATAAGTATCGAAAAGGATACTATTAGCATATGGAGGATAAGGCCTTTGGTTTAAAAGTGTACTGAGGAGAAAGAAATAAATGTCGAAATGACGAAAACACCCATATGTTGGGCGATGTGCTGAATAGTGATGAAACCAAATGATTTCAAATTCCTTGATAATAATGGAATTATTAATGGCATAGAGGATGTCATAAGGATATACCGATCCCTATTACTGATTCCACTTACACTTCGATTATGGACGCGAATTGCGAGTGACCTAGTGAATGGGCTAGGCCTCATGACGAAACCTCGAGGGGTGACCTAGTGAAAGGGCTGGGCATTCTCAAAGAGGTTAGTACACATGTGTTTAGGCGGACGGCGGACGGGCCGGGCCTTATATGATGCGATCCAATAAGAGTGTATAGTGGAAGGTCATAAGATGATCGGCTCGGTTATTGATGATAAGGGCCTAAATTATGAGGTATTGAATTGGATATTATTACGGGATCGTTGGATATTATGAAAGTGAAATGAATACAGAAACTGATTGAAAAAGTGAATAGTACAGGTAATGAAATCCATAGCAGTACGGTTGATTGAGGTTCTATACATATATATTATTTTTGAGGTATTAAATGAATAATTAATTATAGAACCGGAGCATTATGAGATATGCCTTGCAAATTGATGTACTGTATGGAGTATTGTGAATTGGAGAATATGCACAAGAATAGTAAAGTGATAAAAGAAGATGACAGCTAACCTAAGTTCTTCAAGACCCTTCAGATAGAACTGTGATGGGCGACCCAATGATGGGCGACCCGTAATGGATCATATGTGTGAGATGCAGGGGAACTATGTTATCGCCGACTCACTTGTAAGGGTAAACCTGGGGCAAAAGGATCGCCTAGGGGATGCTCGCCGACGGCCGATTCGAACGGGCGGGACTCTTACAATTAGCTCAGTGGTAATACGAGTGTAAGGAACTAGGTACGTACGGGTACCAGGGTTCAAACCTCGTGGATAATATGCTCAAGGGAGTTAAACCTGAATTTATTAAATGAACTTGATTCCAAAGTAAATTACAGTGGTAGTAAATTGGTTAGCTGTAACATGTGTTGATAACTGTTGTACTTACTAGAGCTTACTGGAATGAGATTTGTAAGGCTGTAAAGTATGAGTAAACAATGAAATCAAGGTAGAGTATGAGTCGAAATGAATCGAATAGTAAATGTCTCTGCCTTGAGGATATATAGTGGAAATAATAAGACATAGCAATGAAATGTCTAAAAAGGTATGAGATATGTGATTAAAGAAAGTATCGGATTTGATTTCCGATAGAACTTCCAGAGTTATATAAATTGAAGGAATCGAGATAACATTGACTCGATTTTGAATATGAAATTTGATTCTAAGCTTATATCGGAGAACTTAAAAAAATCCGAAAGCTTAAGAAATCCACTCTGGATAATGTGAGAATAATGAAATACACATGTATAAGGTGTGATGGAAGGAAATACAGATAACGTAAATTAAGGATAAGAAAGTTATCTGTAACGTTATCTGTATAAGTGTAAGTGAGAAAAGCACTGATGGTATTGAGATGTAGATGAAATAAAGTGATATATTAAATGTTTACTATCTAATAAAGTTCTTATGAAGAATAAGTATTCATCTACATGAAAATAGACGCTTTATTGATCTGATCACAGATATATGAGGAGTTAATAAGACTAACCTCAGTATAAAGCGTCCTTAGATAAAAGATTAGAGACTAATGTCCATAAGATGATATTAGAACTCGGAGTGAATTTTATGAGTTCCTATTGAGGTTACGAGGTTAATGAATTGCCTTGTGAGGTATAAAAGCCTAAAGAATGAGGCATCCATACATGAGTAAATTGATGAAATACTGATAGAGTCTAAAGTACAAATGGAAAATGAGCAGCATTGTGGTATAACCCTTAAACTCTTAAAGACTGTAATTTATAAGTTAAGATTGGCAACTAAGAGATGTGGCTAGACAGTGTCTCTTTCTGAGATAGATAATCTCGAAATGACAGATGACAGTGAACCTGTCGATGATATAGAGATAATTATTGAGATACGAAATGTACTGGGTCTAGCTAGATACTGTTGCCAGTTTATGGAAGAGTTATTGGGTGAGCTGCTTTATAGACGTGACTAATAAGTAAAGAAGTAAAAGTTGATGGACGAATAAGTGTAAGATGATACTCAAAAGGTTAAAGGAATTTAATAACGAAATACTTTACCACAGATGAAAATTGACCGAAATGATGATGAAGGAAAAGACGAATATATAATAAGAGGATAAGTACATGATGAAAAAGGAACACGAATATGAGATAGTTTCCGAATTTAAAACTGAAAGTGATTTTGTGGTTATCACATGATTATGGCTAAATGTAAGATCGAGCCAAACTCGATAGAGGAAAAGTAATTAAACTCAAAGGAGTAAAGAAATGATCTACATTTTACTGCCAGTAATGTAAATGAAAAAGGATATATATATATATATATATACCACCTCGAAATGATGGAAATGGTGGAATTACATGGATAATGTGGTGACGAAAATGATGATTGATTTGTCACCTATGAAATTTAAATTATGAAGAGTATAAGCTCAGCTATATTCTAAAACTTAAGTGATATAGAGTATATCATAAGAATAAGAGATGTAATGATGAGATTACATGGGAAGACGATATGGAAAGAAAATGATGAGTAAATAGCAAAGTCTGCAAATGAGTTGCAGCATTTGATGAAATAAATGTGAAAATGAGTATTATGGATAATGAGGAATTCAAAAGAGATATGATAATATGGAAGTGATTATAGACTGATAGTCTAGATGGAATCACTTATCCATTTTCAGGCTCTTGAAGTCTATAGTGCCATAGTCGAGATTTGATTATAAAATGATGAGAATGTATGTGAAGTTCCAGTGAGCACTATATGTGATGGGAATCTTTGAGTAGCTATATGTTATATGAAATAGCAAAAGGCTCTGAGATTCCAAATTTATAGACAGCACCGCTTCGTACATGATGTAAAAATGTTGAGTGTAATACGGAAACGCTCGATGATATGTTGAGTGAGCGAATGTACGAGATGTGAAAGCTACTGGACAATTACATACTATTGATTAAAATCGGTAAATGATAATTATCGAAACCATATCGACTTGGCACTAAGTGAGAAAAATGGATGATGAACAGCATAGAGCAGCTGTGATATGAAAAATAGCGTGCATGGACTTTTATGTGAAAAGAGGAAGAAAATGAATAACTCCCGAATTGAGAAATGAATTTATGCGAATATAAATATATACTAAATGATGAAAGACATGTAGTGGTCTAAAGTACTTTTGATGTCGAAAGTGTACTGGCAGTATTACTTGGGGGATGATCTAAAAGATAAAGTCGTAAGTATGCGGCATGTACCACATTTGAATTTAAGTTAAATTCGGAGGACCGAATTTCTTAAGGTGGGGAGAATGTGATAACCGTAAATTTTCTATTTATTGGAAATTACAAATATTGGAAATAAATATTGAAGAAAATAGATAAATTGGAAATTATGGAAAATAATGAAAGAGGAAATTTAATTTGGATAAATGGAAATCCAAATTAAATAAGAAATTGAGAAAGAAAATATATATATATATATATTGTAAATACAATATATATTTTATTATTACATTTATATATATATATATAAATGTTATTTAATTTAAAGTATATGAAAATATACATTTTTTATGTGTAAATATATATTATTAATGTATAATATATATTTATATAATATATAGTACAAAGTACTATATAATAAAATAATATAATTATATTTATAGTATAGTTATAAGTATAATTATAATTAAAGTATAACAAAAAAAAAGGGAAATAGAGAAGGAAGATCGGGGAAGAATCCCGATCCTTCCAGGCAAGACCGACGGTGGCGGAGCTGCCACCGCCGGCGAGGGAAAAAGGAAAGGGACGACGCCAGAGACATGAGAAGTGGCGACCGGCGACAGGAAAAACGGAAAACAGAAGCGAAATCGAAGAGGGAACCGGCGGAAGCCGGAAGAGGAAAAAGAAAATGGATCTGGCGACGCCGGCCAAACCGGCCAACGCCACTGCCACTGAAGCACCACCAGAGGGAGAGGAAGAGGATGGATGCCACCGGAGGCGCGGTGAACGGCGGAGGAAGGCCGGCGAAGAGGTGGAAGACACCGAAGGAAAATCGACTCTGTCCGCCGCCGTGCCGCCGATCCAGGCCGAACGGAGACCACCATCAGACTCGCCGTGCCGTCGGCCAGCTGAAGGGCGCTTGAACTGCCGGAGAATCGGCCGCCGGCGAGGAACCGGCGAGGAGGGACAATGACCGGTCTGACGGGAAAGGAAAAGAAAAAGAAAAGAAAAGGAAAAAGAAAAAGAAAAGAAAAGAAAGAAAGAAAAAGAAAAGAAAAAGAAAAAGGAAAAGAAAGAAAGAAAAGAGGAAAAAGAAGAAAGAGAAAAAGGAGAATTTCGGAAATTACGAGAAATCCCGAGAATTCGAAAAACCGAGAATTACGGGAATCGGTAAGAAATCCCGAAAAGTGATAAATTATTTAAATAATTTATTTATTTAAATAATTTTGGAAAAATTTTAAATTTTAGAATTTTAATTCCAGAAAATTCCCTCGATGACCGAGCCGATGGAATCAGGCGAGGTGAACACGGGCGCGACAAACGAGGCGGTCGTCGACCCGAAACAGGTAAGGGATGCATGTGCAGCACTGTACGGATATTCAGTCTGCATGATTTTAATTATGAAATATTTTATGAAAATATTTTATGAAAATATTGCGATGAATGATTGGTTGGAAATTTGTGGTGATGCACTGGCTGGATTTTAAACTGTATTTTTCGTGCAGGAGGCTAGCCAATCGACAGCCGTTATACTGCCGAAAAATTATCGAAAATTATCGAAAAATTCTAGAAAATTTCATAAAATCATAATAAATGATTTTATTTCACGAGAAATGATTTTCAACCACGAAAATCGAAAAAATGAGTATTTTCCATAAAAACATGAATAAAATGAGAGTGATTTTAAAATATTCATGTTTTTGAGAATGGTGATAATGAAATCACGGAAAAAAAAATCTCTTCGAGAATGGTGATAATGAAATCATTGAAAATTCTCTTGATATGTAAGTTACACGTAATACGAGATGAAAAATGAAAGGAAATAAAGTGAATATATTTTTATATAATTCTTAAATATTCACTAAATGGTTTTATAACCTTTATGGTTTTAAATGATGAAAATATATATTTTTATAAATTCCATAAAGGTTTTCTGATGATGAAAAATATGGTTTTGAGACTAGTTGGCATCCTATCATGCTGATATGTGATATGTGACATGTAATATGTGATATGTGATATGTGATATGTGATATGTGATATGTAGTCCCGGCCGACACCTGATCAGTGATCCGCCGAGGACATTTATAGACTATGGCTATAGATCTGACATGATTATTTATACCCTTCGAGGTCTATAGCATGATATGAGTGACGACCGAGTGGACGGGCTGGGCGTGCCTGCCTAAGTCTCCATATATGAAAATGTTTTATATGATATGTGATATGTGAAATGTAAATGTTTTACATGATATGTGACAAGTTAAATGAAAATGATTTACATCATTTTACATAATGCTTATTTCAGTACTGATTTTAGTACTACGAGATGATTTTCATATGATATGTGATATGAACATGTAATAAGTTTTCAAAAGGAAGAAGAGTTTATAAGTCTAATATTCTTACTATGATTTGAAATTGAATATTAGACTATATGTGACATGAATATATGATATGTTTTCCAAAAAGGAAAGAGGAGAAAAAATAAATCTAATATTCTTATTTTGAAATTTAAATTGAATATTAGATTTAAATGATATATATGTTATACGAAAATGATTTAATAGCTGATTTTGCTATTTAAAGTACTGTACTAATTATGGTTGTACAGTAAAACATGAAATGAGTTTCAAATGAGAATGATGAGAATTTAACTAATATTCTTTTGAAATGATATATGAATATTAGTTATTTTATTTAAATGCTTTATTTTATAAAAGCATTATTTTGGCGAGAATATGAAAATGTTATGAAATGAAAAGGCAAAGGGATATAAATTTCAAACGAAAAGAAATTTATTATTCTCTACAGTTGCTTCTAGGTTCCGGGACAAGATAGGTATTTCAAAATACCTACCTTACTCCATCCGGATCTTTAGCCGACTGTAGTATCTTTCCTACATGCGAGCCTAGAGCCCATAGGAAAAATGAAAAAGATTTTCAGCATATAGGAAGCTGAATATCAAGTATGCATATAATTCCCTTACTGAGCCGTGGTTTGCTCACCCCTTAATTTTAACATTTCAGGTTTTCGAAGACTGAGAGTCTAGCACTTAAAGGATTTTCGACTGCGCATTTGGGGACGATGCGACAGGTCGATTTATTTAATAAGGTATGATCATTTATTTTCTGTATTTAGACTTATTGACAGTACTACTTTCTTATGAAGTAGAAACCGGGGATGTAATTCATATTATAATTTAATATGAAATTGTGTATATGTAAAAGAAAAGTAAAGTATCGCAGACAGCCCAACCAAATAAGATGTATAGAATAAGGTGAAAAATAGGGTCACGGGCTGTGACAGTTCTGGAACTTTAAAATTCAAACCATGGACATCAACGACACCACCATTAGAAGACTCTACAGAAGCCTTCTTAAGAAATTGCCGATCTTCCTCAATATTCGCTAACCTTGCCTTAAATCAATCAACCCCCACTTGGACCCTCCTTAGCAAACTAGACATTCGTGCAGCAATATCCTTTCAAAGACCTTTTAGGGTTTGCTAGAAACCTACGATCATGTATGAATGAAGCACTACTTACTCTACTAGGGTTACCGCATCAATGGCTGGTGCACCAACTAGCTCCTTAAGTACACTAGCCTGTTTGGTTAGTGTTCCAACCATCTAAAATCGATTTATGATAATAATTGCATATGGTCAATTTTAAACCTTAAAATTTACCCACCTGATGGTGCTAAGTGCCTTACTTAACCAACTGCACACCTCTTCGCCAACGTATCAACACTATCACAAATCACTACAATCGCAAGCACTTACATAGACACAACTTTACAAGACTACTCACATTGACACAATCCTAACCTTTCCTCTTGATTAATAAAGGGAACAATATTTGTTATCGTGCTCACAAAGCACTCTCAACTTAGAATCATGGCCTCAGCTTTACACAACATCTCTTTATATAGGCAATTACCATGGCTGACATCCCTAGCCATTAAGATACCTAATCCTTAAAGGATTCTAAGTGACCAAGCGCAAAGAAACACTCTAACACTCGCGCACAGTCATCTGTCCAGAGGTGCTCTCATATGCTATTTCATTCTTAAAGAGTAAAGTGTGCAAACTCATCTAGGGTCCTTTAGTAGTCCTTTGAATCCTTCCAACATTCGGACTAGCTGCTCGCTCCTATCGAATCTCAATGGGAAGTGTCTCATATGCCATCGACTTCTTTTGTACAGTCCTTTGAGCACAAGAAATCCTTTCGTGCATCGGCATCTGCCTCAGCATCTGTACGCCCATTCGATAAGTCACATGCCATCATGGTCTTGTGCGCTCACGTGTCCCTCAGTAGTTGCACTGGCCTTACGCCTCGCTCATATGTATCGCATGCCCATGTAGCTTTCATCCCACACATAAGCTTTTGCCTTTGGTCTTAGATATCCATCGAGCCTTGATACCAAGTACTTCTGCACCATGCTACCTACATATCTGAAGTCATATGCACACTAGCCTTCCTTGAGCAAGCCAGCATCCATAACTTGGTTCTCGACATCTCGTCGTAATGCACCCATGTGCCTTGGTGCTCAGCACATCCGTCTACTCCCGAGTTGATCCTTGCACACGTCTCCTATCGTGCGACTTGCATGTTTGGCATCTGCCTTTGCCATGAGTGATCTCTTGTGACCACCATCCAAACATGCCACTGCCAAGCATGGTTTGCCTTGCCCACACCTATTCTATGCATGGGCCACTATCTGTCTCGATCATTAGGGTGTTACAAACTCTCCCCTATTTGATAAAGTTGACGTCCTCATTGAATAGGTTTCCCAATATGCCTCCACCTCATATTTTTCACCTTAAAATTCAACCTCGTAATGGTGCTAAGTGCCTCACTTAGCCAACTACACACCTTCTCGACAACATAACCATTTTACAAGATCGCTCGCCTTAACATGGTCCCAACCTTTACTCTTTATTGATAAAGGAAACAATGTTTACTGTTGGGCTGAAACAAGCAGTCTACTCTCAGAGTTCGTGGTCTCAGCTTTACATAACATCTCTTTATAAAGGCAACTATTGTGGCTAACATCCCTAACCATTAGGATTCCTAATCTCAATAGGATTCACAAACGATCAAGCTTAATAGAAATACTCTATCACTCGACTGCTAATGTCCCTGCTGACTAATGACTTTGCCCACGCATAGTCATCTGTCCAAAGGTGCTCTCGTATGGTAGCTCATCCTTAGAGTGCCAAGCACATGCATTCATCTAGGGTCTTTTAGTAGTTCTTGGAATCCTTCCAACATCTGGATTAAATACTTGTTCTTATCAAATCTCATCGGGAAGTGTCTCGTACGCCATTGACTACTTTCTACAATCCTGCATGCAAGAGTCCATTCCAGTGTTTTGGTTTGCCTAAGCATTCATGTGCCCATTCGATAGTTCACATGCCCTTTTGGTCTCTTGCACATGCGAATCCTTCAGTATGTTGCACTGGCCTTACACCTTTGAGCATATGCCTCCCATGCCCATGCGATTGGCATCCCACACATCAGCTTCTGCCTTTGGCTTTGGTAATCCATTGAGCCTTAACACCAAGTGCTTACGCACCATGCTACCTACATATCTTAAGTCATCCGCACACTAGCCTTCCTCAATAAGGCTAGCATCTATGGCTTGGTTCTCGACATCTCATCTTGGCACAACCATGTGCCTTGGAGCTCAACACATCCGTCTACTCTCATGTTGATCCTTGCACATGCTTTTCTCGTGCAACTTGCTTGTTGGGCATCTGCGCAAGCCATGCGTGATCTCTCACGATCACGATTTAGCCATACCACTACCAAGCATGGTTTGCCTTGCCTATGCTGATTTTGTGCATGGCCATAATTTGTCTCGATCATTAGGGTTTGACAAACCATCCCTCACTAAATGAAGCCGATGTACTCATCAGATGGGTTTTATATTATGCCTTTACCTCAACCTCATATTTCCACAACATCACATAACGTTCCTAAATAGCATCTTCCTCACTGTACCCTTCCTGTTGTACCAAATAATCAGTTTGCCTATTCTTATGACTAGTACCCTGACTTTGAGGGTTTTGAGGATTTTGACATTGAGCTTTATTTCGATGATTTGAGATAAATCAAGTGGGATCAAGCTCTGCCTGTGTATAGCCAACTAATTACTATAGCACTCGACTACTGTGTCCTTACTAACTAATTACTTTGCCCGCACATAGTCATTTGTCTAGAGTTGCTCTCGTACGCCAACTAATCCTTAGAGTACCAAGTGTGCACACTTATCCAGGGTCCTTTAGTAGTTCTCGAAATCTTTCTAACATTTGGGCGAGGTACCCGCTCCTATCAGATTTAATTGGGAAGTGTCTAGTATACCACCGACTTTTTGTACAGTCCTGTGCATAAAGACTCCTTTCTCGCGTCCACGTCTACCCCAGCATCTTTGCATCCCTTCCACAGGTCACATACCATCCTAGTCTCATGCACACCCTAATCCCTCAGTACACTACACTGGCCTTGCACCTTTATGCACATGCCTCACACACCTACGCAGCTTGCATCCCATGCGTTAGCTTTTGCCTCTAGCCTGGGTCATCCATCAAGCCTTGATACGAAGTGCTTGTGCACCATGCTGCTTACATATCATAAATCATCCACTCACCAGCCTTTCTCAATTAGGCCAGCATCCATGACTTGGTTTTTGACATTTCGCCTTGGCACTCCCATGTACTTTGGTTCTTAGCATGTCCGTCTACTCTTGTGCTGATCTTTACGTATGCCTTCTCTCGTGTGACTTATATGCTAGGCATCTACCCATGCCATGTGTGACCTCTTGTGACCACCATCCAACCATGCTACTACCAAACATAATCTGTGTTGCCAACGCCCATTTTGTGCATGGGCCATAATCTATCTTGATCATTGGGGTGTGACAAACCCTCTCTCATTGATAAGTCTTTAAAATATACACTTTCTAAAGTACTTTATTACATCAATTCGCTGACATCCCCAGCCATTAGGATTCTTAAGTGATTAAGCTCAACTAAAACACTCTAACCCTCGACTGCTAGTGCCCTTGCTAACTATTGACTCTACCTGTGCACAGTCATCTGTCATGAGGTGCTCTTGTTTGCCAGCTCATCCTTAGAGTGCCAAGTGTGCACACTTATCCAGGGTCCTTCAGTGGCTCTTGGAATCCTTCAAATGGTCGGTCTTGTTGCTCGCTCCATCGGATTTCATCAGGAAGTGTAACGTATGCCCACGACTTCTTTTATACAATCTTATATTGTGAGAGCTGCTTATACTATTACTGTTATACATGATAGACTTCACACTGTTGCTTAATTCATGTGTATTTCGCAAGTAATAGGGAAACAATATAGTAGGCCCCACTGGCTCTACAGTACCCAAATGGAGGTGAGACTGACCAGACATGGAACAGGAGGCTAAATAAACCTAAGGTAAGAATTTTGAACCCAAAATCCCTTATCTGGATTATTTTTAAGAAGCATGCCAACAATTTAGAAAATGACGATTAAAGACATAACCTGGTGGCATTTTTGTAACTTATGGTCAAATTAAATTGACTTTTGACCAAATGATTAAAGAATGATAATCTACATAAAAATAAGTCCTAGGCTATGTCAATAGATAGATCGAATTGGTAGTTAAAACAGAAATTTAAGCGATTAACCCAATAGGGGTAATTTTGTAATTTCACATTTACGGTTGATCGAATTTCGATGAAATCACCTTTATTCATCAAAATATGTTTAATAATAATTTTTAGTGATGAAATATGAATTTTTGGAGTTTAACTGGATAGTTATAAAAATTACGAAAGCTTAAGGGCATTTTTGTCCAAAAATCTCATAACCAAGGCATTTTGGTCATTTTGCCCCTTTCTAGAAGACTCTAAAATTTTCCTATCAGCCTTGGCCTGCCACTATTCCCCTTTCTTCCTCCTCTCTTTCACGCCACCATAGCTTAAGGTTTAGAAAAAAATAAAAACCTCACAAAACTCCATTAAAACTAAGTTATTTCAATGAAGTTTTTTCTACAAAATTGTCCTGCTCATCATCCTCTCTTCACCCATGCCATATTTCATTGTAAAAGTGACAAAATCAAGAGAAAAGGGGACCTATACCATTCGGCCATGAAAAGGTAATTTCATGTTGTTAATTTCTTTGAATTTTAATAATAGAAAATGGCAAATCTAAGTGTGTTAAGCATGAATTTGACATTTATTTGGATTGAATCTTCCTAAATCCTCCCCTAGGGTATTCGGGCACCGGGGGATCTTCATGTTTTCATGTTGTTTGATCTATAAAAATGGTGTCAAAATGAAGAAGAAACATGAATAAGCATGAAACAAGTGTTAAAATGTTGAAATTCCATGAATTTGGCTACATGCATGTTTCGGCCATGGCTATGGGGGAGTGTTTTTGTGCTGCATTTGGTGAGTTTAGGGTGCCATGAGACTGTAGAAATTATAAGGAGACTGTTAGTGAAATCGAAATTAAAATCAGAGTTGCATATAAGAAGTTATGTTTTACTATTGGTGTAATTTAGACTGGTTCAATATTTACTGTAGACAATATGGCTGCAATTAGTGAAGAAAAATAGCTTAAAAATGTAAGTGAGGAAAATTAATAATGTTGGTGAAATGTTTTGCAGCTCGGGAGAAATAATTTATGCGTGGTGCTATCGAGAGGATCATTAATACCAAACAGGTAAGGGATGAGTGTGGAAGCCATAGAGATATTATGAATGCATGGTTTTATTGAAAATAATTTATGAAATTATTTTAGAACTCAATTGCTTTGGAATTGTGGAAATTGTGGTTTCTGGCTAGTATATTGAACTGTGATTGAAGTGTAGGAAGGTTAGGCAAATAGCAGTCGTTATGCTGCTGAAATTTCCTAAAAATTTTATAAAAATATCATGAAATATTGTGCATGATTTAAATAAATTTCATAACTTTTGGCACTTTATTTAATATTTTCATAAAATGGCGATTTACCAAAAAATAATATTTAAATATTCATATTATCGAATTTAATTAAGTGAAGCTACGGATACATTCCTATAAGTGTTTTATAGTGTAATAGAGTGTTTATAAAAAATTATCACTGAGATGTGAATATTTTATAAATTATTTTCACTACATTATTTACTGTGTTACTTGAATACCTTTATGGACCGACTAAAGATTTTTAACGATATTTATTAAATTCAAGAAGGGTGATTGTTCTGTTTATAAACTATTTTGAGGCTGTTAGGCCCCGTTTCATGCTCACGTGTTACTGTATTGTTGCTGTTGCTAATTGATATTGATCATATCATCAGCGTCCCGGTTGTCACTTGATCAGTGCACATTGAAGACACCTATAAACTATGTCCATATGTCTCATGTGTTACTGTTACTATTCCCTTCGAGGATTACTCTTATAGCTTGATATATTTTGGGTATTGCCTTGTCTCCACTCATGTGTTACTGTTTACTGTACCGATTTACTGAACTATTACTAAAGTGATTACTGTTTACTAAACTATTTACCGTACTGTGTTTAGTGATATTGGTTAATTGTACTGAAAATGATTTTATAAATTGTTTATTAAATGAAATCGCATTTATATTATTTTATATCAAAATCAACAGCTACTCCCTATAGTCATTGCTAGGTTCCGAGACACGACAGGTATTCTAAAATACCTCTCATACTCTGTCCGGATCCCTAGCTAACTATAGTATCCTTCCTTTATCGTCCCTAGTGCACCTATAGGAAAATAAATGATTTTAAGCATTTAGATTTCATAATATCAGTCTTGCATATGATTCTCTTATTGAGCACGTTTCGCTCATCCCTTTATTTTTTACTTCACAGATTACTTGCAGTGATTGCTTGATATACCGTTCCGAGGACTAGGCTGCATTTCGTTACCCCGAAGCAGCTTCTATTGGATCCTGGAGGTATATTAATTTACTTTTATATGTTCAGACGTGTTTGTACAGTACTACCATTATATATTATAAGCAGGGGATGTAAATATTAAATGAATACTGATTTTGTAAATATTTTTGTTTTGTAAATTAAATAAATTACTTTTGTAAATTGATTATTGGTTAAAGCACATGTGTGATAAAGGCATCCCAGATAGCCCAACTTCTATTGTATGTGCGAAAATGTGGTAAATACTATTATTACGGACTGCAACATGTACGCACAATAACTTTCCCTCGTTTGTGTCTGCTTGAGCATCTATGCACCCATTCGACAGGTCACGTGTCATCCTGTTCTTGTGCACAAGCATATCCCTCAACACGCTGGCTAGCCTTGTGCCTCTGCGCACAAGCCTCGCACACCCACGTTGCTTGCATCAAACACATCAGCTTCTACCTATGGCCTTGGTCATCCATTGAGCCTTAATACAAGTGCTTGCGCACCACATTGCTTGCATATCTTAAGTCATCCGCACACTAGCCTTCCTTGATCAGGCCAGCATCCATGATGTGGTTTTTGACATCTCGTGTTGGCACACCCATGTGCCTTGGTGCTCAGCACATCTATCTACTCTCGTGTTGATCCCTGCACAAGCCTCCTCTTGTGTGACTTGCATGCTGGGCATCTGCCCATGCCATGCGTGATCTCTTGCGACTACCATCCAGCCATGCCACTACCAAGGATGGTTTACCTTGCCCACACACATTCTATGCGCAAGCCAAAATTGGTTTCGGTCATTAGGGTGTGACAAACCCTTCCCCAACGAAAGGAACTGACGTCCTAGTCAAATAAGTTTCCCAACATACCTTCACCTCATATTTTCCACCTTAAAATTTACCCTCGTGATGGTGCTAAGTGCCTCACTTAGCTAACCGCACACCTACTCAGCAACATAGCAACTTTACGAGACCACTCGCCTTGATACAGTCCCAACCTTTACTCTTTATTGATAAAGGAAACAATGTTTGCTGCCATGCTCACACAAGCACTCTCAACTCAAAGTTCGTGGCCTCAGCTTTACACAACATCTCTTTATATAGGCAACTATCATGGTTAACATCCCTAGCTATTAGTATTCCTAATCCCTATAGGATTCTTAAGTGATCAAGCTCAACTGAAACACTGTAGCACTCAATTGCTAATGTCCTTACCGACTAATGACTCTGCCCGTGCACAATCATTTGTCTGGAGGTGCTCTTGTATGCCAACTTATCCTTAGAGTGCCAAGCACTTGCAGTCATCAAGGGTCCTTCGGTAGTTCTTGGAATCCTTCCAACATTTGGAATAGCTAGTTGCTCCTATTAGATCTTATTGGGAAGTGTTTGGTACTCCACCAACTTCTTTTGTATGGTCTTGTGTGCACAAGGACTTCTTTCCCATGTCCACATCTGCCTCAACATCCACGCGCCCCTTCGACAAGTCACATGCCATCTTGGTCTCATGCACACGCGAATCCCTAAGTACGCTACGTTGGCCTTAAACCTCAGCACATATGCCTCTCACACCCACGTAGCTTGCATCCCACACATCAGCTTCTGCCTCTGGCCTTGGTCATCCATCAAGCCTTGATACCAACTACTTGCACACCATGTTGCCTACATATCTTAAGTCATCCACTCACTAGCCTTCCTCGATCAAGCCTACATCCCTGAATTAGTTCTCGACATCTCATCTTGGAATACTCATGTGCCTTGGTGCTCAACACGTTTGTAGGCTCCTGTCTTAATCTTTGTACACACCTTCTCTCGTGCGACTTACATGCTGAGCATCTGCCCATGCCACGCGTGATCTCTTGTGACCACCATCTAGTGCCTGTTTGGCCTAGCTTATTTTAGTGCTTATCTACTACATAAGCAAAAGCCAAGTGTTTGGCTCTCAAAAATTTAAAATTTTTAGCTTATGCGGGAAGCAAATTTTAACTTTTAGATGAAGCTATAAATTAAAGCTCTTTCAAAAAGTACTAATTTTAATAACATGTACTTTACTGAAAATTTTAACATTTTCATTTTACTATTCAATAATTCACAAAATTATAAAGAAAATTATATTATTTTGCATTAATTTATTTATCTTGTGCAATTTTTATATTTATTTAATTGTTTATTTTAATATGTCAAGTATTTTTTTATTTATTTATTTCACTTAAAAAGTTTGTTATTAAATCTAATAAAGTTTATTATTTTATTTTAAAATTTATTAAAAATATACACATTCTATTAAACAGTGTTTAACGTTCTACAGTACTTTTAAACAAAATGTTAAAACAACACGAATGAAACAAAAAACATTTGTTTAAGGGTAGTTTAGTAATTCACTACCCATACTTGGTCAAACCCCCTTAGAAGTCAACATTTGACCTTAATTGACTTAAATATAAAGAAAATAATAAAAATAAAATGTAAAATCAGAAAATGAAAAATAATAAACATATAGGTGGGATAGAAATGGAATTAGTGAAGTTGTTTAAGGGCAAATTGGTCTTTTCTCTTAGGAGCTTGTCAACATTGGTCAAATTTTGACTAAATTGACCAAAATAAATAAAATTTAATAAAAAAATAAATTTTGACTTGGACAGAAAAGTGCACTGTGCAGTGGCAACTTTGTAAATAATTGGAATTTTAATGGGTATTTTGGACTTTAATTAATTAAAGAAGGTTTTATAAATTAAAATATAATTTTGGACCAATGAAAATGAGACACAACAGCCACTTTCTAGCATTTTCTTCAGCCATCCTCACTGCCTCAACCATTTCTGCTGTAGTTCACGATTTTGCTTCTTCTCCTCCACCGATCCTCATTTCCAGCCCTTGAATCACCATCTTCTCATCACCAAATCACCTAGGTCGCTTCACATAAATTAATCCCCACCTCCGTAGCTCCCTAACCACCTAAAAATCTCAGTCAAAAACCTCCAAAAAGAGGCTCCCCTGCTGCTGGACAGAGGTGTTCTGAGCAGGTAATTTTCCAGCCATGGTTCTAAGTAATTTTCCTTGGTGTTTATATGAGTATTGGATGAATACATGATATGTATGATTATTCATTGAACTGAAAATTGGTTGAGAACATGTGGAACTGTTCTGTTATGGCATTTGAAGAGGCTGATGGTGGCGTGAATGGCTGAAAAATTCTGTTGTAAGTGGTGTACTGAGTGAGTTGATTATAGTGGCTGATTGTGTGCAGAAAATTTGACCATAAAAATATAGCTATAAGATTTAATTATTTATATATATATAGAGGATTAAGAAGATGGCGTGAAGACATTTAATAGAGTAGAAAATAAGGTTGAATAGAATAGAAAATAAGGCTGAATAGAGTAGAAAATAAAGGCTGACTAGAGTAGAAAATAAAGACTTGGGGAATAGCCGGCCAAGAAGGAAAATTGTTGAGTGATCATGGTGAATGGTGGCATGAATGGTCAACAACGGAGGCTGCCATAAAACTTAATTAATTGAAACATGAATTTAGTTAATATGTGCAGCTGGCCATGAAGAATTTGAGAAGAGATGCAGCTGACTTTGAGGTGTAAATAGTGGGAAAATAATGCTGATTTTAGTGGCTAGAAAATGCAAGTTAAATTTTTATGCAATATAAATATAACCATGGAAATCATAAGTAAGTGAATTAATAGGTTTGGCTTGGTAAGAAGGCCATTCGGCCATTAAAGGAAATGATGATGGTGGTGTCTCATGAAGTAAGCTACCATAGACTGTTTTAAAGGAAGTATATTGATTTTAATATAAGATTGGTAAGATAAAGGATGAATAAAAATGACCAAACTTTAATGCTATAAGAAAATACGTTCGGAGAAGGGAATAAATAGAAATTATGCATGGAGTAGGAATAAGAAAAGAACAAGTATAATGAATTGGCCATAATTGGGCAAATGGAGATTTTTGAGAATCCTATAATGTTCCCTTAAGTAGAAATAATTAAAATACGAGTGTAGGCTAAGTAAAGGAAATTTTATAAATTGATCAAGGAGTGTTAATTATTTTAATATTAATTGTGCAACTAGTAGTATGGAGAAACAAGTGGATCAGTGGTGCCATTGGATTTTATTTTGTACAGCGAATCGAGGTAAAAAACATGTATAAGAGTTGCATAGTATTTATTTTATTTACATCAGTAAATTTTTCATAACCAAATCATAACCGTTTCGTACCCAAATCTTTCTCCATAAGAAAATAGACATTTATTTTACGTTCGTATAAATCAAAATATGATTTTATTTGCATGAAATATGTTTTTATTATTATACATGAAATGGTTTACATGAGTTTAATTTCACATGAAATGATTTACATGTATTGAACCACGTGAAATGTGTTACATGAATTGATCTACATGAGATAAATTACATGCATTACTTTACATGAAATGAGTTACAAGAAATGTTTTCCATGAGATTAATTATATGAAACGATTCAATTGCATAACATGAAATTTTATTATTACTTTACATGTTTTCTGACTGTCTGAAGATAATTGCTATTTGAAATGATTTATACTGTAAATTGCTATTTGAATTGATTTCTACTGTTAATCGCTATTTGAAAATGATTTTTACTGTTAAAATGAAATGATTTATGAAAATGTTTTGAGACAGTCCTACCTTAGTGATCATGCATACTATTATATGACTGCCAGACCTGATCAGTCCGCAGGTTTATTGTATTGTATATGACTGTGGGAATTATGATCAAACCTATAGGTTTCCACAGTGAGCACCTGACTAGTGCGAACTATAGGTGCGAACTGTGATTGTTGACAGTGGCCATTGTTACGAGATATGGGATCGTCCCTAAGGGGATACTATTATTGATCGTCCCTTCGGGGATACCTAGTTTATGCGATGCAATGTCAAATCATTAAACAATATAAAACATTTAATAATTTATGCTATGCAGTTTTCGAAATCGATATCAGTATATAAACAATTTATTTAAATATTGCTATAAAAATCTTATGAAATATTTCAATATATAAACAGTTTATGAATAGTTAATTAAAATACTATAGTAAACAGTTCAGTACTGGTAAACAGTTCAATATCAGTAAACAGTGCAGTAAACAATTCAATGTCGGTAAACGATTCAGTATCAGTAAACCATCAGTATCGATAACCAATTCAGTATCAATGAACAATTCAGTTAAATAAAAACAATACAATATAGTGGAGACAGTCACATCCAATAGAATCATGCACGATCAATAACAGTATCCCCGAAGGGACGATCAATAACAGTATCCCCGAAGGGACGATCCCATATCTCATAACAATGGCCACTGTCAACAGTCACAGTTCGTACTGGTCAGGTGCTCACTGTGGAAACCTGTGGGTTTGACCATAATTCCCACAGTCATATACAATACAATAAACCTGCTGACTGATCAAGTCTCGCAGTCATATAACAGTATGCATGATCACTAAGGTACGACTGTCTCAAAATATTTTCATAAATCATTTCATTTTAACAGTAGAAATCATTTTCAAATAACGATTAACAATAGAAATCATTTCAGATAGCTGTTTGCTGTAGAAATCGTCTCAAATAGCAATTAATAGTAGAAATCAATTCAAATAGCAATTTACAATATAAATCATTTCAAATAGCAATTATCTTCAGTCAGTCGGAAAACATGTAAAGTAATAATAAAATTTCATGTTATGCAATTGAATTGTTTCATATAATTAATCTCATGGAAAACATTTCATGTAACTCATTTCATGTAAAGTAATGCATGTAATTTATCTCATGTAGATCAATTCATGTAACACATTTCATGTGGTTCAATACATGTAAATCATTTCATATGAATTTAAACTCATATAAACCATTTGATGTATAATAATAAAAACATACTTCACGCAAATAAAATCATATTTTGATTTATATTGCATCGCATGAATTATTAAATGTTTTATACTGAATAATGCTTTTAAATTGCATTGCATAAGTTATTAAATGTTTTTATTTCATTTTAATATTTATATTTAATATACCTTTTTATGATTAGTAAAATAAATTATTTATTTAACTGCATATAGTATGCGCTTTTATATGTGTTTCTTACTGGGCTTTTCCCAAAGCTCACCCCCCTTCTCACCATCCCAGATAGCTTATCGGTATACAAGAAGTCCGCTGCCTTTAGTTAGTCGAAGAAATTACTAGAAGTTAGAAGTACCAAGTGATCAGGTATTTGTTAAATGTTTATTTGTATTCAGACATGTATTTGAACAATAGTTGTATTTATGAAATAGAACATAAATATGTATCGAAATTTAGTGGGATGTAACTTAGGTGAAGTTTATTGTGAACGGAATCGTAATCATTATATTATAATCTGTATTTAATTTATTATTATTAATTGAATTAATGGTATACCGAATTGGAATTAAAAGATGAATAGTACTTACACCGATACCGAATGCAAACTTATTGTTGCCGATTAATTTAAAGAAAAAGATAGTACCGAAAATTAAAAAATTTCCGAAAACGAAAAAATTTAGTTCGAAATTTTTTAATTTTGGACATTACAAAGCTGTTCTCTCTTCTTTAGACTTAGCAGAAAGCTATTGAGAGGAAGTTGAGATTTGGTAGAGGAGAGAGAAACCAAAAAGGCTTTACTTCTTCTTTTCTCTTTGGTCGATTTCTCGCTCTTCATGAATATTTTTTAGGTGTTCTTTATTTAATTTAATTTTTTTAAAAATAAAAATTATATTCACTTGGCAAAAAGCAACAGCCATTTATAACTCATGCAATAGTTAGCATTCATATGCAAGCTTATCATATCAACACTCAAAGCAACGGCTGGTGTGCAATTAAGCAACTCAAAGAAGAAAAATGATCATAATTACTTTTGAAATCATCCTTAAATTTTTTGGATTACTTGTCATTCAATTAGACTTCAATTGGATTTCAATTAATATCTTTTACTAAATTTATCGGCTCAATAATGGGTCCCATTGTTGCAAAAGGTAAGCAGAAAAATTGAGAACATGACTCCAAGCACTGTTCAAGGGCAAAAGACCATATCACACATATTTTTTTTTTCTAGGCACATAAGAAGACAAGAAAAGGGCATGCAAATGAAAAAAAGACTAAAGAGACATTCAACATATCATGCAAGTCAAATGACAAAAATGACCTAACAGTATACCAAAATTGTAAGATAATCAAACACAAAAACCAAACCAAAAAAGGGTAAGGATGTAAATTCGGGTCTCGAGGACGTAGCCTTACGAGAATGCAATATATCCAAGGATCTCTACTTATAAGATTTCAAAAGAGAAAAAAGGAAAAAGTAATAAAGAAACTGATAGTGTATAGACGACAATAGTAGTGAAATCACAGTGATCATGATCATGGTGATATATCTGCACATCAGCGGTAACAAGTTTAGAAGGGAGAGAATCTATGCTATTGAGATCATGAAGTATGAATCAAAAGTTGTTGACCACACGGATAATTGTCTTTCTCTTGTATAGCTTTTATGTTCCTCTTCACAGCTATAACCTAATAAAAACAAATTAAAAAAATTGAACCTTTAAGCCAAATAATATGAATTGCAGTAAAAAAAAGGGGGAAAGTGAGATGTAGAGAGAGGCTTACGATTTTTTTGTGCTGAACCCTAATCTTAAAGTAACTTCATTTAAGGGTTTGAGGATTTTGACGTTGAGCTTTATTTCAATGATTTGGGAGAGATTAGGTAGAGATATAAGCATCTCATTTAAGGGTTTGAGGATTTTGACGTTGAGCTTTATTTCAATGATTTGGGAGAGATTAGGTAGAGATATAAGCATCATAAATCTTCGTAGAAAAAAACTCTCTTTTACTTTCTTCGCTTTTCTCTATCCTTAATTTCTCTCTTACGGCATGCAACGAAGCTGTTCTCTCTTCTCCAAACATGGAAGAAAGTTATTTAGAGGAAGTTGATATTTGGTAGATATAGGTGGCAAATGGCCGGGTCGGATCGGGTTTGGGTTGGGTTATTTTGGATCGGATCATTTTAAGTTAAAGAAAAATCGGATCATTTTGTATTTGGATCATTTCGGGTTCAGATAAAGTCGGGTTTGGGTCAAGGAAAAATCAGTCTATTTCGGGTTCAGATCATTTCGGGTTCGGATACGGTCGAGTTTGGATCAACTTGAATTCGGATTAATTTGGTTCAGATTAATTCGGGTTTGGATTAGATCGGGTTTGGGTCATTGACTTTTTTAGTCAATTTCGGTTTGTCGGATTTCGATTAGGGTCGATTGGACAGGTTTATTGGGTTAAGCGTTGGTCATCTTGATATGATTTATCTGGAATGAAAATTAACTGAAACCATATTTCTAAGAATTACAAAACTCATGAAAACAAAATTTTCTTCTTACATGACCTAAGTACAATTAGGATTGAAATAATCAAAATATTTAATAATCTATATGATAGTTTTCTTTATAATATATTTACTAATATTCTTAAATTAATTACATTTTTTCATTTTATTTTTGTTATTTATAATAATTAATAACTTTATGAATCAAAGTGATTTAATAATCCCTACTAAATATCATAAAACAATACTATATATCTATTTAATTTATCTGGGTTTTTTATAGAATAATTGAAGACATTAAGTGTAGGTGATATAGCTTATGTACTCTATTATAGTTAGCCATTAAATAATTATACATTAGGTTCAAATGAATGTAATATAAAAGTGAATATTTAAGTTTAACTAGATTAAAAAAAATATATAACACTTGTATTATTGAAAAAAATTATATTTTTACTATATTAAAATACTTTGATAATTAATTTTAACATTTAAATATTTATTGATAATATTAAATTTAAGTTTTTTTTTGGGCCAAAATGTTAAATTTAAGTTTAAATCTTTTTAGGTTTGGGTCAATTTGAATTCGGATCAATTCGGGTTCGAGTTAATATAAATTTGGATAAATTTGGATTTGGATCAATTTGGGTTTAGATCCGATCGGGTTTGGATCAATGTGAATTCAGATAAATTTGGTTTCAGATCAATTCGGATTCGGATCGAGTTGGATTTGGATTGTTGACCTTTTTACATGAATCAGATTGGTCAAATTTGGATTCGAATTAATTTGATGAATTTTTCAAATCAGATTAACTTTTATCACCTCTAAATAAAGGAGAGAGAAATAAAAAAGGCTTTACTTCTTCTTTTCTTTTTGGTCAATTTCTCTCTCTTCATGAGCACTTTTTGTGTGTTCTTTGTTTGATTTAATTTTTTTAAAAAAAAAATTATATTCACTCGACAAAAAGCAACAACCATGTATAACTCATGCAGTAGTTAGTGTCCATCTGTAAGCTTATCGCATCAGCAATTAAAGCAACAGCTGGTGTGCAATTAAACAACTCAAGGAAGAAAAATTATCATAATTACTTTTGAAATCATCATAAATTTTTTGGATTACTTGTCATTCAATTAGA
This sequence comes from Heritiera littoralis, assembly GCA_031772115.1. Lineage (NCBI taxonomy): Eukaryota > Viridiplantae > Streptophyta > Magnoliopsida > Malvales > Malvaceae > Heritiera > Heritiera littoralis. Next base: position 443,882 of record JAPDPK010000037.1, on the reverse strand, counting down.
CTTCAATTGGATTTGAATTAATGTCTTTCATTTTTAATTGGAGGAGGAGAAGAGGCGTAGTTGAGTGGGCAGAGAGAAGGCACGTAAGTGAGTGGATAAACGAAAGGTATTGGGTGAAGGATTGAGACTAACGGGAGGAAAAGATATCTGAAAACAGGACCCAGTTTTATGGTAGAACTAAATTTATCAGCTTAACAGTGGGTCTCATTGTGCAAAAGGTAAGAAGAAAATTTAGGGCTACGACTGCAAGCACTGATCAAGGGCAAAAAGACCATACTGCACAAAAGTTTTTTTATTTTTCTAGGCACAAAAGAAGGAAAGAAGAACGCACAAAATGAATAAAAGACAAAAAAGACATTCAACATATCATGAAAGTTAAATTACAAAAATGATCTTATAGTAGTCCGAAATCACAAGGGAACTGAACACAGAGACCAAAACAAAATAGGGGCAACGATGTAAATTTAGGCCCTGGCAACATGGCCTCACACGAATGCAGGAAATCCATAGATCTTTACTTAGAAGATTTAATTCTTTTATGATTTAAAATCTTTAGTATATTATATGTATTTTATATATATTTTAAACATATATATTAGATAATATTATTTTATATATTTACACATTTAAATAGTTAAAACTAAATTGTGCATCACATGAATAAAAGCTAGTTAAATTATATAGATTTAATAGCCAAATATACCATCAAATTTTTGCGCAAAACGAGTCTAAGCCCTCAACCTTTAATTTTATTCTAAAAGTCCATAAACTTTTATGTTACTATAAATAAGTCTTTAACTTTTCAAAATAATGCAATTACGTAAAATAAATAAGAGGTTATGGTCTTATAAACCATTGACTTTTTTATTTTACTGTAAAAATTTATAACTGATTTGAACTTAACTGCATAATTTTGAAAGGTTAGGTGTTTATATAATAAAATTAAAGGTTAAGAGCTTATTTCCATTTTAGGCAAAAGGTTAACAGTTAACTATTAAGCCAATTATATGACTAAAACTATTTTAAATTAATACTGATTTCAAAAAGATTTGAGCTTCGTTCTATTTTAATGTTAATAATTTATAAAATTTAAACATTTTCAATTTTCAAATACAAAAATTTGACCTATTTTGAATTTAAATTTTAAAATGTAAATGAATTTATAATTTATCCTACATGTCATTGGAAAAAATTATCCGCATAAATATACTCATAAGAATACCTTATCTAATATCTTTGTATCTTGTATATAATACACACACACACATATGGGGAGGGATCGACTTACACTACTATAAATCTAATTTAATTTTATACACTTTTATATTTTTGATACAATTTATGTATTCTTAATTTGATTGATAAATTTTTATGCTCTGTTCATATATATCATATATGTCAAATTTCAAGTTGATCAAAGATGTCTAACTATTTATTCCATAATAATATAAATTTCAGTTGTTAAAATATATTGAAAAAAAATAATATTCTCGATTAAAACAATATAAAAATTGAATTTACTCAAAATTTTACATGCACAATAAATACAAATAGGTAATTAAATCTAATGATTGATTTGCAAAAATATTTACCCTACATGAGATTATAAAATGTGTTTAAAACAATATATTTTACACTAGTGTAAATAGATCTCACTACTTCTCTCTATATTTAGAGAGAAAAATTATATTTAATGTATTGACAATATATAAATGCTACACATTATCAATCAATAAAAAATGTTACCATACTAATGAACAAAGTTAACAACTATAGAAGTCCTTATAAATCTTATTGATTTTTTTTTTAATAAAAACCTACTTTTTTTTAAAGTTTATTAATTAATAACATAATATTTTGTGGTGGATTGAGAGCGTATAACATTTGTACACTGTTGGTGCTTCAATTATAAATTTTTCTCTCTCTCTCTCTCTCCCCTTGTAAGAACCCCATTTCCCCAATATACAATGTAAGTTAAAAAGTATAGAAATCGAAAAGCGAGCGTTGATTGCTAAGATTTCTAAGTAGAGGGTCTGTTCGGTAAAGTTAGGGAAAGTACTTAATGCGGGCCCTACAAGGACTTTTACTGTCCAAATTGAAATGAGACCTTAGAGTAAGGATATTTGAAGGGAAATATTGAGTAGCAAGAATCTACATCTCAAAATTCCTTCGTTTAAGCATGTTTTGAAAAGCATGCAATAATTTCAAAAATGACGTTTACGTCTATAAGCCAAGAAAACTTTTTTTGATCACGGTCAATCTAAATTGATTTAATGCCAATTGATAGTCATAGGTGCATCTTTGTGTGAACAAGACTCATACTATTCCAACTCGTAGATTGAATCACACGAAAACGTTAAAACTAATGCGAATGAGCAATCAAGGGTATTGCGGTAATTTTACCAAAATGACAGATCAAGCCAAGATAAAAGTCAATGTTTTGACTAAATTATGTCAAATAGATATATTTGGTATTGAAATGAAAATAGTTTGAAGTTAGATCGAATATTTTATTGAATATTAAAGTAATGGGGACGTAACGGGTATTTTTAAATTTGTTGAAGGGCAAAATAGTAATTTGGCTTAAAAGATATTATAAAAAGCCAAAAATATCATCTTCTTCATTGTGTTGGCTGACCACCATGGGATGAAGAGAGAGAAAGCCATAAAAACCCTAGTGTACGAGCCTCAAATCGAAAAACACATTAAAGGAAAGTCGTTTTACTCAATGAGCTCTACCATATACCTTGGAATCAGCCATGGGAATGGCCATTTGATGGGTGAATTTCTCTTTTGAAGTTTCGGCCAAGTGCTAAGTAAGAGAGAGAATTTTTGTTTTTGATTCTGTCTATTTTAAATTACTGTTCTTTGATGTTTAAGCATGTGTAGAGTGTTAGCATGAAACCATACCATGTGTAGAGGGTCTTTGTGGTTTCGACCAACATGGGTTTATAAGGTTAACATGCTCAATTTGATAAATTAATGGCCTTAGAATACTGTATAAATTGATATAAGGCTGTTGGTGAAGTCAAAACTGAAAAAGGAAGCGTTTTGACTGCACTTGCAGTTTGGCATTCGGTATAAAGTAGATCAAAATTGCTGTTGTATTAGGAAATATGAAAGACCTTAAGGTCTATCACATTCTCTGTAAAAAGAATATTGAAATTTAACTGCATTTTGATATTATTTTGCAGCTCTAAAATAAGTGGTGTTAAGAAAATGATAAGCGAATATAAGCTCGCTTATCTACATTGCTTACTGAAGTTGATTGGTATATTGCACTATGGTTGGAATTAGTAAGGGTTTTATATGTATAAGACGTAGGGATACCGTGATTGCATTGGTATGATTGAAATCTTGCAAACTGAACAATGAAACTGTTTTGAGATCGATTGAATAAACTAAGTGATTTGAATTGATTTACTAAATTGAGTGATTGATATTGTGATTGATTTACATTAAGAAACTGGAACTGTGGCTTTTAAACTATGTTTTAAGTGTGGAGGGTTAGGGTAAATAGTACAATTATGTTACCGAAATTTCGTAGAACGATCTAAAGACCCTAAACTATCAATAAGAAATTCTGTCATTTATTTTATAGATTTATGAACTGACTAAAGATATGTTTTAAGGGAATATTGTTAAAAGTGAAGTATTTTTCAATGGGTTTATGAAATGCATTATCGAAAGTTTTGAATGACTAACTGAAGTAAATGTTTTAGATCGACTAACTTTGTTTTATTGAAAGTTTTGATTGTTTGACTGAAGTAAATGTTTTAAGTGTTAGATTGAAGTAAATGTTTTGAAAGTTTTGAATTGACTGACATCGTTTTATTGAAAGTGTCCATTTTTTTGACTAAAGTTAATGATTTGAATGTTTTGAATTTACCTGAATGTATTGAACGAAAGATATTGATTTTTAAACAATATGATTTTAAAATGAAACTTGGTTCCCAAAAGTTTATATTTTTACTGCTGGGTTGGCAAATTCCTGGCCAATCCAGGTACTTCCAGGCCCTGACAATAAAACATGCGTTTATATTACTGTATTACGTTTTGAAAACATAAAATATTGTTTTATTGTTTTCATGGGAACCGAGCAAATGTTTTGAGACTGTTGGCACCTGTATCATGCCGTACTATATTGTACTGTTTGCTATTAGACCTTGAGCAAGTCTATAGCCGCCTTTTTATCACCTGCTCAGTGGTATTGCGGGGGTGTATTGTTAGCTGTTGACCATGAGCAAGTCTTCAGCAGTTCTCAGGATTGTCACTGGCTTCATGACACTGGGTGGACATTAATGTGACTATGGCTGTTTACTCCATTCTTGGGATACTAAAACCGCATAATTCTATTGGAATATTGCTAGGTCTTTATTGAACTGTGACAATAATGTATACTAAATTGTTTACTGAACTGTTTACTAAATTGTTTACTAAACGGATTATTGAACTATTTACTGAACTATCACAGTACCGTTTAATGAATATTTAACTGAATTGTGTGGAAACTGTTTATCGAACTGTTTACCGAAATGATATTCGAATTGTTATAGTACTACTTACTAAACTGTTTACTGATCGTTTACTAAACTGTTCACTATCTGTTTATTGAATGTCTACTAATCTGTTTACTTAATGTTCACCAGTTGTTTATTGATCGATTACTAAATTATTTACCGCATTGTTTACTAACTGTTTATTGAAGTGATAACCCCAATTTTCCTATATTCAATATAAGCTATAGAGTGTAGGAATTTAAAAAGGAAATATTAATTGTTGAAATATTTAATAAAGGGTCCGTTCGATAAGGTTAAGAGAGGTACTCGGTGAAGGCCCCACCAGGACTTTCTCTGTCCAGATCGAAGTGAGATCCTAGAAAGATAATATTAGAAGATGAAATTAGTGTAATTTTAAGTACAAAATAAGTGAATCATAAATATATTACGTGGGTAGAAATAATTTCTAATTTAAGTTTTAAATAAATAAATAAATAAATAGATTTATGTAATTGCTAATATTTGTTAAATTGTGAAATTAAAGTAAATAATGAATAAAGATAGATTGTGAAATTAAAATTGAAAAAGAATACAATTTATGGTAATTTTATTTTAGTAATATGTAATAAGAAATAAAATAAGTTAGTTATAAGAATCAATAAAATAGAAGATAGGAAATTAAAAAGAAATTACTAAAATTATAGTATAGGAATTGGAATATAATTTGGGAAAGAATATAAGTTAATGGTAATTATGTTTTAAACAATTAATAAGAAATAAAGTAAATTAACTATTAAAATTAACAAAATATGTATAAATAGATTTAAATATAAAAAAAATATTACAGCAAGATTCACGTGGAAGCTTGTGTCACGTCCCGCTCGAACACCATTAAGACCAGCCACACACCATCGAGACTTCCTGCGCATCTCGCACAACCGGCCACATGCATGTCCAGCCGCACGAGGGAGCCTACAGAAAACATCTGGAAACCAGGGGTGCCTGACACTGGTTTCTACAGACCACTGCCCTAGGCTACTGCAATGATAGGGATAATTTGTACTAAGTAGTCTAGGAGCCATAGACTTGGCCACATGAGAGCCAAGCATTCTTTAGAGGGTTTGTCTATATAAGGGGCACCTCCCCTTTCATTAAAACTCTTGTGTAGTCTCCATTTACAACAATATACTCTCGATTTTCCTCTACCATTTTTGCCTTCTGTTTTTGCTTATTTTCCCAGTCTATGTGGGTGGTGCTACCGGCTTTAGCCATTTTAGGGTCCTTAGAGCTTTCCTTTAGCGCACACACCTCTTGGAGGTTGTAGTAGGATGACTTAGGTGCACTTTGGTTTGAAGAACCTCACCTAAGGCCGCACATTGTTGAGCTTAAGCACCCAAGACGTGACAGTTGGTATTAGAGTGGGTCTCACAACAACAAAAAACAGCAGAAAAATAGCCACTTCAAAAGCGCCACAACATCCTAAAGGACAGGAGCCACGAGAGGGACGTGGCAAAGGCAATAAGACTATCGTGAAGGAGGTAGAAGCAGCCTTTGAGGCACAATTGGCCAAAGTGGAGTTGGCCATGGCCGAAATCCAGGATGGGATGGAGGACTGCTTGGAAGAAGTGTCCTCTTCAGCTAAGGAGTTCAAGGAAGAGGTGCGAGAGAAGGTGGACAAGATGCAAGAGAAGGTGGGCGAGGAAGTGACTAGGTCGCCCAGAGGAACTCAACGTTGGAGGCTGTAGTTGTAGCCCTACAAGCGGAGGTGGAAGAGCTCAAGAGGAGGCTCACTGCTTGTGAAGGTACCATCAGGGGAGGCATGTTGGCCATGGCACCTAGGGCGAGATTGGAGGTTCCCAAACCAAAGGAGTTCAAGGGGACACATTTAGCCAAAGACGTGGACAATTTCTTGCGAGGGATGGAGCAATACTTCAGTGCCTTGAGCATCGAGGAGGACGCTACCAAGGTTAGTACTGCTTCCATGTACCTTACTGATTTTGACCTATTGTGGTGTCGTAGGAGACGTGAGGATGCTAGGCGAGAAGGAATATTGATCGGGACATGGGAAATATTCCAAAGGGAGTTCAAACAGCAGTTTTATCCAAAATATACTGCTGAGGAAGCCCGAGCCAAGCTGAGAAGGCTCACACAATGGGCTAAAGTACGGGAGTACGTGCTAGAGTTTCAAGAACTGATGCTACAGATCCTTACACTTGGCGAGGAAAAGGCCTTTTTCTCGTTCATGGATGGCCTCAAACCCTAGGCGAAGTAGGAGTTGAAGAGGATGGGCATCCAGAACCTTAATCGGGCGATCGCCGCTGCAGAGGCCTTGGTGGAGTTCCAGAGGCAGGACAGGCCTGAGTCTCCCAAAGCCAAGTTCAAGGGTAAAGACGAGGGAGCTGAGAGTTAGAGTAGCAACAGCCCGCCCCACTTTAACAATTGGAAGTCCTCTAGGGACGAGGACAAGAGGAAGTGGAGAGTCGAGAATGGCAAGCAGACGGAGCAAGCTGAGAGGTCGCCAATGGCTTGCTTCCTGTGTGATATGCCACAAAGAGCTCGAGACTGCCCTAACCAAGGCCAGTTGGTCGCTATCACCCAAGGCCAGAGTGAAGCTGATCGGGAAGCTTCGAGGTTAGGAACGATGGTACTGAACAGCCAGAGTGAAGATGATAGGGAAGCTTTGAGGTTGGGTTTTGTTGACTCTATAGGCTATACCGAGAGGGGGGTGAATCGGTTCTTAACTAACCTTATGCCCGTTTTTCGATTCTTCTAAGTTCTCTAGCCTATTTGAATGTTTTCTAAGTTCTCTAAGCTAGGCAAGCATGCAATTCAAATTCAATACAATAATCACAAATATAATTGCAAATTAGTAAACAGAGTAAGGATAGAGAAATTTACGCAAGTGATTTATAGAGGTTCAGCAACCTTGCCTACGTCCTCTACCTTGAGATGCTCCCAAGGATTTTCCCAAATTCACTATCCTTGAATTTGTTACACTCCCTCTTTTTCTAGGCTAAAGAGAAACCTCTCTCTTTTTCTAGGCTCAAGAGAAACCTCCCTTTTTTTCTTAGGCTAAAGAGTAACCTCCCTCTTTTTCATAGGCTAAAGAGAAACCTCCCCTTTTTACAAGGATTGAATTGGTTTACAATGGGTGTAATCAAAGAAGGCCTCTAAGTAGGCAAATGATTACAGAAATTAGGCACAAAGAAAAGCCTATACAATATTTTGTGCTAAGCAATACAAGAGATATGTGAATGATGGAAGATGAAGACTTTGTAGCTCTTGATTTGTTGTTTGAGGCTTGAGGATTTGAGGAATATGTGTTTTGGAGTTGCTGAGTAGTTCCCCTTGCTTCCTTTAGCTTCTAAGCCTCTAGTTATAATCCCTTGGATGGTTTGTGGACGTTGGTTGGAGCCAAAACAGAAACTAGCCGTTATATCTCACAGAAACTAGCCGTTGGGGACTTTCTGACTTAAAAGGATCGATCCTTTTACCAAAGGGATCGATCCTTTTACCAAAGGGATCGATCCTTTTCTTCATTCCAAGCTTCCAGGGCATTATGCCAAAAAGGGATCGATCCCTTTCCTTAGGGGATCGATCCCATGCTTCCAGAGAGCCATTTTCCTGCACTTTTGGGTTAGAAAATGATATGGCTTTTGATTTTAATTCAACCCAAAACATTTATAAGCATTAAGGGAGTTTTCTTGACTTTCTCAAATGAAAATATTGTCCAAAAACTTATAAGTAATTTTCTAAACTTATGTTTAATAATTCCTGAGAAAATTACTTAATATTGAAAACCATTTTATAAAGTATTAAGACCCATAAGAATATATCATTAAATCATGGTCTTAATGTTTGATATGAACACTTAAAAATGGATTGAGAAAATCATGTGTGATAAGGCAAATTTATAATATGAATTAAAACATTAAAGCTTACTTAAATTTTTGTTATTTCAAAATATATATGTCAATTTAAAGCTAACAATCTCCCCCTTTTTGATATGACAAAACTTAATGTAAATTTGCTTTGAAAATTCTTTCATAAAATACTCCCCCTCAAATAAAGCAGGTTTTTACAAAGCTCCCCCTTAATATAAGCATGGGTTTTGAAAATGAATTTTCCCATTATGTCTCCCCCTTAATATCTCTCCCTTTTAATATCTATCTCTCCCCTTTTTTGTCATAGCAAAAAGAAGGAAAAATAATAAAAAATATGCTCCCCCTAAAATCATGGTTATGTGAGAAGAGATAAAAGAATATGCTCCATCCAACAAGAAACATGTTAGTGCATGGGACTCATAGCACAAATAAATAAGTCAATTGTTCATAAAGAGTATGAAATATTCATGCAAAGAACATGACTTATGATCCTATACCAATTGTTTATAAATAATTTTGCAAGAAGTTCACAATTGGTAATTAATGAAGCAAGTTGTGTATAAATATCTACTAAGGTCTATGACTTGCTCATTTCAATCCTATTAAGCACCTAAGTACATCAATTGTTCTCTTAAGTCCAACTAAAGTGCATGGCAAGACATCATGATTATGAGCTAAAATTAGATGACATATCATATGCATGAGCTCATAAATCATGTTCAAGCAAAAGTGTGCATAGAATCAAAACATATAGCAATTAACTTCAAATTCTAGCACACAAGAGTTTCATACAAAAATATCCTAAGAGAATTCTTCTCTATTTGTCATTTCAAACTAAAGAGCATGAGAAGAATTGTCAATTTAAAGCTCATACCAATTGGCAAATTTGATTTGGCTTACCAATTATTGAAAATATAGTTGCCAATGATACTAATTGTTATTTCAATCTAAATACCAATTGTTACTAATGGTTGACTTAGGCATTTTGCATGAATCCAATATCTATGTGTAGTGTGTTCATGTCAAGAAAATAATCATTCTAAATATGTAAGAACACAATCACACATCATTAAATATGCATATGGATTAATTAAACATAAGCATACTATCATAAAGTATTAATCCATATTCATATTCACAAAGTTATACCATATGGAAGATTCATAAAATCAAAGTATTTAAGCAAACACATTTTCTTCCATGTTTTCAAGCACAAAAATCCTATGCTCATTTTCCAATTCAAGTCCTTAACCAATTATGACCAAGGAAAGATTCAAATAATAAATTCATAGATATCAAGTTTGCATTTATCTTTGAATGTTGGTGTTGTCATTAAGACCCTAGTTCTTTAAGTACAAGGATGATAAAGTTTCATGCATTTAAACATTTAGGATCCATTTACCATCACAAATTATAGGCCAAGGAAAATTATGACCTTATACCAATTGTTGAATTTACATTTGAAATCAATCCTTAAGGTCAAGTTTTAATTATTCTTCCAATAGATGTATAATTATCATGAAACCTAGTGTGGAATAGATAAGTCAAGCTAAGAGACATAATTCTATAAGCATGCTTGACTAAGATGAACAAAAAGAATGAAAAATATTCATTATGCACAAGTTCATCAAATTCTCAAATATATTCATAAATTCTTGAAATAATTCTCAAAATTATGGTAAGCATTCATTGAAAGTATATTTCAAGATTATTTCAAGATTTATGCAATTTAAGACTATTTTTAATGAGAAACTTGATTTTGCACTTGTGAACTCAATGAAAAATGATATTGACTGTTGATTATTGAAAGTGATACGATTTGTTGGAAATGACACAAGTTGATGGAGTTGAGGCATGATATCAATGAAAAATGATCTTTCATATTCTAAATAACATCAAAGGAAGTTAAAATATTGAATTTTAAGTTGAGAAGAAAGAAAATATCAAGAGAATTAAGAAAACTTCTCAACTAAGGCTTAAAAATGCAGAAAAAGGCATAAATTGCCTAGAGGTATCGATCCCATGAGCAAAAGGATTGATCCCTAAACTCCAGAATCAAGTTTCCTGCAAGTTTTTCCAAAGGGATCGATCCCTTATCCTGGTTCTGCAGATTTTTGACAGAAAATCCAACTTGTGAGGTGCCAAAACTTCGTTTTTGAGTATTTTAAGTCCAAGTAAGGGTTTAAACATTTGTAAAACATGATTTTGGACTTGTATGAATGAAAAACATGAATGAAAAACCATTTATCACTAGATTTTGCAATTTTGGAAGGATTTTTACCAATAAATGCATTTTTGGCCTCAAAGGATGTCATTTTGAGAGTTAAGCACATTTTGACAAAACCAAAGCATTAAAAACCACAAATATGCCAAAACAAACTTGTTCACATAGATTTTAAGCACATATAACATCAAATCATCATATTTGTGAATAACATGCCATGATTTCCAACATACAAGTACTTCATTAATGCTCATGACATAGCATTTTGTATAAATGACATATTTGGTATTTTTAGGCAAGTAAATACATTATCAACACAAAGAAAACTTGCTCAAAATGCAGAAATCCAATAATCATTTTAAAATCATAAATCATGCCTTTCATTCATTCATCAAGAATTGTCCATCAAACATTCAAAGATCATTGTCATGCCTTTTTGTTCAATCATTCAACTCATAATGCATCAAGAATCATTAACCAAATTTCTCATCAAAGCACAAATAATTAAATAATAGTTTTAAGGAGTAAGGAATTAAGCTTACAAAACTCCTTTGCTTGAGAGTGCTTTGCCTTGAATTGTTGAATCCACCTTAGGCCTTTCTTGAAGGATCATTGTGAACTTGCCAATGATGGATCCTCAAGCTCTTCCTCTCTCTTATTGGCACAAGCAAATTCCATGGGGGGTGTGTAGAGCATTTGAACTCCATTGTTCCATTGTATTCCCATGCTCTAACACTCCTACAACAAACAAATTCAAGCATGCTTTGGTACCCACGTTTTCTTGGGTCCATGAGAGTTAGTGCAAATAATTTTTGATCCTTTGGGGATCCATTTCAAACTCAAATCATCATTATTTATTGCATGCTTTGGCATCCACATTTTTCTAACCACTATTCCTCTAAATGTGGTTTTTCTATATGTGCATGCTTGTGAAGAGTGTCCTATTCTATTGCATAGTGAGCATGTAAGAGATAAATCATGTATAGTATTTTTGCTCACAAGGAAATTCTTTAGATGAGTTTCTTTTTGTATTGCATTATAACCTAACCCATCTTTATCAAAGAAAGCTCTTTGGGTCTCTAACATATGATCTAGCTTTTGTTGACCCATATAAAACCTAGTAAATGAGTTATGCAAATTTGTATTCTTTTTATTTAACTCATTTATTTCTAAGTTGGCCTCTTCTAGTTTCTTCTCTAATTCTAGCGTAGCATTTGTCAAGGCTTTATTTTCTATTTTTAATTTAGCAATGATTTTCTTATATTTGGAGTTCATGCATTGAAATTCATTTGCTAAATCATTAAAGGCATTTTGTAGCTCATCAAATGTAAAATCATTATTTTCACTAGAGCTACTACTAGCCTCATCATCACTAATGGCCATAAAGCATGAGTATGCTACCTCTTCATCTACATTTTCCTCATCGGAGCTATCACTATCGCTCCATGCAGCCACAAATGCTTTCTTCCTAGGTTTCCTATCCTTTTCCTTCCTAAGTAAGGGGCAATCTAACTTAGTATGACCCGGTTCATTACACTCATAACACACAAAAGGGTCTTTTTCTCTTCTACTTGACTCTCCCCTATGATGTCTCCTATTTTGCTCTCTCTCATTCATTCTTATGAACCTATTGAATCTTTTGGCAAACATTGCTATTTCTTTTTCTTCCTCATTTCCACTCTCATCACTATCATCTTCAATGACCTCATGAGTGGAAGACTTAAGTGCTACCCCTACTTTCTTTGAAGGCACTTCATTTCTTTTCATTTTCATTTCATATGTAAGTAGGGAGCCCATAAGCTCATCTAGAGACAAGGTATTTGGATCCTTAGACTCTTCTATTGCGGTTACCTTTGCCTCCCATGACTTAGGCAAGCTATTCAAAATTTTCTTTACCATTTCAACATTGGAATAAGCCTTGCCTAGAGCCTTAAGTCCATTAATTATATCATTAAACCTAGTGAACATTTCGCTAATGGACTCATTTTCTTTCATCCTAAATAGCTCATAATCATGTGTGAGCATTCCTACTTTGGTCTCTCTAACTTGATTTGTCCCTTCATGTGTGATGGCTAGTTTATCCCATATTTGTTTGGCATTCTCACATAAGGATACTCTATTATACTCATTGGGACCTAATGCACAAAATAGGGTGTGCATAGCCTTGGCATTAAATTGTGCCAATCTCATGTCATTGGTGTCCCACTCATCTTCTCTCTTAGGGACATCTTTTCCATCTACTTTCTTTATTGGGATTCTAGGGCCATTAACTATTACTCTCCACACTTCATAATCATTGGATTGCACAAATAACATCATCCTAATTTTCCAATAAGAGTAATTTTCACCATTGAAGAGTGGAGGTCTAACTAATGAGTGTCCCTCTTCTCCTAGGGGTGTGCCTACATTCAAGTGAGCCATTTATGATCGTTTTGCTCGATAGAGGTTAGTCTAAATCAATCTCGAGCCCAAGCTCTGATACCAATTGTAAGCTCTATAGGCTATACCGAGAGGGGGTGAATCGGTTCTTAACTAACCTTATGCTCGTTTTTCGATTCTTCTAAGTTCTCTAGCCTATTTGAATGTTTTCTAAGTTCTCTAAGCTAGGCAAGCATGCAATTCAAATTCAATACAATAATCACAAATATAATTGCAAATTAGTAAAGAGAGTAAGGATAGAGAAATTTACGCAAGTGATTTATAGAGGTTCGGCAACCTTGCCTACGTCCTCTACCTTGAGACGCTCCCAAGGATTTTCCCAAATCACTATCCTTGAATTTGTTACACTCCCTCTTTTTCTAGGCTAAAGAGAAACCTCTCTCTTTTTCTAGGCTCAAGAGAAACCCCCCTCTTTTTCTTAGGCTAAAGAGTAACCTCCCTCTTTTTCATAGGCTAAAGAGAAACCTCCCCTTTTTACAAGGATTGAATTGGTTTACAATAGGTGTAATCAAAGAAGGCCTCTAAGTAGGCAAATGATTACAGAAATTAGGCACAAAGAAAAGCCTATACAATATTTTGTGCTAAGCAATACAAGAGATATGTGAATGATGGAAGATGAAGACTTTGTAGCTCTTGATTTGTTGTTTGAGGCTTGAGGATTTGAGGAATATGTGTTTTGGAGTTGCTGAGTAGTTCCCCTTGCTTCCTTTAGCTTCTAAGCCTCTATTTATAGTCCCTTGGATGGTTTGTGGACGTTGGTTGGAGCCAAAACAGAAACTAGCCGTTATATCTCACAGAAACTAGCCGTTGGGGACTTTCTGACTTAAAGGGATCGATCCTTTTACCAAAGGGATCGATCCTTTACTTCATTCCAAGCTTCCAGGGCATTATGCCAAAAAGGGATCGATCCCTTTCCTTAGGGGATCGATCCCATGCTTCCAGAGAGCCATTTTCCTGCACTTTTGGGTTAGAAATGATATGGCTTTTGATTTTAATTCAACCCAAAACATTTATAAGCTTTAAGGGAGTTTTTCTTGACTTTCTCAAATGAAAATATTGTCCAAAAACTTATAAGTAATTTTCTAAACTTATGTTCAATAATTCTTGAGAAAATTACTTAATATTGAAAACCATTTTATAAAGTATTAAGACCCATAAGAATATATCATTAAATCATGGTCTTAATGTTTGATATGAACACTTAAAAATGGATTGAGAAAATCATGTGTGATAAGGCAAATTTACAATATGAATTAAAACATTAAAGCTTACTTAAGTTTTTGTCATTTCAAAATATATATGTCAATTTAAAGCTAACAGGTTTGATGGTACAGAACTCCGGGAAGACCAAGAAAGGTCGCCAACGGAAGGGACTAAAACTAGAGACAATGGTACTGAACGTCGTGAAGACCCAAAGAGGTAGCCCACGGAAAGGGCTTATGTTCGCCGATGTGTTGGTGGCGGGCACACGGTTGAGTGCCATAGTCGATTTGGGTGCGTCTGACTTATTCATGTCAGATCGGGTCACTAGGAAATTAGGGCTCAAGGTCGCCATGGGAGAAGGGTCCATCAAGACGGTGAACTCAAAGGAAGCTCTAATCACAGGCGTAGCTCGAGGGGTGGAAGTACAATTAGGCGAGTGAAAGGAACGAGAAACGATCGAGGTATTCCCTATTGATGACTATGACCTTGTTCTTAGATTAGGTTTCCTTGATCGAATTAATGCTTTACATATTCCATTCGTCGATTGTCTATTTGTGCTTGATCGCTGATGTCAATGTGCTGTCCCCGAAAGGAGAGAAGCGGGACCAGGAGCAAAGGTGATGTTGGCAATGCAGGTTATCAAAGGAGCTCCAAAGGTAGATGAGACCCCGGTTCACCCAATTGAGAACCCGTCCAAGGATGAGTTAGATAACTCTAGGACGCTGCCCAAGAGACTCTCGCCCAAGCAGGCTCGAAGGCAGAATTTCTTAGCAAAGTTAGACTTAGAAGTGGCGATCACTTCTGGGCAAGTTAGTGTGGTTGCCAATGCCCTTAACCACAATGGAGAGCCCGCCCACCCGCCCAAATCAATTCGCCCGATGGATCTATGGTGGCCCAAATCAAAGAAGGCTTATCCCAAGATCCCACGACCAAGGCTTGGCACGAGTAGACAGACCAAGCCAGGACGCGCCCGCACGAGGCAGCCAAGAGGTCGAAGAAATGGGCGAACCAGAAGAGGCAAGATACTTAAACAGTATCGAGGCGAGCGCCTATTGGAGTCAAGACCGCCTATGACAAGGAAGTCCAAGATCTCCTTACTGACACGTTGATGCTGCAGCAACACTACAGACCACAGCAGGAGTATCTGGTTCGATGGAAGGGGTTGCCTGATAGCGAGGCTAGTTGTGAACCGACGCAAGCACTATGGCAGTTCCTTGTTCAGGTCGAGAAGTATTGTGTGGGGCAGACAGAAGCGACGAGTGCGTCGCTAGAACAGATGAGGGAGAATGTCACGTCCCGCCTGAATGCCATCATGACCAACCACACACCATCGAGACTTCTTGCGCATCTCGCACAACCGGCCGTATGCATGTCCAACCGCACGAGGGTGCCCACAGAAAACATTTGGAAACCAATGGCGCCTGACACTGGTTTTTACAGACCACTACCCTAGGCTACTGTAATGACAGGGATAATTTGTACTAAGTAGTCTTGGAGCCATACACTTGGCCACATGAGAGCCAAGCATTCTTTAGAGGGTTTGTCTATATAAGGGGCACCCTCTCCCTTCATTAAAACTCTTGTACAGTCTCCTTTTACGACAATATACTCCCGATTTTCCTCTGCCATTTTTGCCTTCTATTTCTGCTTATTTCCGCCAGTTTGTGTGGGTGGTGCTGCTGGCTTTAGCCATTTTAGGGTCCTTAGAGCTTTCCTTTAGCGCGCACACCTCTTGGAGGTTGTAGTAGGTTGACTTAGGTACACTTTGGTCGGAAGAACCTCACCTAAGGCTGCACGTTGCTGAGCTTAAGCACCCAGGACGTGACACTTGCTGCACCGCAGATTCATTTAAAAAAAAGAGAGAGAAAAGAGGGGAAAAATCTAGTAGCTATCTAGGTGCCATAATTTTATTGGATAGATTATAAATAAAACGAGATTAAATCAAGCAAACTCAGCCATTTGAGCAGCATCATCATCGACTTATGCTGCTGCTGTTGATTCTGTTTTGATTTCCTTAAAAAATTCTCGCGTCAACTTTGTAAATCTTATCTTCTCTTCATCCCACCATCCAACTTCTTCACAAAACCCCTTCTTCACCTTAAGATCACCATAAACGTGGGATTAGAGGGGCTAATGAGGAGGGATTGAATGGTAAAATCTACACTGGTTGGGTTACAGAACAGTATGGTGATGAAGAAAGGTAAGTGAAGAGAATGAATTCAGCCCATATAACTTGTTTATGGTTGTATTAAGCTAGCAAGATGTATTTATAGTTATTGATTGAGTTAAAATTGATTATAGACAATCATGATGCAATCGGTCATGGAAGAAAAATTGAAGAAAATTTGATGATTTTGTGGTATGGTTGGTAGGAATTAGCAAACATTGATGAGTGGAATCTATTGGAAATTGGTTTGAACTTGAATTAAGGAATGACTTCCAAACATGAAAGTGGCATAAATGGATACTGTTTAACAAAAAACAGAGGCTAAACGATGGTGATGACCTTTTAATGAATAAAAGCTGTTTGAAAGAAATCCTAAGTGAATATAAGATAGCTATAAGCTAAGGATTAAATGAAGATTGAAAACTCATGAAAAATTGGACTAAAAAGGGAAGTTGTCGAGCATGGCCACTTGGGAAAAGAAAACATGAAGCTGCAGTGAAAGTGAAACAGAAAAGAAAAGAAGAGAAAAGAAAATGTTAATGTAATTTTGAGAAACAGTAATAATAAAATTATTTGATGAAATGAAAAAGATTTATGAGTTTAATTGAGAAAAGAGTAGATGATAAACAAAAGGCGATGAGTTGTTAATGGGTGTCAACCATGGCTATTGGAAATGGGAAAATTTGTGCAATTTCAAATATGTGATAAATATATTAAAAGAGTAGAAATAATTATAAGATGGATTTAAGAGAACAAATGGAAAATCATAAGAATGAGATCATATGGATTTGGAAGAAAATTTATAAAGATTAATAAGACTAACTGTAAAATTAAAGATTTACAATTAAGAATGGATATATTATAGCATTTGGTAGGAAAATGATTAAATTAATTAGTGGAATTAAATAAAGTAGAAGATAAGAAAAATTTAAGAGAAAACTTATCAAAAGATATAATATGAAATTAAAGTGGCAAAGAATGTAAATTTAATTATGGTCCTAAGTTGATATCTAATAGGAGACCAAATAAATTAACTATTAGAATTAATAAATTAGGAAATTAATTTAATTTAATTATAGTCATATTAACGTATTTAGTAGGAAATTAAATACGTAAATTTGTGAAATTTATAAAATGAAAGGTAGGAATTTGTAGAATATTTATTTTAATTATATATATGTGGGATTTTATATGTAAATTGGAATTATTGGTGATATGAGGATTAGCAAAAGGAATGGAATTTAAATTTAAATTATATTTTGTATTTACAAGTAGATAAAATAAACTAATTATTTAGGATGATAAATAGAAAATAGCAAATGATGGAATATTTATTAGAATTAGAATTTGTAATATGGGATTTTGAATATAATTTAGGTTTATTGTGCAGTATGAGGTACGAGAAATAAAGAGACGCAAATAGAGCTATCGGATTTTTATATTGCGCGGAATAGAGGTAAGGAACATATATTGTCGTAACGTATTAAGTTTTGGAGAAAACCTAATAGCTAGACACTAAAATCAAAGGGAGTCGCCACCAACCATTCTACTTAGGTGTGATTGGTCACCTATTCAAACTAAGGATAAGGCTTGGTCTACGTTCAAAGATACTAGGGTTCGGGAGTACGGTTACGTGTAGGGAAGGATTAGCACCCCTACAACGCCCATCCTAAAATGGTACCAACTAGTTTTAGGTTATCTTTACAATAGGCCTTGTGTTTATATTAATTTCGATATGCTTATATATTGGGAATATTTCTAAGATTTTTCCATCAATTTGGCTCCAATCTTAAAAATCACCCTCAACTCAAGATGTTCAAGGAGTCTCAATTGACTTTCTTGAACTCCATCGTCGGAATCAATAAGATATTTTATGAAACTCTTATCATATACTTAAATTTGGTTCTAATATTGACTCCATATTAATTTCTATATTTTCTAAGTCTTATTTTAGTTTATTCTTATCTATATGTTTTATTTATTTATTTAGAGAATAAATATGAATCATGGTTTATTAAAGATTTTCTTAAAAGCGTTCCATCAATTTGGCTCGGCTTAAAAGAAATCTTTCCACCTAGAAATTTTCAAGGAGTCCCAATTGACTTTCTTGAAATTTCATCATTGGCATAATTCATGTTTACTCCTTTATCTATCTAATTTTATTTCTTATAATTTTTATTTTAAGCTATTTAGTTCATTTATTTATTTACTTACCTAATTTTATTTAAGTTTCTTTTAAGTTTAACCTTGATCTAATTTATTTTATTTTATTTATTTCATTTATTTATATTCATTTAATAAACATGAATTATATTTTATCGAAAATTCTTTCGAAAGTATTCCATCAATTTGGCTTAACTTAAGAAAGAATCATCTCATCTAGAAATATCCAAGGAGTCTCGATTGACTTTATTGAAATTTCATCTTTGGTATAACTCATATTTATTTTTTTATTATCTGATCTTATTAATTACTAATTATTTTCAATCTAAGCTATTTCATTCTATTTATTCAATTTTTCATCTAATTTATGTCCTCATATCTATATTTATTTATCTATATTCATTTATATTTTATTCATGTTTAATTTACTAAGGATAAACATGTATTATAATTTATTGAAAATTCTTTCAAAAGTATTCCATCAATTTGGCTCAACTTAAGAAAGAATTTCCTCACCTAGACATTTTTAAGATGTCTCAATTGACTTTCTCTAAATGTCATCATCGGTATAATTTTTACATTTATTATTTTTTTGATAATTAATTAATGTTTTTTTTATCATTTTATTATTATTTTATCCTAACTTTTTACTTTTAATTTCTTTTATCATTTATAGTTTTATTTAAATAATTATTTAAAACTTAAAGAAGTCCTATTTTCATATTCATATTTAATCCTAGTTCTAAAATAAACAAACATATAAAGAACACATCAACAAAATACATAAATATTAACATCAAAATTACATCAATCACATTAACTATCTAATTAGGTTATGAAAGTCAATTTCTCAAATTAAACATCTTAACATCATTTTCTAACTTCAATTAAATTACCTAAATTATCTTATACAAATTTCTAATTAAATAAATTAAATATATATATTAAATTAAACTAGCAAGGTACTCGAATGATAAGACAATAGTAACTAAAAGTAGAGAATCACGTGGCTTTGCCTTTTTCTTTTAAGCAAGTGCATATGACAAAAATCATCTTACTTGTTTTCACTGCACGTTACTTTTCTTCTATTCTTGATCTCTTCTTCTCCTCCTCTCGATTTATAGCAGGAACAATCTTCTTCCCGCCACTTGCTTCCTTCTTTCAAGTTTCGAATCAACAGCCAACACAGCTGCCAAACTCCTCACACCAGCTATGCCAATGAACACTAAGAATTAAACTGTGATAGAGCACACCACCAACCTTTCATACGACAGTAGGCAAGCCAAGGAAACAACAGGAACGCAACTCCTCCACATACAACTAGCAGCATTCAAACATACAACAACAATAAGCAATAATCTGGACAGAAACGCAGCAGCCCAAGATGATAGCGGTGGAACAGCAAGGGTAGTAGTTCAAAGGAAAGCAGCAAGAGGTAGAGACACAGGCAGTGCAGCAAGCTTCAATGACGGGGATGATGGCAGGAGCAGCGATGAAGCAAGGACCATAAGGAAGGGCACGGGTTTTGAGGATAAAGGTTAGGTGTTGGTGATGAAGTGGCGAAATGCAAAGATGCAGTGAAGATGATGAGCAGTTCGGGTGCAAAGAATGCTAGTAGGAAGAAACCAATGCAGCAGGAGTGAGGAGAGATGAGAAAGATGCAGTGACGATGATGATGGCAACAGTATGAAGGTCAGCTTGATGAGGCCACCAGCTAGGTTTTTTACTCTAGGTTTTTTCTCGGGTTTCTCCTTTTCTCCTCCCCCCTTTTTTCTTCTTGTGTTGTTATTTAAATAGACCTAGGTTTTTATTTTAGGTAATAAAAATCAAGAATCAATCTTTTAGGAAATTTTTAGATTTCAAGAATCGGATCTTAAATCCGATATTAATTCTGATTTTTCTTTCCACAAAATTTAAATTTCAATCTTTAATAGTCTCATTTAAGTCTGCTTTCCTATCAAAATTAATTCTGATTTCCTTCCCTTTTTATTATATTTTATAAAAATCAAAATCCAAAATTTATTTCTAAATCTAAAATAAAATAAAAAAAATCAAAAATAAAAAAAATCAATGATAAGATATATAAAAACTAATTAATTAAAAATGTTTGAAAAAGAACCGGACAAAAATGGTGTCTACATATATAAGAGTTGTACACGAAATTATTTACATGAATTGAAATATATTAAATGATTTACATGTATTGAATTACAAGAAATGATTTACATGCATTGCATTTAAAGAAATAATTTACATGAACTGATTACACAAGACGATTTACATAATTTGATTTACATGAGATGAATTACATGAAATTGTTTACATGATCTGAATTACAAGAAATGAGTTACATGAATTGTTCTACCTGAAATGCTTTACATGATTTGAATTATGTGAAATGTTTCACATGAATCGAATTGCATGAAATGATTTACATGAACTGAGTTACATGATAGGATTTATATGAATTTATTTACATGAAATGATTTAAAAGAAGTGATTTATATGAAGTGATTTTATATGAGATTGATATCTCCATGATGATCGTGCATACGAGATAGTGATGATTAGGTTGGGAGACGTCCTAGACCTTCCCTTTACATGATATGATTGTGGGAGTTACGGTCAAACCCCACAGGTTTACACAATGAGCACCTGATCAGTGCGAACTGTGAGTGATTGACAGTGGCCATTATTACGAGGTCCCTACGGGGATACGAGGTCCCTTCGGGGATACGAGATTGTGCATGTATCTCTGGGAGATTATTTTCTATCGATATGTGATATTTGACAAGTGATTGATTTACTGAATGATTTGGCTTACGAGAATGATACATGATTTGATTTTAAGTGACAAAAGAAAAGTTATACGAGTTTTACAGTATATGTTTTCTCAATACAAGTGCATCCATTTTATTTTAATGATTTTACGAGGAATGTTTTATAGTATTAAATTGAAATACGAAATGTATTTATCGTATTTTAATGATTTTAAAAGAATTGCTATACTACGTTAAACATGAAATTCTCATGATTTTGATAAAGTTCTATAGTATTTTATTAAAAGATAATACTGTTACATTAAATAAGTTTATTTTGTTTAACTGCATATAGTGTAACTTTTATATATGTTTCTTACTGACTTTCCCCAAAGCTCACCCCCCTTCTCACCTTCCCAGATAGCTCATCAATATACGAGAAATCAGCTGCGAAGAAATCGCTAGAAGTTTAAAGTACTTAATGACCAGGTACATGTTAAATGTTTATTTATATTCAGGCATGTATTTGCACAGTAGATGTATTTATGAAATAGAGCGTAAATATGTATTTGAATTTAGTGGGATGTAACTTATGTTAAGTTTATTGTGAACGGAATCGTAGTTATTATATTATAGTCTGTATTTAATTTATTATTATTAATTGAATTAATGGTATACTGAATTGGTTGAAATGAAAAGATGATTGTAATTACACTGATACCGAATGCAAACCTACTGTTACTAATTAATTAAGAGAAAAAGATAGTATCAAAAAAGAAAAATTTAGTTCGAAATTTTTAATTCCAGATGTTACACATACTATTTACTGGATTATTTACTGAAATGTTTACTAAATTGTTTACTAAACGGATTATTGAACTCTTTACTGAACTATCACGGTACCGTTTACTGAAAGTTAACTGAACTGTGTGGAAACTATTTATCGAACTGTTTATCGAAATGATATTCGAATTGTTATAATACTACTTACTAAACTGTTTACTGATCGTTTACTAAACTGTTTACTATCTGTTTATTGAATGTCTACTGATCTGTTTACTTAATGTTCACCAATTGTTTATTGATCGATTATTAAATTGTTACCGCATCGTTTACTAACTGTTTACTAAAGTGATTACTGAACTATTTATTGAACCATTACTAATTGACTGTAGAATTGTTTACCAACTATTACTGAATTGATTACTGAACTGTTTACTAAATCATTATCGACAGTTTACTGAATCTACTACTTATTTTCTGGACTGCCAATTGAACCGTTTAGTGATTTTCTATTAACTATTTTACTGAACTACTTACTGAGTCATTTATTGACTGTATACTAAACTGTTTTACTGAATTGCTTATTGAAATGGTTTTTGACTGTCCGAACCATTTACTGAATCATTTATTGACTGTTTACCGATTTGTTTATCGAACTATTCACTGATCGTTTTTTGAAATGTTTACTGAGTGATTTATCGAACTGATTTTTATACTGTTTACTGAATTGTTTACGGACTGATTTATTGAACTAACTACTAAACTGTTTATTGAACCGTTTACTGATTGGTTCACTGAACTGATCACTGTACTGTTTATTGAATTGTGTACAGAGTAATTCACTAAATGATTTACTGAATTGTTTACTGAATGATTTACTGAATGGTTTACTGAATGATTTACTGAACGTTTTACTGAACTATTTACTGAGTGATTTGCTGAATGTTTTATTGAACTAATTATAGAAACTGTACACTGAACTGTTTATTGAATGCTTACTGAATGTATACATGTACATATCGTTGTTTTCTACCTATTTTAAATTATAAATGATTTGATAGCGTGTAATGTACTGAAACGTAAACTTTTGAACCAACTTTTTCTTTCCAATACAAATATTGTTACTCAAATAATCATTACCATTCAGTTTGCATTTGGTGTCAGTGTAAGTTCACCCTATAACTTTCGATATCTATTAATCTTTATACCATTAGAATAATTTATCCATTAATATTAAATATGAAATCAGAGTACAAACCACAATCCAAAAATTTATAATTTTATTAATATCAATTTATTACAAGTACATTCCAACTAATTCTTTGACATTCTTTGACCTTATGCTATATGATTTACATCCCAGACTATAAATACAGTTACTATGCATACACATGTCTGAATATAAAATCATAACACTTAAGATATACTTGATTACTCGATTGCTTAGACTTCTAAAATTTTTCTTCGTTCAACCTTACAGCAGCAGTTACCAAGTGTATCGATGAGCTATCTGAGATGGTGAGTAAGAGGGGGTGAGCCATGAAGCCCAGTAAGAAACATATATAAAAGAAAGAATATAATGTTAACTATATGCAGGAATCCTATATATATATATCTACATGATAACACAAAATCAATGCGACCTTTCAATTAATATCTTATCAATTATCACCAACATTGACTTGAGTTTATAAGGAAGAAGTACTATAGCTGATTAGGATTATTTGGCTGAATATGGAAAGATGCTTTGAAGCACCTCACTTGTCCCGGGTCTTAAGTTCGATTATAGGAAAACAATGTAATCTTCACAAAATATAATTCAATGTAGTTAAGTATATCACAAAATAGTTACAAGAAGATAAGTATACTTTATACCATATAAACATACATTTAAAACACTATTATTTCACTCATTAATATTTTAATTCGATCAAATTCTCCTTTCAATTTCAAATCATTCAAATCGATAATCTGATAAGCTTTAACAAATTGATAGAGAAGGTCAACATCGAAGAGACTCATGCATGAACTATATCCCTTCAGGGATCTATATAGGAATCGGGCATACCCACACATGGGCCAGGCATCCATCCCTAAGTCGTTCCTATCTATAACAATGGCCATCGTCGAAAGGTCTACAGTGTACACTAGTCAAGTGACAGCTATGGTGCTAAAGACTTGACTAAGGTCTCACAACCTATATCATATCAATCGGTATGCACGGTCACTAAGGAGCTAACAATCTCAAAACATTTACTCAGTTCCATAGAGTGATAAAACGATACTTTGTGTTTCCAAAGCCTTATACAATAACATAATTGACATGTAAACTTTTAGGGAAACATGCTCATATCATAGTTTCATGGAATACAATGGTGAGGTATATTGTGTGGCACATAGCTCCTTTGGGATCCTAGAGGTGACTTCCACGGTCTCAAGAAACTTGTGTAGCACATAGGTACTGTCACGATCTCGAAGAACTCGTGTAACACATAGGTCTTTTAGGACCCTAGAGGTGGCTCCCCCAATATAACCCTCAACCGTAGCATACCATGATAAAACAATTGTGATAAACCTTATTTATCAAACATTTCATTCAGTATAAACAAAATCATTCATACTACATTCAAACATTTCAAATCATTTCAATACGATAAAGCCCAAAACACTTTATATTCATTTAATCTTTAAAGCATATGCATTCTTTTGTACCATTTAAAATCAGTACTTAATGCACTTTAAAACCTTAATGCAAAATGTTTAAAAATTGTCAAACAATGTGCATGACATGAACAATGCACTTATGCATGGTTAATGCATGCAAACACATAATTAATTTAGTCTAATCATGTCCAGTTCACCAAGTTTACTCAACTCTTTCATTTCAATCGTTAAAATTTCCATTTGACTTCTAAAATTTATAACTAATTTCAAAACACTTCATTCTGTTCATTAACTATTGATCATTCCAATTAATTCATCTCAAATCATCCTATTCATTTGATAAATTCATATCAATAACCCAAATTGAACGCTTCGAATTAATTCTTAGAAAACACAATTATTTAAGCATATAATTTCTTCCCTTGAAAATGTACAATCTTCCAACAATTTCTTTTCCTACTTATAATTGTTATAAAACTTTTGGCAGCATAATGGCTATAACTATCCTAACCCTCCTGCATAGAAAACACAATTTATATAATCTCAAACCAACCACAATCTTCAGTACAGTGCATTTCAATTACTTATTCATTTCTCATACCATTATCCACATATTAACTAAATTACAACATCCAAACTAGCTAATTTAATACAGTAACCATAATTAATCTCAACCCTTAATCAATTTAAGTCATTGGCAGTTTAAATTTCCACTTCAGAAATCTCAACCCCTCGAAAACATAGATTTTTTCCATCAAACCATAAATGGTTATTTTCTTAAATCGTACATTAAACGATCACACTATTATTTATTTATCACCATTCAATCTCAATCATGTCATCTTCATTCTTTAACTATGATTATCACAATTACCAATCATGAATTTATTTAATTCTTAAACATGAATTTCCGTGTATATATATTGATATATATATATATATATATATATATATATTCTTTAAACTTTAAGTTTGATTCATTTAGGTTTTATTTTTTTTCTGATAAATAACTAAACCAGTTTTATATGCAAACATGATATTATCATAATTCTTTTATATATGTCCCTTACCAATTCAGTGTCAACACCTTTTCTTACAGTCCTGTTTGCAACACTGAGCTAGTAGGCGAGCACATATTCACCTACTTATTCTTTTCTACTCCATTACCTCGGAGTTACAGAAAATAATTTAAACTCAGTTAACTATTTGTATTCCTTTTACGGAAAATGTGGTACACTTAAAGATCTTTCATATTTTCTAATACAGCAGCAAAACTAATCTAATTCCTACTGATGTTTTTAGCCCCAACCACAATCAAAATATTTTCTTTCTCAACTCTAACTTTATCGACAATCACACAATTATCTAAAAATTGTTCTAAGTCTCATTTTATATCAAATTGCACATCCTAAATATGTAAAAACTACAAAATTTTGTACCATATTAGTGAATAAATAAGAGACATAGAATAAGCTAAGCACTATAATGCACTTTGTTATTTTCATTATTTCAGGTAATGAGAATGAAGTTAATAGTTTAGCAAATGTAGCAATAAATGATTGATACCTTGAGGTAATTTAGAATTCTTATAATGAGTTCAAGAGAGGTATAAGAACAAAAAGGTACATACATTCCACAATATATAAGTATATTTGTTTTAATAAAACAAGGACACAAGTATACCAAAGGAAATGTAGTATACTTGAATATTAAAATAGTTAAATAAAATAAAAAGGAATACATATATATATATACATATTGAGTATTAAATATGTGTGTGTGTGTGTGTATATATATATATATATATATATGTAAATTTTAAAATAAAGGAGGAATATATATATAAATATATATATACACATACCTACATCAAAAATGCATTAGACATGAACATAGGAAAATATGTATATGTATATATATCTGTATGTAGATATTATATATTAATGTTTAAAATATAAGTACAAATATATATTACATGTAAGTAATATAACAAAATAAATAAATATATATGAATATATATTAGATATATATATATAAATATATTATTATATAAAGATAATTATAAATTATATGGATATAGTTATTTGAAATAGGAATAAAAATATAAAATAAAATAAAGTTGAAATTTATAAAATAAAAATATAGATTAAAATATATGTTAGTGGAGTTTGATGGGACTTTCTCCCATCAAATTCCACTAACACCATCGGCATTATCACCTAAGCTTCTCAAAGAAGCTTTGTAATTAAAAGAAAAGAAAAGAAGTGTAAGAGAGGAGAGGGGACACGGGAGAGAACCAGAAGAAAGAAAGGAAGGGAAACTGAGCCATAGTGAATCGGGAAAAAAAGGAAAGAAAGTGCAGTAGTTGCTTCGCCATTTTGGACAGCAAAGGAGCAAAACCAGAACAAGTAGTGTTGGCTCTTCCACCTCGGATAGTAAATGACGTGGAAAGGGGCTGTTTCAAGGGTGTTTCAAGGTTGTATAGAATCGGTTATGAAGCAAGGTAAGTATAGAAATGAATTTAGCCTTACAACTTGCTGTTTATGGTTGTACTGAACTTTTAAAACATGATTATTGTTGTTGAGTTAAATTAAAATTGACTTTAGGCAGTGATGATGTCATCGATTATGGAAAGAAAAAATGGAAGAAAATTATGAAAGCATGACAATGGGAAGCTACGATTTGGCTGTTTGGAGAATAAGATTTATGCAAAATTTAAGTATGATGAGGTGTAGAGGAATATATTAAATGAATGGATATTGGTAGGAAATGAAAGCTAGAAAAGGTTTAAGTAACATAGAAATAATAGTTTGAAGAAAGGATTGAAAAAAATTAAGAAAAATGGTAAATGGGGGTTTCGGAAAAAGTTGGTTTGGGCATGATTTAATGCTGCATTTTAGTATTTGATGAATATACTAAGTGAATAGAAAATGTTTATAAGGTTAGAGTTGAGAAAAGAAGAGAAACAAAGTGCTAAATGTAGATTTCAATTTTTGCTGGAAAACTGTCTGTCAAGCCACATATTTAAAAATTCAGTTTGGGGGTTTTAGAATGAAATAAATTCTGGAAAAACTTATTACAGGTAACTTTATGAGTTAGGCAAAATTCATTTTGGAATTACCTAATTTGGAGTTGTGTAGCCTGAGATATAGGCAGTTGAACACAGGGCACTCAGTGCAGTAGGTGAGATGCTCTGTGTCAACTTTGAAAATTTGTATAAATTAGCACAGATTGCATTTGGCTACCAAATTTATGTTTCTAGAAAGGTAAATGAGTTAAGAATAATATGGTCTTGAGTTTGCACAATTTGGACAACCCTATCTTGAGATATGGCTCAATTTGTACATAGAGGTCAGTAGACAATCTGCTAGAATGCATATGGAAACAGGGCAAATTTGAGGAATTATTAAAAATAATTTCGAAATGATAAAATTGTGAAACTTGCTATTCTGAATACGGAATTAGATTAAGATTCATATGGTTTTGGGATTCATAATTTTGGATATCCCTATAATTAGTAATATAAAATTTAATGCACAAAGGTCAGGAAACCATCCTATCATATGGGTCAGAATTGGGCAGAACTTTGGAAAATTGTGAGGAACAACATGGAATGAACTAGAAAATGAGCTTTATACTTCTGGATAGGGAATTAAGGCATTGATAGGTTGGAAATTCTTATAAAGAATAATTCTACCTTAATGAGTAGGATTTCTAAGAATGCTTAGTGTATATGTATGTTTCGGAATTGAACTTGTATGACTCATCTTCTGCAGCTCCGAAGCTAAATAAACGAAATGCGAAAGGAGATGAATAAGGACATAATCATTGGTTCAAGGCCACAAAGTGTACGGTTTGAATGAAATAACACCGTACAGTGACTTGGAGCGGTGTAGGAGCTCAAATCTTAAATTTGAAGACCGAGGAAGATGATTTCTAAGCATTGAGGTAAGTGGGTTAAATAAACCATACTAGTATCATCTCGTAAGAGATGAAAGAAATCTTTATTCGATAATTATCTAATTTTATATCAAGTTTGGTGAAATACGATGGAAAAGACTACGAGGGTAAGTCTTGGTAAGATACAAGTTGACTTGATGTGTTCGTTAATAGTTTTCGAATCAATTGTAATTTATACGTGGTGTGTTATAACTTGTTATGCTCAATGAGAATGCAAACTGGTATAAAATGTAGGTGCCTGTATCATGAGAAATGTATGTGATTTAATTAAGTTGCACCTAGTGAGCATGCCAATACAATTTTTATACTTTGAAATGTATATACGAACTAGTGTACAAAAAGTATACAGCCTACGATGTTTAACTCATGGACCTCGAATAGCACCTAGTTGTATTTATCGAAAACTAGGATAATGGAATTCTATGATAACTGAAGTGCTTATGTGACTTGGGGAATTGAATGATTTTAGAGCTTTATCTCTAGAAAGCATAGGCCATAGAGGCTAATTCGAGTAAAACTCATTCCTTGTACCGTGTGGGCCACCTCTAGAGAACTCAAAGGAACTACGTGCTACACAGATTCTTCAGAATTGTGGGAGCCACCTCTAGAGTCCTTTGAGAGCTAAGTGCTACACGAGTTTCGATAAACCATTAGAAAGCATGCGCCATAGAGGCCAATCCCAGTAAAACTCATTCCTTTGTACCGTGTGCGCCACCTCTAGAGAACTCAAAGGAACTACGTGCTACATAGATTCTTCGAAGCTATGGGAGCCACCTCTAGAGTCCTTTGAGAGCTAAGTGCTACATGAGTTCCGATGAACCATTAGAAAGCATGTGCCATAGAGGCCAATCCGAGAAAAACTCATTCCTTTGCACTGTGTGAGCCACCTCTAGAGAACTCAAAGGAACTACGTGCTATACATATTCTTCGGAACTATGGGAGCCACCTCTAGAATCCTTTTAGAGCTAAGTGCTGCACGTGTAATAATAAATCATGGGAATCATGTGCCAATGAGACAATGGATAAATGATTATGATCTGTGAATGTGACAACTATCATTAGATAAGATAGAATTTATACATATGATAGAGAATTGGAATAATTGTTGAACTTTACTTATATTATGCTATAGTAGCATGTGCTATTTGAAATGGTTATTTATTTCAAGCTTAACCATATCGATGAAAGGAAAGAAAAGGATGATATTGTGCGAGTTAAAGATATGAAGAAAAGTATGAATGAGCCTATACAATCTGTTGTAGATTATATGTGTCACGACCCGTGACCACATTTTTCATCTTCTTATACACATCTTAACCGGTTGGGCTGTCTGTGATACTTCACTTGTACTGTCTGTTAAACAATTTTACATAATATTGTTTATATTATACACATCCCCTATCGTAATAAATCAGATAAGTCGTACTGTTGACGTGTCTAAATACAGAGAATAAATGATCATACCTCAAATAATCAGTCGGTCTGACACATTGTCCTTCATGTACAGCCAGGATCCACAATCCACTGAACTCTCATTCATCAAAAACCTGAAATGTTGAAAATTAAGGGGTGAGCAAAACCATGGCTCAGTAAGAGAATTATATGCCTCACTTGATACTCAGCTTCCTATATGCTGAAAATCTTTTTCATTTTTCCTATGGGCTCTAGGCTCGCATGTAGGAAAGATACTACAGTCGGTAGGGATCCGAATAGAGTAAGGTAGGTATTTTAGAATACCATACTTGTTACGGAACCTAGAAGCAACTGTAGAGAGAATTTTCATTTCGTTTTGAATTAATAAATCCTTTTCTCTTTCAAACTTTCATAACCTTTTTTCATATGCTTTTCAAAATAATGCTTCAACGAAACAAAGCATTTAAATAAAATAATTAATATTCGTATATTCCTTAAAAAGAATATTAGTTAAATCATCATCTTATTTCTTTAAAACTTATTTCATGTTTTAATGTACTCTCTTAATTAGTTTCGTCCTTTAAAAAGCAAAATAAGCTATTAAAATCTATTCCATTCTTAAGTTCACAAGGCATCATTCTTTTTATCAGTATGATTAAGTGTGAAAGAAACGAACTTGTTGTAAGGACCGGGAGTGCCTGGATCTCTGTTAACCAGGGATTTACCACCCCAGTGCCTTACTCATCCGATATATCACACACATCATATGTCATATGCACCAGATCTATTTCATCCTTTGACATTTGTCGAATTCACGAATCACAATCACTTACTTATCGTCACAATATCCTAGGATTTCTCATACTAACATCGGAACACGTGTAGCACTTAGTTCCCGAAGGACTCTAGAGGTGGCTTCCACGGTTCAATCATCGAGTCTCTGCTCGGTATGGCCTGTACTGAAACATCAGAACACGTGTAGCACTTAGTTCCCGAAGGACTCTAGAGGTGGCTCCCACGGTTCAATCATCGAGTCTCTGCTCGGTATGGCCTGTACTGAAACATCAGAACACGTGTAGCACTTAGTTCCCGAAGGACTCTAGAGGTGGCTCCCACGGTTCAATCATCGAGTCTCTGCTCGGATTGGCCTTTATGCCATATGTATTTTCCACTGTCTTATCAGATCTCATGTAGTACTTATGATCTAATATTTCATTTGAGACCATAGAAAGAATATTAGAATTATCATTTCTTCCTTTTGAAAACATATTACCTATCATTTATGGAGTCTAAGATAGACATCAATCTTATCATACTGTATACCTCGTAGGGTAAGGAAGTACACCGGTCAAATCTATGACCATAACCTATATTGTCCTCGGTGGATCACTGATTAGATGTCCACCGGGACTAAACATATCACATATCATGCATCAGCATGATAAGAATACCAACCAGTCTCAAAACCGTAATTCTCATCATAAAATACACCTTTATGGAATTTATATAAATATATAATTCCATGATTTAAAACCATAAGGGTTAAAATCCTTTAGTGAATATTTATAAAAATATTCATAAGAATACGCACTATATTTCACTTCATCTTTCGTCTCGTAATTCGTGTAATTTATCTATTCCGAGAATTTTCGGTGGTTTCATTGTCACCATTCTCGAATACATGAATATTTTAAAATTTCATCTCATTATATTCATGTTTTATGAAATTTAGTAATTTCCTCATGTTTCATGATTTACTATCGAAATTCGGAAATAAAATCATTTAATATGATTTTTTTTAAAGTTTTTCTAAAATTTTCGGCAGCATAACGGCTGCCGATTTACTAACCTCCTGCACGGAAAATACAGTTTAAAATTTTTCAGCCAGTACTTCTTCCCAAATTATTTTCAGCAAATCATGCATCATAATAATTTTCATAAAATAATTGCACAAAATATTTCAATTAAATTATGCAGACTGAGTATCCTTACAGTGCTGCACATGCATCCCTTACCTTTTTTTTCGGGTCGGCGACTTCCGCTTATCGATCGCGCCCGCACTCCATTTCTCCCGATTCCTTATCCCGATTGCTGAAAATAATTTCTGGAATTAAAATTCTAATTTTTTAGAATTTTTCATAATTTATTTAATTTTTTTCTGAAAATTAAATCTCAGGAAGATTTCTTACCGAAATTTTGAAAAATCCCAAGTTCTCGAATTTCCGGGAATTTTCCGAATTCCCGAAATTCTCCTTTTTCCTCTTTTTCTTCCTTTTTCCTCTTTTTCTTTTCTTTCTTTCTTTTCTTTTTCTTTTTCTTTTTCCTTTCTTTTTTCTTCTTCCTTTCCCGGTCAGACCGGTTCATACTGGTCCAGCTCCTTTCCTCACCGGTTCCTCACCGGCGGCCGGTTCTCCAGCGGTTCAGGCGTCCCTCAGCTGGCCGGCTGCACGACGAACTTCCCGGTGCCCTCCGTTTGCCCTGGATCGGCGACACGGTGGCGAATCGAGGCGGTTTTACCTCGGTTTCTTCTTCCTCTTCGCCGGCGTTCCTCCGCCGTCCATTGCGCCTCCGGTGGCCTCCATCGGCTTCCTCTTCCTCTGGTGAAGCTTCGGTGGCAGTGGCGGTGCCTGGATCGGCCGGCACCGCCGTCCGCCATTTTCTTTTCTCTCCCGATTTTCCTTCGTTTCCGTCGATTCTGTTTCTGTTTCTTCACGCCGCTGGCAGCTTCTTTCCTCTCTCTGGCCGGTGGCATCTCGCTTTCCTTTTTCCCTCTCGCCGACGGTGGCGGCTTCGCCGCCGTCGGCCCCTCTGGCTGGGAAGGTCGGTTCCCGATTCCTTCCTTCCGTTTTCTTACCTCTTTTGTTTTTGTTTTTATTTTGTCTTCCTTTTTTAGTAATATAATACATACTATATATTATACACTATCATTTATATTTTATACTTATAATATATATTATATATATCATACATATATTATTTCATTTTAATGTAATACAATATACAATATATATTATATACATAAAT
The DNA here is from genome assembly GCA_031772115.1 of Heritiera littoralis. Lineage (NCBI taxonomy): Eukaryota > Viridiplantae > Streptophyta > Magnoliopsida > Malvales > Malvaceae > Heritiera > Heritiera littoralis. The sequence goes on along the minus strand of JAPDPK010000037.1, from coordinate 410,700 downwards.
TATATATATTGTATATTACAAAATATATATCTTGTATATATATATGTATGTATATTTATATACTTTAAAAATAAATAACCTTTACATGTACAAATTATTTAGATGGTATAATACAATATTTATACATTTAAACTTTAATATAAAACCACATTTACTTTTCTTCTATATTCATATACTTTTATTTAAAGTAATAATATATATATTTCATATATATATCTGTACATATATATTTATAATTATATAAATACATTTTATAATATACACATGTATTTATTTAAGACAAAATAGTATATATTTCATTTTATAATATATACTAATATTCATATACATACATATGTATTTATATAAAAACATGTGTAAATATATTTACGTAATTTAATTATATAAATATATAATATACGCATTTTTATTTTATAAATTTTGGATTTTCATTAGTCCAATTTAAATTCCTCCTTTCCTTATTTTCCATAACTCCGACTTTATTTTTATTTCCATTTAATTTCCTTCACACGAATTTCCATATTCATCACTTCCTCATTTCTCAGGATTTTCACCAATATCTCGTTTCTTGCAAATTTTATTTATTTCCCCTTATTTAATTTCTCTAATATTTATTTTCAATATTTCTAATTTCCAATAAATGGAAAAATTTACGGTTATCACAATATGATAGTAGCTAATCTTGACAGAGTGCATACATGTTATTTTATGGAGTTCATGCATGTATTGTCACGACCCGTGACCACATTTTTCATCTTCTTATACACATCTTAACCGGTTGGGCTGTCTGTGATACTTCACTTGTACTGACTGTTAAACAATTTTACAATGTATTGTTTATATTATACACATCCCCTATCGTAACAAATCAGATAAGTAGTACTGTTGACGTGTCTAAATACAGAGAATAAATAATCATACCTCAAATAATCAGTCGGTCTGACACATTGTTCTTCGTGTACAGCCAGGATCCACAATCCACTGATTTCACATTCATCAAAACTTGAGATGTTGAAAATTAAGGGGTGAGCAAAACCACGGCTCAGTAAGAGAATTATATGCCTCACTTGATACTCAGCTTCCTATATGCTGAAAATCTTTTTCATTTTTCCTATGGGCTCTAGGCTCGGATGTAGAAAAGATACTACAGTCGGCTAGGGATCCGAATGGAGTAAGGTAGGTATTTTAGAATACCATACTTGTTACGGAACCTAGAAGCAACTGTAGAGAAAAATTTTTTTTCTTTTTGTTTTGAATTAATAAATCCTTTTCCTTTTTAATCTTTTATAATCTTTTTCATATTCCTTTCAAAATACTGCCTCTACGAAATAAAGGCCTTTAAATAGAATAATTAATATCCGTATATTCCTTGAAAAGAATATTAGTTAAGTCATCATCTTATTTCTTTAAAACTTATTTCATGTTTTAATGTACTCTCTTAATTAGTTCCGTCCTTTAAAAAGCAAAATAAGCTATTAAAATCTATTTCATTCTTTGACATTTGTCGAATTCACGAATCACAATCACTTACTTATCGTCACAATATCCTACGATTTCTCATACTAACATCGGAACACGTGTAGCACTTAGTTCCCGAAGGACTCTAGAGGTGGCTCCCACGGTTCAATCATCGAGTCTCTGCTCGGTATGGCCTGTACTGAAACATCGGAACACGTGTAGCACTTAGTTCCCGAAGGACTCTAGAGGTGGCTCCCACGGTTCAATCATCGAGTCTCTGCTCGGTATGGCCTGTACTGAAATATCGGAACACGTGTAGCACTTAGTTCCCGAAGGACTCTAGAGGTGGCTCCCACGGTTCAATCATCGAGTCTCTGCTCGGTATGGCCTGTACTGAAATATCGGAACACGTGTAGCACTTAGTTCCCGAAGGACTCTAGAGGTGGCTCCCACGGTTCAATCATCGAGTCTCTGCTCGGTATGGCCTGTACTGAAATATCGGAACACGTGTAGCACTTAGTTCCCGAAGGACTCTAGAGGTGGCTCCCACGGTTCAATCATCGAGTCTCTGCTCGGTATGGCCTTTTCCGTTTGACATATTCCATGTCATGTAAAATATTTCCCTTTTTAACATGTCACCTATCATTTATGGATTTTAATATAGACGTTAATCTTGTCGTACTATAAACCCTGGAGGGTAAATGACTAAACCGGTCAAATCTATGACCATAATCTATATTGTCCTCGGTGGATCACGGATCAGGTGTCGACCGGGACTAAACATGTCACATACATGTATCAGCATGATAAGAATACCAACCAGTCTCAAAACCGTATTTTTCATCGGAAAATACACCTTATGGAATTTATACAATTATATAATTCCATGATTTAAAACCATAAGGGTTATAATCCTTTAGTGAATATTGATAAAAATATCCATAAAATATTTACTATATTTCACTTCATCTTTCGTCTCGTAATTCGTGTAATTTATCTATTTCGAGAATTTTCGGTGATTTCATTATCACCATTCTCGAATACATGAATATTCTAAAGTTCCATCTCATTATATTCATATTTTATGAAATTTAGAAATTTTCTCATGTCTCGTGATTTACTATCGAAATTCGGAAATAAATCATTTAATATGATTTTATAAAGTTTTTCTAAAATTTTCGGCAGCATAACGGCTGCCGATTCACTAACCTCCTGCACGGAAAATACAGTTTAAAATCTTTCAGCCAGTACTTCTTCTCAAATTATTTTCAGCAATTCATGCATCATAATAATTTTCATAAAATAATTGCATAAAATATTTTAAATTAAATTATGCAGACTGAGTATCCTTACAGTGCTGCACATGCATCCCTTACCTTTTTTTCGGGTCGGCGAATTCCGCTTATCGATCGCGCCCGCGCTCCATTTCTCCCGATTCCTTATCTCGATTGCTGAAAATAATTTCTGGAATTAAAATTCTAATTTTTAGAATTTTTCATAATTTATTTAATTTTTTTCTGAAATTAAATTCTCAAGAAATTTCTTACCGAATTTGTAAAAATCCCGGGTTGTCGAATTTCCGGGAATTTTCCGAATTCCCGAAATTTTCCTTTTTCCTCTTTTTCTTCCTTTTTCCTCTTTTTCTTTTCTTTCTTTCTTTTCTTTTTCTTTTTCTTTTTTTTTCTTTTTTTTCTTTTTCCTTTTTCTTTTCTTTTTCTTTTCTTTTTTCTTCTTCCTTTCCCGGTCAAACCGGTTCAGACCGGTCCAGCTTCTTTCCTCGCCGGTTCCTCGCCGGCGGCCGGTTCTCCGGTGGTTCGGGCGTCCCTCAGCTGGCCGGCGTCGAGGCGAAGCTGCCGGTGGTCTCAGCTTGGCCTGGATCGGTGGCACGGCGGCGGATCCACTCGATTTTGCCTCGGCTTCTTCTCCTCTTCGCCGGCGTTCCTCCGCCGTCCATTGCGCGTCGGGTGACCTCCATCGTGTTCCTCTCCCTTCGGTGAAGCTTCGGTGGCAGTGGCGGTGCCTGGATCGGCCGGCACCGCCGTCCGCCATTTTCTTTCTTTTTCCGGCTTCCTTCGCGTTTGTGCCTCCGTTTCTTTCTTTCTTCCGCCGCCGGTGGTTTCCTTGACTTCCTCTTTGGCCGGCGACGACGTCCCCTCCATTTTCCCTAACCGGCGGTGGCATCTCCGCCACCGGCGGTCTGCCTGGGGAGGGTCGGGATTTCCCCCCCGATTCTTCCTTCTATTTTCTGTTTTTCTTTCCCTTTTAGTTTTTGTCTTCTTTCCATTTTTAGTATACAATATACTTTACATTATACCATATATTTTATACATATAATATATATTATATGTTATACATACATTATTTCATACATAATGTTATACAATATTTATTATATATAAAAATATCTTGTACATTACAAAATACATGTCTAGTATATATATATATGTATATTCATATACTTAAATAACATTTATATATACAAATTATATAAATGCTATAATAAAATATTTATACATATAAACTTTAATACAAAATAACATTTACTTTTCTTATATATTCATATACTTTTATTTAAAATAATAATATATATATTTCATATATATATATGTATCTGTACCCATATATTTATAATTATATAACTACATTTTATAATATACACATGTCTTTATTTAAGACAAAATAGTATATATTTTATTTTATAATATATACTAATATTCATATACATACATATGTATTTATATAAAAACATGTGTAAATATATTTATATAATTTAATTATATAAATATATAATATACGCATTTTTATTTATAAATTTTGGATTTCCATTAATCCAATTTAAATTCCTCCTTTCCTTATTTCCATAACTCCGATTTTATTTTTATTTTCATTTAATTTCTTTCACACGAATTTCCTTATTCATCACTTCCTCATTTCTCAGGATTTTCACCAATATCCCGTTTCTTGCAAATTTTATTTATTTCCCCTTATTTAATTTCTCTAATATTTATTTTCAATATTTCTAATTTCCAATAAATGGAAAATTTACGGTTATCACATGTATGATCATATTTTACGACATGAGCCTAGTCTGTATTTATTTAAGCTACTTACTGAGCCATGGATTTGCTCACCCCCTTAAATTTAACATCTACAGATTATACGGGTTGATATCCAGCTCAGGCTTTATATAGGCTCTCTCGAGAACTCTACCTAGTTGTGGTACTTGTCTACGTTCTCCGGGCCTAGCTTTTGTGCTTTTGAGGTATACTAATTGTATATCGTTTTGATAGTTATACAAACTTTAATTTCACGGTACTAGGAAGAAATATGGGATGTAACTTTGGATCGCACTAGATTATTATGTAAGTCCATGTGATTATCGAGTACGATCGAGGATTAGATATATATTTTGAAATACGTATAAACTGAAAAATGTGGAATTATTACTGGTTTAGATTCTTGAGAAACATGTGATGTATGATGATGTGAATTCTGGGAATTAAAGTTGGCTGTGTTGTGAAAGATTGAAATGTATTTTAATGCAGGTGATTTTACTGGGGAAAGTGATAAAATACAAGGGGGAGGTTTTCGACCCGTTTCTTTTGGATAAGTGAAAATAGGGCTAAGATGATTAAAACACTTTGAGAAGTATAACATAGCTAGAGAAATAATATTATTAAGGCAAGATTCGGTTTAGTTACTACACTAACATTGAATACAAACCGTAAATAGAAAAAAAAAATTTAATTCGAAATTTTCTAAAGGAAGTAAGGTAAGTGTGAAGTGAACGTCATGGCTTTCGGGTCGTGACAAAATATTTCTAACAACAATCCGCAATATCACAATTCAATAAGTACTTGAACATTATAGGTCTAACTTCTACTTATAATTATTACATCAAGACTACAATGTAGATCATCACACTGTTATTCTCAATCCTTCACATCAACATCATCACCCATTCATAATTTATAAACTTATTCAATCGCATCTTCAAATTGTAAACCTCAAATTAATCAAATTAACACAATATAAATCTATAACTATCTTACATAAATGTCTTACCTATCGTCCAAGCTTACAATTTAATCTTCTTCTAGCTCGGTTAAGCTCCAAACACCCTTTGCATAATTTCTACGAATTCAAATCCATATCCACACTTAAAAACTTTACAAAATCACTCAACAATTTAATAAGGAATTAAAAATTATAACAATTTTTTTGTTACCATTCTTTCTTTCGTTTCTGTTCTGTCTTTCTTCTTTCTTTTTTTTTTCTCTGGTTTGGCGAAGGTGGCCAAATTCACTGTTCCTGCTTAGAACAGCAACCTCTTCGCTGTTGGACATCAATCATCGGTACCGCCAACTCCGGTGACGCAGCTCTTCTTCTTCTTTTCTTTTTCATTTTTTTCCCTTTGGTGGCTCTACAAGCGTCCCCATCGGCATCACTCTCTTCCCTCTCTAGATCCACCCTCACTGTCGTCAACCAAAGTGGTGCTAGTAGTGCAAATCGGACGGCACCGATCGATATCTCTCTTCTCCCTCCTTTCCCCTTTGTTTCTCCCTCTCTCTCTCTTTTCCTCGTCACTGCCTACAAGGGGTTCCGTTGTCGGCATTGGCTTCCGTCGCCAATCGCTCTCTTTCTTCTCTCCCTTCTCTCATTGGCGACGGTTTCCTCTCCCCATCACTTTCTTTCGTTCTTTTCTCGTTTTATTTTTTATTTATTTCCTTGTCGCAGCAAGCTTCTTTCCCTTTTTTTCTATTTATTTATTTATTTATTTATTATTATTATATCTTTCTAAATATACATAGTATATACATATTACATATTTTATACATATATATATAATCCTTATAATGCATAGTAATATTTTTTTATTTATTATATATATTTAATCATTTGTATATATATTATTATTTTTTATATAAACATGTATATATCTATATACATGTATTTATAATTATATATTATTATATTTATTTATTTCTGAATATACATTTATTTTGGTATAAGGAATAACAAGCAATATATATATTTACTCTATCTATCTATCTATATATATATATATATATATATATATATATATATCTATTTCTTTAAATTTTAAATTCCTAAATACCTAAAATAAATTCCTAATTATTAAATCTCCAATTTGTCAATAGATCAAGTACTATAATCCCAAAATATTCCAATCCCATAATAAATTTATTTGTTTACCCTAATTTGTCTATTAACATTAGAAGTTGAATTTACAGATCCCTAATTCTTAAATGGGAGAATTCACAGTTATCAAATCCTCCTCACCTTTAAAGAATTTGGTCCTCCAAATTCGATGCCTCTACTTCAATGGTTCACTTATTTATGCTAACACTTCAATGTCGACATCATCCATTAGCGATTCTCTTACATCTTTCAATCCTCATTAATTTTTGTATCAATCATATCCTATACGATCATTCGATTATCTTCAAAACAAAACATACTCCATTAATCATTTTCGATTATTCAGTACTTATCTCCATAATACTTCCCTACAGTATCCATAACTCTCATTCCTATTCCACTCATATCTTCTAATCAACCATTAATTTTCCTTGACAAATCAAACAATTTCTGCTATTTTCTATCTATTATTTACAATTTATATTCAAACTATGGAAGTAATATGGGATGTAAATCATTTCTAACTTACTTATACTAACACGTACTAGGCAAACCTTACTCTGATATCACCTTTGTAACATATGAAAATGTAAACTTTCGAACCAACTTTTTCTTTCATTCCACTCACAAAATCATATCAAGCAATGGTTTTAAAGGTTTGGGCTCGGTTAAAGAAATTTCAACAGCATATAGCTATACCTATCATAACCCTCTTGCATGGAAAACATAATTTATATAATCTCAAACCAACCACAATCTTCTGTACAGTGCATTTCAAATACTTATTCATTCTCATATCATTATCCATATATTAACTAAATTATCAACATCCAAACTAAATTATCAACATCCAAACTAGCTAATTTAATACAGTAACAATAATTAATCTCAACCCTTAATCAATTCAAGTCATTAGTAGTTTAAATTTCCACTTTAGAAACCTCAACCCCTCGAAAACATAGATTTTTCCATGCAAACCATAAATGATTATTTTCTTAAATCGTACGTTAAACGATCACATTATTATTTATTTATCACCTTTCAATCTCAATTATGTCATCGTCGTTCATTAACTATGATTATCACAATTACCAATCATGAATTTATTTAATTCTTAAACATGCATTTCCATAAATATATATATATATATATTCTTTAAACTTTAAGTTTGATTCATTTAGGTTTTATTTTTTTTCCAATAAACAACTAAACAAGTTTGATATGCAAACATGATATTATCTTAATTTTTTTATATATGTCCCTTACCAATTCAGTGTAAACACCTTTTCTTACAGTCCCGTTTGCAACATCAAGCTAGTAGGCGAGCACATATTCACCTACTTTTTCTTTTCTACCCCCACTACTTTGGAGCTGCAGAAAATAATTTAAACTTAGTTAATTGTCTGTAGTCCTTTTATGGAAATGTGATACACTTAAAGATCTTTCATATTTTCTAATACAATAGCAAAACTGGTCTAATTCCTAACGATGTTTTTAGCCGCAACTACAGTCAAAATATTTCCTTTCTCAACTCTAACTTCATCGACAGTCAGATAATTATCTAAACATTGTTCTAAGTCTCATTTTATATCAAATCGCACATCCTAAATATTTCTAACAACAGTCTGCAATTTCACAATTCAATAAATATTTGAACATTATAAGTCTAATTTCTACTTATAATTATCACATCAAGACTACAATGTAGATCATCACACTGTTATTCTTAATCCTCCACATCAACATCATCACCCATTCATAATTTTTAGACTTATTCAATCACATCTTTAAACTTTAAATTTAAACCTTTAAACCTTAGACTAATCAAATTAACATAGTCTAAATCTATAACTATCTTACATAAATGTCTTACCTATCGTCCAAGCTCGCAATTTAATCTTCTTCTAGCTCAGCTAAGCTCCAAACACCCTTTGCATAATTTCTACAAATTCAAATCCATATCCACACTTAGAAACTTTATAAAATCACTCAACAATTTAATAAGGAATTAAAAATTCTAACAATTTTTTTCTTACCATTATTCCTTTCTTTTCTATTTTGTCTTTCTTCTTTCTTTTTTTTTCTCTGGTTTGACCTCGAACCCACTGTTGCTGCTCAAAACAACAACATCTTTGTCATTCGATACCAATCGGCGATAGCAGGGGCGACGTGACTGGTGTCATCAGCTCTAGTGACGTAGTTCTTTTTCTTTTCTTTTTCTTTTTTTTTTCCTTTTGGCGGCTCTACAAGCATCCCTACCAGCGTCGTTCTATTCCCTCTCTAGATCACCCTCACGTACGTCAACCATGGTGGTGCGAATCAGATGGCACCGGTCAGTATCTCTATTCTTGTCACGATCCGTAATATACAATATTTAACCACTTTCACACACACACACAGTAGGATGGTTGGACTGTCTGCGATGCCTTTATCACACTCATTTTCAATAGTAAACCACTTTTGAAATAAAATTATATCGATAGCTAATATAGATATTTACAACAAAAATATAATATACAATGCTTTTCACATGTTCTACATCCCCTGTAGATAGCTATACAATCGTAGTACTGTACATAATATTGTCTGAACATATAAAAGGAAATAAATATACCTCCAGGATCCACTCAAAGCTGCCTCGGGGAACGATAGCGTAGTTGAAATTCATGGAACGATGTCACTGTAAATAATTTGTGGAGTGAAAAAATAAGGGGTGAGCTAACGTGCTCAGTAAAAGAATCGTATGTAAAGACTGATACTATGAAATCTATATGCTAAAAACATTTAATTCCTAATAGTTCACTAAGGTACAAATCAGGAAGGATGCTATAGTCTACTAGGAAACTGAATGGAGTATGGGAGATATTTTAGAATAATTGTCGTGTCCCGACTCTTGAAGCGACTATAGGGAGTAATCAGTTGAATTTGATATCAAAACAATACGAAATGCTATTGAAATCATATAGCAAAATAATTTAATAAATAAATAAATATTTCCTTTCAGTGATAATATTCAGTTAGATATTTGATAAACACATTAGATAAACAGTTCAATAAACAGTATATAAACAGCTCAATATAAATAAACAATTCAGTACCAGTAACCAGTTCAGTAAAATAATATAATAAACAGTAACAGTATAGTGGAGACCAGGCAACACCCAAGATATATTATGCTATAATAATGTTCTGAAAAGGGAGAAACAGTAAACATGTGAGACATATGACCATAGTCTATAGGGTCCACAATGTACACTTGCTAGGTGACACTTGTGAAGGCTGAAGACTTGGCAAGTCTATCAGCACAGTAATAGTAATATCAGTAATAGTACACATGACACATGAGCATGATAAGGGACCTAACAATCTCAAAATAGTAGATATACAGTAGAAACATCACTTATGAAATCAATTTCACCGATAATATCTTCAATCAGTCCATAAATAAATATATTGAAAAATATATTCAGTTCAAGAATAAAAATTCATAAAATATTCATGCTTGAATATCATTTTCTGAAAATGTCCTATTTATCTGTAGAATAGTAATAAACATGTGCTAATACCTTCACGTAATTAAAATTCATTAACATGAATATTTAAATATTGTTTTTCTGTAAATAATCAATTAATGCAATTTTAATAAATCACATGGAATCCACTTAAAATCTATTTATTTCTATCATTTGAAAAGAATAGAATTATTTTTTGAGAATTTCTATAAATTCCTGCAGAATAACGGCTGTTTCTAACTTAGCCTTCCTGCATTGAAAATACAATTTATAAACCAGCCAATATCCACAATTTCACCAATTCCAAAGCAATTAATTTCCAAATCACTTCATAAAATTAATTTGAATAAAAACATAGAGGTGGCAAACAGGCTAGTTCGAACTAGTTTGGTCCGGGTTATATTCGGGTTCAGGTTATTTCGGTTTTGGGTTTTTTTGGTTTCAAATATTTTCAAGTTTGGTTATTTTCGGTTTCGGTCCAGTTTCGGATTCGGTCCAGTTTTAATCGGGCGTGCTTAGTCAAATGATTTTAAAATTTTATAAATTATAAATATTTTTATAATTTTGAATGTAATAATTAATTTAATTTTATATAGTTAAATAAAAATATAATAGAAATGCTAAATTAAAGTTAAAATTTAATAAATATTTATATAAATATAAATTTTTACATTTTAATGTTTTTATTATTGGACAATTATTATTTATTTTTTTTAATTTCCTGTGATATTCACATTTGTTATAAAATATAATTATATATTAATAATTATATAAAAATTTATTTTTTAAGTGAGCCAAATATATATAGTAAAACTTAATTCTATCAAATTATATATTAAATAAATTATTTTTAATAAATACTTAATTTTATCAAAATAATACTTACACACTAAGAGATTACATAATTTATTCTTAAAAGGTTATTATAATATAGTTTACAAATCATTATTATAAGATACCAAATTGGTTTATTCATGTATAAGATTATTATAATATAATAAATAATTAATTACCACTAGCTTGATTTATTAATATCTTTTGTTTTAAGGCTAAAAATAAAATTACCACTAGCTTGATTTATAATTTTCTCTTTCAATGATGTCCAAGCTTATAAAAAAAAATTGTACATATATTGTTTAATTTAATTTCTTAACTTTTTCTAATCTTAAAAACTTGAATTTTAATTTTAAGATTAGGTTTTTTTTTAATCTAAATTTAATATCTTGCTATACTTGAAACTTTAAAAAAATATAGTTTAAATTTAATTTTAATAAAAATATTTTTAATGTGTTGCACAAAATATCAAATTCAAAGTTTCAAACAAATATTGAAATTATATAATTTTTTTATATATTTGATTTATTATTGTATTAAAATTAAAATTTTATTATTAAATAAAAATAATAAAATGTTAAAATGATTTTTATGATAAAATCAAATGTTAAATTAATAATATATTTATTTTTATAAATGCAATAAGTATAGTATTAAAGATTATTTGATATCATATATTATGGTATTTTAAATTAATTTAATTTAATTTAATTTAATTAAAAAGATTCAGTATTTATTTTACTAGTAATACGTAATTAATAAAATTGTATAATAAATAATAATTATTTTCAAAATTTTAAACTTTTTAATTAAAAAAATATATCAATTATTTATTTATTTTTAAATAATAATTATATAATTATAATTCAAGTTTTCTCGGATTATAAATTCGATTTTTTACGGGTTTTGGATAGGATCGATCTCGGTTTCGGATCGTATCGGGCTCGGGTTATGTCAGGTTTGGGTTGTGTCGGGTTCGGTTTTTTTTAGTTTCGAGCTTTTTCAGTCTCAGATTTTTTTGGTTTCGGGTTTTTTCGGTTACGGGCCTTTGACTTTTTTGGTCAATTCTGGCTGGTCCTGATTCAGTCTCCAGCAGATTCGGGTGGGTTTTTGGACTTAGGCCAGTTTTTGCCACCTCTACCAAAACATGCATTCACAATATCCTTACAACTCACACACTCATCCCTTACCTGTCTATTCCATTCGATATCACCGATAGCTAGATGTGGCAAACGTTGACCTGACCCGAAATATCCGCCTAATTAACCAGAATCCAAATCCGACCGATCCTATTTGACTAAAAAAGTCAACAATCAAATCCAATCCGATCCAAATTGATAGGATGATATTTTGTGAATTTTATATGTGCTAATATATTTTCTTTATTGATGTTTTATGCCTAAAAGAGCTTACTAATGTTTATTTTATGTTTTAGGTATTAAATATCAAAGTTGGAATAAAAAGAAGTTAAAAAGAGCAAAGTGCAGTATTTTCTGTCCAGCTTGAAAGATTGACGTTTTTGACCAATTCAACGACCTGATCTCAAGAAGTGGCCTTCATAGAAGTTGTAGAGGACTTCTCAAGGTTTCCAGAATGTCCAAGATCGCAAAAATCGGAGTTCATTTGATGGGTCAAACGTCTAGACAAAATCAGTACGAAATTCTGGGCAGAAAAACGAGATTGAGAAGAAATTCCAACAAAGCAAGTTCAAGACCAGATTTTGTTGAGAGAAGATAATTTCTTAATTTTATTTTGTCTTAGATCTGTAATTAATTAATAAAAATAGGCCTTAGGAATTTTACTTAGAAAATAATTGTAAAAAGATGATGAGATAAAGGTAAGAGTTTGACTAGTCAAATTACTTGTTTCCCAAGTAAACTCTTATCTGAATCCCACATTGCTTAGGAAAGTCTTTTAAACTCTTCCTTAGGCCTATATAAAGAGCACAAGGCTCTCATAAACAGGAATCCCTCAAATCCCTCTTATCCCTCACATCCCTCTTCTCCCTTTTCTCTTTTAGTCTTGTAGGATTTTCTTTAGGGTTTTTAATAAAATTTTATTTTTTTTATTTTTAATTAGTTGCTGATTTCTTTATTATTTTTAATTCTGATTTTTGTTTTCTTTATTTAAATTAATATTGTTTGTGTGTTCTTGCTTGCTAGTTTATAATCTTGATTAGTAATTCTGATTTTATATTATTAAAGATTGCTTCTTTGATTGTTTCTTGGATGATATTTGTAATCTTTATAATATTAAACTTGAATTATATGATCTTGAATATGTCTAGTGAGTAGTTTTCTTATTCAGTTATGAGGTAAATTAATTATTCTTGGGAAAAGCATGTTGTGAGATTCTTGAACCTATTGTATAATTGTTGATTAAGTATCCAAGATTCTCTGAGCACATTATAATGATTGTTTGTTTGATTAGATAGGGTGCACACTATTTAATTAAACTAAATAATCTACCGCCAGATTAAAAACATAAGTCCGTAATTGCTTGTGGAGTTAATCACTAGGGATGGAGGAGAATTAAGGTTTAGATTAAATAAACCGAGCTTATGTGTTTGTTATCTAATGTCAACCCATATCTTTCTTGTTGTTAATGCTGCTACAATTTATATCTAGAGAGCTTGTTCTAGGTAGGTTAAGTAGTTAGAGATTAGTTAAAGAGCTTGTTTTAACTAACGACTCAGTAAGGAAAGATGGTGTAACAGAGCTTGTTGTTATGCTACGGTTGACTATTTAATTGACAGTGATATTTTGTAATCAATGATCAACATCAAAATCCAAGAATGATTGATTGCCTTGTAACTGAAGCTTTTTTTGCTATTTGTTTTTTATATTTAATAATTCTTGTTTTCTTTATTTTAGAATAGTTTACAAAACCCCCAAACTTCTTCTTTCGCTAAACTCTAAGATTAGATTTTTAATTTAATAATTAACTTAAAAAATTCAGTCTTTGTGGGTTCGACCCTTGCTCCGCTATCTACATAGTAGAGTTAGGAAATTTTATTTTTGGTGACTGACGACACTCATCAAATTTTGGCGCCGTTGCCGGGGACTGAAATTTGTTTAAGTTAATTATTTTAATTTTAAGTCTAATTTTTTTTCTTTTCTTTTTCAGGGATTGCTTGTCTGAGAAGGATTCTAGTCACAAACTTCAAAAGATTAGGGAGTACATACAAGCAACCCAAAGCGTGGTGCCACAAACACCACAACATCCATCACTACCACGTAAGACAAGAAGAGGACTCCATGGAGCAAGCTTATGAACCACACTATAATTATGACCCATACTATAATTATGAACCACACTACGATACCTACTATCAAGGATGGTGGGATCATTCTAATTTTAGTTATGAGAATCAATATGAGGTTTACAATATGCCATTCCAAGATACATATCAAGCTCCACCTCAAGACTCAGGTATGCCTCCACCTCAAGAATCAGGTATGTCTCTTGAAGATATTGTTAAGACTCTTGAGATTAAAACTTTACAATTGTCACAAGAGGCTGATGTTTATATTAAGAATATTGATCACCATGTGAGTCAAATAATGAATTCCATAAGTAACATTTAAGCTATGACCTCTCAACCTGTGGAGAATCCAAGAGATAATGTTACTAACATCACCTTGAAAAGTGAAAGGGAAATTGAATCCAAGGAAAGTGCACATGAAGATGTCGATGACTTTATAGAAAGGGAGGATGAAACCGATTTCAATATTAAAGGTGGAGTTGTTGACATGCACAATGTAAAAGGGAGAGAGAATTTTGACAACTTTATAAAGCACTATGAGGATGTTGAAATCAAAGAATTCAAAGCTGAGGTAAGTGAAAAACAAATTCCTTTTAATTCTTCTACTTACCCTCTTCCTTTTCCTGGTAGGTTTGCAAGAGCTATAAACGAAGAGCAAGACAAGGAGACATTGAAGACATTTAGGAAAATGGAAGTTAATATTCCTCTCCTTGATGAAATTAATGATCAAGTGCCTTGTGATGCCAAATTTTTAAGGGAACTATGCACTTCCAAGAGGAAATTAAAAGGTGATGAAAAGAAAGTTCTTAAAGATGAGCTAGAAATAGCCATGAGCAAAAATCTTGAGAATGAGGAACTCGAGAAACCGATAAAAAAGTTGAGGTTTGGGATTGGATGATGGAAGGTGGAGCAGTCGAGCTAACGACATTAAACAAAAGCGCTACTTGGGAGGCAACCCAATGATGTAAAACGAGGGAGTATTTCTTCCTTTACTTGTATTACCATTTAATTTTTGATTTTTTTATTGTTCTTCTTTGCATGCTAACTTACTTTGAGGACAAAGTAAGATTTAAGTGTGGGGGGGAATATTGGTTTAAGAGTCTATAGAGTGTTTTTTTTTAGGAAGTGGAAATTGAAAAAAAAAAGGGTCAAATTTTTTTTAGAGTTTTAAAGATCATGATATGTTTACTTTCTTTTAAGGATTGATTCTAAACTAAAACAAAGTTTTATAAGAAAGTTGAGACTATTTTGATTGTTATTATTGTTGAAGTGAGTACTTTCTAAAGAATTTATGTGAGTTCATGATTAAATATAATTGCTCATATGATATTGATAATGTGATTATTTCATTGAAGTTGTATAAGCAAAGGATAAATAGACAAGAACATAAAAAATAAAAAGAGAAGAAAAATAGAGGTTGAAAGCTTTAAATTCTACTCCAATGTTTTGAGTTACTCGATCTTGTTGATTAAATTCTTGAAGTGACTTAAAATATGAGTATGCAAAGCACTCTAAAAGAGGGCTTACTTGTTGAGTAACCGGGTGTTGGTATCACCAATATTAACATTCGCGTAAAAAGGCAAGTAAGTACTTAGGGAAACCATTATTGAAACCTCAAAAGAAAAAAAAGAAAAAGAACGAAGAGAAAATAGAAAAAAAAAATTCTTGATCTATTGACTTTGTTTGTGGTAATGTAAAATGGATAATTGCAAAGTTGATGTTATATGTTTCAATTGTGTTGATTGTGAATTTTGCATGAATTTATTTAGAAGTATGCATGAATATGAGAAGTAATGATTAGAATATGATTGACTTGATTATTTGACTCTTGTTGAAGTTATGAGTTAAGAATTGAAAGATTTGAAAATATGTTCATGATCTTAATCTTTTTTTGAGTCTTAATTTTTAATTTTTGAGTCTTATTTTGAATTTTTAAAATTGAGTCTTAAGTAAAAGATTTTGTGGGTATATCTTCTGAAAGCCCTCACGAGACACAACTCGTCCACTAGAGGTGACCTAGGGGTTTAAAGGCTTATTGCATAAGCTAAATGCAATCGTGATTCCTACGAAAGTGAGTTAGGATTTTAGGATTTAGTTCTTTAGGAATTAGTTAGCTAAGGTTGCTAGAGGACTAGCAAAAGCTAAGTGTGGGGGAATTTGATATTTGATAGGATGATATTTTGTGAATTTTATATGTGCTAATATATTTTCTTTATTGATGTTTTATGCCTAAAAGAGCTTACTAATGTTTATTTTATGTTTTAGGTATTAAATATCAAAGTTGGAATAAAAAGAAGTTAAAAAGAGCAAAGTGCAGTATTTTCTGTCCAGCTTGAAAGATTGACGTTTTTGACCAATTCAACGACCTGATCTCAAGAAGTGGCCTTCATAGAAGTTGTAGAGGACTTCTCAAGGTTTCCAGAATGTCCAAGATCGCAAAAATCGGAGTTCATTTGATGGGTCAAACGTCTAGACAAAATCAGTACGAAATTCTGGGCAGAAAAACGAGATTGAGAAGAAATTCCAACAAAGCAAGTTCAAGACCAGATTTTGTTGAGAGAAGATAATTTCTTAATTTTATTTTGTCTTAGATCTGTAATTAATTAATAAAAATAGGCCTTAGGAATTTTACTTAGAAAATAATTGTAAAAAGATGATGAGATAAAGGTAAGAGTTTGACTAGTCAAATTACTTGTTTCCCAAGTAAACTCTTATCTGAATCCCACATTGCTTAGGAAAGTCTTTTAAACTCTTCCTTAGGCCTATATAAAGAGCACAAGGCTCTCATAAACAGGAATCCCTCAAATCCCTCTTATCCCTCACATCCCTCTTCTCCCTTTTCTCTTTTAGTCTTGTAGGATTTTTTTTAGGGTTTTTAATAAAATTTTATTTTTTTTATTTTTAATTAGTTGCTGATTTCTTTATTATTTTTAATTCTGATTTTTGTTTTCTTTATTTAAATTAATATTGTTTGTGTGTTCTTGCTTGCTAGTTTATAATCTTGATTAGTAATTCTGATTTTATATTATTAAAGATTGCTTCTTTGATTGTTTCTTGGATGATATTTGTAATCTTTATAATATTAAACTTGAATTATATGATCTTGAATATGTCTAGTGAGTAGTTTTCTTATTCAGTTATGAGGTAAATTAATTATTCTTGGGAAAAGCATGTTGTGAGATTCTTGAACCTATTGTATAATTGTTGATTAAGTATCCAAGATTCTCTGAGCACATTATAATGATTGTTTGTTTGATTAGATAGGGTGCACACTATTTAATTAAACTAAATAATCTACCGCCAGATTAAAAACATAAGTCCGTAATTGCTTGTGGAGTTAATCACTAGGGATGGAGGAGAATTAAGGTTTAGATTAAATAAACCGAGCTTATGTGTTTGTTATCTAATGTCAACCCATATCTTTCTTGTTGTTAATGCTGCTACAATTTATATCTAGAGAGCTTGTTCTAGGTAGGTTAAGTAGTTAGAGATTAGTTAAAGAGCTTGTTTTAACTAACGACTCAGTAAGGAAAGATGGTGTAACAGAGCTTGTTGTTATGCTACGGTTGACTATTTAATTGACAGTGATATTTTGTAATCAATGATCAACATCAAAATCCAAGAATGATTGATTGCCTTGTAACTGAAGCTTTTTTTTGCTATTTGTTTTTTATATTTAATAATTCTTGTTTTCTTTATTTTAGAATAGTTTACAAAACCCCCAAACTTCTTCTTTCGCTAAACTCTAAGATTAGATTTTTAATTTAATAATTAACTTAAAAAATTCAGTCTTTGTGGGTTCGACCCTTGCTCCGCTATCTACATAGTAGAGTTAGGAAATTTTATTTTTGGTGACTGACGACACTCATCACAAATCTAAATTGATCCGAAACCAAATTTATCCGAATTTACATTGATCCAAACCCGACCGGATCCCAACCCGAATTGATCCGAATCCAAATTTACCCAAACCTGAAAAGATTCAAACTTAAATTTAATATTATCAATAAATATTTAAATGTTAAAATTAATTATCAAAGTATTTTAATATAGTAAAAATATGATATTTTTCAATAATATGAGTGTTATATATTTTTTTAATCTAGTTAAACATAAATATTCACTTTTATATTGCATTCATTTGAACCTAATATATAATTATTTAATAGCTAATCTATAATAGAGTACAGAAGCTATATCATCTACACTTAATGTCTCCAATTATTCTATAAAAAATCAAAATAAATTAAAGAGATATATAGTACTGTTTTATGATATTTAGTAGGGATTATTAAATCCCTTTGATTCATAAAGTTATTAATTATTATAGATAATAAAAATAAAATGAAAAAAATGTAATTAATTTATGAATATTGGTAAATATATTATAAAGAAAACTATCATACAGATTATTAAATATTTTGATTATTTCAATCTCAATTGTACTATAGGTCATGTAAGAAGAAAATTTTATTTTCATGAGTTTTATAATTCTTAGAATATGGTTTCAGTTGATTTTCATACCAGATAAATCATATCGAGATAACCAAGGCTTAACCCAATAAACCTGTCCAATCGACCCGAATCCAAATCCGACCAACTTGAATTGACTAAAAAAGTCAACAACCCAAACTCGATCTAATCTGAACCCGAATTAATCCGAACCCAAATTGATCCAAATTCAAATTGATCCAAACCCGAATGATCTGAACCTGAAATAGACCGATTTTTCCTTGACCCAAACCTGACCTTATCCGAACCCGAAATGATCCGAATCCGAAATGATCTAATCCAAAATGACCCAATCCAAACCCGATCTGACCCGTCCATTTGCCACCTCTACCGATAGCACCATTCGCGACTTAACACTCCCGGGCTGCAAAACATTATACCAATCACTATTATTCACCATAATTCAATTTTTAATAATTTTTCCTTCATTAAATTCTAGCACATTATCAGTAGAAAATATTAAACCAGTCTAAATTACACCGATAGTAAAACACAACTTCGCCTACACAACTTCGATTTTAATTTCGTCTTCGCCAATAGTTTCCTCTTAATTTCTACAGTCTCATGGCAACCTAAATTCATCAAATGAAGCACAAAATCCTTCTCCCTTAACCATGGCTGAAATCACCACAAGGCAAAATACATGGCTTTTCAACAAACTAAACTTAGTTTCTTCCTTCTACATTGTTTTCCTTTCATTTGGCATAAATTCCATGCATCAAAACACAAAAATCCCTTAGTTCTTCATCATGGCTGAAACCCTGGGGATACATTTGAGTGAGATTAATCCAAACCAAGGTTAAATTCATGTTTAGGAACCTTAAATCTATAATTTAGCAACCTTAGAACTTAAAGAAAATCGAAGCATGATTTTGTCTTGCCTTGGCCGAATGGTATATGATCCCTTTCCTCTTGATTTTGTCCACTTTACAATGATCTATGGGTGTGGGTTTGTAGAGGATGAAGAGTAGAATAATTTTGTAGAAGAAATCTTGGTGAGATAAGGTGATTTTAATGGTGTTTTAGTTAGGTTTTTGTTTCTTCCTAAGCTTGGCTATGGTGGCAATGTGAGGAAGGTTGAATAAGAGAGGTGAATGACCGGTTGCAGCTGTGGAGAAAATTTTAGAAGGTTCTTTTAAGGCAAAATGATCAAAATGCCCTTGGTTATAAAGATTTTGGATAAAGTTGCTCTTTAACTTCTATAATTTTTCTAACTATTTAATTTAACTCCAAAAATTCATATTCCATAATTAAATATTATTATTATACATATTTTGATGAATGATCGTGGTTTTGATTGAGGTTTGATATACCGTAAAGGTGAAATTACGAAAGTACCCCTATCAGGTAAATTGCACAAATTTTCGATTTGACTATCGATTCAATCTATCTATTGACATAGCCTAGAACTTATTTTCATGTAGAATATCATGCTTCAGTTATTAGGTCAAAATTCCATTTAGTTTTACCACAATTTACAAAAGTTCATCCAGGCTATGTCCTTAATCGTTATTTTCTAATTTGTTGGCACACTTCCCAAAAATAATTAGTAACGTCTAGAATTATAAAATTCTGAACCAACTTTTTCCGTTTCGATACTATCTTTCTTATTTGATATCAGTCGGTTTGCGTTCGGTGTCGGTGTAAGTACAATCCATCTTTTTCATTCGACTAATTCAATATACTACTAATTTAATTGAAAATAACAAATATAATAATTATGATTCTGTTTACAATAAACTCCACATAATTTCCATCCCACTAAATTCAGATACATTTTTAAATTTGATATTACAATATTTACATTCTATTCCCTGAATACAACTGCTTTGCAAATACATGTCTGAATATAAAAACCATTGAACAAATACCTAGCCATTGAGCACTTTAAACTTTTCGAAATTCTCTTCAACTATCTTATCGCAGCGGATGGTATGTACATTGGTGAGCTATCTGGGATGGTGAGTAAAAGGGTGAGCTTTGTGGAAAGCCCAGTAAGAAACATATATAAAAGTGCACACTATATGCAATTCAATAAAATAATTTTATTTCACTAATTATGAAAATGGCATAGTTAATATAACTATTAAAATGCAATAAAAACAATTACTTCCTAACAGCTCACTAAGGGATGCAAAAGGAAGGATTATATAGTCAGTTAGGTAATTGAGTGGAGTATGGGAGGTACTTTGAAGTACCTATCGTGTTCCGATCCCTAAAAGCAACAATAGGAAATAAACAATTGTTGATGGAATAATTATGTAGTATAAAACATTAATAATTTCATGTAGTTTCCGATGAATAACAATATTTAAAACAATTTTATTTTAAACAATTCCATGATGCAATTTCAGTAAACAGTATGGTGACAATTTCAAGATCATGAGATGATACAATATTTTCAGTAATTTCGTTCAGTGCAGTAAAGCGATTTATTTAAAATCATTAAAGTAGAATAAATGCACTTGTATCGAGAAAACATATACTGTAAAACTCGTATCACTTCTTTCGTCACTTTTCAACCAACTCATATACTATCCTCGTAAATCAAATCATTCAATCAATCTATCATCTGTTAAATATCACATATCGGTAGAAAAATAATCTCCTAGAGACTCATGCACGCACTACATCCCATAAGGGACATGTATAAGAAGGCCAAAAAATTCCTTAGCCAATCCTACGAAATACTGTAACGAATGGCCATCGTCGATCACTCACAATTCGCACTAGTTAGGTGCTCATTGCGTAAACCTATAAGTTTGACCATAATTCCCACAGTCATATCATGTAAAGGGGAAGGTCTGGGACGTCTCCCAGCCCAATCATCATTGTCCCGTATGCACGATCATCAAGGAGACATCAATTTCATAAAATCATGTCATATAAATCAATTCATGTAGATAATTTCATATAATTTAATTCATATAAATCATTTTATGTAATTCAAATCATGCAAATCGTTTCATGTAATCTAATTGATGTACCTTATGTCATGTAATTCAATTTATGTAATTCATATCATGTAATTCATTTCATGTAAATCATTTAATGTAATTCAATGCATGTAAATCATTTCATTTAAATCAATTCATGTAAAGCATTTCATGTAATGCAATATTTAGACTTATAGGAATTAAAGATAAATTTTATTTCTTGTATTCGGGAAAATTGGGTGTGGAACGATTAAAACGAGATTTCCGAGAATTTTCAATTGCAAGTAAAACATATCATATGCGACTCCTATACATGTTTCTTACTTCTATTTCCGTGCAATATATATATCTGATAGCACCTTTACGTCTCTTTCTTTCTTGTACTTCGCACTGCACAATAATACTAAGTTATATTTAAAATTCTATATTATGATTTTAATAAATATTCCATGAATTTCTATTTTCTATTTATCATTATTAATTTATCTTATTTTCTTCTAAATACCAAAAATATAATTTTAATTAAATCTCATTCTTTTTTTAATTTTCATGTCACCAATAATTTAAATTTCTATTTAAAATCCCTTATATAACTATAATGAATATTTCTATAAATCCCTATTTTCTATTGTGTAAATCTCAATAATTTATTTATTTAATTTCCTACTAAATGTCTTAATATAATTATTCCTAATTTCAAATCCTTTCTCAATTCTAATTCCACTAATACTTTCATATTTCTAATTCTAATAATTATTCATTCATTCTATTAGTCCTTATTTTCCCACCTTATTACTTTTTATGATAGGTTATTTTATTTTTAATTAAATACCAAAATATGGTTACAACTACCATTAGATGGAATTCTTTTCTTAATTTTAATTTCATTAAAATTCTATTATCTTTAATTATTTAGTATAGTCAATTATTTTATTCTTGTATTGTATTTATTATTTCCCAGTTCAAATTTTACAATTTATCTTTATTCATTATTAATATTAATTCCACCATTTGCTTATATCCAATTTGCTTCTATTTCATAAATTCCTAAAATCAATTTATTTTTATTTCCTATGAAATGACACAACTTAATTACAATTGAATTATTTTCTTTTCCTCATCTAATTTCTTCAATAATCCCATTAAACTTAATTTATGTTCCTTTAACCTTTAAATTATGAATTTAACATGAAATCCTTAATAATTTCCACTTGTCCAATTACATACTATTACTCAAACTCATTCTTTTCTAGTTTTAATTTCATTAATAATCTTTGCTCACTTTGTGTATTTATTATACACCCTTTTTAATTATAGAATTGCTCCAATCTCATACAAATTATCCTTGACTAAATGTTTCCCTTTTTTATACATCACTATGTATATTTCAATTTAATTTCGCAATTAATCTCTATTCATCCTATAGGTATTATTCCTTAACTATAATCTTATAAAATTTTACATGGGAAGCTCATACATTAGGCCTTGGTCAAATTTCACATTTGCTCATATTTTATTATTTTCCAAATTTTAACTTTACAATAAATCTTAATTTATTATTATATGAATTTTATATTTATCATTTATTAAATTTCATCAACCTTACTTCCCTTTTTCTTTCATAACCGAAAGCTCCTAAGGTTTTTATCTTCATTATTTTTCATTCAATTTCTTTCTCAATTCTTGTCTCATAATTTTTTCTACTCACTTAGTATATCTATTATACACCTATTTTATGTTTAAGATTGCACAATTTCATCTCCAACAGCTCCTTGCCGAGAGCTTCTTGGAGTCTTGTCTTAAGATTTTCTTCAAACCATTTCCATTGATTCTTTTCTCAACTCAACCTATGAATGTTTCTTACTTCACTTAGGATTTTCTTCAAACAGTTTCAATTCATAAAAATGGCAACATCATCGTTCAACTCCCATCATGGCTAGCGGGTTTCCATCCTCACGCCACTTTTAATTCTTGACAAACTTTCATTTAATCCAATGTTCCGAACAGGTTTCCTTCATCATTTCCTACTGATCCCTACCAAACATACATCAAAACCAACATAATTTCTTCATTTTTCATGCATGGCCGAATCTTGTAAGTCTCACTACACTTCATTTTTTTTCAATCTAAGGTATTAATTATGTTCCCATACATGCATAAATTAAGAATCCTAACCAAAATTGAAAGAATTTTTCCCATATCAGCTTACCTGTTTCCAGCCGAACCAAAACAGCCCCAAATTAGTGCTGTTTTCCTCCACGTCAGTCTCCCAAATTCTGAGTTTAAGGTCATTTTGATGTAAAGAAAGGGTTTTGTGAAGATGGGTGAATGAATTAAGGAAGAGTGGATAGTGTTTTGCAAGATGAACGTGAGGATTCTTAGGGAAGTTTGGAGCAGAATCGTGCGGCACAGAGTTGAGTGGAGGAGGAAAGTCGGTTCTGCTGGGTTGAATGTAACTTGTTTTCTGATTCATTTTATCATTTAAATATAATTTTATTCATAAAAAATCTTATCTATATATCAAAAGGTCTAATATACCTCTCTAAAAATCAATATTTACCATTCATACCATTAACAATATTTTTATTGTATATAATTCCAGATTTTTTTTTATTTAGATCAATTCTAGTCAATCTTTGACCTATTTAACCGACCCCCTATGTCAAATGACCATAATACCCTTGCATAATTTCGTTATTTTCAATTATATCCTATCTTTATTTTTAATATTTTAATTTCAGAATTTATATTTTTATTTGTATTATTTTCCATATATTAAAGTCAAATATAGTCAAATATTGACTTTTGAGTCATGGGTAGTGAAATTACCAAACTACCCATAAACGAAGGCTTTTGGTTTTGTTTGCGTTGTTTTTGGCACTTTTGCGTAAAGTTCACGGGCTAGATCCTCGTGAAACTTCTTTACGCGAGGATCATCTTATGACAGTCTATGGGTCTGAAGTCAATTTGGTTTGACCTTCATTCAGAAAAGTTCAATTGGGTTATATACACGATCGTCATTTTCGAATTTGTTTCTCACTTTCAAAATATACTCAAACGATGTGATTTTGAGATACAGATTATTGCTATATTCATATTTCACCTCAAATATCATCATTCTAAGGTCTCACTTCGATCTGGACAGAGAAAGTCCTGGTGGGGGCCTCACCGTGTACCTCCCTAAACCTTATCGAACAGACCCTTCATTAAATATTTTAACAATAAATTTTCTCTTTTAAACTCCTACATTCTGTAGCTTATATCGAATATAAGAAAATTAGGGTCCTCACATCTAAATAAGGGATTTTAGGTTTCAGATTCTTACCGTAGGCTTATTGGACTTCTCGAATAATATCTGTCCGGTCACATGTCCATCCGAGCACTGTAGAGCCTGTGGGACTCACAATACAGTATTAGGTTATACATGCAAAACACACAAGAATTGAACAATGGTGAGTATCCCTACATGTACAACAATACCAGAATACATGGCTTTCACACTTCTCCCTCATTTCCCCTTTGTTTCTCCCTCTCTCTCTTTTCCTCCTCGCTGCCTACAAGGAGTTCTGCTGCGGTCGTCAGCTTCCATCGCCAACAGCTCTCTTCCTTCTCTCCCTTCTCTTGCTGGCGTCGATTTCCTCTCCCCATCACTCTCTTTCGTTCTCTTCTCTTTTTGTTTTTTATTTATTTCCTTGTCTGCCTATGCAGATAAGGAAGTGGCAAGCTTCCTTTAGAAGCTTATCGACTTTCCTTTCTTTTCCCTTTTTTTTCTATTTATTTATTTATTATTATATCTTTCTAAATATACATAGTATATACATATTACATATTTTATATATCTATATATAAAATCCTTATAATGCATAGTAATATATTTTTTTATTATTTATAATATATATTTTATCGTTTGTATATATATTTATATATATTTTTATTTTTATTTTTTATATAAACATGTGTATATCTTTATACATGTATTTATAATTATATATATTATTATATATATTTATTTTTGAATATACATTTATTTTAGTATAAGGAATAACAAGCAATATATATCAATTTACTCTCTCTCTCTCTCTCTCTATATATATATATATATATATATATATATATCTTTAAATTTTAAATTCCTTAATACCCAAAATAAATTCCTAATTATTAAATCTCCAATTTTTCAATGGATCAAGTACCATAATCCTAAAATATTCCAATCCCATAATGTAACGTCCGAAATTATAAAATTCTGAACTAACTTTTTCTTTTTTACTTCTATCTTTCTTATTCACTCATTCGGTATAAATCGATTTGCGTTTGGTGTCGATATAAGTTTGATTCTATAATTCTCATTACCAATAAATCTTTAAATCATTAAATTTATTAAACAATAAATAAGAAATAAGAAATCATAATAAAACTATAATATAATATTTATAATTCTATTTATATCTGTTCAATATAATTACATTTCATTAATTCATATACATTCCTTTAATTTAACGTTTCACTGTTTACATCCCACAATAAGTACGTCTGCTGTGCATACACTTGTCTAAACATAAATATAAAATTGAATATATACCTGTTTACATGATATTATAAAACTTCTACAATCTTCATTAGAAACCTACTACTGCCACGTACACTGGATAACTATCTAGGATGGTGAGTAAGGAGTTGAGCTTTGGGGAAAGCCCAGTAAGAAACATATATAAAAGTGTGTACTATATGCAGTCAAGTAAAAATAACTTATTTTACTATTTATGAAAAAGCATATTAAATATAATATTAAAATACATAAAATATTTATTTTCTAAGGTACACTAAGGAATAGTATAGGAAGGATACTATAATCAGCTATATAACCAAGTAGAGTATGAGAGGTACTTTGAAGTACCTATCGTGTTCCGATCCCTAGTAGCGATTATAGGGAGTAAACAGTTGGTGATGAAATAATATGAAACATGTGGTTATTTATGCAATGCAATTTCAAAATCAATATCAGTATATAAACAATTTATTTAAATAATGATATAAAAAGCATCTCATGAAATATTTCAGCATTTAAATAGTTCATAAACAGTTAATTGAAAAATACTACAGCAAACAGTTCAGTATTGGTAAACAATTCAATATCAATAAACAGTTCAGTAAACAACGCAGTAAACAGTTCAGTATCGGTAAACAATTTAGCATTAGAAAACCATTCAGTATCAATAAAAAAATCAGTATCAAAAAACCATTCAGTATCAATAAAAAAATCAGTATCAATAAACAATTCAGTTCGATAAAATAGTACAATACAGTGGAGACAGTCATATCTAATAGAATCATGCACAATCAATAACAGTATCCTTTAAGGGACAATCAATAACAGTATCCCCGTAGGGACGAAATAGTAACGAATGGCCATCGTCGAATAGTCATAGATCGCACTGGTCAGGTGCTCACTGTGGAAACCTGTGGGTTTGACCATAATTTCCACAGTCATATACAATAAACAATAAACCTGCGGACTGATCAGGTCTTGCAGTCATATAACAGTATGCATGACCACTAAAGAACGATTGTCTCAAAAACATTTTCTTAAATTATTTCATTTGATAGTAGAAATCATTTCAAATAACAATTATCTTCAGTCAATCTATAATCATGAAAAATTACAATTTATGCAATTTAAACATTTCATGTAAATCATCTTGTGTAAATCATTTCATATAAACCAATTCATGTAAATTATTTCGCGTAAATCAATAAATGTGAATCATTTTATGTAAATCAATACATGTAAATCATTTCATGTAAAACAACAACAACAACAACAACAACAACAACAATAATAATAATAATAATAATAATAATAATAATAATAATAATAATAATAATAATAATAATAATAATAATAATAATAATAATAAAATACATTTCATGTAATAAAATCATATTTTAAACTTGTATGGATGTAAAATAAACTATGTTTAGGATATTTGGGTACGAAACAGGTACGATTTGGTTTTTCCGAAAATTAACGAATATAAGTAAAACATTTCCTAAGCAACTCTCATACATGTTCCTTATCTCTATTCCGCGTAATATAAAATCCGGTAGAGCCATTTACGCCTCTTTATCCTTCAATTCTTAACACTGTACAATAATTTCCAAATTATATTTAAAATCCCATATTTTAATTCCAATAATTATTCTAGTAATTCTTGTCTTCGATTTATCACTTCCCATGCTAAATTAAATTTAGTTTATTTTATATTCCATTAATTATCAAAATTGTAATCAGAGTTAACTATAGTCAGATTTCATTCTTTTCTTTAAATTTTCATGTCATCAATAATTTCCATTTCTATTTAAATTTCCATATATAACTATAATGAATATTTCTATAATTTCCTATTTTTCATTTTGTAAACCTTAATAATTCATTTATTTAATTTCCTACTAGATACCAAAAGATAATCACAATTAAATTGAAACCTTTTTCCAAATTTTAATTTCATCCATTATTTATTTATTTATTTATTTTTTACTCTAATAATTGTTTTATTAATCTTTGTTTCTATTTGATCACTTTTCATAGAAAATTATTTTATTTTTTATTAAATACCAAAACTTAACTATAACTAAATTGACTTATTTTCGTAATTTTAATTTCATTGAAATTCTATTATCTGTAATTATTTACTATAATCAAATATTTCATTCTTGCACTATATTTATTATTTTCCCCAATTCAATTTTACAATTAATCCTTATTCATTATTAATATTAATTCCACCATTTGATTATATTAAATTAATTTCTATTTTATTAATTCCCACAATTCAATTTGATTTACTTTCTATTAATTAATATAATGTACTACAATTAAATTATATTCTCTTCTCTTAATTGTCATGTGCCGGGGGCTTTAGCCCAACAACCGTGCGGTCTTAGGCGGGAAACTCACGTCCCACGTCCCTAAGTCAGCCTATTCCTAGCCCAGGATGCTTCTGCACAGCGAAAATCTCAACACCCTGCAGCATACAACCAAGCTCACAAGCCAACAAGCAAGCAGACATGCAGCTGACTGTGATAACCGTAAATTTTTCCATTTATTGGAAATTAGAAATATGAAAAATAAATATTAGAGAAATTAAATAAGGCGAAATAAATAAAATTTATTTACGAGATGGGAATATAGTTGAAATTCCCGAAATTAAGAAAAGTAAGGAAATTAAATGAAAAAAAAAATAATAATAAAGTCGGAGTTATTGAAAATAAGAAAATGAGGAATTTAAATTGGATTAATGGAAATCCAAAATTAATAAAATAAAAATGCGTATATTATATATTTATATAATTAAATTATATAAATATATTTACACATGTTTTTATATAAATACATATGTATGTATATGAATATTAGTATATATTATGAAATAAAATATATTATTTTGTCTTAAATAAAGACATGCGTATATTATAAAATGTATTTATATAATTATAAATATATATGTACAGATATATATATATATATCGAAAATATATATATTATTATTTTAAATAAAAGTATATGAATATATAAGAAAAGTAAATGTGGTTTTATATAAAAGTTTATATGTATAAATATTTTATTATAGCATTTATATAATTTGTATACATATATGTTATTTAACTTTAAGTATATAAATATACATATATTTATATATATATATATATATATATATATATATATATATTTATACTAGATATACATTTTTGTAATACTTAATATACATATATGTATATGTATGTATCTCTTTAAATATATATAGTACAATACTATATAAATAAGCAAATATTATTTTATTTAAATTGTATAACATAAATATAAAGTAGATATATTGTTATATTATATCTATATAAATAATTATACTATGTATGAATTAATATATGTGTAGTATATAATATATAGTATATGTATAAAGTATAAAATATGGTGTATAATGTATATTAGGTTACATACTAAAAAGGGAAAGGGATAAACCAAAAAGGAAACCAAATAAAAAGGAAAACAAAAGACAGAATCGGGTTTCCCGATTCTGTCACCGGAAGAGCCGCCCCCGTCAGCGGCCGCCGGA
The DNA here is from genome assembly GCA_031772115.1 of Heritiera littoralis. NCBI lineage: Eukaryota > Viridiplantae > Streptophyta > Magnoliopsida > Malvales > Malvaceae > Heritiera > Heritiera littoralis. The sequence continues at coordinate 380,909 of JAPDPK010000037.1, read as the reverse complement.
GAGGGAAAGGAGGAGAAGGAAAAGAAGCGTCGACGCCGGCAAGGGAAGAGGAAGCCGACGCCAACGCCGGCGTGAAGAAACGGAGGAAAATCGAACGGGAAACAGAAGCAAACGTCGGAAGAGAAAAGAAAATGGCCGACGGCGATGCCGACCAAATCGGTGGCCGGCACTACCACCGAAGCTTCATCGGAGGAAGACGAAGCCGATGGAGGCCACCGGAGACGCAATAGACGGCGGAGGAACGCCGGCGAAGAGGAAGAAGAACCGAGGCAAAACCGCCTCGATCCGCCGCCGTGCCACCGATCCAGGGCAAACGGAGGGCACCGGCAAGTTCGTCGTGCAGCCGGCCAGCTGAGGGACACTTGAACCGCCGGAGAACCGGCCGCCGGCGAGGAACCGGCGAGGAAAGGAGCTGGACCGGTCTGAACCGGTCTGACCGGGAAAGGAAGAAGGAAAAAGAAAGGAAAAAGAAAAGAAAAAGAAAAGAAAAAGGAAAAAGAAAAAGAAAAAGAAAAAGAAAAGAAAGAAAGAAAAGAAAAAGAGGAAAAAGGAAGAAAAAGGAAGAAAAAGAGGAAAAAGGAAGAAAAAGGAATAAAAAGAGGAAAAAGGAAAATTTCGGGAATTTGGAAAATTCTCGGAAATTCGACAACCCGGAATTTTACAAATTCGGTAAGAAATTTCCCGAGAATTTAATTTCAGAAAAAAATTAAATAAATTATGAAAAATTCTAAAAAATTAGAATTTTAATTCCAGAAATTATTTTCAGCAATCGGGATAAGGAATCGGGAGAAATGGAGTGCGGGCGCGATCGATAAGCGGAATTCGCCGACCCGAAAAAAGGTAAGGGATGCATGTGCAGCACTGTAAGGATACTCAGTCTGCATATTTTAAATTGAAATATTTTATGCAAATATTTTATGATGCATGATTTGCTGAAAATAATTTGGGAAGAAGTACTGGCTGAAAGATTTTAAACTATATTTTTCCGTGCAGGAGGTTAGTAAATCGGCAGCCGTTATGCTGCCGAAAATTTTAGAAAAACTTTATAAAATCATATTAAATGATTTTATTTCCGAATTTCGATAGTAAATCACGAAACATGAGAAAATTTCTAAATTTCATAAAACATGAATATAATGAGATGGAACTTTAGAATATTCATGTATTCGAGAATGATGATAATGAAATCATCGAAAATTCTCGGAATAGATAAATTACACGAATTACGAGATGAAAGATGAAGTGAAATATAGTGAATATTCTTATGAATATTTTTATAAATATTCACTAAAGGATTTTAAACCTTATGGTTTTAAATTATGGAATTTTATATTTATATAAATTCCATATAAGTTTATTTTATGATGAAAATACGGTTTTGAGACTGGTTGGCATTCCTATCATTCTGATGCATGATATGTGACCTGTTTAGTCCCGGTCGACGCCTAAATTAGTGATCAACCGAGGACAATATAGGTTATGGTTATAGATTTGACCGGCGTATTCCCTTACCCTCCGAGGTTTATAGTATGATAAGATTGATATCTATCTTAGACTCCATAAATGATTGGTGATATGTTAAAAAGGAAAGTATTTTACATAAGATGGAATATGCCAACCGGAAAATGTGATACATGATGGGTGACATGTGAAAAGAACATGTTTTATATAATATGATAAGAGAATAAATTGAATTATAGCAATTTTTACAAAATGCTCATTTAGGTACTGATTATAGTACCGTGAGATGGTTCTCATAAGACATGAGATACAAACATGTAATATGTTTTCAAAAAGGAAGAAATGATAATTCTAATATTCTTTCTATGGTCTTAAATGGAATATGAGATCATAAGTACTACATGAGATCTGATAAGACAGTGGAAAGTACATATGGCGTAAAGGCCAAATCGAGCAGAGACTCGATGATTTTACCGTGTGAGCCACCTCTAGAATCCTTCGGGAACTAAGTGCTGCACGTGTTCTGATGTGTTAGTAAAGGCCAAACCGAGCAGAGACTCGATGATTTTACCGTGTGAGCCACCTCTAGAATCCTTCGGGAACTAAGTGCTGCACGTGTTCTGATGTGTTAGTAAAGGCCAAACCGAGCAGAGACTCGATGATTTTACCGTGTGAGCCACCTCTAGAATCCTTTGGGAACTAAGTGCTGCACGTGTCCTGATGTGTTAGTAAAGGTCTAAGTTCTGATGGGGATGCGACAAATGTCGAACGATGAAATAGATTTTGTGCACATGACATATGATGTGTGTGATATAACGGATTTTGTTTATATATGCCACTCAAACATGTGCTACTTGAATGTTCGTCTCGTTCACACTTAATCATACTGATAAAAAGAATGATGCCTTGTGAACTTAAGAATGGAATAGATTTTAATAGCTTATTTTGCTTTTTAAAGGACGGTACTAATTAAGAGAGTACATTAAAACATGAAATGAATTTTAAAGAAATAAAATGATGATTTAACTAACATTCTTTTCAAGGAATATACGAATATTAATTATTTTATAGAAATGCTTTATTTCGTAGAAGCATTAATTTGAAAAGAATATGAAAAAGGTTATGAAAGATTGAAAAGGAAAAAGGATTTATTAATTCAAAACAAAATGAAAATTTCTCTTTACAGTTGCTTCTAGGTTCCGTAACAAGTATGGTATTCTAAAATACCTACCTTACTCCATTTGGATCCCTAGCCGACTGTAGTATCCTTCCTACATGCGAGCTTAGAGCCCATAGGAAAAATGAAAAAGATTTTTCAGCATATAGGAAGCTGAGTATCAAGTGAGGCATATAATTCTCTTACTGAGCCGTGGTTTTGCTTACCCCTTAATTTTCAACATTTCAGGTTTTGATGAATGTGAGTTCAGTGGATTGTGGATCCTGGCTGTACACGAAGGACAATGTGTCAGACCGACTGTTTATTTGAGGTATGATCATTTATTCTCTGTATTTAGACATGTCAACAGTACTACTTATATGATAAATTACGATAGGGGATGTGTATAATATAAACAATACATTGTAAAATTGTTTAACAGTCAGTACAAGTGAAGTATCACAGACAGCCCAACTAGTTAAGATGTGTATAAGAAGATGAAAAATGTGGTCACGGGTCGTGACAGATTTAATGGTATCAGAGCAATGGTTGGCCTGATGTCTGTGGATACTTTTGGAAGGAAAAGAGTTAAACATCCCCGGTAGTACTGTGTCGTCTGAATACATAGAGAAGATAAATGACTGTAAATAGAGTAAAATGATTTAAAGGGAGTGAGAAAGTATAAATTGAGAATGTTAAAGAAGAAAATAGGCTCAGAAATTACCGAAAAATTGGTGATTCTTCTAATCTGTATGAAGGCCTGTTCGGTGAGGAACAGAAATGGACTCGGTGAGGGCCCCACCAGTACTTTTCTGTCCAAACCGAACTGAGACCTGAAAGTGATGGTATAAAATAGGGGAATAAAATATCATCATTAAATAGACCTTAAGATCAACGATTGAGGGTAATTTAAAGAGAGAGAAAATTTTTAGCCAAAAATGACCAAAATACCCCTACCTCCAAAATTTTACTGGGAGTCAAAATAGATCACCAGAAGTTGGAATTGATAGATTTGATAGAGAAATTAATGTTATAAAGCTGAATTACAAGTAGATTACTCCCATTGTGGATTTTAGTGAACTTCTCTGTCGAAAATCGAATGAGATCTAACTTGCTGTTATAAGTATCAGAAAGGATACTATCAACACATAGATGATCAGTTCATTGATTTGAATGTATATTGAGGAGATAGAAATAAATGTCGAAATGACGAAAATGCCCCTATATTGGGCGATGTCGGAATAGTGATAAAACCGAGCTGAATTGGAATCCATTGATAGTAATGGAATTATTAATGGCATAGAAGATGTCATATGAATCTAATGATCCCTGTTACTGATTCCACTAACACTTAGATTACGGACGCGAAAGAAAAACCCCGAGTGGACTGTGGGCCATAGGGGATAACTGTACGATTGAGTGAGGCGGCCAGGGCCCCTCCACGAGTGGACTTTGGGCCATAGTGGTAAATCCTGGACTTTACAATAAAACAATCCGTGAGGGACTAAGTGCCACGTCTGTGTGACGGGGGCCACCTCTAGAACCCAGAGCGGACAGTACGTATGAGTAAGATACTGGGGTGGTAAATCCCTGGTTAACGGAGATCCAGGCACTCCCGGTCCTTACAATAAAATGAGTACGGATGAGTGGTGCGGCTCGGGCCCCTCCGGCTTGAGACCGGCAAATCCGAGGCATCACAATAAAATGTGTATAGGCAGACGGCGGACGGGCCGGGGCCTTATATGATGCGATCCAAAGAGTGTAGTGGAATGTCATCTGTAGTGGAATGTCATCAGATGATTGACCCGGTTATTGACTGTAAGGGTCGAAAAATTTAGAGTGTATTGAATGGGATCGTTAAATACTATGAAAAGTGAAATGATTACAAGAATTGACTGATGAGGTGAAAAGTACAGATAATGAAATACATACTGGTGTGATTACTTATGGTTCTGTACGTTTTCATTTCTTTGAGGTATCAAACAGATAATCGTACATAGATCCGACGTATCTTGGAATATGTGCTACAGAATGAGGTACTGTTTGGAGTACTGTGAATTAGAGGATAATTATAAGAACAGTCAAGTGATAAAAAGAAGATGACCGCTAACCTAAGTTCTTCAGGACCCTTGAGACAGAACTGTGATGGGCGACCCAATGGTGGGCGACCCGTAGTGGATCATGTGTCGTGAGATATAGGCGAACTATCTCATCGCCGACTCACTAGTAAGGATAAACCTGAGGCGAAAGGATCGCCTAGGGGATGCTCGTCGATGGTCGATATGAACGGACGAGGCCCTTATAAGTATCTCAACGGTAACATGAGTGTAAGGAACTAGGTACGTAAGGGTGCCAAGGTTCAAACCTTGTGGAGAATATACTCGAGGGAACAAAGCCTGAATTTAGTAAATGGAAATGGTTTTAAAGTGAATAATTGAATTGAAACATGTAGCTGTAAAGTGTGTTGAGAACTGTTGTACTTGATACAGCTTACCAGAATGAGATTCGTAACGCTGTAAAGCATTGCTAGGTGATGAAATCAAGGTAGAATATGTATCAAAATGATTTGAGTATTGAATGTCTCTGCCTTGAAACTACATTATGAAATGATGGGACACAATGATAAAGGTCCCACATGATAAAAGAAGGGTGGTTAAAGAAACTATCGGATCAGAATCCCGATAAATTCCAGAGTAACATAGATTGAGAAATCAAGTGAATGTTGACTCGATTGTGGATATGAAATTTATTCTTAAGCTTGTATCGAAGAATATAGAAGAAATCCAACAAGCTCAAGAAAATAATTTTTGGAAAATATTATGGATGATGAAATTCACAAGTATCGATGTAAAGGATGGAAATACAAATGATATGATTTGAGGATGAATTAAATGATGTATTAAAATTTTTGGTTATACACTAAAATTCTTATGAAGAACAAATAAATATTATATGGAAGTGATGCCTTAAATATGATTCAATCGGAGACGTATAAGGAGCTTATAAGAACAATCCTTGTAAAAGGCATAATCAGATGAAAAGTTGAAGAACAATGGTCACAAGATGATAAGAAATGTATGATTAAAGAAAATATCAGATTTGATTTCCGATAAAACTTCCAGAGTTATATAAATTAGAGGAATCGAGATAACATTGACTCGATTTTGAATATGAAGTTAAATTCTAAGCTTATATCGGAGGATGTAGAAAGAATCCAAAAAGTTTAAGAAAATAACTCTGAAAATAGTGTGAATAATGAAATTCACGTGTAAAGGTCTGAATGACGAAAATACAGATAATGACAAATTGAGAATAATGGAATTATCTGTATAAGTGTAAATGAGAGAAATACAAATGATATTGAGATGTAGATGAATTAAAAATGATGTATTAATTTCCTACCATTGATAAAGTTCTGGTGAAGAACAAGTATTCATCTACATGAAAATAGACGCTTTCTTGATCTGATTTGAGATATGTGAGGAACTAATAAGACTAGCCTCAGTATAAAGCGTCATTAGATAAAAGATTGAAGATTGATGTCCATAAGATAATGATTCGAACTCGGAGTGAATTTTACGAGTTCCTATTGAAGTTACAAGGGTAATGAGTTGCCTTGTAAAGTATATAAGCCTAAAGAATGAGGCATCCTTACAAGAGAAAATTGCTAAAATACTGATAGAGTCTAAAGTATAAATGGAACATGAGCAGCATTGTGATATAATCCTTAAACTCTTAAATGTTGTGGAATTGTGCTAAGATTAACAACTAAGAAATTTGGTTAGACAGCATCTCCTCTTGAGAGATAAGATCTCGAAACGACAGGATGACAGTGAACTTGTCTATGATATAAAATAATGATTGAGATACGAAAGTAATGAGTCTAGCTAAATACTATTGCCAGCTTATAAAAGAGTGATGAGACTGGCTGCTCTATAGACGAGATCTAATTAAAGAAATTAAAGTCGGCAGATGGATAAGTGTAAAGAATTGATGGTATGCGAGATTTTAAAAGATCTTAGCTGTATAGTACCATACCAATCGAGAAAACCGACAAAAAAAGGAATGAGAGTAAAAATATGAAAACGAAAATGAAAGTGAGATAAGGAAATAAATTGCATGACGAGAAGGGAACATTAATATGAAACAGTTCCCGCAGTTAAGACTGAAAGTGAATGGTGTTGGTTATCACATAACTGTGGCAAGATGTAAAATCAAAGCCAGAACTGATAAGTGAAAGTAATGATACCCCAAGGAGTAAGATAATTGATATGTTTACTGCCAGTATATAAATAAGAAATGTTTGTACAAATAACCCCCTCGAAATGATAGAAATGGTGGAATTATATAGATAAGGTGGTGCTTAAATGGATAATTCGAGGATTCAATCACAGAATCTAAATTATGGAAAGAGTATATTCCTGTGTTTATTCTAAAATTCAAATGATATTGAATATACCATAAGCGTAAGAGATGTAATGACCATACTACATGAAAAGAGACATGGAGAGAAAATGATTGTCTCATGATTTATTACTGTAAGAGATAATTAACAGTAAAATTTGCAATGATATACAGCCTTGATGGAATAAGTGTGAAAATGAACATTGTGGACAATAAATCCAAAAGAGAAATGATGATATGGAAGTGATTAAAGACTGATGATCTAAATAGAATCACTTTCCCTTATTAGACATCTAGATTCTCTAGTGCCTTAGTCGAAGTATAAGTGCTTAACGGTGTGAATGTGTATGTACAGTTCCAGTGAGCCTTACATGTGATGGGAGTCTCTGTGTTGCCATATGCTAATGAGAGATAGCAAAGGGCTTTGAGATCCCAAGTGTATTGATAGCACCGCTCCGTACTGATATATATATTTATACATATGAGCGTGAGATATAACCGCTCCATGATATTGAGAGAGCGTGTGCATGAGATGTGAAAGCTACTGGGACACTTACACATAATTGATTGACATGAGTACATGATAGTACCAAATTATGTCGACTCGGCACTAAGTGAGAAGAATGGATGATGAACAACATAGATCAGCTGTAATATTAAAATATTATGTATGGCTCTTATATGAAAATAGTAAAAGTGAATAACTCTCGATTTGAGAAAAGAAATTACATGAGCATAGACATATCTGATGAAAGACAGCATGTAGTGGTCTAAAGTACTATTGATATTGAGAGTGTACTGGCAGTATTATTTGGAGGATGAACTAAAGGTTAGAAGCCATAAGTATACGGCATGTACCACCTTTGGACTTAAGTTAAATTCGGAGGACCGAATTTCTTAAGGTGGGGAGGATGTGATAACCTTAAATTTTTCCATTTATTGGAAATTAGAAATATGGAAAATAAATATTAGAGAAATTAAATAAGGGGAAATAAATAAAATTTATTTACGAGATGGGAATATAGTTGGAATTCCCGAAATTAAGAAAAGTGAGGAAATTAAATGAAAAAAAAATAATAATAAAGTCGGAGTTATTGAAAATAAGAAAAGGAGGCATTTAAATTGGATTAATGGAAATCCAAAATTAATAAAATAAAAATGCGTATATTATATATTTATATAATTAAATTATATAAATATATTTACACATGTTTTTATATAAATACATATGTATGTATATGAATATTAGTATATATTATGAAATAAAATATATACTATTTTGTCTTAAATAAAGACATGTGTATATTATAAAATGTATTTATATAATTATAAATATATATGTACAGATATATATATCAAAAATATATATATATTATTATTTTAAATAAAAGTATATGAATATATAAGAAAAGTAAATGTGGTTTTATATAAAAGTTTATATGTATAAATATTTTATTATAGCATTTATATAATTTGTATACATATATGTTATTTAACTTTAAGTATATAAATATACATATATATATTTATACTAGATATACATTTTTGTAATACTTAATATACATATATGTATATGTATGTATCTCTTTAAATATATATAGTACAATACTATATAAATAAGCAAATATTATTTTATTTAAATTGTATAACATAAATATAAAGTAGATATATTGTTATATTATATCTATATAAATAATTATACTATGTATGAATTAATATATGTGTAGTATATAATATATAGTATATGTATAAAGTATAAAATATGGTGTATAATATATATTAGGTTACATACTAAAAAGGGAAAGGGATAAACCAAAAAGGAAACCAAATAAAAAGGAAAACAAAAGACAGAATCGGGTTTCCCGATTCTGTCACCGGAAGAGCCGCCCCCGTCAGCGGCCGCCGGAGAGGGAAAGGAGGAGAAGGAAAAGAAGCGTCGACGCCGGCAAGGGAAGAGGAAGCTGACGCCAATGCCGGCGTGAAGAAACGGAGGAAAATCGAACGGGAAACAGAAGCAAACGCCGGAAGAGAAAAGCAAATGGCCGACGGCGATGCCGACCAAATCGGTGGCCGGCACTACCACCAAAGCTTCACCGGAGGAAGACGAAGCTGATGGAGGCCACCGGAGACGCAATGGACGGCGGAGGAACGCCGGCGAAGAGGAAGAAGAACCGAGGCAAAACCGCCTCGATCCGCCGCCGTGCCACCGATCCAGGGCAAACGGAGGGCATCGGCAAGTTCGTCGAGCAGCCGGCCAGCTGAGGACACCTGAACCGCCGGAGAACTGGCCGCTGGCGAGGAACCGGCGAGGAAAGGAGCTGGACCGGTCTGAACCGGTCTGACCGGGAAAGGAAGAAGGAAAAAGAAAAGAAAAAGAAAAGAAAAAGGAAAAAGAAAAAGAAAAAGAAAAAGAAAAGAAAGAAAGAAAAGAAAAAGAGGAAAAAGGAAGAAAAAGGAATAAAAAGAGGAAAAAGGAGAATTTCGGGAATTTGAAAAATTCTCGGAAATTCGACAACCCGGAATTTTACAAATTCGGTAAGAAATTTCCCGAGAATTTAATTTCAGAAAAAAATTAAATAAATTATGAAAAATTCTAAAAAATTAGAATTTTAATTCTAGAAATTATTTTCAGCAATCGGGATAAGGAATCGGGAGAAATGGAGTGCGGGCGCGATCGATAAGCGGAATTCGCCGACCCGAAAAAAGGTAAGGGATGCATGTGCAGCACTGTAAGGATACTCAGTCTGCATATTTTAAATTGAAATATTTTATGCAAATATTTTATGATGCATGATTTGCTGAAAATAATTTGGGAAGAAGTACTGGCTGAAAGATTTTAAACTATATTTTTCCGTGCAGGAGGTTAGTAAATCGGCAGCCGTTATGCTGCCGAAAATTTTAGAAAAACTTTATAAAATCATATTAAATGATTTTATTTCCGAATTTCGATAGTAAATCACGAAACATGAGAAAATTTCTAAATTTCATAAAACATGAATATAATGAGATGGAACTTTAGAATATTCATGTATTCGAGAATGATGATAATGAAATCATCGAAAATTCTCGGAATAGATAAATTACACGAATTACGAGATGAAAGATGAAGTGAAATATAGTGAATATTCTTATGAATATTTTTATAAATATTCACTAAAGGATTTTAAACCTTATGGTTTTAAATTATGGAATTTTATATTTATATAAATTCCATATAAGTTTATTTTATGATGAAAATACGGTTTTGAGACTGGTTGGCATTCCTATCATGCTGATGCATGATATGTGACCTGTTTAGTCCCGGTCGACGCCTAAATTAGTGATCAACCGAGGACAATATAGGTTATGGTTATAGATTTGACCGGCGTATTCCCTTACCCTCCGAGGTTTATAGTATGATAAGATTGATATCTATCTTAGACTCCATAAATGATTGGTGATATGTTAAAAAGGAAAGTATTTTACATAAGATGGAATATGCCAACCGGAAAATGTGATACATGATGGGTGACATGTGAAAAGAACATGTTTTATATAATATGATAAGAGAATAAATTGAATTATAGCAATTTTTACAAAATGCTCATTTAGGTACTGATTATAGTACCGTGAGATGGTTCTCATAAGACATGAGATACAAACATGTAATATGTTTTCAAAAAGGAAGAAATGATAATTCTAATATTCTTTCTATGGTCTTAAATGGAATATGAGATCATAAGTACTACATGAGATCTGATAAGACAGTGGAAAGTACATATGGCGTAAAGGCCAAATCGAGCAGAGACTCGATGATTTTACCGTGTGAGCCACCTCTAGAATCCTTCGGGAACTAAGTGCTGCACGTGTTCTGATGTGTTAGTAAAGGCCAAACCGAGCAGAGACTCGATGATTTTACCGTGTGAGCCACCTCTAGAATCCTTCGGGAACTAAGTGCTGCACGTGTTCTGATGTGTTAGTAAAGGCCAAACCGAGCAGAGACTCGATGATTTTACCGTGTGAGCCACCTCTAGAATCCTTTGGGAACTAAGTGCTGCACGTGTCCTGATGTGTTAGTAAAGGTCTAAGTTCTGATGGGGATGCGACAAATGTCGAACGATGAAATAGATTTTGTGCACATGACATATGATGTGTGTGATATAACGGATTTTGTTTATATATGCCACTCAAACATGTGCTACTTGAATGTTCGTCTCGTTCACACTTAATCATACTGATAAAAAGAATGATGCCTTGTGAACTTAAGAATGGAATAGATTTTAATAGCTTATTTTGCTTTTTAAAGGACGGTACTAATTAAGAGAGTACATTAAAACATGAAATGAATTTTAAAGAAATAAAATGATGATTTAACTAACATTCTTTTCAAGGAATATACGAATATTAATTATTTTATAGAAATGCTTTTTTTCGTAGAAGCATTAATTTGAAAAGAATATGAAAAAGGTTATGAAAGATTGAAAAGGAAAAAGGATTTATTAATTCAAAACAAAATGAAAATTTCTCTTTACAGTTGCTTCTAGGTTCCGTAACAAGTATGGTATTCTAAAATACCTACCTTACTCCATTCGGATCCCTAGCCGACTGTAGTATCCTTCCTACATGCGAGCTTAGAGCCCATAGGAAAAATGAAAAAGATTTTTCAGCATATAGGAAGCTGAGTATCAAGTGAGGCATATAATTCTCTTACTGAGCCGTGGTTTTGCTCACCTCTTAATTTTCAACATTTCAGGTTTTAATGAATGTGAGTTCAGTGGATTGTGGATCCTGGCTGTACACGAAGGACAATGTGTCAGACCGACTGTTTATTTGAGGTATGATCATTTATTCTCTGTATTTAGACATGTCAACAGTACTACTTATATGATAAATTACGATAGGGGATGTGTATAATATAAACAATACATTGTAAAATTGTTTAACAGTCAGTACAAGTGAAGTATCACAGACAGCCCAACCGGTTAAGATGTGTATAAGAAGATGAAAAATGTGGTCACGGGTCATGACACTGACACACACACACAAGGTACAAATGCAGGGGCACACGTAAGTGGGGAACTGTACACTTGTATTACTCAACTCAACAATGTACAGAAGCTTACAATAGGGAGGCACAGCCTATGGCCCTCAACTATCCCGGCTTGACATATCCAAGCCATCCCTAGGAGGTTTCCACAAGGGCCTCAACCTATCGCTCAAGCTCACTCCCTCACCCACACGTTAAGACTCTCCCCAAAGCCTCACTCAACACTCAAGTGTATCTCTATATCTCTGTACAATGTGGGGAAGACACACATTTTGTAACAGTCCACTTACACAGTAATATACAAATCATTACAAAATTTTAACGGTTGGGCTGTCTGCAATACTTTACTTTTCAGTTACATTTAAACAATTTCGTATGAAATTATAATATGAATTACATCCCCTATCTTAATTCACAAGAAAGTAGTACTGTAGATAAGTCTAAATACAGAAAATAAATGATCGTATCTCATGTAGTAAATCAAGCTGTCGTATCGTCCCCAAATGCACAGCCAAAATCCTTAGATATCAAACTCTCGGTCCTCGAAATTTGAAATGTTAAAATTAAGGGGTGAGCAAACCACAGCTCAGTAAGAGAGTTATATGCAACACTTGATATTTAGCTATCTATATGCTGAAAAACTTTTTCACTTTCTTTAAATTTTCCTAGATGGGCTCTAGGCTCACATGTAGGAAGGATACTACAGTCGGCTAGGGATCCAGATGGAGTAAGGCAAGTATTTTGAAATACCTGTCTTGTCCCGAAATCTTGAAGCAACTATAGAGAGTACTATATAAATTGCTCCCAAAACGATTTAATATTCGTTTTCCTTAGAGTAAACCATTTATTTCTCTTCACTTCAGTATGTTTTAAAACACATGACAGTTCAGTAGTAAAATAGTGGTTTACTTCTGTTATCTTCAGTACAGTTAAAACACGTGACAGTACATTGGTTTGTAAATATCCAAATCATTGGATAAACAATTCTGCAATTATTTCTATCTTAGAAATAATTCTTATGTTATTCTTTTTGAATAAACATAAATTCCTCTTTAGTTCAGTAAAACAGTAATATTTAGTAAAACAGTATTTTGATACGGTTCAGTCAAAAAATAGTAAACAGTAGCTACCAATTCAGAAAATAGTATACGGTAGCTTTTAGTTTAGTAAACAGTAAATGGTAGCTTTCAGTTCAGTAAAACAGTAATCAGTGGCTATCATTTCTGTAAATAGTACAGTTCTGTAAATAGTGTTTTGGTATGATTTTTCATCAGTAAACAGTACAGTAATTCAGTACAGTAAACAGTGTAGTACAGTAAACAGCATTCAGTAAATCCTTTCAGTAAACAGTAAACAGTAAGTGAGACTAGGCAACACCCTACAATTAAATCATGCTATCATCGTCTACTAAGGGACACAGTAATCATCATCCCCAAAGGGACACAGTAAATAGTGAGATCTATGGCCATGATCTATAATATGTCCTCATGTACACTTGCCAGGTGACATCCGAGACGCTGATGACTAGTTGGTCAATCAGCCACGTGACAGTAATAGTACGATGCATGAAACTCGGGGCCTAAGTCTCAAAACAGTATAAAACCGTATCATAACCTTTATGGATTTTAAACACAGTAGTGTAAAACATTTCACAATCATCCATAAGGCTCACATGTATAAATCCTTACCTTTATGAAATAAATAAAATAAATAACATTTTTCAAAATATTTCATAAAGACATAAATCATATTTTCCATACGGTGAAAACAGTTTATAAAATCATCACTGTAAAATATAAAAGGTCATAATTGTCCTTTTTCACCCTAAAACATATACGCATGCTTTTCCGTGCTTTCTATAAAAAACATGGTTTTTCAAAGTTATCGGGATTCAAATAAATTATTTTTATGATTTATGAAAAATTAAAATATTTATTTTTCCAAATCAACACTCCCGTTGCCATGTTTTCTCTGTAAACACATGCAGAGATCTTCTAGTCTCAAAATACTATTTTCCACCTTTAATTAACCTTTATGGAATTTTCTATAAATACTTATTTTCACAATTGAAACAATAAAGGTTATTTACGAAATCAAGTAAATATTTGAAGAAATATTATTAAAATATTCACTTTGTGTCTTTTCATCTTCCATCTCGTATTACGTGAAATTTTACACTTCGAGAGAATTTTCGATGGTTTTATTTCCATAATTCTCGAAAACATGAATTTTTTACAATTAACCATCCATATATTCATATTTTATGAAAACTAATCAATTTCTCGATTTTCATGACTGAAAATCATTTCTCGTGAAATCAAATCGTTTAATATGATTTTTGGTAATTTTCGGTAGTATAACGCCTGCCGATTGGCTAGCCTCATGCACAGAAAATACAGTTTAAATCTCAACTGGTAAATCACCACAAATTTTCAACCAATCATTATCAATAGCATTTATAAAAATTAAATGCATAATTTAAAACATGTGTGCCGAATATCCTTACAGGCTGCACATGTTTTCCTTACCTGACCCGGGTCGACGACCACCTAATTATGTCGCGCCCATGTTTACCTCTCTTGATTCTAACGTCTCGGTCATCGAGGAAATTTTTTTGGAAATAAAATTCTAAAATTTAAAATTTTTTCATAATTTATTTAATTAAATAATCGAAAATAATTTCCGTAATTCTTACCAAATTTTCGGGATTTCCCGTAATTTTTGAATTCCCGAAAATTTTCAAATTCCCGAAAATTCCTTTTCTCTCTATTTTTTCTCTTTTCTTTTCTTTCTCTCTTTTCTTTCTTTCTTCATTTTTCTTTTCTTTTTCTTTTTCCTTTTCTTTTTCTTTTTTCTTTTCTTTTTCTTTTTCCTTTTTTTTCCTTTCATGGCCAGACCGGTTCAGACCGGTCAGCCTCCCCTCATTGCCGGTTCTTCTCCAGTGGTTTGGCAACTCCACAACTGGTCGAGGTGGCTGCGAAGCTGGATCTGGCCTCCGTTCAGCCCAGATCGGCGGCACGATGGCGGGTTGAGTCGGCCTAGGTTCAGCCTCTTCTCCCTTCCTCCTCCGTCATTTTTTGCCTCACCGATGGCCTCCTACCCTTTCCTCTTCCTCCGCCAAAGGTTCGGTTGCAATGGCGGTGGCCAAATCTGTCGGCACCACCACTTTCCCATTTTTCCTTTTTATTTTCTCGACTTCCGCCGGTTTCCTTCCTTCTCCGTTTCTGTTTATTTCATTTTCCTCCGATCACTAGCTTCTCCTCTCTCTACCGGCGCCATCTTCCTCTCCTCTCTCCCTCACTTGGCCGGCTAACGATGGTCGGCTGGCTTCCCTGCTTCTCGACAGAAACAAAGTCTCGATTCCTATTTCTGTTTCTATTTTTTTTATATTATTTATATATATTTAGCTTATATATATAAATATATATATATATAATTTGCTATATCACTATTATTTTTATATATATATATATAATTTGTATTAATAATTTTTATATATATATATATCTACGCTTTAACTTTAAAATAATATACATATTTCATATATATTTATTTGTATACATAAATACATATGTATTTATTTTATGATATAAAATAGTATATACCCATATATAATATATATACTATATTTCATATATATATATATATATACATATGTAATTATATAAAACATATATAATATATTTAAAAATATATTTATATAATAAAATTATATAAATATATAATTACTCACATTTGTATTTCTTATAATTTGGATTTCTCAATATCCAAATTATATTTCTCCATTTTCATTTCTTATTTAATTTGGATTTCAATTTATCCAAATTAAATTTCCTCTATTCATTATTTTCCATAATTCCAATCTTATTCTTATTTCCAATTTAAATTTCCTTCACTCGAATTTCCCAATTCGTTCACTTCCTCAATTCACAGAATTTTCCACTAATATTCCGATCTCATAATTATATTTATTTCCACTTATCTATTTTCTTTAATATTAATTTCCACTATTAAACAGTAGAAATTTTGCGATTATCACACCTTTATATAGGCAGGCCCTCATATAGGTATGTGGTAGTGGTTAGGCCAAGTGTGTGGTTGGCAGACTGCTTTGGGATCCTTCCCTGAGTGTATGGCAGCTGGTGCGCACTGAGCCTTATTGACATCGTTTTACCCGAGAATCTGTCTCAGCTACATCCTTGTGCTCGCCTATTCTTGCTTTTGGGGCCTTGTTCGCCTGACTGGCTCGCCTGTGGCTGGTGATTGGGACCTTGCTTGCCCACCTAGCTGGAGCCTCACCCAAATGTCCAGCTCGCCAGATTACTGTCTAGCCCATCTATTCGGCTCGCCCAACCATCTTCTGCTTTACCCACTATGCACACCTTCCGGCCAGCTTCCACGTCACTTTCACTACCTTGGGCTGCCTTGGTTTGGGCCTCCAGCCTCTTATCACCTTGGCTGGGCCTTGGTTTGGCCTGCTCCTACCCATCAGGCCTTGGACTTGTGCGCGGGACGTGACATTTTCCCCCACCTATTCTAGCAATGCCTTCGTTGCTAGGGGTACGTCTGTCCTCTTTCTGCTCACTCTTCTTTTTCTCTTCGAGCAGGGCTGATGCTTCCTCCTGCTACTCTGAGCCCTTTGCTGCTCGCCTTCGCTAGAGGAGTCTGGCTCTTCTTCTCGACCACTGACCTCGGCCTCGCCCCCAGGCTGAGAGACGAGCACCCGACTATCAACTTGTATGGCACCTAGTCTTCGAACCTCCCTCGATTCTTCCACTGATTGCAGGATACCAAGTTGACGAACCACTCCCGATTCTTCCCCCTTCGATTACTCACCACCCCTGGCAATCGCTACGAGCTTCTCTATGATCGGGCACTCCTGTGCTCTCTGCTGTTCATCGCACAAGAAACACTCCATCGGTCTCCTTGGTCGGTCCTCACCCTTTGAGGACTTTTGCTTGGTAAAATATGGTGACCTCTTGCCTCTACTGTCACGATTTTCCTCGCCATCGCCCTTCCCCTCAGGCTGTGAAGCATCGGACTCGGACACACCATCACTGTCGGAGTCATCACTCTCCCACCAGCCTTTCCCCCTTAGCCTGGATGACTCTGACCTGCTGAGATCAACTAAGGACACTGCGGCTGTTATGGCCCTTGATAGCATCTGAACGCCCATTCTCTTCAATTCTTGTCTCGTTTACGGCCTGAGTCCATCTAGAAAGGAAAACAGAGCTTCTTCCTTACCAAGTCTCGGTATCTGTAGCATCAACTTTGAAAACTAATGCACATAGTCGCGCACTTATACTCGCTACGTCAATCTTCTCAGCTTGGAGCTTGCCTCCTCAGCTGCGTAATTGGGATAGAACTGCTGCCTGAACTCCCTATAGAATTCTGTCTAAGTGCTTATGGCAGCACCTCCTTGCTTGGTGTCCTTGCACCTGCGTCGCCACCACAGTAAGGCAATATCAACCAAGTACATAAAGGCAGTGTTCATCTTAGTAGCTTCCTCTTCGATGCTAACAGCTCGAAAATATTGCTCCAAGCCCCAAAGAAAGTTGTCCACATCCTTAGCCGATCGCGTCCCTTTGAACTCCTTCGGCTTTGGGACGTCTGCCCTGAATTAGGGAGCAAACACCAGTAGGTGACCTGTCATGGCGCTCTCACATGCACTGACCTTGTCACGCAGCTGGTCTAGCTCTACCCATATTGCTTGAACCATCGCTTCCAGGGTTGCATTCTTCTGGGCGAGCTGATCTATCTCGACGAGCTTCTCCTGCACTTCAAGCCTTAACTCCTTCCCCTTGGAATGAATTTCGGCGAGGCGGTCTTCGAGTCTGTCCTTTGTCTCGCCCATCGCCAACTCTACCTTGGCGAGCCTCACTTTGAGGGCGGACATTACATCATCTCTGGACTTACTACCCTTTTTCCCCCTCCCGGCTCGAGTCTCTCGTGCCTCCTGTCCTTCGTCGTGCTATCCTACTTTCGAACTCGCCATCTCTGCTCAATCCGGGCTGCACACTTGTCTGCTCTCTTTAGCTAACTTGGTTCGCACCATGTCTCAACCTGCACTAGGACCTGCTGGAACCATGCAACTCAATCAGGTTAGACTGACCGCTAATCGCCACTGAACGCTGATTGCCAACACTTGATCACCTGCTCTAATACCACTTGTCACGTGCCGAGGGCTTTAGCCTAACAACCGTGTGACCTTAGGTGGGAAATTCATGTCCCACATCCTTAAGTGTTACGACCCGTTACCACATTTTTCACCTTATTGTACACAACTTAACCGGTTGGGCTGTCTGTGATACTTCACTTGTACTAACTGTTAAACAATTTTACATAACATTGTTTATATTAGACACATCCCCTATCTTAATTAATTGGATAAGTAGTACTGTAGACATGTCTAAATACAGAAAATAAATGATCATACCTCATATAAATCAGTCGGTCTGTCACATTGTCCTTTGTGTACAGCCGTGATCCACAATCATTAAAACCTGAAATGTTTAAAATTAAGGGGTGAGCAAAGCCACGGCTCAGTAAGAGAATTATATGCCTCACTTGATACTCAGCTATCTATATGCTGAAAATCTTTTTCATTTTTTCTAGGGGCTCTAGGCTCGCATGTAGGAAGGATACTACAGCCGGCTAGGGATCCGGATGTAGTAAGGTAGGTATTTTGAAATACCTATCTTGTTCCGGAACCTAGAAGCAACTGTAGAGAGTAATAAATTTCTTTTCGTTTGAAATTTAAATCATTTTCCTTTTTATTTCATATCATTTTCATATTCTTTTCAAAATAATGCTTTTATGAAATAAAGCATTTAAATAAAGTAACTAATATTCATATATTCTTTGAAAAAAATATTAGTTAAATCATCATCATTCTTATTTAAACTCATTTCATATTTTACTGTACAATCATAATTAGTATAGTACTTTAAATAGCAAAATAAGCAATTAATTCCTTTTCGTATAACATATAAAGCATTTAAATCTATTATTCAATTTAAAAATTAAAATAAGAATATTAGATTTATTTTCCTCCTCTTTCCTTTTTGGAAAACATATCACATATTCATGTCACATATAGTCTAATATTCAATTTAAAATCATAGTAAGAATATTAAAATCTATTCCACATATCACATTAGCAAAGCAGCAAGCACTTCAGTAGATTAGTCACTATACACGTCGATAAATCGGTTACTATGCAAGATTATAAATCAATCCATTCACAAAACGAAAATCAATAAACTTCAAGCATATAGCTTAACTCACTGAAAACAGTTCAAAATAACCGATCACTTAATCACTTTAGGCGTAAGCCCCTATTCACTAATTCAGTTACGACATCCATCCTAACTAGCAATGGAGTTAAGTGTGAAAGAGGACAAACATTCAAATAGCACATGTTTGTATGGCATATATAAGCATAATTCAATGATCATACACATTCTCTGTCTTCTGTATAAGATCCATTCCCTCTACTGACATTTGTCACATTCACGAATCACAATCATTTATTTATTGTCACAATAACCTATGATTCCTCATATTTCATCAAAACACGTGTAGCACTTAGCTCTCAAAGGATTCTAGAGGTGGCTCCCATAGTTTTTGAAGATTCTATGTAGCACTTAGGTCCCTTGAGTTCTCTAGAGGTGGCTCACACGGTACAATGATCGAGTCTTTACTCGGATTGGCCTTTATGCCATATACTTTTCACTATCTCATCAGAACTCGTGTAGCACTTAGTGCTCAAAGGATTCTAGAGATGGCTCCCATAGTTTACGAAGAATTTATATAGCACTTAGGTCCCTTGAGTCTTCTAGAGGTGGCTCACACGGTACAAAGATCGAGTCTTTACTCGGGTTGGCCTTTATGCCATATACTTTCCACCATCTCATCAGAACTCGTGTAGCACTTAGTGCTCAAAGGATTCTAGAGGTGGCTCCCATAGTTCACGAAGAATCTATGTAGCACTTAGGTCCCTTGAGTCTTCTAGAGGTGGCTCACACGGTACAAAGATCGAGTATTTACTCGGGTTGGCCTTTATGCCATATATTTTCCACTATCTCATCAGAACTCGTGTAGCACTTAGTGCTCAAAGGATTCTAGAGATGGCTCCCAGAGTTCACAAAGAATCTATGTAGCACTTAGGTCCCTTGAGTCTTCTAGAGGTCGCTCACACGGTACAAAGATCGCTGTAGCACGTATAATCTACTATTCCATTTAAAATCATGGTAAGAATATTAGATTTATCAATTCTTCCTTTTTGAAAACATATTACATGTTCGTATCACACGTTTTATGAAAATCATCTCACAGTACTATAATCAGTACCGTAATGAGCATTTTGTAAAAAAATGCTATAAGTCAATTGATCTTCTTCTCATATCATATAACACATGTTCTTTTCACATGTCACGCATCATATATAGAGTCTAAGACAATCATCAATCATATCATGCTGTAGACCCCGGAGGGCAAAGAAATAAACATGTCAATTCTATGACCATAATCTATATTGTCCTCGGTGGATCACTGATCAGGTGTCGACTGGGACTAAACATATCACATATCATACATCAGCGTGATAGGATGCCTACTAGTCTCAAAACAGTATTTTTCATTATCAATAAACCTTTATGGAATTTATAAAAATATATTTTCATAATTTAAAACCATAAAGGTTATAAAACCATTTAGTGAATATTTAAGAAATATATATGAAAATATTCACTTTATTTCTTTTCGTTTTTCATCTCGTATTACGAGTAATTTACATATCAAGAGAATTTTCGGTGATTTCATTATCACCATTCTCGAAAACATGAATATTTTAAAATCACTTTCATTTTATTCATGTTTTTATGAAAATATTTATTTCCTCAATTTTCGTTGTTGAAAATCATTTCTCGTGATATAAAATCATTTATTATGATTTTCAGTAATTTTTGAGAATTTTTCGATAATTTTTCGGTAGTATAACGGCTGCCGATTGGCTAGCCTCCTGCACAAAAAATACAGTTTATAATTTCCAGCCAGTACTTCATTCCTAATTTCCAACCAATCATTCATCATAATAATTTCATAAAATATTTACATAAAATATTTCGAAATTAAAATATGCAGACGGAATATCCTTACAGTACTGCATATGCATCCCTTACCTGTCTCGAGTCGGCGACTGACTCTCGAAGGTCGCGCCCAAGTTCACCTCGCCCGATTTTATCGGCTTGGTCATCGTGGGAATTTTCTAAAATTTAATTTCTACAAATTAGAATTTTTTTTCATAATTATTTAAATAAATAAATAATTTAAATAATTTAACACTTTTCGGGATTTCTTATCGATTCCCATAATTCTCGAGATTTCCCGTAATTTTCAAATTCTCGAGAATTTTTCAAATTCCCAAAATTCCTTTTCTCTTTCTCTTTCTTCTTTTCTTTTTCTTTTTTTTTCTTTTTCCTTTTTCCCATTTCTGGCCGGACCGGTTCAGTGCCACCTTCGCCCGGTTTGGCCGGTTCGACCGTCGATGGTCCTCCTTTCCGCCGGTTCACGCCTCCCACAGCTGGTCGACATTGCGAAGATGCCGGATCTAGCCTCCGTTTCACCTCATCACCGGCGATGGCGTCGGATCTAAGTCCATGGGTCTCGACTCCTTTCCTTCCTCTTTTCTCCTTCCTCCGTCGGTTTTCCCTTCGTCGGTGGCTCCTCTCACCTTCCTCTGGTTCTCGCCGGTCTCGTGGGGGGAGTGGCGGTGCCCAAATCGGCCGACACCGCTGATCTCCTCTTCCTTTTCTTCTCGGGTTTCTTTTTTTTCCGTTTCCTTCGCTTTTGTTTTTCGTTTCTTCACGTCGCCGGCAGCTTCTTTCCTTTCTCTGGCCGGTGGCGTCTCAACCTTCTCCTTCCTCCCTCGCCGGCGGTGGCAGCTCCGCCACTGTCTTTCTTGGTTGGAAGGGTCGGGATCCTCCCCGATCCTTCCTTTCCTTCTGTTTCCTGTTTTCTTTCCTTTTTTTTGTCTTATTTCCATATTTAGTATATAATACACTATATACTATACACTATAAAATATATTTTATACATATAATATATACCATATATTATACATATATTATACATATATTATTTCATATATAATATAATACAATATATATTATATATAAATTATTACAAAATATATATCTAGTATATATTTATGTATATTTATATACTTTAAAATAAATAACATTTATATATACAATTATATAAATGTTATAATACACTATATATATACACATATAAACTTTAATATAAAATCACATTTACCTTTCTTCTAAATGTACATATATATATAATTATATATACACATAAAATATTATGTTTATATACATATGTATTATTTAAATTTATGAAATAGTATATATTTCCATTTATATACCAACGTATATTAAAATATACTATATAGTATTTTAAATACATATGTATTTGAATAAAATACATTTATATAATTTGCAATTATCTAAACATATTTTATTTTCATTTCTCATTTTCCTTATTTAATTTGGATTTTAATTTACCCAAATTAATTTTCCTCTCTCCATTATTTTTATTTTCACTTCCAATTTAATTTCCTTTACACGAATTTCCCGATTCTTTCACTTCGTCAATTCTCGGGGTTTTCACCAATATCCCGTTTTCACAATTTTTATTTATTTCATCTGATTTATTTTCTCCAATATTTGTTTTCAGATATTTATAATTTCCAATAAATGAAAATTTTATGGTTATCACATCCTCCCCACCTTAAGAAATTCGGTCCTCCGAATTTAACTTAAGTCCAAAGGTGGTACATGCCGCATACTTATGACTTCTGACCTCTTGTTCATCCTCCAAGTAATACTGCCAGTACACTTTCAACATCAAGAGTACTTTAGACCACTACATGCTGTCTTTCATCATATGTGTCTATACTCCCGTAAGTTCATTTCTCAAATCGGGAGTTATTCACTTTTAATCTTTTCATATAAGAGTTCATACACAATATTTTTCATATTACAACTGATCTATGATGTTCATCATCCATTCTTCTCACTTAGTGCCAAGTCGACATAATTTGGTACTATCATGTACTCATGTAAATCAGTTATATGTAAGTGTCCCAGTAGCTTTCACATCTCATGCACACGCTCTCTCAATATCATGAAGCGTTTACATCTCACGCTCATATATATATCAGTATGGAGTGGTGCTATCAATACACTTGGGATCTCAAAGCCTTTCGCTATCTCTCATTAGCATATGGCAACTCAGAGACTCCCATCACATGTAAGGCTCACTGGAACTGTACATACACATTCACACCGTTTAACACTTATACTTCGACTAAGGCACTAGAGAATCTAGAAGTCTGATAATGGAAAGTGATTCTATTTAGATCTTCAATCTTTAATCACTTCCATATCATCATTTCTCTTTTGGACTCTTTATTGTTCACAATATTCATATTCACACATTTATTCTACCAAGGCTGCATCTCATTTACAGACTTTACTATAGATAATCTCTTACAATCATAATTCATGAGACTATCATGTTCTCTTCATGTAGTATGGTCTTTAAATCTCTTTTCATAATTTAGATTCTACAATTGAATCCTCCAATCATCCATTTAGTCATCACATTATCTATACAGTTCCACCATTTCTATCATGTCAAGTGAAGGAAACCGAAACAAACATGCAGCGAAATTTAAATCATTCGGCCTCCACCAGGATCGATTCGGAGGGTTGCCTGATTAGGGTTTCGAGATTTTACCTAATGTTTTCTTTGTTTTTTCTGTCTTTGGTCGAATCACAAGCAGCAACTTTTCGTTCCTGCCTCTATGGTATCCACACGAACGGATCTCACAACTCTTGAACGTCTCACGATCAGATGCCTTAAGGAGCGTTTTTGATTCTTATAACCGAACTGCTAGCTTCGATTAAAAGAATACTTTTTCTGTTTTCTAATTGTTGTACGGCTATGTTTCAGAAAACATCCTTTTATAGGCAGTAAATTTTACCCTAAAATTTACTGCCAAACAGAACTCTAATCCTACTTAGAATAGGATTAGTTATATCCCTAATCCAATTCAGAATAGGATTAGTTATATCCTTAATCCAATTTAGAATAGGATTAATTAAGCTCCTCATTGATCCGTTCTAAGTGTGCGACCCAATAGGTTCTCAAAACAATGGCAATGACAAAATTGTCACAGGCAATGAGCGGTATCTAGCAACACATCATTGCTACCCATGTAACGAGAATGTCAATGACTCGACATAACCTTACTCGTGATAGATGTTACTGTGTAGTCTAATCCTTTTATCCTTTGATGTCTTGATTAGACACAAGTCATGGAATGTGTCACACTTGTATAGTCTAATCAGCGTTTCTTGATTCCTGAGTAGACTAATTAAACAAATAAAATCAATATCTCATATTGACTTATTTGAGCACGGCCATGCATTTTAGTCTCACTCTATCAAAGGGCCCAAGACATCACTCTTGTTATATAAGAGGGATAAATCCTATCTTGATCACTCAACATCCCTCTACATAGATCGAGGCATACCCAATTACTACCTTTATAGTCCATCCTGTTACGAATGACATCTAGCAGCATTAAAGTATGCAATTCTCTATGTTGGGATCTCTGATGATCTCAAGTCAAAGGATCACATACACCATCATCACTATGAGAATCGCTTATGACACTCATATAACAATCCATGTAGCGTTCTCATGGAGGGTCGATCCAGTACATAGTTCTCTAACATGTACCTATGTGATGACTTGATATCCTATATCCATGACAATGGTCATCAGTCAACCACATACTAGTCTTATCGTATCATTGTTATCCTTGTTCACAATAATACTTGACTAGGGATATTCTAAGAATAGTGTGTTATTACTATTCTAAGGACATTATCATATAAGATTATATTACGCAGTTATAAAATAAATATAATAATGAACTATAAATAAAAAAATGTCATGATACATAAAAATGCCAAAGTCAATCATCTAATGAATGGTTCTAAGGGCATAATCCAACATCAAGGTGGTTATATTTACAAACATTTCCCATTTATATACTGGCAGTAAACATATCAACTATTTTACTCCTTTGAGTATCATTAA
The DNA here is from genome assembly GCA_031772115.1 of Heritiera littoralis. Lineage (NCBI taxonomy): Eukaryota > Viridiplantae > Streptophyta > Magnoliopsida > Malvales > Malvaceae > Heritiera > Heritiera littoralis. The sequence goes on along the minus strand of JAPDPK010000037.1, from coordinate 355,683 downwards.
TTTCGCTTATCAAATTTGGCTTTATTTTACATCTTGCTACAGTTATGTGATAACCAGCACAAATCACTTTTAGTCTTACCTTCGAGAACTATTTCATATTGATGTTCCCTTCTCATCATGCAATTTATTTCCTTATTCCACTTTCATTTTTGTTTTCATATTCCACTTTTATCTCTTTATACTTTTACTCTCATCCTTTTTGTCGGTTTTTTTTTTCAATTGGTATGGTACTATACTGCTAAGATTTTTTAAAATCTTACATACCATTTTTTCTTTACACTTATCCATCTACCGACTTTAATTTCTTTAATTAGGTCTCATCTATAGAGCAGCTAGTCTCATCACTCTTTTATAGACTGGCAGTAGAATCTAGCTAGACTCATTACTTTCGTATCTCAATCATTATCTCTATATCATAGACAGGTTCACTGTCATCCTGTCGTCTCGAGATCATATATCTCAGGAGGAGATACTGTCTAGCTAAATCTCTTAGTTGCCAAATCTTAGCACAATTCCACAGTCTTTAAGAGTTTAAGGATCATACCACAATGCTGCTCATGTTCCATTTATACTTTAGACTCTATCAGTATTTCATCAATTTACTCATGTATGGATGCCTCATTTTTTTAGGCTTATATACTTCCATAGGAACTCGTAAAATTCACTCCGAGTTCTAATCATCCTCTTATGGACACCAATCTCCAATCTTTTATCTAAGGACGCTTTATACTGAGGCTAGTCTTATTAACTCCACACATATCTCTAATCAGATTAGTAAAGTGTCTATTTTCATGTAGATGAATACTTGTTCTTCACCAGAACTTTATTAATGATAGGAAATTAACACATCCTTTTTAATTCATCTACATCTCAATATCATTTGTATTTCTCTCATTTACACTTATACAGACAACTTCATTATCATCAAATTTATGTTATCCGTAATTTCATCAATCACACCTTTACACGTGAATTTCATTATTCACTCGGTTTTCAGAGTTATTTTCTTAAGCTTTTCAGATTCTTTCTATATTCTCCGATATAAGCTTGGATTTAAATTTCATATCATCAACTGAGTCAATGTTAGCTCGATTTCTCCAATCTATATAACTCTGGAAGAATTTATCGGGAATCACCTCCGATACTTTCTTTAATCACACATCTCTTATCATCTTGGACATTTCATCCTCATGTCCTGTTATTTACACTATGTATTCTCAAGGCAGAGACATTCGATATTCAAATCATTTTGATACATACTCTACCTTGATTTCATTGTTTACTCATACCTTACAACATTACAAATCTCATTCCAGTAAGCTGTATCAAGTACAATGGTTATCAACACATGTTACAGCTAACCAATTTATTACCACTGTAATTTACTTTGGAATCAAGTTCATTTAATAAATTCAGGTTTAAGCCCCTTAAGCATATTATCTACGAGGTTTGAACCCTGGTACCCGTATGTACCTAGTTCCTTACACTCGTATTATCATTAAAATAATTGTAAGAGTCCCGCCCGTTTCATATCGGCCGTCGGCGAGCATCCCTTAGGCGATCCTTTCGCCCCAGATTTACCCTTACTAGTGAGTCGGCGATAACATAGTTCGCCTGCATCTCACAACACATGATCCACTACGGGTCGCCCATCATTGGGTCGCCCATCACAGTTCTGTCTCAAGGGTCCTGAAGAACTTAGGTTAGCTGTCATCTTCTTTTTATCACTTTACTGTTCTTATATATATTCACCAATTCACAGTACTCCACACAATACCTCGTTCTGTAGCACATATTTCAAGATATTTCGGTTCTATATAAGATTATCTGTTTGATACCTCAAAGTAGTAAAAATGTATAGAACCATAAGTAACCACACCAGTATGTATTTCATTATCTGTACTATCTACTTTCTCAATCAATTTCTGTATTCATTTCGCTTTCCATAATATTCAATGATCCCGTAATAATATCCATTTCAATACACTCATAATTCAGGCCCTTACAATCAATAACCGGGCTAATCATCATGTAACATCCCACTACATTCTTATCGGATTGCATCATATAAGGCCTCGGCCAGTCCGCCGTCCGCCTTTACACATGTGCACTGTTTTGTTTGAGAACGCCCAGCCCGTTCACTGGGTCATCTCTCATGGTTTTATCATGAGGCTTAGCCCGTTCACTAGGTCACTCGTAATTCGCGTCCATAATCGAAGTGTAAGTGGAAATCAATACTAGGGATTCGTATATTCATATGACATCCTCTATGCCATTTATAACTCCATTTCCACAAATGGATTCAAGATCGACTTGATTTTATCATTATTCAGTACATTGCCTAACATAGGGGCATTTTCGTCATTTTGACATTTATTTCTTTCTCCTCTATATACATTTAAACCAAGGATCTCATCATCTATGTGCTGATAGTATCATTTCTCATACTATTATCAGCAGTTTCAGATCTTATTCGATTTCGACAGAGAATTCTACTAAAATCCATAATTGGATTATTTTTGCATGTAATGCAGCTTTACATCATCAATTTCTCTGTCAAATCAATCATTTTCAACTTCTGTTGGTCTATTATGACTCCCAAAAAATTTTTGGAGGCAGGGGTATTTTGGTCATTTTTGGCCAAAAATTTTCTCTCTTCAAATTACCTTCAATCGGACATCTTAAAGTCTGTTTAATGATGATATTTCATTCTCTCCTTTATATCATCACTTTCATGCCTCAGTTCGATCTGGATAGAAAGTACTAGTGGGGCCCTCATCGAGTCCTTTCGGTTCCTTACCGAACAGGCCTTCATTTAGATTATAAGAATCACTAATTTTTTGGTAATTTCTGAGTCTCTCACTCCCTTTAAATCATTTTACTCAAATTATAATCATTTATTTTCTCTGTGTATTCAGACGACACAGTACTATCGAGGATGTTTAACACTTTTCCTTCCAAAAGTATCCACAGACATCACGCCAACCATGCTTTGATACCATTAAATCTGTTATGACCCGTTACCACATTTTTCACCTTATTATACACAACTTAACCGGTTGGGCTGTCCGTGATACTTCACTTGTACTAACTGTTAAACAATTTTACATAACATTGTTTATATTATACACATCCCTTATCTTAATTAATTGGATAAGTAGTACTGTAGACATGTCTAAATACAGAAAATAAATGATCGTACATCATATAAATCAGTCGGTCTGTCACATTGTCCTTTGTGTACAGCCGTGATCCACAATCAACTGATCTCACAATCATCAAAACCTGAAATGTTTAAAATTAAGGGGTGAGCAAAACCACGGCTCAGTAAGGGAATTATATGCCTCACTTGATACTCAGCTATCTATATGCTGAAAATCTTTTTCATTTTTCCTATGGACTCTAGGCTCGCATGTAGGAAGGATCTACAGTCGGCTAGGGATCCGGATGGAGTAAGGTAGGTATTTTGAAATACCTATCTTGTTCCGGAACCTAGAAGCAACTGTAGAGAGTAATAAATTTCTTTTCGTTTGAAATTTAAATCATTTTCCTTTTTATTTCATATCATTTTCATATTCTTTTCAAAATAATGCATTTATGAAATAAAGCATTTAAATAAAGTAACTAATATTCATATATTCTTTGAAAAAAATATTAGTTAAATCATCATCAATCTTATTTAAACTCATTTCATATTTTACTGTACAATCATAATTAGTATAGTACTTTAAATAGCAAAATAAGCTATTAATTCCTTTTCGTATAACATATAAATCATTTAAATCTATTCTTCAATTTAAAAATTAAAATAAGAATATTAGATTTATTTTCCTCCTCTTTCCTTTTTGGAAAACATATCACATATTCATGTCACATATAATCTAATATTCAATTTAAAATCATAGTAAGAATATTAAAATCTATTCCACTTATCACATTAGCAAAGCAGCAAGCACTTCGATAGATTAGTCACTATACACGTCGATAAATCGGTTACTATGCAAGATTATAAATCAATCCATTCACAAAATGAAAATCAATAAACTTCAAGCATATAGCTTAACTCACTGAAAACAGCTTAAAATAACCGATCACTTAATCACTTTAGGCGTAAACCCTAATTCACTGATTCAGTTATGACATCCATCCTAACTAGCAATGGGGTTAAGTGTGAAAGAGGACAAATATTCAAATAGCACATGTTTGTATGGCATATATAAGCATAATTCAATGATCATACACATTCTCTGTCTTATGTATAAGATCCATTCCCTCTACTGACATTTGTCACATTCACGAATCACAATCATTTATTTATTGTCACAATAACCTATGATTCCTCATATTTCATCAAAACACGTATAGCACTTAGCTCTCAAAGGATTCTAGAGGTGGCTCCTATAGTTTTCGAAGATTCTATGTAGCACTTAGGTCCCTTGAGTTCTCTAGAGGTAGCTCACACGGTACAAAGATCGAGTCTTTACTCGGATTGGCCTTTATGCCATATACTTTTCACTATCTCATCAGAACTCGTGTAGCATTTAGTGCTCAAAGGATTCTAGAGATGGATCCCATAGTTCACGAAGAATTTATGTAGCACTTAGGTCCCTTGAGTCTTCTAAAGGTGGCTCACACGGTACAAAGATCGAGTCTTTACTCGGGTTGGCTTTTATGCCATATACTTTCCACTATCTCATTAGAACTCGTGTAGCACTTAGTGCTCAAATGATTCTAGAGGTGGCTAGTTCACGAAGAATCTATGTAGCATTTAGGTCTCTTGAGTCTTCTAGAGGTGGCTCACACGGTACAAAGATCGAGTCTTTACTCAGATTGGCCTTTATGCCATATACTTTCCACTATCTCATCAGAACTCGTGTAGCACTTAGTGCTCAAAGGATTCTAGAGGTGGCTCCCATAGTTCACGAAGAATCTATGTAGCACTTAGGTCCCTTGAGTTTTCTAGAGGTGGCTTACACGCTACAAAGATCGAGTCTTTACTTCGATTGGCCTTTATGCCATATACTTTTCACTATCTCATCAGAACTCATGTAGCACTTAGTGCTCAAAGGATTCTAGAGATGACTCCCATAGTTCACGAAGAATTTATGTAGCACTTAGGTCCCTTGAGTCTTCTAGAGGTGGCTCACACGGTACAAAGATCGAGTCTTTACTCGGGTTGGCCTTTATGCCATATACTTTCCACTATCTCATCAGAACTCGTGTAGCACTTAGTGCTCAAAGGATTCTAGAGGTGGCTCCCATAGTTCACGAAGAATCTATGTAGCACTTAGGTCCCTTGAGTCTTCTAGAGGTAGCTCACACGGTACAAAGATCGAGTCTTTACTCGGGTTGGCCTTTATGCCATATACTTTCCACTATCTCATCAGAACTCGTGTAGCACTTAGTGCTCAAAGGATTCTAGAGGTGGCTCCCATAGTTCACGAAGAATCTATGTAGCACTTAGGTCCCTTGAGTCTTCTAGAGGTAGCTCACATGGTACAAAGATCGAGTCTTTACTCGGGTTAGCCTTTATGCCATATATTTTCCACTATCTCATCAGAACTCGTGTAGCACTTAGTGCTCCAAGGATTCTAGAGATGGCTCCCATAGTTCACGAAGAATCTATGTAGCACTTAGGTCCCTTGAGTCTTCTAGAGGTTGCTCACACGGTACAAAGATCGCTGTAGCACGTATAATCTACTATTCCATTTAAAATCATGGTAAGAATATTAGATTTATCAATTCTTCCTTTTTGAAAATATATTACATGTTCGTATCACATGTTTTATGAAAATCATCTCACAGTACTATAATCAGTACCGTAATGAGCTTTTTGTAAAAAAATGCTATAAGTCAATTGATCTTCTTCTCATATCATATAAAACATGTTCTTTTCACATGTCACGCATCATATGTAGAGTCTATGACAATCATCAATCATATCATGCTATAGACCCCAGAGGGCAAAGAAAATAAACATGTCAATTCTATGACCATAATCTATATTGTCCTCGGTGGATCACTGATCAGGTGTCGATCGAGACTAAACATATCACATATCATACATCAGCATGATAGGATGCCTACTAGTCTCAAAACAATATTTTTCATCATCAACAAACCTTTATGGAATTTATAAAAATATATTTTCATAATTTAAAACCATAAAGGTTATAAAACCATTTAGTGAGTATTTAAGAAATATATATGAAAATATTCACTTTATTTCTTTTCATTTTTCATCTCGTATTACGAGTAATTTACATATCAATAGAATTTTCGGTGATTTCATTATCACCATTCTCAAAGAGAATTTTCGGTGATTTCATTATCACCATTCTCGAAAATATGAATATTTTAAAATCACTTTCATTTTATTCATGTTTTTATGAAAATATTCATTTCCTCAATTTTTGTGGTTGAAAATCATTTCTCGTGATATAAAATCATTTATTATGATTTTCAATAATTTTCGAGAATTTTTCGATAATTTTTCGGCAGTATAACGGCTGCCGATTGGCTAGCCTCCTGCACGAAAAATACAGTTTATAATTTCTAGCCAGTACTTCATTCCAAATTTCCAACCAATCATTCATCATAATAATTTCATAAAATATTTTCAGAAAATATTTCGAAATTAAAACATGCAGACTGAATATCCTTACAGTGCTGCACATGCATCCCTTACCTATCTCGGGTCGGCGACTGACTCTCGAAGGTCTCGCCCATGTTCACCTCGCCCGATTTCATCGGCTTGGTCATCGCGGGAATTTTTTGAAATTTAATTTCTACAAATTGGAATTTTTTTCATAATTATTTCAATAAATAAATTATTTAAATAATTTAACACTTTTCTGAATTTCTTACCGATTCCCGTAATTCTTGAGATCTTCCGTAATTTTCAAATTCTCGGGAATTTTCCAAATTCCCGGAATTCCTTTTCTCTTTCTTCTTTTCTTTTTCTTTTTCCTTTTTTCCTTTTCTTTTCCTTTTTCTTTTCTTTTTCCTTTTTCCCATTTCTGGCCGGACCGGTTCAATGCCACCTTCGGCCTGTTCGGTTGGTTCGACCGCCGGCGGTCCTCCTTTCCACCGGTTCACACCTCCCACAGCTGGTCGACATTGCGAAGATGCTGGATCTGGCCTCCGTTTCACCCCATCACCGGCGACGGCGCTGGATTTAGGTCCGTGGGTCTCGGCTCCTTTCCTTCCTCTTTTCTCCTTCCTCCATCGGTTTCCCCTTCGTCGGTGGCTCCTCTCACCTTCCCCTGGTTCTTGTCGATCTCGTGGGGGAGTGGCGGTGCCCGGATCGGCCGGCACCGCCGATCTCCTCTTCCTTTTCTTCTCGAGTTTCTTTTTTTTTTCTGTTTCCTTCGCTTCTGTTTTTCGTTTCTTCACGCCGCCGGCAGCTTCTTTCCTTTCTCTGGCCAGTGGCGTCTCGCCCTTCTCCTTCCTCCCTCACCGGCGGTGGCAGCTCCGCGACCGTCTTCCTTGGCTGGGAGGGTCGGGATCCTCCCCGATCCTTCCTTTCCTTCTGTTTCCTATTTTCTTTCCTCTTTTTTTGTCTTATTTCCATATTTAGTATATAATACACTTTATACTATACACTATAAAATATATTTTATACATATAATATATACCATATATTATACATATATTATTTCATATATAATATAATACAATATATATTATATATAAATTATTACAAAATATATATCTAGTATATATTTATGTATATTTATATACTTTAAAATAAATAACATTTATATATACAATTATATAAATGTTATAATACAATATATATATATACACATATAAACTTTAATATAAAATCACATTTACCTTTCTTTTATATTTATATATATAATTATATATACACATAAAATATTATGTTTATATACATATGTATTATTTAAATTTATGAAATAGTATATATTTCCATTTATATACCAACGTATATTAAAATATACTATATAGTATTTTAAATACATATGTATTTGTATAAAATACATTTATATAATTTGCAATTATCTAAACATATTTTATTTTCATTTCTCATTTTCCTTATTTAATTTGGATTTTAATTTATCCAAATTAATTTTCCTCTCTCCATTATTTTTATTTTCACTTCCAATTTAATTTCCTTTACACGAATTTCTCGATTCTTTCACTTCGTCAATTCTCGGGGTTTTCACCAATATCCCGTTCTCACAATTTTTATTTATTTCATCTGATTTATTTTCTCCAATATTTATTTTCAAATATTTATAATTTCCAATAAATGAAAATTTTATGGTTATCACACTAAGTCAACCTATTCCTAGCCCAGGATGCTTCTACACAGCGAAAATCTCAACACCCTGTAGCATACAACCAAGCTCACAAGCTAACAAGCAAGTAGACACGCAACTGACACACACACACAAGGCACAAACGCAGGGGCACACGCAAGTGGGGAACTATACACTTGTATTACTCAACTCAACAATATATAAGAGCTTACAATATGGAGGCACAGCCTATGGCCCTCAACTATCTTGGCTAAACACACCTAAGCCATCGCTAGGAGGTTCCCACAAGGACCACAACCTATCGCTCAAGCTCACTCCCTCACCCACACGTTGAGACTCTCCCCAAAGGCTCACTCAACACTCAAATGTATCTCTATATCTCTGTACAATGTGGGGAAGACACCCCTTTATATAGACAAGCCCTCATACAGGTGTGTGGTAGTGGTTAGGCCAAGTGTGATACACACGAATCAAAGTGTGTGGCTGGAAGACTGCTTTGGGATCCTTCCCTGAGTGTATGGCAACTGGTGTGCACTGAGCTTTACTGACATCGTTCGGCCCGAGAATCTATCTTAGCTGCATCCTTGTGCTTGCCTATTCCTGCTTCTGGGGCCTTGTCTGCCTGACTGGCTTGCTTGGGGCTGGCGACTAGGACCTTGCTCGCCCACCTGGCTGGAGCCTCGCCCAAATGTCCAGATCGCCAGATTATTGTCTGGCCCATCTGTTCGGCTCGCCCAACCAGCTTCTGCTTTGTGCATTTCGCATACCTTCTGGCCAGCTTTCACATCACTCTGACTACCTTAGGCTGCCTTGGTTTGGGCCTCCAGCCTCTCATCACCTTGGCTGGGCCTTGGTTTGGCCTGCTTCGGTCCATCAGGCCTCGAACTTGCGCACGGGACGTGACATAATTCACTCCACCAATATTATGTAATTCTTTTATTATGATTTAAATTACCATTCTTGAATTTCACTTATCATTTTCCAAATTATATTTAAATTTTGTATTTTAGCTATATTGAATTTTCTACAATTTCTTATCTTCCCTTTAATAATTTTAACAATTTATTCATTTTATTTCCTATTAAATAGCATAACATAATTTCAATTAAATCATTTTCTTTTTCACATCGAATTTATTCAATAATCCTATTAACCTTAGTTTATTTTTCTTTAACTCCTAATTTATAAACTTAGCATGAAAACCTCTACTAATTCCCTTTAGCTAAATGGCCTTATCAAGCCAACCATTTAATTTTTGAAATTTCTACTTTTATGAATATATTTATCTTATTACTTTTAATCTTACTGTATTCATTAGGTATCAAAATCTTCATTTTTCCTATATTCTTCCTTCTTGTTGTAACCCTCACCAATCCTTATATTCATTTTTTCTTTTCAATTCTATTGTTATGATTAATCTTATCTTACTCCATAATTTTACTCCTTTAAGATATTAAAATCACCATCATGCCTATAATTTCCTCCCTTAGCCGTGACCTTTAAATTGCCCAGCCTTCATGATTTTCATTCTTAAATCATTTCTAACATTCATGAATCTCTTCTACTCATTTAGAAATTCTATCAAACAACTTCAATTCAATAAAATTCCCTCCTAATATTCAGCCCACTCATGGCCGAATAACACCATCTTCAGGCCACTTCAAGTGTTTTGCCATTTATCATCTAATTCAAATTCCAACCAAATTCCATCCATCATTCACAATAATTTCCTACCTAACATACATCCAAAACCTCAACAATTCCCTTAAATCCCACTATAGCCGAATCAACATGTGACTTCAAAATCTGATTTTATTTCATTCTAAGGCTATAAACATACTTCCTACATTCAAAACACCCTCAAGCTCTAACAAGAATTAAAGAAAACACCATGAAAGAGTGCTCACCTTAAAACCCAAATCCATCCAGCAGCAGGACAAGTTACTTTTGCTTAGTTTTGGCTGAGAATTTGGGGTGGCTAGGGAGCTCTTGAGGTGAGGAACAATGTCTATGAAGGAAGCTAGATGAGTTGTTGAAGGAGAAGTGAAGTTTCATTAAGGAAAACGTGAAGAACCATGACAAAATAAAGAAGAAAAGGTGCAGCAGAACAGCAGGAAGATGAAGTCTGTTTGGCTGGGAAAAATGCAGATTTTATGCTCATTTTATATTATTTTAATATATAAAAATCTTACCTATATAAGAAGACTCATTTGCCCCCTTAAATTTCTTAATATTTACACTTATACTATGTTATTAATTTATTATTTATTAAATTCCAGATTTCTAACTTTTATTTTAATTAAATTTAATTTATTTAAGTCAATATTGACTAATTTGACCAACCCATGTTAAATGACAAAATTACCCTTGTACAATTTCATTAATTCCAATTATGTCCTAGCTTTATTTTAACATTTTTAAATTCAAAATTAATATTTTTTTATTTCTTATATATTTAGGTTAAATATGGTCAATTATTGACTTCTAAGATGGTTTGATGTTTATGGGTAGTGAAATTACCAAACTACCCTTGTACGAGTGCTTTTAGTTTTGTTCGCGTTGTTTTTAGCACTTTCGCTTAATTCAGTTCACGGGCTGGATCCACGTGAAACTTCTTTACGCGAGGATTATCGTATGACAGTCTGTGGGTCCAAAGTCAATTTGGTTTGACCGTTATTTAGAAAAGTTCTTCCAGGGTATGGACATAATTATCATTTTCAGATTCGTTGTAGTTGAACTGAGGTATACTCATCTTAAGGAATTTTGGAAAATGGTCTTCTTGACCTTTAGGTATTTCGGCCCCAATTTTAAAATTTTGCCACTTCGGAGGCCATTCGAGTTATGGATTGCCTTGTGGGGCCCACTTATGATTTTTTCAATAATTCTATGACTTAGGAGAATTAGTTTTCAAAATTTTATTTATTATTCCAATTCATCTCCTTCAATAGGTATAGGGAGAATAGAGAAATTTGGGCTCTCACACATAATAAATTTATTTATTTACTCTAATTTGTCTATTAACATCAGAAGTTGAATTTATAGATTCCTAATTCCAAAATGAGAATTCACGGTTATCACATAATAGTCGTTTACCATATAGTATTGTTACTGAAGGATTGACAAGTTTTGACAATGATTTAATACGCATGAATTCCTTTTTTGTAATGTTTTTATAAATTCCCTATTGTCGGATTTAGGGACCTGGACAAGTGAGGTGCTCTAAAGCATCATTCCGTACACAGCTTGGTACTCCTAACCAATTATAGTATCCTTCCGATTAGATTGCCCAAATGCTGTTTTTAATACTGACTGTGTTTATGAACATGTTTTTGAATACACGCATATAGATGTGTATAGTATCAGTTCTTTCATATATATATTTCGTACTGGGCATAAGCTCACCTCACTTCTACCTTATAGATTATTTGCAGTAATAACTTATTGGTAAGGAAAGGTTCTAATCAGATTCCTTCGAGGTCCCAATATTGTACATTGTAGGCATAATTGCACAGTTACCTTATTGTATTCAGCCATTTATTATACAACACTTAGTGTGTAAAGGAATGTAAACAATAAACTCAAAGAATCTGAGTGTCACTTATAGTCCTTTGGTATTGGATATTTATAAAGTTTGAAATGGAAATGGAAATGGAAATAAAAGTAATATACATTGTAACTAACTGTACTGGGATCAATCTTTATAGTTAGATATTGATTTAGCTAAGTAAATTTTAGCTTATTGTCGGAGTGAGGACACTAAGCGCAGCCCAACCCATTTAGTGAAAATGGAAAAAGTCAGTTTTGATTTTTACGAATCAGAGCGTCACCATACACACACACACTCTCTTTCTCTCTCTCTCTCTATATATATGATAATAATTACCATCACTTTTAAATACCAAAAATAAATAAATAAATAATTACCATCACCTTTTAAAAGAGTATTTCTTACATTTGATAGCGATAATTGATAAAATTTTCAATTCTTATTCTATTAAATTACTTATAAAGTAATATTATGAAATTTAAATTATTTACATGTCAAACTTCATATTTTAGAAACATTTACATTTATATAAACAAATTTATTACTAAAAAAAACATTTTAAAGAGAGTATTAATATGTAGCAAAACATGACTATGAGTACTTAGAGGTGGCAAACGGGCCAGTTAGAGCGAGTTTGGTCCGGGTTATATTTGGGTTCGGGTTATTTTGGTTTCTAGTTTTTTTCGTTTCAGGTTTTCTCGGTTTCAATTTTTTTCGATTTCGAGTTTTTCCAGTCATGAGTTTTTTCAGTTTCGGGTACTTTCGGTTTCGAGTTTTTCGGTTTCAGGTATTTTTGGTATTTTTGGGTTTGGTTATTTTTGGTTTCAGTCCGATTTCGGGTTCGGTTCGGTTTTAATTTCGCGGGCTTAGTCAAATTATTTTAAAATTTTATAAATTATAAATATTTTTATAATTTTGAATGTAATAATTAATTTAATTTTAATAGTTAAATAAAAATATAATAGAAATGCTAAATTAAAGTTAAAATTTAATAAATATTTAGATAAATATAAATTTTTACATTTTAATGTTTTTATTACTTGATAATTATTATTTATTTTTTTAATTTCCTGTGATATTCATATTTGTTATAAAATATATAATTATATATTAATAATTATATAAAAATTTAATTTTTAAGTGAACGAAATATATATATATATAGTAAAACTAAAAGAAAGTGAAAATCCAAAAGTATTAGCTATACAAATAAATAACTAACAAATTATAAATAAATCACATTAAACTATTAAACATTTATATAAATGGCTTTATACTCTTAACAATAATTTATTGGGTTATTGTATTTTTTTTGGGTCAACATTGGGCCATTGGAATTTAGACACTCTTAGTTCAATAAATTTCTTTTTTTTTTTTGTTTTATTAGCTTTTTTAATAAAATTTTAAATTTTTAAGAATTTTTTTACATTTATTTTGTCTTTTAAAGACCAACATAATTAGTAATTAAATTAAATCTAGCAGCATAACTAGTTAACTAATTGTTCAATTATAATGTTAAAAAAAATTATAGTATACATTACCTCAATTTTATATTTATTTTGTTTTTGGTTTGTACATAAATCATAATATAACATTATTATATTAAATATAATAATACTTGTACATATTAATTAATCAAATATCTCATTAAAAATTTAAAACGTTAAATTAAACAAGTTATATACACCAATTGACATTATATTATAAATAATAACATTTGATATAATCATATTATATACAGTTATATACCAATTCAGTACTAATTTTTTCATATTCACATTAACATAATAATATTAGATATGCACAAATTGATCAAATATCTAATTAAATGTTAAATAGTAGATATTACTAAATTAATTAATATAATGCTAGTTATTTAAATATAATTAATAATAATATTAATAAAGTATAAAAAACAAATTTTATTAAAATTATCACTTACACAGTAATACTACTCTAATATATTATTAAATTACACTTTAACTTACTATTAGAATTATTATTTTTATCCACATTTTAATTTTACATTTAATAGATAATAAATAAATTATTTTTAATAAATACTTAATTTTATCAAAATAATAATTACACACTAAGAGATTAAATAATTTATTCTTAAAAATTTTTTATAATATAATATACAAATCATTATTATAAGATACCAAATTGGTTTATTCATGTATAAGATTATTATAATATAATAAATAATTAATTACCACTAGCTTGATTTATTATTGTCTTTTGTTTTAAGGCTAAAAATAAAATTACCACTAGCTTGATTTATAATTTTCTCTTTTAATGATGTCCAATCTTATAAAAAAAATTGTACTTGTATTGTTTAATTTAATTACTTAACTTTTTCTAATCTCAAAAACTTGAATTTTAATTTTAAGATTAGTTTTTTTTAATCTAAATTTAATATCTTTCTATACTTTAAACTTTAAGAAAATATAGTTCAAATTTAATTTTATTAAAAATATTTTTAATGTGTTGCACAAAATATCAAATTCAAAGTTTCAAACAAATATTGAAATTATATATATTTTTTATATATATTTGATTTATTATTGTATTAAAATTAAAATTTTATTATAAAATAAAAATAATAAAATGTTAAAATGATTTTTATAATAAAATCAAATGTTAAATTAATAATATATTTAGTATTATAAATGGAATAAGTATAATATTAAAGATTATTTGATATCATATATTTTGGTGTTTTAAATTAATTTAATTTAATTGAATTAAAAAGATTCAATATTTTATTTTGTTGGTAATTCATAATTGATAAAATTGTATAATAAATAATAATTGTTTTCAAAAGTTTAAACTTTTTAATTAAAAAAGTGTATCAATTATTTATTTATTTTAAATAATAATTATATAATTATAATTCGCATTTTCTCAAGTTATAAATTCGATTTTTTACGGGTTTCGGATCGAATCGGTCTCGATTTCAGATCGTATCAGGCTCGGGTTATGTCGGGTTTGGGTTGTGACGAGTTCGAGTTTTTCAGGTTCAAGCTTTTTTGGTTTTGGGTTTTTTCGATTTCGAGCTTTTTGGTTGCTAGCCTTTGAATTTTTTGGTCAATTCGAGCTGGTCTCAGTTCAATCTCGAGTGGATTCGGATAGGTTTTTGGGTTTGGGCCAGTTTTTGCCACCTCTAGGAGTACTATATGAAAATACAAGCACATACTGAGAGGATGAAAAGAGATGAATGTAACAAGTGAGAAAGGGAGAATTTCATTTGATGGTGCTTTCTAGCAAAGAACAGTTGGAAAACAAAGAAGAAAAGGTTGGTTTTCTAATGAACGATAAACAAAATCAATTCTTTTGAAAAGATTAGAGAGGAGGAGAAACAAGAGTTAAATGCCATGAATTTATCATATTGTACAGTTCTCTTTAGTTTCCTTGTGGGAATTTCCACTATTTAAAGGTTACAAATAAAATGCCATGATTGTTACTTGTCCTTTTCCTTTGCTTGATCCTCCATGATGCAGTATGTGGAATTCTCGACGGTAAGCAAACAGAGTTTGGCATGTGAAATGATTCTAAGGTTAAGTGACTTCTAGGAATGACATGCATTTTGCAATTCAGTTCAGTTATGTAGCTGAATAGGGTAAAATGACGACCAGGAGTTGCAGAGGGAAATCCTACTTTTTTCTGATTTAGATTAAAAGTGGGATTCGAGCACAATTTTATGAGCAAGTGAGACATGCACTTGTCACTAAGCAAATGCTCAAGTGCTACACATTTTTATATGAATCAGAATGTATCTTGGACCAACAAAGACCAACGCCAAATGAAACTTCCTAGGCACTTTATGAAGGAAACCGAAACAAACATGCAGCGGAATTTAAATCATTCGGCCTCCACCAGGATCGATTCGGAGGGTTGCCTGATTAGGGTTTCGAGATTTTACCTAACGTTTTCTCTGTTTTTCTGTCTTTGGTCGAATCACAAGCAGCAACTTTTCGTTCCTGCCTCTATGGTATCCACACGAACGGATCTCACGACTCTTGAACGTCTCACGATCAGATGCCTTAAGGAGCGTTTTTGATTCTTTTAACCGAACTGCTAGCTTCGATTAAAAGAATACTTTTTCTGTTTTCTAATTGTTGTTTTGCTATGTTTCAGAAAACATCCTTTTATAGGCAGTAAATTTTACCCTAAAATTTACTGCCAAACAGAACTCTAATCCTACTTAGAATAGGATTAGTTATATCCCTAATCCAATTCAGAATAGGATTAGTTATATCCTTAATCCAATTTAGAATAGGATTAATTAAGCTCCTCATTGATCCGTTCTAAGTGTGCGACCCAATAGGTTCTCAAAACAATGGCAATGACAAAATTGTCACAGGCAATTAGCGGTATCTAGCAACACATCATTGCTACCCATGTAACGAGAATGTCAATGACTCGACATAACCTTACTCGTGATAGATGTTACTGTGTAGTCTAATCCCTTTATCCTTTGATGTCTTGATTAGACACAAGTCATGGAATGTGTCACACTTGTATAGTCTAATCAGCGTTTCTTGATTCCTGAGTAGACTAATTAAACAAATAAAATCAATATCTCATATTGACTTATTTGAGCACGGCCATGCATTTTAGTCTCACTCTATCAAAGGGCCCAAGACATCACTCTTGTTATATAAGAGGGATAAATCCTATCTTGATCACTCAACATCCCTCTACATAGATCGAGGCATACCCAATTACTACCTTTATAGTCCATCCTGTTACGAATGACATCTAGCAGCATTAAAGTATGCAATTCTCTATGTTGGGATCTCTGATGATCTCAAGTCAAAGGATCACATACACCATCATCACTATGAGAATCGCTTATGACACTCATATAACAATCCATGTAGCGTTCTCATGGAGGGTCGATCCAGTACATAGTTCTCTAACATGTACCTATGTGATGACTTGATATCCTATATCCATGACAATGGTCATCAGTCAACCACATACTAGTCTTATCGTATCATTGTTATCCTTGTTCACAATAATACTTGACTAGGGATATTTTCAGAATAGTGTGTTATTACTATTCTAAGGACATTATCATATAAGATTATATTACGCAGTTATAAAACAAATATAATAATGAACTATAAATAAAAATGTCATGATACATAAAAATGACAAAGTCAATCATCTAATGAATGGTTCTAAGGGCATAATCCAACACTTTAGATGTAACAACAATAATATACAGACAAAATAATCAAAGACCTCCTTGGCATAAAGGATATGGGATTTAAAACATTAATCATAAAAACAAGGAAGAGTGAATATCATGATAATTCTATGAAAATAGGGTTATTATAGTCCTTAATTAATATTTAATTCCCTCATAATTTTATTAATTATTCCCCTAATTTTGTTAATTTCCTCATATTTTGCACACAAATAAATTTTAGATGAATTTCAGTCTTTTCAATTGGAAATAGACTAAAAATGGGTAAAAAAGGAGACTGACCACTAAAAGACAAAGAAACATATAACTAATCATTTTCTCTCTCCTCTCTTGACACCTAGCATGCCATATGTTATTTTCTTACTCACTCTTAGTGGATTAGAACAAAGGACATATGACCACAACATTGAAGACATGCCGTTGCCACCTTGTATGCTTATGTGGACTAGAAGACAAAAAGGAAGATGCTAAAAGGGGTGAGGTGTCCATGGCTGAAGTTAGTACTTAAATAACATGAAAATATCTACTTTGAAGAGCCAAGAACATGAAGACAAGTGTTAGAACCACATATTCTAATACTGTAGCATATATTAGAACTCTCATCATAGTCCATTCCTGTGTATTTCACAGGTATAAGGGATAACAGCATTATGGGCCCCACAGAACTTCTAGTGTCCGGATGAAGGTGAAACTTGGAAGACTTAATATTTGGAGCCAAATAAGGTGATGGTAAGAAATTCTAATCCAAACTCAATTATTTAGATTATTTTTGAAGCATTTAAAACAAATTTAAAAATGATGATTAAGGACATAGGCCGGTGGAATTTTTGTGAATAACAACCAAACGAAATTGAATTTTGGCCAAGTGTCAATTGTAAAATAACCCTCATGTCAGACAGCCCCATGCCATGGCAATAGATATACTAAATCATCAGAAGAAACAGAAAATTTCACAATTTTACAGTTAGGGGTATTTTCGTAATTTCACATAAATAACCAGTCAAGCTTCAACGAAAGCTTCTCCGACCATAATAATAAGTTAAATAGATGTGATTGGTGATTAAAAGACATATTTTGGAGATTAAACTGATAGTCTTCAAAAAGTCAAACCGGAAGGGCAAAATAGTCCAAAATTTTCATAATTAAGGGTAAAATGGTAATTTTGCCAAAAAATCAAAACATTTCATGAATTTTCAGTCTTCTTCCTCTCCATTTCTACCAGCTTTCTTTCTCTCTTAAGCAGCCACCATTTTTACACTTGAAGAGTGAAAAAGTGAGGAAAAGTTAAGTAAAATCACATTAAAACCAAAAATCATCTTTACCAAAATCGTTCCTCTCAATTTCCTCTCCATTTCTATACCAAAATCATCATCCAAATCAGCTAAAATAAAAGTATAGAATCCCTTGAAGGTTTCGGCCAAGAGGAAAAGCTAAAGAAGTGTTGACTTTTTCTTTGTTTCCATGATCTATTCTTGATGCTTACTGCTTAGCATGTCTAGATGTATATTCAAGCTTGAATCATGTAAAAATCATATGTTTGGACAAGTGAGGGTTTCGATCAAGCATGGGAATGAATAATAATGGTGTTGTTTGATGTTAATTTCATGTAAGATTAATAGAAAATAATGGTAGAGATCATGAATAAGTTAGAATTTAATTTAGTTAAATTAAATGGAAGAACATCAATACGTGGGGATGAAAAAGGTGATTCGGCCATGGCATGGAGGACCAAAATTTTGTGTCATTTGATGTGGCAGTAGTATAGAAAATTAATAGAATTAATTTGGAATCAAGAAAATAGTTAAATTTAGAAGAAACATAAGTATGGAAAAGAAATAAGCATTTGGCCATTGTGAAGGGGAAGGAGAATTCTTGGCTATTTCAATCTCATTTAGGTCTTAAAATAATGTATAAATTATTCTGAGAATTTAGGCGCAACCGAAATTGAAATCGGAGTTATATAGAGGAAGTTATAATTTTCTTACCGGTAGAAAATAGACTAAAAAATAAGGTTGCAGTAGGCAGTGTACTATATTTTATGATATTAAATATTTTTATAATGAAAATGTAGAATATTGATAATATCGATATGATAATTTGCAGCTAAGAAATCCGAGGAGGACACTGTGCTTATTCCCAGCACAGTGATAAATTATCAGGTAAGGGATATATATAATAATGAACATAGGGATACTATAATGCATATTTTGATCTGAAATTAATTCTTTGATATTGTTTTGGAATCGATTGGATTGAAAATTGTGAACTGCTATTGTGGAATTTCAGTTGTTTTTGTGTAGGAGGGTTAAAATATACCTAGCCGTTATGCTATCAAAATTTTAATAGTCTCATGAATTACTCTTTTTATATCATTGAATATTAATAGTGGATGATTTACTAAGTAATTCCATTTATTTTGTTGAAATTCATTATTTTCATATTATATTAAAAACAATATTTAAAAAATTCATGTTACTGAATTTTACGTATGTGAAGCTATTGGCATGTTATTATAACTCATTTGCAGATAAATAGATCATTTTTAGAACTAAATACTGAATTGTGAATATTTTATGAATTTTTATTTGTGAACTATTTAAACCTTCAAGATATGTTTTCGTTGATAAATTTAATGATTCAGCTTTATGAAATGATCTCTGTGAACAATTATAAAATATTTGAGATAGTTTTTAGAGACTATTGGCCCCATAGTTGCCTGCAAGCACATGCTATTATGAGTGTATGATCGTATGGCTGACTAGTTGGTTGATTGACCTTGATCCCATCATCAGCATCCTGGATGGTGCTTGATTAGTACCACTGAGGACTATATTCTGACTATGGCCATATGTCCTATTGCATGAGTCATTGGGTGATGCTTTGTCTCTACAGATTTAACTTTGATGATAATTGTGATTTTAAATTGTGCAAATCATGAATGTGGTGAACTGAAGTTTTTATATGTTTGCGAAGTATTTTAGAGATGATTTATTGAATTTAAACTTATGAATTTATTGGTGAAATATAACTAAATTTTGAACTCCCTATAGTCGCATGTAGGAATTGAACACGATAGGTACTTCGAAGTACCTCCCATACTCTATCTGGTTTCCTAGCCGACTATAATATCCTTCCTATAAAATTCGTGCCTAATATATTTTACTTGCATTATCTATAAATTTTAATGTATGTCTTGAAATCCTGCATATAGCTTATATAGTATTAGTTTTATTATATATTTCTTACTGGACATTAGCTCATCCCATTTTTTCCCTCCTCCCAGATTACTTTTAGCAGATCCTTGATTTCGCTCAGGAGGTTTGTGGTGAGGTATTCCTTAGGCGAAACTATTTTACAGTCGAGGTATATTTACTTCTTTTATGTATATAGACTTATATTGTACAGTATTGATATATGTAAAATACAATTATGGGATGTATATTAACTATAATTTCATAATATAAATAAATAAATTTCCCTTTGTATATGGATTTTACATGAGTGAAATGAAGGCATTGTAGACAGCACAATTGTTATCTTGTGAAATTAATGGAAAATGTACAGAAAATATCTAAATTCAGAATGTGACAGTTAAATACGTATCAAAGCCAAGTTGGCCTATTGTCTGACATTGTCTTCATGTCTAGAAATGATTTGCATCCCTTCTAGTACTATGCTTGTTTGAATATGTAATCGAAATGAGTGATTAAGAGTATTTCGTGGTTGTTCGGGTGCAGATGAGTGATAGTCATTTAGGTATTGGACGGGGACGGGGTCATCCGAGATGTGTCTAGCCCTCCCTAGAGCACCCTCCGGAGCCAAGACCGAAGCCAGCTCTACCCCCGCAGCCTGAGAGTCCTATTACTTGGTTTAATAGAATTGAGCGGATGTTGGCAGAGTTAATAGCGAATCAGAATAGAGCACCTATACAAGAGCCGGTACAGCCTCCTCCTCCGCCTCCAACTGCTGCTCCTTCGGTATCGTAGCCGCAGCCTGTACCACCCCCCCTCAGCCTCAGCCACAAGTAGTCGCCCAGCCTAGACTGGATCCAGGGATTAGATGTGATGCAAATCTTCTTCGGTAGTTTAATAAGTTGAATCCCCCGAAATTTAAGGGCAATAAGGATCCTTTAGTGGTTGAATATCGGGTAAATTCTGTGGAGAAATTGTTTAAGTATATGAGGTGTACCAAGACAGAGAAAGTCAGTTTGCGATTTTTCTATTTACTGAGGAGACCAAGCATTAGTGGAGATCCACCAAGACGGTGCTAGCAGCGGGTCATCCTATTGTGACATGGGATATTTTTCTAGAGGCCTTCCGTAAGTAGTACATTCCTTGCACGGCTCAGAGGAAATTGAAATCGGAGTTTCTGCATTTGTATTAAGGGAATATGATAGTGGACTAGTACAGTCCAAATTTACAGCACTAAGCTGTTTCGACCCAGAGATTGCGAGGAGCGAGGAGCGAGGAGCATAAGGTTGAGAGGTTTTTGGCAGGGTTGAGGCCTTCTATCTGAAGTAAATTAGTAGTGCTGGACATTACCACCTATGATCAGGCAAACCGCCAGGCTCAGTTATGTGAGCAAGACTTTGAGTTCCAGCCAGCGGAGTTTAGACCCTGAGCTAAGAGGAAAGGTAAAGAGAAGATGAAGTGGAGTTTCGAGGAGTGATCTGACAGGGGACCAATGAAAAAGACTAAGGGGATTGTGATTGGTGGTAGAAGTTCCAGAGAGGAGACAGTTAGGTCCACAGTGATCGAGCGCCCTACTTCTACTTGCAGGGGTGCTGTGACTCAATGTTCTCGATGTGGGAGGTCGCATCCTGATAGACCTTGTAGGTGGGCCACAGGTGCCTATTTTAAGTGTGGGCAGCAGGGACATTTGATTAGGGACTACCCCTACTGGAGACACCACCTTCGCCTGCCATTCCTTCAGCAGTAGCACCAGCAGCGCCAGTAGCCAAAGAGATAGAAAAGGCTACAACATTTGCTCCCAGGAGAGCCACAGCCGTCGAGAAAGGGAAACAGGTTGTGAGTCAGGGCAGAGTGTATGTATTAGATAAGGAATCTGTTGATGCTTCCTCTGACGTTATTAAAGGTACAATTTCTGTTTTTGATATCAATGCATTTGCACTAATTGATCTCGGCTCCACTTATTCTTTTGTATCTCCATATTTTACTATTAAGTTGCTAATGTAGCCTGAACCTTTAGGGTATTCACTACAAATTAATACATCTTTTAGGAAATCACAGATAATTGATGTAGTGTATCGAAATTGTAAGTTGAAGATAGAAGAAAAAGAAACGGTAGCTAATCTAATAGAACTTAATATGTATGACTTTGATGTCATTTTGGGAATGGATTGGTTAGCTACCAACTATGTTAGTTTAGATTGTTACGCTAAATATGTAATTTTCTCTTGTCCTAAAAAATATACTGTAAAGCTTCTTTGTAGTAATGGATATAAAAATTTAGTTAAATTGTGTTGAGACTAAACTTTTGAGAATGTTGTGATTGAAGGATTCCTTGCTTATGTGGAGGATACGAAACAGAGATGTCCGGAGTTACATGAGATTCCTATGGTTAGGGATTTTCCAGATGTGTTTTTGGATGACTTATTAAGCCTTCCTCCAGATCGAGAGATCAAATTTACTATTGATCTAGTACCCGATACTGAACCAATTTCCAAGCCTCCATATCAAATGGTACTGGTGGAGCTTGAAGAGCTCAAGAAGCAGCTCCAGGAGTTACTAGATAAGGGATTTATTCGTCCCAGTTTTTCTCCCAGGGGTGCACCAGTCTTGTTTGTCAGAAAGAAGGATGGTAGTCTACGACTATGTATTGATTACAAGTTGCTCAATAAGGCTACTGTCAAGAATAAATATCCTCTGCCTAGAATTGACGATCTATTTGATCAGCTTAGTGGTGCACAGGTGTTCTCTAAGATTGATCTAAGGTCAGGATATTATCAGTTGAAGATTTGGGAGACAGATGTCCCTAAGACCACTTTCAAGACCCGATATGGTCATTACGAGTTTCTTGTTATGCCATTTGGGCTCACTAATGCAACTGCAGCTTTCATGAACATGATGAATGAGGCATTCAAGCCTTTCTTAGACAAGTTTGTCATTGTTTTCATTGACGATATCTTAGTCTATTCCAGATCCTGAGAAGAGCATGAGTAGTATCTCTGCATTGTTTTATAGACTCTCAGAGATCGGAAGCTGTATGCAAAATTCAACAAGTGTGAATTCTTGTTAGACCATATCAAATTCCTGGGACATGTAGTGTTAAAGGACGGGGTGTCTATTGATCCATCCAAGATAGAAGCTATTGTCCAATGGAACAGATTGAAGACGATGATAGAGATAAGCAGTTTTTTGGGTCTAGCCAGGTACTATTGCCAGTTTGTTGAGGGTTTCTCTTGGTTGGCTGCTCCATCAACGCATCTCACATGCAAGGATGTGAAGTTTGAATGGACAGATGCTTGTGAGCACAGTTTTCAAGAGCTGAAGTGGAGATTGACTACGACACCAATCCTCACCATTCTAGTGGTTTAGGAGGTTTCTCATTATACAGTGATGCCTCCTCACAGGGTTTAGATTGCGTACTAATGCAGAATGAGAAAGTGGTAGCTTATGGTTCTTGTCAATGAAGGACCATGAGAAGAACTACCCCACTAACGATCTGGAACTAGCTGCCGTGGTGTTTACTTTGAAGATATGGTGGCATTATCTATACGGTGAAAAGTTCCAGATATACACTGACCACAAGAGTATCAAGTACCTGTTCTCACAGCGTGAGTTGAATATGAGGCAACGTAGATGGATGGAGCTGCTTAAGAATTATGATTGCAAGATATTGTACCACTTGGGAAAAGCTAACGTGGTGGTCGATGCATTGAGTAGGAAGCATCTAGGAATGGTCTCATACATGATGGTTCGGGAACATGATTTTGATAGGATGATATTTTGTGAATTTTATATGTGCTAATATATTTGCTTTATTGATGTTTTATGCCTAAAAGAGATTACTGATGTTTATTTTATGTTTTAGGTATTAAAAATCAAAGTTGGAATAAAAAGAAGCTAAAACGAGCAAAGTGCAGATTTTTCTGTCCAGCTCAAAAGATTGACGTTTTTGACCAACATAACGACTTGATCTCAAGATGTGGCCTTCATGGAAGTTGTAGAGGACTTCTCAAGGTTTCCAGAATGTATAAGATCGCAAAAATCGAAGTTCGTTTGGTGGGTCAAACATCTGGACAAATCAGTACGAAATTCTGGGTAGAAAAACGAGATTGAGAAGAAATTCCAACAAAGCAAGTTCAAGACCAAATTTTGTTGAGACAAGATAATTTCTTAATTTTATTTTGTCTTAGATTTGTAATTAATTAATAAAAATAGGCCTTAGGAGTTTTACATAGAAAATATTTGTAAAAGATGATAAGATAAAGATAAGAGTTTGACTAGTCAAATTACTTATTTCCCAAGTAAACTCTTATCTGAATCCCACATTGCTTAGGAAAGTCTTTTAAACTCTTCCTTAGGCCTATATAAAGAGCACAAGGCTCTCATAAATGGGATCCCTTTTACATCCCTCACATCCCTCTTCTCTTTTAGTCTTGTAGGATTTTCTTTAGGGTTTTTAATAAAATTTTATTTTTTTTCTTTATTTTTAATTAGTTGTTGATTTCTTTATTATTATTATTATTTCTGAATTTGTTTTCTTTATTTAAATTTATATTGTTTGTGTGTTCTTGCTTGCCAATTTATAATCTTGATTATTAATTCTGATTTTATATTATTAAAGATTGCTTCTTTGATTGTTTCTTGCATGATAATTGTCTTCTTTATAATATTAAACTTGAATTTTATGATCTTGAATATGTCTAGTGAGTAGTTTTCTTATTCAGTTATGAGGTAAATTGATTATTTTTGGGAAAAAGCATGTTGTGAGATTCTTGAACCTATTATATAATTGTTGATTAAATATCCAAGATTCTCTGAGCACATTATAATGATTGCTTGTTTAATTAGATAGGGTGCACACTATTTAGTTAAATTAAATAATCTACCACCAGATTAAAAACATAAGTCCGTAATTGCTTGTGGAGTTAATCACTAGGGATGAAGGAGAATTAAGGTTTAGATTAAATGAACCGAGCTTATGTGTTTGTTATTTAATGTCAACCCATATCTTTCTTGTTATTAATTCTGCTACAACTTATATTTAGAGAGCTTGTTCTAGGTAGGTTAAGTAGTTAGAGATTAGTTAAAGAGCTTGTTTTAACTAACGACTCAGTAAGGAAAGATGGTGTAACAGAGCTTGTTGTTATGCTACGGTTGACTTTTTAATTGACAGTAATATTTTGTAATCAATGATCAACATCAAAATCCAAGAATGATTGAATGCCTCATAACTGAAGCTTTTTGATATTTGTTTTTCTTGTTTTCTTTATTTTAGACATAGCTTACAAAACCCCCAGATTTTCTTATTCTTTCCCCAACTCTTAAAATTAGATTTTTAATTTAATAATTAAGTTAAATAATTCAGTCTCTGTGGGTTCGACCCTTGCTCCGCTATCTATATAGTAGAGTTAGGAAATTTTATTTTTGGTGACTGACAACACTCATCAAATTTACTGGAGCAGTTTGTGAACCTCAACCTTAATATCACCTCTTTTAAGATATATGTTTTGATGGCTAGTCTCAGAATTGAGCTTGATCTGATGGAGCGGATTAGGAATGCTCAGAGGGAGGATGCAAAATGTATATTGCCAGTCAGATTCAGTTGGGGCATCAGACAGAATATGAGATTGGCATGGTTGGGATTTTGAGGTTCAAGAATCAAATTTATGTTCTCGGAGACAGGCAGTTGAGAGATCTGATTTTGTTAGAGGCACACACATCGAGATACACTTTCCATCTCGATAATAATCAAATGTATCAGAATCTACGTAAAGTGTACTGGTGGCTGAATATGAAGAGGGACATCGCAGAATTGGTAGCAAGGTGTCTCACATGCCAACAAGTTAAGGTAGAGCATCAGAAACCAGCGCGATTACTACAGCCTCTACCTATGCCGATGTGGAAATGGGAGCATATCACCATAGATTTCATCATGGGTTTATCGAAGACCCGCAGAAATCATGATGCTATTTGGGTGATTGTCGATGGATTGACTAAGTTAACCTACTTCCTTGTTATCAAGTCTACAAAATTCCTTAAATGCCTTAGCCGATCTGTATGTTTGGGAAATTGTTAGATTGCAAGGAGTCCCAGTGAGCATTACTTTTAACAGAGATTCTTGGTTTACCTCTCATTTCTGGGAGAGATGGAGGCTATGGGATCTCAGTTGAATTTCAACACAGCTTTTCATCCGCAGACTGATGGTCAGTTTGAGTGTACCATTAAGACGCTCGAGGATATGTTAAGAGCTTGTGCGTTGGATTTTAAAGGCTCTTGGGATGATCATCTTTCATTAGAAGAATTTGCATATAATAATAGTTATCACTCTAGCATCGGCATGGCTCTTTATGAAGCATTGTATGGTAAAAGATGTCGATCTCCCATTGCTTGGGAAGAAGTGGGGGACAAAAAGATATTAGCTCCCGATCTTGTAGAGCAGGCTTCAGAGGATATCTAGGTTATTTATAACAGACTGAAGATTGCTCAAAGTCAGTAGAAAAGCTATGCAGATGTCAGACGTGGACCCTTGGAATTTTCAGTGGGTGATTTGGTTTTCTTAAAGGTTTCACCATCTAAGGGCATAATAAGGTTTAAGAAGAAAGGAAAGCTGAGTCCTCATTTCATTGGACCATTTGAGATTCTAGACTGCATGGGAGATGTGGCTTACTGGTTAGCGTTGCCACTAGAGCTGTTCGATGTCCATAATGTTTTTCATGCATCGATGTTGAGGAAATATCATTCGAATCCGTCTCATGTCATTCAGTACGAGCTTTGGAAATCAGAGAAGACATGAGCTCCATGGAGAAACCGATACAGATTTTGGATCGAAAGAAGAAAGTATTGCGGTCTAAGACAATTCCTATGGTAAATGTTCTCTGGTAGTATCACACAGCAGAAAAAGCCACTTGGGAGCTGGAGAGCCTAATGAAAGAAAAATACCTAGAGTTATTCAATAATTAGGTCTGATCAAATTTGGAGGACCAAATTTTCTAAAGGTGGGGAGGATGTGAGAACCACATATTCTAATAGTATAGCGTATATTAGAACTTTCATCACTGTCCATTCCTATGTATTTCGTAAGTATACTAGTTAACAACATGGTGGGCCCTACGAACGTTCTAATGTCCGGATGAAGGTGAAACCTGGAAGACTTAATATTTGGAGCCAAATAAGGTGATGGTAAGAAATTCTAATCCAAACTCAATTATTTAGATTATTTTTGAAGCATTTAAAAAAATTTAAAAATGATGATTAAGGACATAGGTCGGTTAAATTTTCGTGAATAACAACCAAATGAAATTGACTTTTGGCCAACTGTCAAATGTAAAATAATCCTCATGTGAGAGAGTCCCATGCCATGGCAATAGATGACTAAATCATTGGAAGAAACAGAAAATTTCGTGATTTTATGGTTATGGGTATTTTCGTAATTTCGTGTAAATGACAAGTCAAACTTCAACGAAAGCTTCTCAAAGCATAAGAATAAGTTAAATAGATGTGATTGGTGATTAAAAGACATATTTTGGAGATTAGACTGATAGTATTCAACAAAGTCAAACTGGAAGGGCAAAATAGTCTAAAATTTTTATAATTAAGGGTAAAATGGTAAAAATCAGAATATTTCTAAAATTTTCAATCTTTTTCCTCTCCATTTCAACCAGCTTTCTTTCTCTCTTAAGCAGCCACCATTTTTACACCTTGAAGAGTGAGAAAGTGAGGAAAACTTAGGTAAAATCACAATAAACCAAAATTGTTCCTTTCAATTTCCTCTACCTTTCTATACCAAAATCATAATCCAAATCAGCCAAAATAAAAGATGTAGAATCCCTTTAAGGTTTTAGCCAAGAGGAAAAGCTAAAGAAGTGTTGACTTTTT
Organism: Heritiera littoralis; assembly: GCA_031772115.1. NCBI lineage: Eukaryota > Viridiplantae > Streptophyta > Magnoliopsida > Malvales > Malvaceae > Heritiera > Heritiera littoralis. Next base: position 327,567 of record JAPDPK010000037.1, on the reverse strand, counting down.
CTTGGTTTCCATGATCTATTCTTGATGCTTAGCATGTCTAGATGTATATTCAAGCTTGAATCATGTAAAAACCATATGTTTGGGCAAGTGAGGATTTCGATCAAGCATGGGAATGCATAATAATGGTGTTGTTTGATGTTAATTTCATGTAAGATTAATAGAAAATAATGGTAGAGATCATGAATAAGTTAGAATTTAATTTAGTTAAATTAAATGGAAGAACATCAATAAGTGGGGATGAAAAAGGTGATTCGGCCATGGCATGGAAGACCAAAATTTTGTGTCATTTGATGTGGAAGTAGTATAGAAAATTAATAGAATTAATTTGGAATCAAGAAAATAGTTAAATTTTAGAAGAAAAACAAGTATGGAAGAGAAAGAAGCATTCGGCCACGGCGAAGGGGAAGGAGAATTCTTGGCTATTTCAATCTCATTTAGGTCTTAAAATAATGTATAAATTATTCTGAGAATTTAGGCGCAACCGGAATTGAAATCAGAGTTATATTAAGGAAGTTATAATTTTCTTACCGGTAGAAAATATATCGAAAAATAAGGCTGCAGTAGGCAATGTAATATATTTTATGATATTAAATATTTTTATAATAAAAATGTAGAATATTGATAATATCGATATGATAATTTGCAGTTAAAAAATCCGAGGAGGACACTGGTGCTTATTCTCAGCATAGTGATAAATTATCAGTTAAGAGATATATATAATGAACATAGAGATACTATAATACATATTTTGATATGAAATTAATTCTTTGAAATTGTTTTGGAATTGATTGGATTGAAAATTGTGAACTGCTGTTGTGGAATTTCAATTGTTTTTATGCAGGAGGGTTAGGATATACTTAGCTGTTATGCTGCCAAAATTTTAATAATCTCATGAATTACTCTTTTTATATCATTGAATATTAATAGTGGATGATTTACTAAGTAATTCCATTTATTTTGTTGAAATTCATTATTTTCATATTATATCGAAAAACAATATTTAAAAAATTCATGTTACCGAATGTTACATACGTGAAGGTATTGACTTGTTATTATAACTCATTTGCAGATAAATAGATCACTTTTAGAACTAAATATTGAATTGTGAATATTTTATAAATTTTTGTTTGTGAACTGTTGTAACCTTCAAGATATGTTTTTATTGATAAATTTAATGATTTAGCTTTATGAAATGATCTCTGTGAACAACTATAAAATGTTTTAGATAGTTTTTAGAGACTATTAGCCCCATAGCTACTTGTGGGCACATGCTATTATGAGTGTATGATCGTATGACTAACTAGTGGACTGATTGACCTTAATCTCGTCATCAGCGTTCTGAATGGTGCTTGATCAGTACCATTGAGGACTATATTCTAACTATGGCCATATGTCCTATTGCATAAGTCTATTGGGTGATGCCTTGTCTCTACGGATTTAACTTTGATGATAATTGTGATTTTGAATTTTGACTTATCATGAATGTGGTGAACTGAAGTTTTTATATGTTTGCAGAGTATTTTAGAGATGATTTATTGAATTTAAACTTATGAATTTATTGGTGAAATATAACTAAATTTAAACCTGGACACGACAGGTACTTCAAAGTACCTCCCATACTCTATCTGCTTTCTTAGCCGACTATAGTATCCTTCTTATAAAATTCATGCCTAATATATTTTACTTGCATTATCTATAAATTTTAATGTATGTTTTGAAAACTTGCATATAGTTTATATAGTATCAATTTTATTATATATATTTCTTACTGGGCATTAACTTATCCCATTTTTCCCCTCCTCCTAGATTACTTTCAGTAGATCTTTGCTTCCGCTCGGAGGTTTGTGGCGAGGTATTCCCTAGGCGAAACTATTTTACAGTCGAGGTATATTTACTTCTTTTATGTATTTAGACTTATATTGTACAGTACTGATGTATGTAAAATACAATTATGAGATGTAAATTAAATATAATTTCATAATATAAATAAATAAATTTCCCTTTCTATATGGATTTTACATGAGTGAAATGAAGGCACTGCAGACAGCTTAACCGTTATCTTGTGAAATTAGTGGAAAATGTACAGAAAATATATAAATTCAGAACGTGACAACAAGTGGCAATTATTGCCAACTCATCTAGGATAGGAAATTACCTTTATATCCCTAGGTTAAGTGACTTTATAAGCTACTTTATGAGACCTAATCTAGGATGGGCTGCCTAGGGTTTAGTTTTATTATTTTTCTACCACTTTTTTATGTCTTTACAAGGTTAGAGCAGCCACCATTTCATTTCCCTAATGTTCTTTACATTTTTGCAAGTTAATTACAAGTTTTCATGATGGTTTCTGTTACTCTTTTCTACTTTTTTGCACTCTTTACTTAAGCTTTCTGTTTATTTAAATTTCCAATAACTTTAATCATCTTCTACCCTTTTTTTTCTCTTATTTTGGTTCAAGATTGATCCCTATGATCATGGAAGCTTGAGAGGTTGAAAAATCATCTCCTTAGCTCTTGTGAGGGAGCTTGGTCGATAGTTTTCTTTTACAATTTTTATTTTATGCTTTTAAGCGTGTAAATGAATTTTTAGTTTTTTTTTTCCAAAGTTTATTGGGTTAAAACAGTTTTTTAAAATCTTTTAAAACAAATATACAAAAAAAAATGTTTAAAGTATGGTATGTAGGGAGCTCGTGTCATTTTGGGCTAGTCTAGAGTAGGTATTTTTATTTTCTGTTTTCAAGCTTTAAAATGATTTTTTAGTATTTTTATTCTACTGTTTTAGGAGTCTATTTTAATGTGTTAAAGCAGTTTTTAAATAGTTTTTAAAACAAAAAAAATGTTCAAAGAAGGGTATGTAGGCATGTGGTGTCACTTTGGGCTTTGCTAGAATAGGTTGTGTTTTCTTCATTTGTTGGCTGATTGTAGTTCGGTTTTAAGGGTCTTTTAGGTTCTAATTTTGTGTATTAATAGTGTTATTTAAGTTGTTCATTAGCCGGTCTTAGGTTCATGCATTTAAATTACAGTTTGCTAGGTGTTTGCTTAATGTTCTAGGCTAGAGTTTATGTCTTCATGCATTTTTCTAATTCTGTCCTGTTATTGGCGTTAATCTTAGGCACTTTTAAGTTCTGTTTTCAGCATTTTTTAGGTGCATTCTTAGTAGGTTAGTGTCACATTTACATCATATTAAAGTTAGAAAATTTTTAGGAGTCAATTAGATTAAGTTACATAGGCATTTCATTGCATTCATTACATCTACATTCAATTCTGCTTTCTGTTTTACTGGTTTGGTTGGCGTTATTTATAGGAATGATTAGGGCCTGTTTTTCATGCATTTTAAGCTTCATTTAGGTGTCTTAGGGTCTTAGATACATCATATTTTAATTAGGTAATTTTAGGAAAGCATATGGGATAGGTTTCATGGCATTTTCATAGCATTACTCATGATTAAATTCTATTTTCCTGATCAGTTTTTAAGGGCTGTGTGCATTTAGTTAGCTGCTGTTTAGGGGTGTTCTAAGGTGTGTTTAAGTAGTATTAGATCATATTTAGACTATAGATTCAGTAGATAGATTTTTAGGCTAGTTTAGGATGCATTTCCATAGCATTTGCATAGCATTTTTGGCATTAATTCCATGTTAGGCATCCTTGCATTATAAATTCTGTCCAGATTTTTAGCTGCTGTTTTAGGAGTCTTCTAGGAGTAGTTTCATCATATTTAGTCTATTTTAGGATCATATACATAGTGTTTTAAGTGTAGGTTAAGTTAGGTTAACTTTAGAAATCATTTAGTTGCAATTTTAGGATCATTTAGTGATAATTTTCAATTCTGTCTAGGTTTGTTATTTGCATTAATTTCATGAGTTTGGGTGCTAATTTGAATGCATATTTAGTGTGTCAGGATAGAGTTCATATATGTCCTTAGTTAGGAAGAGTTTGGATCAGTTTTTAGTTTATTAAGTATTTTCATGCATTAGTTTAGGAATTTATGTATTAAATATTTTTCTGTTTTAGGAGTTGATCAGGAATTATATAGTTAATGTTCACACATGCATTTTAATTAGTTTAGGGTTTAAATTCGAGAACATAGGATTAGTTTAGGGTTAGGTTAATTAGGATTATAATAGGGCATTTCATTTTGTCAAAAACATAAATAAAATAAATATATATATATATATATATATATATATATATATTTCAATCTTCATGCATTCATTAGTTTAGTCTAGGATAATTAATTCAAGCATTCAATTAAGCTAGAAGTTAATTAGGGTTAGGATTAGAATAGGGTTACATTTTAGTGTACTTTTAGGGTTAGGGTTCATTAGTGTTTTATTATAGTTTCATTTAGGGGTTTTCATTAGAATTAGTTATTTCATGCATTATTTTCTCTTTTTAATTAATTTTAATTTGATTTTAAGTTAATTCATGCATTATTAGTTTCATTTTAGGATTTTCATGTATATTTTCTTTATTTGCATTTTAAACCCATATTTTTAAGATATTACATTTTTACTCCTTTAGTTTACTAATTTGCATTTTTGTTTCTTTTCTTTTGTAGTTATTTTATTTTCAATATTAGCATTGTAAGTATTTATTATTTCTTTTTTAATTTCATTTACTTTTATTTTATTATTTTCATTTATTTCCTTTTTAACTGAGATAAAGAATGACTTTATAACTAATAAGAACAAAAGGTAAGTATCATATAAGGGCTTGTAATAAACTTTTAACCGTTGGATGATGACATATTAGTGATTGGCTTTGAAAACATATAAAATTAATCAAGGCATCTCTGCTGTATCATATTCTACTTTTTCATAGAGTAAGTCATAATATGCCCCTATGATATCATGTCAGCAAAAGATTTATATTGCATAGGTGTAAATCATACAGCTAAACATATATTGCTCAAGTAATAAAACATTTATGATATGTATCCAAGCCAGTCACCTAATAGTTCTTAGTAATTGACTTCAGTTGAATGAGGTAAAGTTTAAACTAATGGTTATTAGAGAAGTTCAGCGTCTAAACAACAACCACCTAAATTAATATCAGACAAAAATCAGATTACGTAAATAGTAGCTTGAGTGATGATCTTAGCAGCTGCCTACGTTATGAAAGATGAAGGACCAGCAGTTTAACTACATCATTTTATGCATCAGCAACAAATCTTGTTCTAGTTAACCAACCATATAATTTATTAAAGGAACAAATTTCTTCAATAAAACATTATTACCAAGGTGAAGGTTACGCTATGATGGCATATTGCTAAAGAGAGATGGCTGACTCGAAGAAATAACGGAAATTGAGATTCAAAAAGAATAAATGTGATCAATGAATAGACCAAGACACATCCAATAATTTCACTAAGGATGTGATAGCCTATAAATTAAAGCTGAATCTTCCATATGCTATAAAACCTTCTTGTAAATGCAGATCTGTTTCTGCATAAATAATTTATGGTGAAGTATATCCTCCAAAAAGACTATAAGTGAGATGCTGTATTGACCAACAAGACATTAATATAATGATAGGCATAATAAGAATAAGAAAGCTTTACCGTAAAACCAATCTATTGTTTCCACACATCCTTATTAATATGAAAATGAATAGCACATATCAAAGGATTCCACTTCTCACAGAAAAAAGTCCTGTATTTTATGAACTTAGAGAGCATTGATACACACACACACACACACATGTATATGAAGTATTAAAACAATTACAAAATTTTTTAATTCTGAACTTCAATCACAGAAATTGGGAGCTTGTTGGAAGGGAGCAATTTAATTGTTATCCATCCATCCATTACTACTAACCCTATGTCTGAATGCAAGCAACAACAAAATGTGGACTCTAGCAAAAAGCAAATTATGATACTCAATTACGTAAAAAAGCTAATATATATAAGCACTACTTAAATAAATAGCTTAAAATTCTCTATGCGTACATATCGATCTGTGAGAACATAACCAAATATGTCCAAGCTTCTATTCATCTGGCACCTCAAGAAATACATGAAATGAAACCCTACAGCGTTCCTGCCTATGTACATACACCTAATCCTTTAACAAAACTTTTAGCGGCTATTTCCATATCCAATATACAAAATGTAATGTACTGATACAAGAACAAATTATAAAATTTCACCATCTAGATAAACTTTAAAGTCAGGCTATGAAAAAGTAGCCAAACCATCTTGCGAAAGCAAATATTCTTCTCGATCCAATGTCTCCCTAACTGCATGATAAAACTCGACCCAAGAAGATTGGTACATGTCCATAGGGCCCCGTAGACATGTTGGATTAAGACTAACTGGGCAAGCAGCAACTAAATCCAACACCGAGGCAGCTGGTTTAAGTGGCTGTGGGAAATTAAATGCTACATCGTCAAACTTATGCTCATAGATTTTTCCATTTCGATCTAATTTGTACCTTGAAGTACCCTGACATTGGCCCTTGGCCTCCCATGGAACTCTAGGAAACCTATCAAGTTCCATCTAATCAATATGGCATTCTCTGAAGGTTGCCAAATCTTAAAAACTTCAAGGGAAATCTCTCTGAACAACATTTTACCATGAAATCTCAATGCCCAGAAGATCAACTTATAGTTTTCAATACCAGAAAATTTATTCAAAGAGTCTGCAAAAGTAATATCATCCCTGAAAAAAAGAAAAGAAAAACTTTAAAAAGCAAAATCCTAAATTACCCAAGGAAAGAAAAGAAACCCCGGAAGAAGAAATTGCCTGTAAATGTCATAATTGAGGTCTGTGGTGAAAAGCATGGTTTTAAATCGCGGTCGCGGCCGCGTTTTCGGTCGCGTTGCGTTTATCGCGGTTGCGGACATAGCGGCGGTAATTGCGGTCATCGCGGTCATCGCGGTCGTAAATTTTTTTTAATTTCGCATAATTCTATATAAAGTGTAGTAATTTTAATTATAATCATGTAAAGTCTTATTTTATAGTTTTTAAAGTAATATATAATACCTCAAGTCTATTATTTATGTGAAAAAAAGGTTATTTATAATTTTTTCAATTATAATAAAACATTCATATTTAAAAAATTACTTATGATAATTAAAAAATAACAAATATTCAAAATAGAGATAAATAATTATCTACTAATTAATTAGCATTAATTATTTTTTATCTAAATTATTAGGGAATTTTTTCATCTAAATTTTGTCAAATCTTTTTTCATCTAAATTAATTATGTCAATATTTTTCTTTTTTTTTTCTCTTCCACATGAATTTCTACGAATATTAATAATTAACAAATAGAACTCGTAAAATTCAATTCAAGGAAACTAAAAAAATGCACTTTAAATCTTACCGATTACCACATAGTGGAATGACGAGGAGCATCAAATTCTCCCTCTTCACTTTCAGAACCATGGCGACTCGATCTTCGTGACCTTTGTCCAGAATTCAAACCATATCCTTGTTCTTGATACATTTGGGGTGGTGGTGGATACATTTGGGGTGGTGGATACATTTGGGGTAGTGGTGGATACATTTGGGGATAATAGGGCATAGGATAATTAGGATATGGTTGGGGTGGATAATAACCTTGTGGAGGTGGATAGTAACCATAAGGAGGTTGAAAATATAAAGGTGGTCTTGATGGATAATAGCCTTGATTACCAAATGATTCATTACTAGAAGCTGATCTTCGAGATGAAGAGCCTCCAGAACCAGAAGTATCATGTTGGTGCTTCTTGGCTTTTCCCTTTGATCGAGCTCTATCTCTACTTCTATCCCCACTAGATTCAATAGATGGATGTACTCCATATTCTGACAAATCAAGGAATAATCCACCAGTAGCAGCAAGCCCAAATTCTCCTCCAAGTGGACTAAAAGGCCTATTTTCATTTGCACCACCACTATAATCAGCACCACTACCATCACCACCGGGTCCATCACTACCAGTTGGACTTGAACCCTCATCATCATCACTCTGAGTTGGTGATCGGCTTGTACTTGAATGAGGCAGATTTTGTTCTCCTGATTGATATGATTGTTCAACATTCATTTCATCATCAGAATTATCAGGAGGCAACCAATCAGAGTTTTGCCCATCTAACAAAGGATTTTCTTTCTCTTGTAGCCATTCTGAAAGTGGATCATCTTCTTCAAATATATGGTCTAGGCTAATAGGATTGAAACTATCATTTATCTCATCAATACTCCTCCTTTTTTGATGTCTCATCCTTAGTCTCATATTGTAATAAGTGTATACCATCTTATGAAGTCTTTCATATTTCAACCTGTTTCTTGTCTTGGTATGTATATAGCTAAATGTGCTCCAATTTCTTTCACAATTAGATGCAGAAGTTGTCTGACTAAGCACTTTAATTGCTATTCTTTGCAATTCAGGAACACATGTGCCATATATCATCCACCATTCAGCTGCATAAATTAATTTAAAATAAATTTAATACCAATATAATTAAATAATATTAAAGAAATTAAAACTATTTAATTAATTATTTACCTGGATTCATTTGCTTCCAAGCTCTCTGTGCTTGTGGCGTACCGAATGTTTCTCTTTTATCTTGAAATACAAACAACTACATTGATAAAACATTACAATTATTAAATAAATGCAAAAAGGTAATTATATTTATGATACATAAAGTAAAATTTTCAAGTATAAAATAGTGGTAAACACTAACCTGATTAGTCATCTGGATTTGATTATCCATAGAAGGTTCTAGTCTTTCTATCACTGCTTTTATACCTTCTCTTGTTTCTATTAACACATCCGACGAAGATTTCACACCATATTGAAATTGAGGATTAAGATAATAACCTAAACATAGTTCATAACAACAAAAAAAAAGCAATAAAAAATAAATATATAAGCAATTTAGGCATATAACATAAAAATGTTATTTTAATTACAATCCACATTTTTAGGTCACTTACCAGCTGAATGCAAGTGAGAATGCATAAATGTCCATCTATTGTCGATAATCCTTTCATATTCAGTGATGAATCGACATTCTTGTGCAATTGCTCGTTTAGCTCTATCCATTGCCTCATAAATAAAGCCCATTGTTGGTTTTTCATCACTATCCACAAGGCGCAATACTTTTACCAAAGGCTCATAAACTTTTATTATTTCACTTGCTTTTTTCCAAAAATCTTTTCCCAAAATAATTTTTTTTGCTTCATAAGCAGGTCCCGACTTTTGTTGCCCCCATTTAGATTCTTTAAATTCCTGCATATTTTAAATTAAGATTTAAACAATATATAAAAAAACTAGATTTAAATAATTGTACTAATTATTAAGTGCTAACCTTTGAATTGAACATTTCTCTCAGACCTTGTTTATTCTTTGTTATTTCTTGCAATTGGATGAAATGGGTAGCAAATCGAGTGAGAGCAGGACGAAGTATTTGCCTTCCTTGAGTATATTTCTTCATTAAGTCAACTGTCCAAATATGATTGTATATGAAACAAGTGACTTTCTTCGCCTCGTCCAATACTTTTTCCACGCTTTGCTTCTTCCCAATATCTTCAAGGCATAAATCCAAGCAATGAGCTGCACAAGCAGTCCAAAACAAATGTTTTCTTTTCAGCATTAATTTTTTTCCAGCAGCCTTAAGTGCTGCCTCATTGTCGGTAACTATTTGAACAATATATTGCTCTCCGATTTCTTCCACAACTTGATCTAGTAATTTGTAGTAAAATTTAGTATCTCTACTCTGAACACTAGAGACATCAACAGATTTCCAAAAAATGGTCCCTTTACTACAATAAACTAGAAAATTTATTATATGCATTTGATTCAAGCTGTTGGTCCACCCATCACACATTAAGGTAGCACCTAATTCACTCCAGTAAACCTTTAATCCATCAACCCATTCTTTGACTTGTTGATACTCTGATTCCAAATATACATCAGAAACCTCATAAGGTGTTGGAAGCTTTACATTTGGCCCAATTTCTGCTGCTACAGAAACTAAATTATGCAACCATGGAGAGTTTGCTAAATGAAAAGGAAGTCGATCGTATATCAAAAATTTAGATACTGATTCACCTAGCTTCTTTCTTAATGTCTTCATAAAAGAATTACTTAACTTCGGTTGCTTTACACTCTTGCTTCTAACCAATTCAGGTACTGCTCCCCTTAAAGAAAATTCAGAGTCACTTGGAGTGGATTTCCTTGTTCTTTGATCAAAATAGTCAGCAACTGAGCCATGAGAGCTTCGTCCCTCTTCATAAATATTACTCAAACCACCAGTTCTTTGCCTAAATTCTTGCCTCATATGCCATTCACGTTGTGATTGAACACTTTCTCGCATGGCTTGTCTCATAGCAGCATCTTCATCTATGAATCCTTCGTAATCATAATCTTCCTCTCCTCTTAATTGAGAAATGAATTCATCTTTTCTCTTTTTGTTATCAATTTTTTTTTTTTTACTTTCTTGGAGGAGTTTCATCATACTTTCTCTAACAGTACCTTTTAATAATACAGTTAAGAAAAATAAAAATAATTAGTTGTACATGTTAATGTAATTTTATAATCTTTATTGAAAAATTAACATAATATTTATAACATACCGGTAACATTGGGGCATGGTGCAACATTGCCGGTCTTATGAGCTATATGCTCCTTGAAGCGTGTTATTCCTCCTTTTACGATTTTCCCGCAAAGTTTACATGACACATTTCCTTTTGAATTTGGTACAGGGATTCCAAAATGCCAACCGATATCATCACTTGGCGCACCTTCTAGTCCCTTACTTGGAAAATCCTCACTTCGTGATATGCCTGACATTTTCTGTTAAACAAATAAGTATAAATAAATGAGATAGAGTTATCACATTTTTTTATACAAAAAATTTGAATTTGAATTATTAATTAATCACATTTTCAACCATTTAAGAAGTAATAATAATTTAATTCATTACATTTACAATATCAATATTTTTCTTGAAATACAATAATGTTCAACTATATTAAAAATTTAATATTAATTTGCCACAATCAATTAACTTAAACAATCATATTTATATATGAACATCAAATTATCAATATTAATTTTTTTTCTTAAGTTATAATAATATTTAGTACAATACATTCAATTGCACTACAAATTTTATTTGTAAAATTAAATTAATTATTTAAATTCAACCTTCTCTAATTTTTTTTGAAATTCAAATTACTCATTTCCTAATTTTTTTTATCATGATTTTTCCATTCCTAAACTTTTAATTTAAAGCCCATCACTATTAATACATATTAAAACAAAATTTTTTTTTGATTGTTGTGATGATGATTGATGAAAATAAAAATAAAAAATAATATGCTTCATTAAATGAGTTAACAAAAAAATTAAAATCAACATTTATATTTACTAAATAAAAATAAAAACTGTTAACCAAAAAAAAAAATTAAAAACTACACATTTAAAATAAAAAAAAAATGAACCGGCCCTCACTCCTTCTCCTTCTTCCCTTCACTACTCGCGACTCCCCCAACCCAATCTCCCTTCCGTCCCGACCCAACCCTCAGTCTCCTCTCAGTGGCTCAGTCACAAGCCGCCGGCAGCCTCCCTCAGCCTGACGAGATCACGCCCTCAGCCCCTCACCTTAGCGGCTTAGCCTCCTTTCTTTTTTCCTTTCACCTCCCCTCACGCACGGCCTCACCTCAGCAGCTCAGCCAGTTGCCAGCCTCACGACGCCGGCCTCAGCCTCGCCTCCTTCTCCGTCGGCTTCGTTTCGACTTTCACCATGACTCCCTCGGTCTCTCCCTCCCCTTCTATCACGGATCATGCTGCCAGCCGCCATGTCCATCTGCGGCCGGCGGCGGCACCTCCTTTTCTTTCGACTTTCAGCCTCTCATCTTATCTCTCCGGAGCCTACTATGGCCTCACGGCCCTCACCCTTTCAGCCTCCTTTCCTTTCGGCGCCAGATCTGAATCTTTTGATCTGATCTGATCTCAGCCTCTCAAAGAATCAAATACCCACACCGCCCTCGCCATCACCCACTGTCCCACGCCTTCTCATCCTCTGTCTGATCAAAGTTAAAAAATTAAAATGGTTAGTTGCTTACCTTTCGAAGATCTAGCTATGTTGTTGTGTTTGTTGTTTGTCTGTGAGTTATGACTCTGTGAATGACTGTCTCTGTTTGCTGTGTGAGTGTCTATCTCTGTTTGCTTGTGAATGTGAGTTGTGTTGTTTGTGACTTGCGATGCGAGTTGTGAATGTGGGTTGTGCCGTTGTGGTGTGTGACAGAGTTCGGGTGGGTTGTGGTCTGTGGCTGTGGTCTCGTGACTCTCGGTTATGAGTCTTGTGAATGAGTCTTGTGAAGTTGTTGTGACTTGTGATTGTGAATATGTGATCTCTGATGAATTGGTGTTTTATCTGAATTTGTGAATTGTGAATCTGATGAATTTGTGAATTGTTGTGTGTCACGGATCTGAATAATTTTTGGGTTGATGATTGAGCTTTGAAAGCTTTGGCGTTGTACTTGAGGTCCTTGAGGAATCTGATTCTTCTTGTCTGTTGTCTGCTTCAGAAACTGTTTTTTTTTTCTTTTCTGTCTGAAAGGTAACGGTGATAGCGGCGATAACGGACCGCTATCACCGCTATTGTCCGTTAAGCCGTTTCAGAACGGCCGCTATTAGCCGTTATGGGTGTGAGCCGTACTCACACCCGCTATGTCCGCAATAGCGGTGGCGGCCACCGCCGCTACCGCGAGATAGCGGCCGCTATTTGAAATAGCGGCCGCTATTTGAAACCCTGGTGAAAAGCAAAGGCGAATCCTCACGAAGAGTCCGAACAGCAAGTCCTAGGTTGACATAAAATTCGTCTATTTGGTGGTGGGAGTGACGGTGCTTGTCCTGATGAAACGTGGGAGAGTTAACCTGGGACAAAGTGTTGAGGATTTAATAGTCAGAGTTTGAGAGCAGAGCTTTGGGGTTTGGGAAAAAAGTGGTCGCTGAATGAATTTTTCTTTGGATGAAGGAGGGAAGGAGAAAGATTTGGCAGCAGAAAAGCCAGTGGAGGCCTTCCAATTTTTACTGTCTTAGAAGGTTTTCAGCTTTTGACGAGTGAGAACTGATTCTGTGTTTCTTTTTCATTTTCTTTACTTTGCGGAAGTGAATTTCTAAATCTTCTTCCATTTTTAATTTACGCTTCAAAACAAAAAAAAAATTATGTAAAAGGCAATAATATTCATGGCAAAACTTAATTTTTTTTCACGCAGTTCACTTCCTGCGCAATCAAATTTATGCATGAAACATGTCTTAACACAAGTTGACTTGCACTAAGAAGAGATTCAGATGCAAGTTTACTTGCGTATACATCCCATCCAAGCGCAAATCAATTTGCATTGGAATGATCTTTCCACACAAGTTTTTTTGCGCGAGAAGCATATATTTGCACAAATTAACTTACGTGCATAGTTGCTGTTTAATTCTATTGTAATTTTATTTTAATAATTATAATTAATTATTTTATTATATAACGCAAACATGTAATTAATTATATAATAAAAATAATTAATTATAATTATTAAAATAAAATTACATAGAAAACTACCCGATCAAGCCAACTTATGTAGATATAAGCTCTCCACGTAAGGAAGCTTGTGTAGAAAGGTCATTCCAGCACAAGTTAGCTTTCACTAGGACAAGTTTCTTGCGTAAGAAAGGTTGCGCAGGGAGCTAATTTTAGCAAGTTAACTTATGCTTGACTGGTATGTTCGCGCAAGTAAACTTGTGTGTGAACGTATTCCTAGTGCTAATTAACTTGCACTAAAACATGTTTTATGTGCAAATTCAATTGTGTGGAAGCCAACTACGTGAGAAAAATCTCTGTTGTGGGCATTAATGTCTTTTTATGTAAGGAATTTGTTGTTTTGGAGTGTAAAAAGTAAAAATTGAAATAGATTTAGAGATTCTGATTTCTTCTTCTTCGGCAAATAGTTCTGCTCAGCATCTTCCGCTACTGCCATTATTAACTGGAGAGTTGACCAAGATTTGACTATAATCGCAATTCGTTGAACTAAAAACTAAGCTCAATTGAGCTAAAGTAACCAAAGAAGGATAATTGTGTGATTTTGAAATGATACTCAAACTTTTTAAAAAATAAAACAATTACCAGAAATTTTGAATGTTGAAGAGCGATTGACCAAATGTCGTTGATGCTTCCAAGCGTCAGGTCTGGGGAGAGATGACAATGACGATGGTGAGAGTCTGAGATTCGAAAGTTAGGGCATGTATTTCAAATATTATGAAAATTATCTTGAAATCTTATAGGAGAAAGAGTAATTTGAGAGAGATTTTGCTTGATTTCAAGAGTTAGGATTTGATTTTCAAGTTTTTGGTAAAAAGAGAGACAAAGGAGATCAGATGATGAAGATGAAGGCTGAGTTCTACAAAATTAAAGAAAAAATAAAAGAAAAATAAAAATAATAATAAAAAGTGACAGAGTCGTCTTTTATTGAGACTAAAGTGCCTTTGAAATATTAGTAATTATCGGTCGATTTATTTTTGCTGGTAATATAGTATATATTTCGGCAGTTTTTGAAATCGTCAAAAATATTATGCCTTTAAAACTACCGTCTTTTGTAGTGAATTTTGTTTCCTGTACATTTCGGTGGCTTTGGCAGTGCAGCATTCTCTTGGTTGTCCCCATCTCACCACTGCTCGTGGATCATCCCTACATCGGTTCTGCTATTTTCTTTCTCCAAGCCTCGCCACTCATCTACACAGCCACTGTTCATCATTTTCTTCAAGTCTGCTGCCCACACCATCGTCATTTTCCTTTCCTGTCATTCCTGCACCCGTCCACAATGCCACCTCCTGCATTGGTCCTGCTTTCCTGTTGCCGTAGCCTGCTGCTTCATCGACCTTATGCTCCAGTACCTTGCACCAGTCGGCCTGCTCTGCTTCGTTGTTTGATCCTTGTTGCTCCTGCCCGCATCACTTTGTTTCTTTGCTGCATTGGGCACCCACCATTCCAGCTCTGCACCGAGTTTCATCCTTCTCCTTTGTTGTGATCGCCTGCACCAGTCCTTTGTTATTTCTTGTTGCACCGTCCAAGTCCAAGAAAAGAAGAAGAACGTGTACTGCAAAGGAAGAAAGGAAGGCCATTAAAACACTACAGTTTTGACAAAAAGTAGGTAAGTTTTGATTTTTTTTTAGCTATTATCACTATGATATTTATCTTATTGGTTTATTTATTTATTTAATGATATTAAAAGTCTTTCATCTGTTTGAATTATATATATGTTTTAAACGTCAAAAATAATAATAATATTTATTATTGTTACTATTATTTAAAAAATAATAAAAAAGGAAAGTATTTTTAGGAAGAATAAAAAAAAACTTATGAAATTGTTAATATCAAAAAATATATATAATGAAAAATTTCCAATGATGAGATTTCAACGAAATTACAAGTAGTGATTCTTCGACAATATTTAGGGTCGAGAAAAATCTTTGGATGTTATCAGCGTATTGGAGCATCTAATTGATTTTATCTTGATATCAAAATTTGTATGTAATAATAATAATAATAATAATAATAATAATAATAATAATAATAATTTTTACATATATAAAAATAATAATAAATATGGATTTTAAAATAGATAGACAAATAAGAATCTAAGTGTTAAAATAAATAAATAAATAAATGTAAATATGTAGATAAATGCAAGTATAATTGTTAAAATAAAATATATAAATAGAAATATACATTTTAAATAAATAAACAAAAAAATAAAAGAATCTCCGATGATAGGATTTCTTAGAAATCACAAGTAGTGATTTTTCGATAATCCTTAAGGTCGAAATAAAATATTTGAATATTATCAGTGTATTAGGGTATTCAAGTAATTTTAGTTCGATATTAAGATTTCTAATAAAATTAACATTTATGAAATAAATTAATATTTAAAAAATAAATAATAAATAAATAAAATTTTTAAACAAATAAATAAACAAGAAAACAAATTTGTTACAATTAATCTTTGGAAATAAATAATAATAACAATAAAAAGTAAGTAAATAAAATATAAATAATTTTCGATGATGAGATGTTACGGAATTCACAAGTAGTGAATCCTAACTGATCTCTAGGTAAGAGAAATCCGCTAAATGTTACTAGCATATTGGAATTTTTAATATGATTTTTCAATAAAAATAAGATTTTATAAAATAAATAAATAATAATATGAATAAATAAAAAATGACAATAAAATAAGTAATAGGTTTCACATGTGCATCATATTTTGTTTGCATTATCTGCATTCATGAAATTCTGAAATAAGTATGAATCTCCCGATGATGGGATTATATAGAAATCGAAAGTAGTGATTTTTAAGAAATCCCTAGGTGAGGAAATTATCCAAATTGCTAGTAGAAGTATTGGGGTATTTCGGAATAATTTTCAATAAAAGAGATTCTCATTTATTTCAAATAAAAAATAAAATTTAAGATAAATAATGATAAAATTTAATATTTCAAAATAAAAATATAAAAAATGATTTCATAATAAATGGAATTCTTTTTAAATGTTTATTTAAGACCATTTTATTAGGATCAAAAGATAATACATGATTAAGTGGTACCTTTTTTAACAGGCGCTGTGGGAATGCTAATCCTTCCCCACGCGTAACCGAACTCCCGAACCCTAACTTTGTTTTTACATGCCAAGAATTGTCTTTTTAATAAAATTTAATTAATTTTAAGATTTTGTTCAAAAGATAAATGATTTTAGGTGGCCAATCACACCTGGTAAAAAAAAGATTGGTGGCGACTCCATTTTGTGTTTTTTTTTTAAAAATCGTCCAGCGATCGAGTCTCCGGACGAAAATCGTTATGACAGCTTGGCAACTCCACTGGGGATATTTGAGAGTCGAACCATAATTAATCATGTTTTATTTAAAATCTTGTTTAATGGTCTTAATAAACATTTAATAAGCTTTTCATAAAGTAATAAAAAAAATAAAAACTTTTTGAATCATTCTCACTTATATCATTTGCATTTTTGTTGCAATGTAATTTTAAATCCATCCCTCACATGCATAGCATACTCATTTGCATATAAGAACCCTACACTCGGGTTTGTCCCTTTTAGGAGAGAGTAGAGTACCTTTGTTCTCATGAGGTGGTAACCTCCATAATGGCAAATGAAATACTCTCACTTAATTGAACCCTTTCCGTTTGTAGCCTATCATGGGTGAGGATTGGGGTGCCTTACTAGTCTAGTGTGGATGTTAATAAGGAACAATTTGGGAACTTCTTGTCCTTTAGAACTCCAAACCACACATGTAGTAAACTTAACAGGACCAACTTAGGATAGAGTCATGTAACCCATAGAAAATACCTATTACTTACGACACATACTTGATCACGTCTGTTTGCTTTTGTTTGACATGTGAGACACTAATAAGGAATCATAGGTTCTTTAGCAAAACATTTCCATGCATTTCTCATCCATGATTTTTCCAAACGCATGTAGCATTTTGTTCATCCATTCATCTTCATTCATTATTTTTTAACACAGCACTTTTAAAATTTTTCAAGCATCACCACATGTGAAATGATAAATTTTTAATTATGGTAATAAAAGATTTGAAGATAGCTCGACCAAAGGTTCATTCACACAACACTCATTATCGAGCTAAGATCATGGAAGAAGAATCAAGCATGCGCATGGAGAAGATGGAAAAAGCTCAAGAGGAAATGAGAAGGCAATTGGCCCAAATTACAGAGCTGTTGAAAAATCTATGCAAGGTTAAAGGAGTAGTAGAGGAAGTTGCGGTCCAAGAAGGGGTTCAACAACGCAGTATGGAAGATCCTATTTATCCTCCTGGATTTGGTCTATTTCCAAGTCAAACATCCTAAGAAAGAAGATATCCACTTGCTTACATCGCTATACCCCAAGTGTTTGGACAATCTTAATTCCAAGGACCCACCCATCCTTCCCAAGGCTCAAAATCTACTGATCCCATTGAGGTGCCTGACTTAGATGACCCAAGGGAAATTGAGAAGTTGAAAGCCAAACAACTAGAAGAGAAAAATGAGGCGAAGTCACAACAAAAGGTTAATATGTTGGAGGAAAGGATTCGAGCTATTGAAGGCTTAGACTTTTATGGTTCCATGGATGCTACTGGGTTGTGTTTGGTGTCAGACTTGGTTATTCCACCCAAGTTCAAAGCACTAGAGTTTGAGAAGTACAATAGAACTTCCTATCGTAGGTCTCATCTTATTATGTATTGTTGAAAGATGGCTGCTTTTGCTCAAAATGATAAGCTCCTTATTCACATTTTTCAAGAAAGTCTCACTGGATTTGCTGTCAAGTTGTACAATCAATTAGACAGAACTCAGATCACCACATAGAATGACTTAGCAAGGGCATTCATGGCCTAATATCGACATGTTGCTGTGTCACAGCCCGTGACCCTATTTTTCATCTTATTCTTTTCATCTTATATGGTTGGGCTGTCTGCGATACTTTACTTTTCTTTTACATATACACAATTTCATATTAAATTATAATATGAGTTACATCCCCTATCTTAATTCATAAGGAAGTAGTACTGTAGATAAGTCTAAATACAGAAAATAAATGATCATACCTTACTAAATAAATCAAGCTGTCGCATCGTCCCCAAATGCGCAGCCGAAATCCCTTAGGTGTTAGACTCTTAGTCTTCAAAAACCTGAAATGTTAAAATTAAGGGGTGAGCAAACCACGGCTCAGTAAGAGAATTATATGCATACTTGATATTCAGCTTCCTATATGCTGAAAATCTTTTTCATTTTTCCTATGGGCTCTAAGCTCGCATGTAGGAATGATACTACAGTCGACTAGGGATCCGGATGGAGTAAGGTAGGTATTTTGAAATACCTATCTTGTCCCGGAGCCTAGAAGCAACTGTAGAGAGTAATAAATTTCTTTTTGTTTGAAATTTATATCCTTTTACCTTTTCATTTCATATCATTTTCATATTCTCTTCAAAATAATGCTTTTATAAAATAAAGCATTTAAATAAAGTAACTAATATTCATATATCCTTTGAAAAGAATATTAGTTAAATTCTCATCATTCTCATTTAAATCTCATTTCATGTTTTACTGTACAACCATAATTAGTACAGTACTTTAAATAACAAAATCTGCTATTAAATCCTTTTCGTATAACATATATATCATTTAAATCTAATATTCAATTTAAAAGCTAAATAAGAATATTAGATTTATTTTCCTCCTCTTTCCTTTTTGGAAAACATATCACATATTCATGTCACATATAGTCTAATATTCAATTGAAAATCATAATAAGAATATTAGACTCATAACCTCTTTTCCTTTTGAAAACATATTACATATTCGTATCACATATCATATGAAATCATCTCGTAGTACTAAATTCAGTACTGAAATAAGCATTTTGTATAATGATGTACATCTCTTTCATTTAACTTGTCACATATCATGTAAAACATTTACATTTCACATATCATGTAAAACATTTACATTTCACATATCATGTAAAACATTTACATTTCACATTTCACATTTCACATATCATATATCATATAAAACATTTTCATATATGGAGACTGAGGCACGCCCAGCCCGTCCACTGGGTCGTTACTCGTATCATGCTGTAGACCCCGAAGGGTATAAAATCATCATGTCAGATCTATGGCCATAGTCTATAATTGTCCTCGGCGGATCACTGATCAGGTGTCGGCTGGGACTACATATCACATATCACATATTACATGTCACATATCACATATTAGCATGATAGGATGCCAACTAGTCTCAAAACCATATTTTTCATCATCAGAAAACCTTTATGGAATTTATAAAAATAATAATTTCATAATTACAACCATAAAGGTTTTATAATAAATCAAGTGAATATTTAAGAAAATATTTATAAATTATTCACTTTTTCCCTTTTTCATCTTTCATTTCATATTACGTATAATTCATATATCGAGAGAATATTTAGAAAACTTTGATAAAATATTCTCTTTATCCCTTTTTTATTTTCCCTTTCATATCACATAAAATTCATATATCGAGAAAATTTTCAGTGATCTCATTATCACCAATTCCGAAAACATGAATATTTAATAATCACTTTCATTTTATTCATGTTTTTATGAAAAATATTCATTTTCTCGATTTTCATGGTTGGAAATCATTTCTCGTGAAATAAATTCATTTATTATGATTTTATGAAATTTTCTAGAAATTTTCAATAATTTTCGATAATTTTTCGGCAGTATAACGGGTGCCGATTGGCTAGCCTCCTGCACGAAAAATACAGTTTATAATTTCAACCGGTACTTCACCACAATTTTTCAACCAATCATTCATCACAATATTTTCATAAATATTTTCATAAAATATTTCATAATTAAAATCATGCAGACTGAATATCCTTACAGTGCTGCACATGCATTCCTTACCTGTTTCGGGTCGGCGACCGCCTCATTCGTCGCGCCCGTGTTCACCTCGCCCGATTCCATCGGCTCGGTCATCAAGGGAATTTTCTGGAATTAAAATTCTAAAATTTAGAATTTTTCCAAAATTATTTAAATAAATAAATTATTTAAATAATTTATCACTTTTCGGAATTTCTTACCGATTTCCGTAATTCCCGGGTTTCCGAATTCTCGGGATTTCCCGTAATTTCCAAAATTTTCCTTTTTTCCTCTCTTTTTCTTCTTTTCCTCTTTTTCTTCCTTTTTTTTTCTTTTCTTTCCTTTCTCTTTCTCTTTCTCTTTCTTTTCTTTTTCTTTTTCCTTTTTCTTTTCTTTTTCTTTTCTTTTTTCCTCTTTCCTTTCCCGTCAGACCGGTTTAGCCTTCTTCCTCGCCGGTTCTTCACCGGCGGCCGATTCTCCGGCGGTTCACTGGCTCCTCAGCTGGCCGACGGCACGGAGAAGCTACCGGTGCCCTCCGTTTGCCCTGGATCGACGGCACGGCGGCGGATCAAGTCGATTTTCCTTCGGTGTCTTTCGCCTCTTCGCCGGCCTTCCTCCGCCGTTCTCCACCCCAACGGTGACCTCCATCCTCTTCCTCTCCCTCCGGCGATGCTTCGGTGGCAGTGGCGGTGGCCAATTCCGTCGGCACCGCTAGATCCTCTTTCTCTTTTCCTGTCGACTTCCGCCGAAATTTCCTTCTGTTTCTTTCCATTTTCCTTCCTCGGGCCGCCGTCGTTTGCTTCTCCTCTCGCCGGCGACTCCACTCTCTTCTCCTCTTTTCCCTCGCTCGGCCGGCGGTGGCAACTGTTGTTACCGTCGGTCTCTGGATTTGGCTTCGACAAAAACGGGATCCCATTTCCCGTTTCTGTTTCAATTTCATTTCTTTTTTTTTTTATACTTTAATTATAATTATACTTATAACTATATTATAAATATAATTATATTATTTTATTATATAGTACTTTGTACTATATATTATATAAATATATATTATACATTAATAATATATATATTTACACATAAAAATGTATATTTTCATATACTTTAAATTAAATAACATTTATATATATATAAATGTAATAATAAAATATATATTATATTTACAATATATATTTTCTTTCTCAATTTCTTATTTAATTTGGATTTCCATTTATCCAAATTAAATTTCCTCTTTCATTATTTTCCATAATTTCCAATTTATCTATTTTCTTCAATATTTATTTCCAATATTTGTAATTTCCAATAAATGAAAAATTTACAGTTATCACATGCTGATATGGCCCCTGACCGTTTATCCATTCAAAACATGGAGATGAAAGCCAATGAAAGCTTTAAGCAATATACGCAAAGGTGGTGCGATGTGGCTGCGGAAGTACAACCTCCTCTTTCAGAAAAGGAGCTTAGCATCCTATTTGTGAATATTTTGAAGGCTCCATATTATGATAAGATGATAGGCAACACCACCAAGAATTTTACTGATATGGTGTTATTTGGGGAAATCATTGAAAACGCGATCAAGCGTGGCAAGATCAAAGTTCCTAACAACACTGAAAAGCAAAAAGGAGCCAACAGAAGGAAGGAAGAGGATGCCCATGCTGTTATACATGGGGAGCAACATGGATGGACACTCCACGACATCCTTATCCCATGCCCAGCCATATTATCCTGTTCAGTACCCTTACCAATTACACCCACAAATCAATGCTCAGCTTAGCTTTCACCCTCAACACTTGCACCAACTACCCAAGCAATTGCCTAATCCAACAAACAAGAAAGCAATCCTAAGGAGGCATGGCCAAAACGATAAAAAACTCCCATTGACCCAATTCCCATGACCTATATTGAGTTGTACCCAAAATTAATCAAAGAGCAACTCATCACCCCAGTCTATGTGGAACCTCTCAAGCCTCCATATCCAAATTGTATAATGAGAATACTCGATGTGAGTATCATTTTGGGAATCCAGGTCATTCCTTCGAGAATTGCACTGCTTTAAAGTATAGGGTGCAAGGTTTGATAAAAGCTGGCATATTGCACTTTGAAACAAAGGGAGAACCGGCTGTGAATGCAAATCCATTGCCTAACCATGCAAATGAGAGATGATTCTTTTGAGGCAAGAGAAGTTCAAGCCATGCAAGTCTGGAGATTTATTAGAATTTTTTTTATTTTCTGTTATTTTCTTCAAGTAATGCAAGACAATTTTTCTAAAGCACTTAAGCCCAAAAGCACAAAATAAAGTTTTATTTATGGGCTAACTTTTGTTTAGTTCCCTTTCAATAAAGCGACTAGTGTGATGCACTGTCATTTTCTCACTTTCTATGTTCATTGGTCATTGCCCACATACTCGTCATATCTTTCTTTCATAAGTATCCAAATAATGAACATGATGATAATGATGTCAATAAATCTGGAATTCAATTTTGAAAGAACCATTTTTGCTGATGGATTATCAATCTGCCAAGGTGTCCAAGTTAGAAAGAAGAAAATTTGTTCACAATTTTCACCCAATTTGATGGTATAAGAAAAGGTGAATCTCTTACAAAAGTTTCTAACAAGTTTGTACTTATTCACTAAATGATCTTCAAGAAGAGTATGTGCATTTGAAATGATAAATGGCCTTTTTTCACTATCCTTCAAGCACGAGCAAAATTATCCTTTGATTACCCCTTTGAGCCTATTATGTTTTTGGTGATGTAATCCACCAAGGATCACCCTCCACAATGGTGGGCAAGAAAGATGAAAATTATTCATGAAGGGCAAAAGAAAGAAAAAGAAAGTGCCTATTTATGTAAAAAAAAGAAGAAGAAAAGGGTTTGAATATGAAGAACCCTAAAAGAGCAAAAAAGAAAGAAAGAAAGATATTAGTGAATTAGAATGGGGTAAAATGCCTAAATGATTTACTTGATAAGAAAGTGATCATTTGGTTTGTAAACCCTGAAACACATTTTGGGCATATTCTATCCTTCTTTTGTAAACCCTCACCCAAGCCTACATTACATGCCTTTAAAAGCCCATTTTGATTAAATGTAAATGCTCCATTTGAAGAATCGCGTATTGGGTGAAATGAAGGCTGAATGAAGAAATTCATGCCTAAATAAAAGAACAGGCTTTGGAAGATATCTTTTAGATCAAAAGCAAGAATACCTTTTGGGGGCATGAATTTGGATTAAAAGTGAATGGCTGAAATTTGTCAAAGCCAATGGAGTTAAAATGAAGAAAAAAAAGAAATAGATGAAAAAAAAGAGAAAAAAAGAAAGAAAGAGAAAAAGGGAAAAAAGAAGAAAAAAAGAAAAGAAAAAGGAAAAAGGAAAAGAAAAAGGAGGATTCAAATTGAAAACCTGAAAAGACAGTTTGAATCAAAAGAGGGGAATTTAAGTTGAAAACCTGAAAAGGCAACATAGGAAAAGATCATTACCAAGAGTTTTGATATAAGAGCAAGATTGGCAGACCCAACATGAATGAACATATCAAAAGAAGTGGATTTTTCAGAAGAAAAAAAACTCTTGATTGATGTGATTAAATTTGTCAGAATGTTTATTAGATGGATACTATAAACCTTGTCCCAAATAGTTATCCTATTGATTTCCTTTTAAAACTACATGTTTCCTTCCAAGAATGAATATTTTTTTAACTCATATTATTTCACATGTACTTCACCCTCATGATGAATTGAGAAAAATGCATGAGTGTATCACTTTGGTCGTTGAATTGAAAGAACAACAAATAAATGTTAACAAATTTTGATTTTTTCTTCTAAAATTCTTGCATTGCTTAAAGAAAAGAAAAACAAAAAAAATGAAGAAAGAAGAAAATGTGAATCTGAATGTGTGCTAACATCTCTTCAAGCATGATTGAACCAAGACTTGGTAGAAGATAGGATGAGAAATAAAGATAAAGGATTTGAACAAGGAGAATTCAACATATAGAATGGGCTTGAGAAAGAAAAGATGAGCTTGAGAATCTTGTTACCACAATTGAGATTGCATTTCATAGAATATTTTTAAGGGGCATGACATTGACATTGACATTGGCATTACATGCATAACAAATGATTAAAAAATTGTTTTTAGAATGAGCATCAGGCATTGTTTGGCACACAAGATAAGACAATAAGAGAATTCCTTAATCTCTATAATAGAAAAGGATAAGGAAATTTCATTCATTAGTCTTATGATAGAAAAGACTAAAATAAAAACATTTTTTTGCATTCATTCCTTGGTCCTATGATAGAAAGGATAAGGAAATTCTATTTTTGCATCATTCTTAGTCTTATGATAAAGAAACTAAGAAGTTTTGTTTTGCATTCGTTAATCTTAATATAGAAAAGATTAGGAAACTTTATTCTTAGTCTTATAATAGAAAAGACTAATAAAAAAAGAAAAAAAAATCATTTTTGCATTCATTTCCTTCTTCCTATGATAGAAAGAACGAGGAAACTCCATTTTGCTATCATTCTTAGTTTTGTTTACATTCCTTAATCTTATAATAGAAAAGATTAGGAAATTTCATTCATTAGTCTTATAATAGAAAAGACTAAAATTAAATCATTTTTTGCATTCATTCCTTAGTCCTGTGATAGAAAGGATAAGGAAATTCTATTTTGCTTCATCATTAGTCTTATGATAGAAAAGACTAAAATAAAATCATTTTTTGCATTCATTCCTTAGTCCTATGATAGAAAGGATAAGGAAATTCCATTTTGCATCATTCTTAGTCTTATGATAGGAAAGATTAGGAAGTTTTGTTTTCCATCCTTTAATGTTATTATAGAAAAGATTTAGGAATTTCATTCTTCAATCTTATGATAGAAAAAATATTTTTTTTAAAAAAAACCTTCATTTTGCATCATTCCTTAGTCTTATGATAGAAAAGACTGGGAAATTCGTTTTGCATCATTTTTAGTCTTATGATAGAAAAGACTAAAAAATTTCAATATGCATTTATTCCTTAATCTTTATAGTAGAAGAAGATTAGGAAATTTCTTATTTCTAAATCATTTTAAGTGTGTAATTTTGTAGAAGAAACATGTTGGCATGATGAATTCGGACAAAATGGTTGTCTATTGTCTTTGCCCTATTCCTGATTCTCAGCAATATGCAAAGAGGGACAGCTGTAGACACCTAATTTTGTCCGAATATTTTTTTATTTTATTAAAAAAATAAAAAGTAATAAAATAATAAAAAGAAATAAGTCAACTTTGGTCTTCATGCAATATTAAACCTTAAAAACTCTCCACGCATACCATGTAAAACACTAAATTAAACCCCATGCAATTTTTTTAAAACACCATATAAGCCCTATGCACCGCATGTACCCCATCATACCTCTCTTACCTCTTTCCACCTAAATTAAATAAGAGTTGACTAACTTAATTTGCTGTGTAAAAAAGAAAGAGAATAATTAGCAATTAAATCAATAAATAAATCAGAAAATAAATTTAAAAAAAAATCTGTTAAAGTCAAATAAAAAACAATAATCCCATAACTATAGCAATAATCTTAGTAGCTAAATTAATGGACATGGAATGGCTTTAAAAGCCTACACACTGCTACGGTGGAAGGGGAATCTTCAATTCAGTTTCCTATACATTTCGGTGGCCTTGGCAGTGCAGCATTCTCTTGGTTGTCCCCACCTCCTCAAACAAACACCACGATCATCTCACCACTGCCCATGGATCATCCATACATCGGTTCTGCTATTTTCTTTCTCCACGCCTCGCCACTCATCTACACAACCACTGTTCATCATCTTCTTCAAGTCTGCAGCCCACACCATCATCATTTTCCTTTACTGTCATTCTTGCAACCGTCCACAATGCCACCTCCTACACTGGTCCTGCTTTCCTGTTGCCGCAGCCTGCTGCTTCATTGACCTTATGCTCCGGTACCTTGCACCAGTAGGCCTGCTCTGCTTCGTTGTTTGATCCTTGTTGCTCCTGCCCGCATCACTTTGTTTCTTTGCTGCATTGGGCACCCACCGTTCCAGCTCTACACCGAGTTTCATCCTTCTCTTTTGTTGTGATCGCCTGTACCAGTCCTCTGTTTCTTTCTTTGCTGCGTTGGGCACCCACTGTTCCAGCTCTGCACCGAGTTTCATCCTTCTCCTTTGTTGTGATCACCTGCACCAGTCCTCTGTTATTTCTTGTTGCACCGTCCAAGTCCAAGAAAAGAAGAAGAATGTGTACTGCAAAGGAAGAAAAGCAGACCATTAAAACACTACAATTCTGACAAAAAATAGGTAAGTTTTGATATTTTTTTAGCTATTATCACTATGATATTTATCTTATTAGTTTATTTATTTATTTATTGATATTAAAAGTCTTTCATTTGTTTGAAATATATATATATATATATATATATATATATATATATATATATATATATATATATGAGGATGGGCCCAGTTACATTTATGTAAAACAAATTTGTTTTACACAGTTTTATATTTTCATATAGGATTAATATTTTTGCAAACCAACCGTTGGATTTAACAACCTACTCATATTTATTATGTATGTAAATTTTTGAATCAATATGTTATTTCTATCATTTTAATCAAGAATAGTATTTTTTTTAATATATATTAACGGTTGAAATTTTATTTTTCGAAATATATAGTTAGGCATATTCAATTAATTTGAAATTTGGCATGCATGATCTATGGGAATAGAACATAAGATTCAACAGTCAGATTAAAAAATTATAAATCATATAAAAAGATATGAAAGTGTGTAAAACTAAATTTGTTTTACACATGTGTAATTGGATCCCTCCTATATCTATATATGTTTTAAACGTCAAAAATAATAATAATATTTATTGTTGTTACTATTATTTAAAAAATTATAAAAAAATAAAGTATTTTTAGGAAGAATATAACAAAACTTATGAAATTGTTAATATTAAAAAATATATAAAAATTTCCAATGATAAGGTTTCAAAGAAATCACAAGTAGTGATTCTTCGACAATCTTTAGGGTTGAAAAAACTCTTTGGATGTTATCAGCGTATTGGAGCATCTAATTGATTTTATCTTGATATCAAAATTTTTATACAAAAATAGTAATAATAATAATTTTTACATATTTAAAATAATAATAAATATGGATTTTAAAATAGATAGACAAATTTGAATCAAAGTGTTAAAATAAATAAATGTAAATACATAGCAAATATAATTGTTAAAATAAAATATATAAATAGAAATATACATTTTAAATAAATAAACAAAAATATAAAAGAATATCTGCTAATAGGATTTTTTAGAAATCATAAGTAGTGATTCTTTGATAATCCTTAGAGTCGAAATGAATATTTGAATATTACCGGCGTATTAGAGTATTCAGGTAATTTTAATTCGATATTAAGATTTCTAATAAAATTAACATTTATGAAAAAATTTAATATTAAAAAATAAATAATAAATAAAATTTTTAAGCAAATAAATAAACAAGAAAACAAAATCGTTCCAATTAATCTTTGGAAATAAATAATAATAACAATTAAAAGTAAGTAAATAAGATATAAATAATTTCTGATTATGAGATGTTATGGAATTCACAAGTAGTGATTCCTAATTGATCTCTAGGTGAGAGAAATCTGCTAAATGTTACCAGTGTATTGGAATATTTAGTATGATTTTTCAATAAAAATAAGATTTTATAAAATAAATAAATAATAATATGAATAAACAAAAAAAATGACATTAAAATAAGTAATAGATTTCTCCTGTGCATCATATTTTGTTTACATAATCTGCATTCATGAAATTCTAAAATAAGTGTGAATCTCCCGATGATGAGATTTTATAAAAATCGCAATTAGCGATTCTTAAGAAATCCCTATGTGAGGAAATTATCCGAATTGCTAGCAGAAGTATTGAGGTATTTCGGAATAATTTTCAATACAAAAGATTCTCATTTATTTCAAATAAAAAATAAAATTTAACTTAAATAAAGATAAAATTTAATATTTCAAAATAAAAAAATAAAAAATGATTTTAAAATAAATGGAATTCTTTTTAAATGTTTATTTAAGACCATTTCATTAAGATCAAAAGATAATACATGATTAAGTGGTACCATTTTTTAACGGGCGCTGTGGGGTGCTAATCCTTCTGCATGTGTAACTGAACTCCCGAACTAACTTTGTTTTCGCAGATCAAGAATTGTCTTTTTAATAAAATTTAATTAATTTTAAGATTTTGTTTAAAAATAAATGATTTTAGGTGGCCAATCACATCTAGTAAAAAAAAAGATTGGTGGTGACTCCATTTTGTATTTTTTAAAAAAAATTGTCTAGCGATCGAGTCTCCAAACGAAAATCGTTATGACACTTCTGGTCAGACTTTTTCGAATGTTTCACGTGTGAAACACTTGTAGTACTTTGTGACAATGTGTGGATGCAAGGAGCAATAGGCTCGTATTGACAGCCTTTTGACGAGGACATCAGCTCCATTCGATAAGGGAGAGTTTGTTACACCGTTGTGATCTTTTTGCCTGTGCACAAGCAGGAGCAGGTAGTAACTAGCCATGCCTAGGAAGAGGGCATGGGAGAACTTTCATCGGTTGTGGAGTTGAGTAAGTTGGGTGGTACACAAAGATGGCAATCATTCATGCATCTAGGAGGCATGTGTGTCTGGCACTTAGAGTGCACGCTGGCGGATGTGCATGTGGGGACAGTACATGGGCATTGGGTTTGGGTTTGGCATTAAGTTAGACATGGTTCTGTGGGTAAAGATCATGGTCACTCGTAAATAGGCTTTGGGATGGCTTACCATTGGTGCGGATTGGATCCTGGCCACAGATATGAGACTAGATGTTAACATGGCAATGGGCTGCTACGAGTGGTGCAAGGCTTGGGCATAGGACTTAAGTGCATAAGCATGTGCAAAATGCATGCAACAGACAGACATGCACACGTACAATGTCATGGACTAAGCTTTCTCACAATGAAGCGATAGGCCATGCGGCACTTGGATGGTCTCGTTCACACAAGTCAGCCACTTATCTCGATAATCTTTACTAGTGAGCCAGCCCAACAACCTGCCGACTACTCACCCCTCCTAAAGAGCTAAAGAGCTTTTATAGCTATGCTACCAGTAACCATTAAAATGTTTGAAATGGGGACACTTTTTCTAATTTCATGGATTCTATTTTCCTAAGTCCATGGATTCTGTTTTCCTCAAAGCCTTTCTACCCAGTCATGGCCCTATATAAGGTTGGCTCACGACATCCTACCCGATCATGGCCCTATACAAGGTTGGCTCATGACATTCTCCGCCGCTCAATCTGTCGACGTCCTCGTTGACTTGCTTGGTTGGAACTCTTCGATCTTCTGCTTGAAAGCTCTTAGGTTATTTTCTCTTTCCCAACTGACTTCTTCCGGTCCTAGGCCCTCCCATTTCACCAGGCACTCATGGATTGGTCTTCTTGACACCATCGAGTGTCTGTCTGCTAAAATCTCTTCAACGTGATGCTCTAAGGGTGGCTTTATGCTGATGACCGCCCTGGTTGATCTACTTCTGCTTGGATCTATTGGATCTGAGTGGAATGGCTTTAAGTTACTCACATGGAACACAAGGTGTACTTTCATCCATTTTGTAGGGTCGATTTTGTAGGAAGACTGTCCCACCTTGTCATGAATTGTCACTGGACCCTCATATTTGTGCACCAACCGACGATCCCACTTTCGTAAGAATCTAAGCTGTTCAGGCACCAATCTCACCAAGACCAAGTCACCAACACTAAACTGTTGCGCTCTCTGATCTTTGTCGGCCCACTTCTTCATATGCTTCAACGCTTTCTCCAAGTAAGCCCGAGCGATCTCAGTGTTTTGTTTCCACTCTTTGGTAAAGTTAAAGGCTCGGGAGCTCTTCCCTTTATATGGCTCAATGGAGGTGTAGGGTAATCGTGGTTGTTGTCCCATGACCATTTCAAAGGGACTCTTGTTGGTGGCTGAGCTCTTTTGAGCATTGAAGCACAATTGTGCTACATCTAATAGCGGTGGCCAGTTCTTTTGATTAGCTTGTACAAAGTGTCTTAGATATTCCTCTAACAACCCGTTGAAGCGCTCTGTTTGCCCATCAGTCTGAGGATAGTAGCTAGATGAGATACTCAATTGTGACCCTAGTATGTTGAAAAGCTCCCGCCAAAACGACCCCGTGAATCTCGGATCTCTGTCACTGATGATGTTCTGTGGAATACTCCAATATTTCACTACATATTTGAAGATAAGACGAGCAGCGTCTTCCACTGTACAATACTTTTTGCTGGTATAAAGTGGCATACTTCGAAAAATGATCAATCACCACCAAATCGACCCAAGATCGCCAACTCTAGGGAGGCCGGTTATGAAATCAAGAGAAATGCTTTCCCAAGGCTTGGTTGGTACAGCTAGTGGTTCAAGTAACCCAGCTTGCTTCTTTCTTTCGACTTTATCTTGCTGGCAAAAGAGGCACGTCTTTGTGTAGTCTATCACATCTTGTCTCATATGTGGCTAATAGTAGCCCTGTCTTAGCAAAGCAAGGGTACGCTGCCAACTCGGATGACCTGCCCACGGGGTGTCGTGGCACTCTCGCATCAACATCTGTCTCAAATTTTCGACTCTTGGTACAAATAATTTAGACCCTTTTGTCAACAATGCTCCATTTTCCACCCAAAAGTACTTGGACTTACTAGCTTCCACCATTTTAATTATGGACTTGGCTTTAGGGTCTTTAGTCAGGTTCTCTTTGATTAGCTTGCGAATGTCCGTGGTCACTATGGTAGCTAACATGGGAGCTATTCTTCTTAGTGCTGCTAGTTTCGCTCGTCAGCTCAGGGCATCCGCTACTTGATTAGAGCTCCCCATCTTATACTCAAAGGAAAAATCAAATTTGGCTAAGAACTCTTGCCATCTCGCCTGCTTACCCGTGAGCTTGGGCTGAGTAAGGAAATGGCTAACTGCAGTGTTATCTGTCTTCATAACAAACTTCGACCCGAGCAGGTAATATCGCCATGTCCTTAAGCAATGAATTACTGCTAAGAGCTCCTTTTCTTGGGCGGTGTATCTCCTTTCTGTCTCATTTAGCTTGTGACTCTCAAAGACGACTAGATGCCTCTCTTGCAATAGTAATCCCCCAATAGCAAAATTTGAAGCATCTGTTTGTACTTTGAAGGCTTTTTCAAGATCAGGGAGGATTAATACGGGGTCTTTCATCAACACTACTTTTAGACCCTTAAAGGCTTCTTGGCACTCTAAAGTCCACGACCACCTCTTATCCTTCTTCAATAATTCGGTGAGGGCCGTTATTCTTTGGGAGTATCCCTCTACAAACTTTCTGTAATAGTTGGCTAACCCAAGAAAAGAGCGCAGTTCTTTGACATTCTTCGGGGTCGCCATTCCTTGATAGCTTTGACTTTCTCCATGTCCATCCGAATCTGGCCCTGTTCCACAATATGCCCTAAGAAATGGATTCGAGTTTGGGCAAAGCAACACTTCTCTCGTTTCACATACAAATGATTTTCTCGAAGCCTCTTGAAAACAGGTCTCAAGTGTTTCTGATGCTCCTCTATGGTTGAACTAAAAACCAAGATGTCGTCTAGGTAGATGACTACGAACTTATCAAGATAGTCATGGAATACCTGGTTCATTAAAGTGCAAAATGTGGCAGGAGCATTGGTTAGTCCAAAAGGCATTACTAAAAATTCAAATGCACCATACCGGGTTACACATGTGGTTTTCGGTTCATCTCCTTCAGCGATTCTGACCTGATGGTACCCAGACCGAAAGTCGAGTTTGGAGAAGTACTTGGCTTGACTCAACTGATCAAAGAGGTCCGCAATCAAATGGATTGGGTACTTGTTCCTCACTGTTACCTTGTTTAAGGCCCTATAATCGACACACAGTCGTAAACTTCCATCCTGTTTTCTTTGGAATAGTATAGGTGAGCCAAAGAGGGCCTTAGATGGTCTGATGAACCTAGCTTGCAATAACTCGTCTAGCTGCTTCCTCAACTTAACCAATTCTAGGGGAGCCATACGATAGGGTCCCTTTGCAGGCGGTTTGACTCCAGGGACTAGTTCGATCTCATGATCTATGGCACGGCGCGGTGGTAATATCTTGGGCAATTGATCTGGCATCACCTCTTTAAACTCTTCTAAAACTGAGCTGATCTCATCTGGCACCAACTCTGACCCTGTTCCTTCTTTGTAGACTGGTATGGCTACATACGAGGGCTCTCCCCTCTTGATCCCTTTCTTAAATTTTAGGGCTGAGATGATTTTTCCACTTCTAGGGAGAATTGTGGCCGGCACTACACAAGGGTGTTCCCTAAAGAATAGCAAGCAGCCAGCAACAGGAACCGAGATTGCCTGAGCCACCATCATGAATTCCAATCCAAAACAACATCAAAGTCATCCATGGTGGAAACAGTGAAGTTCACGCCTCCTTCCCAATGTCCAACTTTGGTCATCACGTTCTTGGAGCTCCCACTAATGGCGGCGGCTGGTGAGTTTACCGCTTTCATTTGCCCACAATCCTTATTTACTTTCAGACCACACCTCTTGGCTTCGTTTGGGGTGATGAAAGTGTCAATCGCTCTTGTGTCCAACATGGCCCTTGTTTTCTTCCCATTTATCTCTAACTCTACATACATTATGCCTTTCTCAGGCTCCTTCTTCATCATGCTCAATTGAGAATGAAGTGCATTTAAAACTTGGATTGAGCCCATCCTCGCAGGTTCATTTACATCATCCTGAGTAGTTGGTTATGGTTGAGACGTCTCTAGAGAAGTAGTCCTAAGAGCACTCAAGGCACCTCTATGGGGACACTCAGTAACTCGGTGCGGTCCCTGACAAAGGAAGCAAGCTAATGGTTGTCTTGGCTTGATGCTTTGGGTGGGGTTTGTCTTAGATTGGGGTATTTCTCGAGTGGGCGGCCTTCTGTCTACTCCCCCACTTGATGATCTATCTATTCTGGCCACCTTTCCCCCATTCCCATAATTGGAGTTACTACCAGCTGAAGGAGAGATCTTACGTTTGCTTGAGGTGTCATTGTAGTCATTTAGGCGTTCGACAGCAGCCATAGCTGTGGCTACATCTTGTACCTTCTACCTTTGAAGTTCTGTCCTGGCCCAAGGCTTAAGTCCCTCAAGGAAATAGAACATTTTGTCTTTTTTAGACATGTCCCTAATATCCAACATCAGGGTAGAGAAGCTCCTAACAAACTCTCGCACCGTTCCTGTTTGGACCAATTCTCTCAACTTTCTTCGGGCCAAGTACTCTACATTCTCAAGGAAGAATTGGTTCTTTAACTCTTGCTTTAGATCCTTCCATGTTTTGATGGGGCACTCATTTTCAATAAACTTTGAACGCCACCATAACTTGGCGTCTCCAGCAAGATACATTGAGGCCATTGCAAACTTTTCCTCTTTTGATTCTGTGCGCACTGCCCGAAAGTATTGTTCAATATCAAACAAAAAATTCTCAAGCTCTTTTGCATCTCTTGTCCCTTCGTAACGGTGCGGCTCTGGCACCTTAGCTCTTTTCCCCTTGTCCGCTGTGCTAAAACTCGTCCTGCCCACAGCGAGTTGAAGCACACTGATCTGAGCCTTGAGTTCCTCAACTCTTTTTGGATAACTCTCAATGCATCTCTAGTCTCCTCGCCCAAGTTGGCTAAGGAGTCAGACAGCTCCTGCTAGGCTGTCTCAATTTCTCCCTATCGGTCATTAGTGACCATGTGAGCTTTCACGGCGGCCACCGCGGCCTCAAGCTCCTCAATTCTTACTCGATCATCAGACCTTCCTCGAGTCGTCACCATTTTACTTTTGCTTACTAGCACACTTGCCAGCTTTGATACCAGTTGTCACGGACTAAGCTTTCTCACAATAAAGCAATAGGCAATGCGGCACTTGGATGGTTTCGTCCACACAAGTCAGCCACTTATTTGGATAATCTTTACCAGTGAGACAGCCCAACAACCTGCTGACTGCTCACCCCTCCTAAAGAGCTAAAGAGTTTTTATAGCTATGCTACCAGTAACCATTAAAATGTTTGAAATGGGGACACTTTTCCTAATTTCATGGATTCTATTTTTCTAAGTCCATGGATTCTGTTTTCCCTAAAGCCTCTCTACCCAATCATGGCCCTATACAAGATTGGCTCACGACATCCTATCCGGTCATGGCTCTATACAAGATTGGCTCATGACACACAACCTAGTGAGTTTGACCCAAACAACCCTTCCGTATAGTCCATTAATGGCATGCACTCAACCGCATAGTTGAAGGAAACCGAAACAAACATGCAGCGGAATTTAAATCATTCGGCCTCCACCAGGATCGATCCGGAGGGTTGCCTGATTAGGGTTTCGAGATTTTACCTAACGTTTTCTCTGCTTTTTCTGTCTTTGGTCGAATCATAAGCAGCAACTTTTCGTTCCTGCCTCTATGGTATCCACACGAACGGATCTCACGACTCTTGAACATCTCACGATCAGATGCCTTAAGGAGCTTTTTTGATTCTTTTAACCGAACTGCTAGCTTCGATTAAAAGAATACTTTTATGTTTTCTAATTGTTGTGCGGCTATGTTTCAGAAAACATCCTTTTATAGGCAGTAAATTTTACCCTAAAATTTACTGCCAAACAAAACTCTAATCCTACTTAGAATAGGATTAGTTATATCCCTAATCCAATTCAGAATAGGATTAGTTATATCCTTAATCCAATTCAGAATAGGATTAATTAAGCTCCTCATTGATCCGTTCTAAGTGTGCGACCCAATAGGTTCTCAAAACAATGGCAATGACAAAATTGTCACAGGCAATGAGCGGTATCTAGCAACACATCATTGCTACCCATGTAACGAGAATGTCAATGACTCGACATAACCTTACTCGTGATAGATGTTACTGTGTAGTCTAATCCCTTTATCTTTTGATGTCTTGATTAGACACAAGTCATGGAATGTGTCACACTTGTATAGTCTAATCAGCGTTTCTTGATTCCTGAGTAGACTAATTAAATAAATAAAATCAATATCTCATATTGACTTATTTGAGCACGGCCATGCATTTTAGTCTCACTTTATCAAAGGGCCCAAGACATCACCCTTGTTATATAAGAGGGATAAATCCTATCTTGATCACTCTACATCCCTCTACATAGATCGAGGCATACCCAATTACTACTTTTATAGTCCATCCTGTTACGAATGACATCTAGCAGCATTAAAGTATGCAATTCTCTATGTTGGGATCTCTGATGATCTCAAGTCAAAGGATCACATACACCATCATCACTATGAGAATCGCTTATGAGACTCATATAACAATCCATGTAGCGTTCTCATGGAGGGTCGATCCAGTACATAGTTCTCTAACATGTACATATGTGATGACTTGATATCCTATATCCATGACAATGGTCATCAGTCAACCACATACTAGTCTTATCGTATCATTGTTATCCTTGTTCACAATAATACTTGACTAGGGATATTTTAAGAATAGTGTGTTATTACTATTCTAAGGACATTATCATATAAGATTATATTACGCAGTTATAAGACAAATATAATAATGAACTATAAATAAAAAATGTCATGATACATAAAAATGCCAAAGTCAATCATCTCATGAATGGTTCTAAGGGCATAATCCAACAATAGTTTCCTTATCCGAGTGGTTGTTGACTTCCATGGGTGGTGCAGACAGAATTAGAGATTCCTTGATTCATCCGAAAGTCAAGCATCAATTGCTTGATTGGCACAATGTAAGTTAAGAGCTTCCTAATTCGTACAGCAACTAGTTGACTTGTACCATAATTTGTGCGAGTTGGATTGGCATTCCTTAAGTGGCGTACAACCAATTGATTGGTGAGAACACAATCAATGCTGCCAGATTCGTTGGGGTTGTCTCCTTATGTGGCAGAGGCAGTTGACTGATTGGTGTGGACACAATCAGTGCTGCCAGATTCATGCGGTTTTTTGCCTTAAGTTGCTGAAGACAGTTAACTGATTGGTGTGAACACAATCAGTGCTTCCTTGATTCGTTGGAGTTGCTCCTTGATAGCATTTACTAAAGTGTTTAGTTCTTGATTGCATTGGTGATTGAGGATGTCAGTCACACACATATATATAAGTTGTGCAAAGTAGTGGCATCGAGGATCTCAATAGTGAGCTAGTGATTGATTAACCTAGAGCGATGCACTGTGAGTGTGATCTAAAGTGAAAAGCTTTGCAGTAGACTTGTGAGTCATGAAAAGTAGTAGACATAGACTTCCAGAGTGAGTGCTTAATTTGTCCCTGCAGTAAACTTTTATTCCTTTTAGTGTGAATGAAAGGTTGGAAACTTTTCTGTAATCGTGTTGCTTTCTTGTTACTGTGTGCCTTGCTTGTGTACTTGAGTTGGTGGATTTGGTTGGTTGGACTAAGTTAGCTACTTAATGACTTCACGAGGTAGAAAATCAAAGGTGAAAAATTACCGTCTTTAATTTTTCACCTCGTGATGGCGCTAAGTCGTTGACTTAGTCTAGCCAACTGAATCCACCAACTCCAAGTACACAAGCAAGGCACACGCAATCAAGAAAGCAACTCGATTACAGGAAAATCTTCCAACCTTTTATTTGTTGGATTATGCCCTTAAAACCATTCATTAGATGATTGACTTTGGCATTATTTATGTATCATGACATTTTATTTATTGTAGTTCATTATTATATTTGTTTTATAACTGCGTAATGTAATCTTATATGATAATGTCCTTAGAATAGTAATAACACACTATTCTTAAAGTATCCCT
Source organism: Heritiera littoralis (assembly GCA_031772115.1). Taxonomy (NCBI): domain Eukaryota; kingdom Viridiplantae; phylum Streptophyta; class Magnoliopsida; order Malvales; family Malvaceae; genus Heritiera; species Heritiera littoralis. Next base: position 290,321 of record JAPDPK010000037.1, on the reverse strand, counting down.
AGTCAAGTATTATTTTGAACAAGGATAACAATGATACGATAAGACTAGTATGTGGTTGACTGATGACCATTGTCATGGATATAGGATATCAAGTCATCACATAGGTACATGTTAGAGAACTATGTACTGGATCGACCCTCCATGAGAACGCTACATGGATTGTTATATGAGTGTCATAAGCGATTCTCATAGTGATGATGGTGTATGTGATCCTTTGACTTGAGATCATCAGAGATCCCAACATAGAGAATTGCATACTTTAATGCTGCTAGATGTCATTCGTAATAGGATGGACTATAAAGGTAGTAATTGGGTATGCCTTGATCTATGTAGAGGGATGTTGAGTGATCAAGATAGAATTTATCCCTCTTATATAACAAGAGTGATGTCTTGGGCCCTTTGATAGAGTGAGACTAAGAAATGCATGGCCGTGCTCGAATAAGTCAATATGAGATATTGATTTTATTTGTTTAATTAGTCTACTCAGGAATCAAGAAACGCTGATTAGACTATACAAGTGTGACACATTCCATGACTTGTGTCTAATCAAGACATCAAAGGATAAAGGGATTAGACTACACGGTAACATCTATCACGAGTAAGGTTATGTCGAGTCATTGACATTCTCGTTACATGGGTAGCAATGATGTGTTGCTAGATACCGCTCATTGCCTGTGACAATTTTGTCATTGCCATTGTTTTGAGAACCTATTGGGTCGCACACTTAGAACGGATCAATGAGGAGCTTAATTAATCCTATTCTGAATTGGATTAAGGATATGTCTAATCCTATTCTGACTTGGATTAAGGATATAGTTAATCCTATTCTAAGTAGGATTAGAGTTCTGTTTGGCAGTAAATTTTAGGGTAAAATTTACTGCCTATAAAAGGATGTTTTCTGAAACATAGCCGTACAACAATTAGAAAACAGAAAAGTATTCTTTTAATCGAAGCTAGCAGTTCGGTTAAAAGAATCAAAACGCTCCTTAAGGCATCTGATCGTGAGACGTTCAAAAGTCGTGAGATCCGTTCGTGTGGATACCATAGAGGCAGGAACGAAAAGTTGCTGCTTGTGATTCGACCAAAGACAGAAAAAGCAGAGAAAACGTTAGGTAAAATCTCGAAACCCTAATCAGGCAACCCTCCGAATCGATCCTGGTGGAAGCCAAATGTTTTATTTCCGCTGCGTGTTTGTTTCGGTCTCCTTCACTGGTATCCGAGCCAGATTCGGAGTCCCTAATTTGTTTTGATAAAAGCATGATCTCTGGTTACTTTCTGTTTATGATTACATGCAATCGTTCTAATGGGATTAATACGGATTAGAATGTATATGATATATTCAGAGGCTACAAATCGAATTGTTGAAATTATATATATGATATATATCAATTTCGATTCAACTTATATGTGAGATATAATCTGTGATGTGAATTATTAATGGCGTTTCTGTTCTGCATAAACGTTATGGATAATCTGTGATGCGAATTATTAATGGCGGTTTCTGTTCTGCATAAACGTTATGGAAGAAACAGAATGATGTCGAAAGTGTATAAAGATTGAAACACTTTTAGATAAGAGTTCTAATGCGACTAAAATTATAGTCAGTATGAGATACTGGCTGGAACATCCTGATAAGATTAGGACACTTCCGGATAAGGGGCGTTGGCAATGTCAATACTGTTGACCTTTTTTCAAATATGCCTCGTTAATAAAACTAAAATTTGAAATTGCATTACACTTGTTTGTATAACACGGTGGTTGTTGTTTGAGCATGGTGCATAGTTATAGCCCTAGCCCAATATGATTGTATTTTGGTGGTTGTAAATTTTAATAAATACGACCTGCGTGTCGTGCCTTGTTCTTGAAATTCTTGTTGTACATTCTTTTCTCATCTTACTCCCCTCGAATGTAACTCGAGGTTTCTCTTAAACTATGTAATTGGAGCTGACAACCATGCAAAGGATGACCGAAGAGGCACTTGGAGAAGATGCTATCACCCTTAGGTTAACCCTTAGGGTTTCTCATTAGCTTGGGAAATCCATTTAGTTTGGGCTATAACTATGTCACGTTTATTTTATTGCTTAATTGCATGAGATGCATGGTTTATTTTGTACGTTTATGATATGAAAATCATATGATAATTTTAAAAAAAGTAAAATTGGTGAGATCTTATTCAATAAACTAAGAAAATCCCTCAAATTAAATTAAGTCAATAATAGATGCCTACCAATGAATAGCACTCGTCAAGGCTAGAATCGATTTTGTTATGTTTGCCAAAGCAAAATATCATATCTATCTTAGTAAGACGCGATGGGATAATAGTGATATCCAAAGGCTATAAATTGGGTTGACTTAACTAGATTTCCTCAATAGGATTGGGAATTTAGAGGCATAAAGTTGGGCTTCCATTCATGAGATGAATTAGAACAAGTGTTGTTCACCCAACTATCCAAGAGTTACATGAGATGTAATTGGTAAGTGTTGCCTACCTAAATAGCCAAATCTTGGGCGATTAGCCAAAGCTAACTCTAGATAAGGTGAAATATGGATCTTGGCCCACTAGAGAAATTATGTGATAATTTTTCCGAATTAATAGTGAGGGTTGTTGATTCGATAAAAATAGTGGGAGCATCATTTAATAAATAAATATTTAATTAAATGAATGCATTCATGATACTTATATTTTGCATATTTTTGTTGTAGATTACCATGGCATCAAACACAAATAACACACTTTCACTGCGATCTGTCCTTGAGAAGGACAAGTTGAATGGGACAAACTTCCTGGATTGGTACAGGAACCTGAGGATAGTCCTCAAGCAAGAAAAGAAGTTGTATGTCCTTGAGATTCCCTTACCTGAGGAACCACCCTCTAATGCTCCAAGGGCAGAAAGAGATGCTTATAAGAAGCATCAAGATGATGCATTGGATGTTAGTTGCCTTATGCTTGCCTCCATGAATCCTGAGCTTCAAAAGCAACATGAGGAAATGGATGCGTTCGATATGATCGAGCATCTCAAGCAACTCTATCAAGAGGAAGCTAGGCAAGAAAGGTACAATGTCTCTAAGGCATTGTTTCAGTGTAGGATGGCAGAGGGGACTCCCGTTGGTACTCATGTGCTCAAGATGATTGGGTACATTGAAAACCTTGAAAGATTGGGATTTCCTTTGGGCCAAGAGTTGGCCACTGATGTGATTATGCAATCGTTGCCAGACAGTTACAGTCAATTTGTTGTTAATTACAACATGAATGAAATTGACAAGACTCTGCCACAGTTACTTAGCATGTTGAAAACAGCTGAATCCAACATGAAAAAGGCCAAGCCCAAAGATGTCTTAATAGTTAAGAAAGCTAAGGGCAGGGCTAATGCAAAGGGCAAGAAAAAGGGTAATAAAACCAATGGCAAGTTCAAGCCCAATGATACTGCACTGAAGCCTAAAGGTGGGGTTGCCAAAGAAGGGAAATGCTTCCATTGCGGTGAGACCGGACATTGGAAGAGGAACTGCAACAAATACCTGGAAGAGCTAAAGAAGAAGAAAGGAAGTGAGACTACCACTTCAGGTATTTATGTTATAGAAGTTAATCTATCTACTTCTTCATCATGGGTATTAGATACTGGATGTGGTTCTCACATTTGTGTAAATGTGCAGGAACTCAAAAGGAGTAGATCGTTGACTAAGGGCGAGGTCGACCTACGAGTGGGAAATGGAGCAAGGGTTGCTGCATTAGCTGTAGGAACTTATATTTTGACATTGCCCACAGGGCTTGTTTTAGAATTAGATGATTGTTATTATGTGCCTTCCATCAATAAAAACATTATTTCTATTTCTTGTTTGGACAAGAAGGGTTTTTCATTTATAATAAAGGACAACTGTTGCTCCATTTATTTAAATGATATCTTTTATGGTAGTGCACAACTAATTAATGGTCTTTACATTCTAAATCTTGATATGCCTATTTATAACATAAATGCTAAAAGGATTAAATCTAATGATCAAAATCCAACATATCTCTGGCATTGTCGCTTAGGACACATAAATGAGAATCGCATTTCCAAACTCCATAAAGATGGACTTTTGGACTCATTTGATTTTGAATCGTATGAGACATGTGAATCTTGTTTGATGGGTAAGATGACTAAAGCCCCTTTCAAAGGACATAGTGAAAGGGCAAGTGATTTATTGGGCTTAGTACATACAGATGTATGTGGACCTTTAAACACACAGGCCAGAGGTGGGTTTATGTACTTTATTACATTTACTGATGATTTCAGTAGATATGGCTATGTCTATCTTATGAGACACAAGTCAGAATCTTTTGAAAAGTTCAAAGAATTCAAGAATGAAGTACAAAACCAACTTGGCAAGAGCATTAAGGCACTTCGATCAGATCGAGGTGGTGAATACTTAAGCCAAGAATTGCTTGACTATCTTAAAGAGTGTGGGATTGTCTCACAACTCACTCCTCCAGGTACACCACAATGGAATGGTGTATCTGAAAGGAGAAATCGAACTTTATTAGATATGGTTCGATCAATGATGAGTCATACAGATCTTCCAGAATCCTTTTGGGGACATGCATTAGAAACAGCTGCTTTTACACTGAACCGTGTTCCATCTAAATCGGTTCCAAAGACACCATATGAGATATGGACTGGTAAACGTCCCAGTATGTCTTTTATGAAGATTTGGGGTTGTGAGGCTTATGTAAGACGTCAAGTCTCTAACAAACTTGCACCTAAATCTGATAAGTGCTATTTTGTGGGATATCCTAAACTAACTAAAGGATATTATTTTTACAATCCCACTGAGCGCAAAGTGTTTGTAGCTCGAACAGGTGTCTTTCTAGAAAGAGAATTCATTTCTAGAAGAACTAATGGGAGAAAAGTAGAACTTGAAGAAATTCAAGAGCTACAAGATAGCGCACCCGATGTTGAGATGGAGCCTGAGCAAGCACCACAAGTTGTTGTGGAACCAAAACCACAAGATGTTGTGGAGCAACCGCCTGCTCAAGAGACACAAGCCTTGCATAGATCAGTTAGAACACATCGTGAGCCACATAAATATGGATTTCTAATGACTCAGAACGGTGATGTTTTGCTCATGGACCAAGATGAGCCTACTACCTATCAAGAGGCTATAACAGGGCCAGACTCTGAGAAATGGCTTGAAGCCATGAGATCTGAGATGGAATCCATGTATGCCAACCAAGTTTGGACCTTGGTTGACTTACCCGAAAGGGTAAAACCTATAGGGTGTAAATGGGTTTTTAAGAAGAAAACCGACATGGAAGGAAATGTTCATACCTATAAAGGGCGATTGGTTGCTAAAGGTTTTAAACAAATTCATGGTATTGACTATGATGAAACTTTTTCACCAGTCGCGATGATCAAATCCATTAGGATCTTGCTTGCGATAGCTGCATACCATGATTATGAAATCTGGCAAATGGACGTCAAGACTGCTTTTCTTAATGGAAAGCTACTCGAGGATGTGTACATGACACAACCTGAGGGTTTTATTGATCCAAAAAAATGCTGGAAAGGTTTGTAAGCTGCAACGTTCTATTTATGGACTAAAGCAAGCTTCTCGAAGTTGGAATCTTCGTTTTGATGATGCAATCAAAGAGTTTGGTTTCATCAAGAACGAAGATGAACCTTGTGTCTACAAGAAGGTCAGTGGGAGCACTATTGTCTTCCTGGTGTTGTATGTAGATGACATACTACTCATTGGGAATGACATCCCTACCCTTCAGTCTGTAAAGACTTGGTTAGGGAATTACTTTTCAATGAAGGACTTGGGCGAAGCTACCTATGTACTGGGTATAAGGATCTATAGAGATAGATCAAGGAAATTAATTGGCCTAAGTCAAAGTGCATACATAGATAAAGTGCTAAAGAGGTTTAGCATGCAGGATTCCAAGAAAGGATTCTTGCCTATGACACATGGCATTACTCTCTCAAAAGAACAGTGTCCTACAACACAAGAAGAGAGAGAACGTATGAGTAAAGTTCCATATGCATCTGCTATTGGATCCATTATGTATGCCATGTTATGCACACATCCCGATGTCTCGTATGCCTTGAGCATGACGAGTAGATATCAAGTTGATCATGGTGAACGTCACTGGATCACTGTCAAGAAAATTCTTAAGTACTTGAGAAAGACTAAGGATACATTCTTGATATATGGAGGTGAGGAAGAGCTCATTGTAACAGGTTACACTGATGCTAGCTTCCAAACTGATAAAGATGACTATAGATCGCAGTCTGGTTATGTGTTTTGCCTTAATGGTGGTGCTGTGAGCTGGAAGAGTTCAAAGCAGGCGACAGTGGTCGATTCTACAACAGAGGCTGAGTATATAGCTGCCTCTGAAGCCGCTAAGGAGGCTGTTTGGATCAGGAAGTTCATTACTGAGCTTGAAGTTGTTCCTAGCATTATAGATCCGATTGAGCTCTATTGTGACAACAATGGAGCCATCGCACAAGTTAAGGAGCCTAGATCTCACCAACGATCCAAACATATACTACGGCGCTTCAATCTCATTCGAGATATCATCGAGAGAGGAGATGTGAGGATATGCAAAGTACCAACTGACGATAACATCGCCGACCCACTAACGAAGCCTTTGACGCAGCAGAGACATGATCGTCACACTAGGTCACTAGGTATTAGATACATGAGTGAATGGTCTTAGTGCAAGTGGGAGATTGTTGGATTATGCCCTTAAAACCATTCATTAGATGATTGACTTTGGCATTATTTATGTATCATGACATTTTATTTATTGTAGTTCATTATTATATTTGTTTTATAACTGCGTAATGTAATCTTATATGATAATGTCCTTAGAATAGTAATAACACACTATTCTTAAAGTATCCCTAGTCAAGTATTATTGTGAACAAGGATAACAATGATACGATAAGACTAGTATGTGGTTGACTGATGACCATTGTCATGGATATAGGATATCAAGTCATCACATAGGTACATGTTAGAGAACTATGTACTGGATCGACCCTCCATGAGAACGCTACATGGATTGTTATATGAGTGTCATAAGCGATTCTCATAGTGATGATGGTGTATGTGATCCTTTGACTTGAGATCATCAGAGATCCCAACATAGAGAATTGCATACTTTAATGCTGCTAGATGTCATTCGTAACAGGATGGACTATAAAGGTAGTAATTGGGTATGCCTTGATCTATGTAGAGGGATGTTGAGTGATCAAGATAGAATTTATCCCTCTTATATAACAAGAGTGATGTCTTGGGCCCTTTGATAGAGTGAGACTAAGAAATGCATGGCCGTGCTCGAATAAGTCAATATGAGATATTGATTTTATTTGTTTAATTAGTCTACTCAGGAATCAAGAAATGCTGATTAGACTATACAAGTGTGACACATTCCATGACTTGTGTCTAATCAAGACATCAAAGGATAAAGGGATTAGACTACACGGTAACATCTATCACGAGTAAGGTTATGTCGAGTCATTGACATTCTCGTTACATGGGTAGCAATGATGTGTTGCTAGATACCGCTCATTGCCTGTGACAATTTTGTCATTGCCATTGTTTTGAGAACCTATTGGGTCGCACACTTAGAACGGATCAATGAGGAGCTTAATTAATCCTATTCTGAATTGGATTAAGGATATGTCTAATCCTATTCTGACTTGGATTAAGGATATAGTTAATCCTATTCTAAGTAGGATTAGAGTTCTGTTTGGCAGTAAATTTTAGGGTAAAATTTACTGCCTATAAAAGGATGTTTTCTGAAACATAGCCGTACAACAATTAGAAAACAGAAAAGTATTCTTTTAATCGAAGCTAGCAGTTCGGTTAAAAGAATCAAAACGATCCTTAAGGCATCTGATCGTGAGACGTTCAAGAGTCGTGAGATCCGTTCGTGTGGATACCATAGAGGCAGGAACGAAAAGTTGCTGCTTGTGATTTGACCAAAGACAGAAAAAGCAGAGAAAACGTTAGGTAAAATCTCGAAACCCTAATCAGGCAACCCTCCGAATCGATCCTGGTGGAAGCCGAATGTTTTATTTTCGCTGCGTGTTTGTTTCGGTCTCCTTCATTATTCACACTAAAAGGAATACAAGTCTGCTGCAGGGACATAACAAGCACTCACACTGCACTCACACTCTGAGGGTCTATGTCCCCTGCCTTTCTCAGCCAACTATACGTAGGCAACAATGTGACCGACATCCCCAGTCACCAAGGCATTAACTCATTAGTAAATGCTAAGAAGGGACAGATCCCACGTATCAAGGAACTTTGATTACATCCGCATCATCAAGTCAACTATCGCAGTCGCTTTTGAAAATAATCCACACGAATTAAGCATCACTGATTTTGTCCACAACGCTTGGTCAAGTCTTATTAGATACTTAGGGAAACATCCACACAAATCAGGCAACACTGATCAGCCAACTCTTTGTCAACATCTTAAGGATGCTCTGCAAGAATCAAATAACACTATGGTGCCTCTGCCCATCAATTTTCTGCCGCCTAATTAAGGAATGTCAATCTTGTGCACCCCAATCATACGACTAGTCAACTATTGGTTGCGCGGATCAAGGTTCTGATCAATCTACCTTGAATCAAAGGACTATCTCGTCTTAACACCCTTCTTGTGCTTGTACCCCTATGCAAGCCCACCTGGCCGATTGCGTGGTGCGCACATGTCACATGCCTTAGTCTTGTGTGTATGCTGAGTGTGTTTGCCGTCTACCTCTTACCTTGCACAGCTGGCTAACTATTGTCACACTCACATGGCATTCGCACCATGTCTACTTCAGCAGCCAACTGAAACCATTCCATACCCCCTCTTAAAGGTATGATGTGTCATGGCTCGTGCTAGCTTGTGCTCAGGCATCCGTCTAGATCATAAGGGTGTAACAAACTATCCCCCTCATCGGGAGGTTCTCCAATTAGGTCTAAATCTAGTCCTCCATTCCCATAGGGTCACATCCTTTCCTATGTCTCGCTACCATCTTCCCACTGCACTAAATAATCAGTGTGCCTATTTTTGCTACTAGCACCCTGACTTCTCTGATCAAGAATTTTCACCAGCTTTTTCTAAAACTCTTTTCTAACAATTGGTGGAGCTCTTCTTTTTTGTTGCCTTGTCTCATCACCATGGTAGGGTTTTCGAGAAAACTTTTATGGAAGGTCGAATAAATCTTCACCCTTTTAGGCAAATTAAGTCGGTACGCCACATTGCCAGCTCGCTTAATCACCTTGAATGGCCCATCATACCTCTGGATAAGGACTTTATCTACATCGTTTTGATGAATGTGAGATGTTTGTGACATTTCCTCGTGCCCACATTGCTTAGATAGCTGGTATGCTATCAAGTCAACATTGGGTAAAGATGCTTTACAGTGATTATGATGCTCGGGGTACATTTGGTCAGAACTTCTTTGAATGTTTCATGTGAGAAACACTTGCAACACTTTCTAACATTGTGCCGATGCAAAGAGCAGTGGGCTCATATTGACAACATCTCGACGAGGCCGTCAGCTTCATTTAGCAGGGAAAGTTTGTTACACCCTCATAATCTTAAGTTGTACCCGTGCACAATCCAGTGGAAGTAGTAATTAGCCATGCCTGGGGAGAGGGCATGGGAGGACTTTCGTTGGCTACGAAGTCGAGCATATTGGGTTGCACGCGAAGTTGGCACCCCTGTGCTCATGGTGAGAGGTATGTGTGGCGGCACTTAGTGTGCATGCTGGCAGGTATACATGTGCGAACAGTACACGGGCACTCGACAATGCTTGGGTTTGGCATCAGGTTAGACATGGTTCTGTGGGAAAGGATCATGGTCACACGAAAATAGGCTTTGTGATGGCTTAGCATTGGTGCGGATTGGATATTGGCCATAGATACGAGACTAGATGGTAACGTGGAAATGGGCTGGCACACGTGGTTCAAGTCTCGGGCGTGGGGCCTGAGTGTGTGGGCATGTGCGAGATGCATGCGACAGACAGACATGCACGCACACAGCCTAGTGGGTTCGACCCAAACTACCCTTCCAGATAGTCTATTAATGGTGCGCACTCAACCAGATGGTTTCCTTATTTGTGTGGCTAGTGACTTCTATGGGTGGTGTAAACAAAATCAGAGATTCCTTGATCTGTGAAGAAGTCAACCATCAGTCCCTTGATTAGTGCGGATCGAGTAATGAGCTTACTAATTTGTACAGTAGCTAGTTGACTAGTCCCTTTATTGGCGAAGGCTATTGGCATTCCCTAAGTGGCATAGTAGCTGATTGATTAGTGAGGATAGAATTAATGCTGCCAGATTCGTGTTGATTGTTTCCTTATGTGGCGAAGGCAATTGACTAATTGGTGTGGACACAATCAATGCTACTAGATTTATGCGGATTGTTGCTTTAATTTGCTGAAGACAGTTAGTTGATTGGTGCGGACACAATCAGTGCTTCGTTGATTCGAGGGAGCTGCTCCATGATAGCTTTTACTAGAGTGTTTAATTCCTGATTGCCTTAGTGACTGGGGATGTTAATCACACACCTATAAATATGGAAGTTATGAAAAGCAGTGGCGTCTAGGATCTGGCTAGTGAGCTAGTGATCAGGTAACCTAGAGCGAGACACTGTTAGTGTGATCTAGAGTGAAGCCCTGAACAGACTTATGAGTCGTGAAAGGCAGTAGACACAAACATCTAGAGTGTGAGCGCTTATTGTGTCCCTGCAACAGCCTTGTATTCCTTTTATTATGAATAAAAGGTTGGGAGCTTTCCTGTAATCATGTTACTTTCTTATTACTGTGTTCCTTGCTTGTGAACTTGAGTTGGTAGATTCAGTTGGCTAGACTAAGTCAGCAATTTAGTGCCATCTCGAGGTGGAAATTGAATGTGGAAAATTGCCCCTTATTCGATTTTTCACCTCATGATGGCACTAAGTCTCTAACTTAGTCCAGCCTACCAAATCTACCAACTCAATACACAAGCAAGGCGCAAACTAACAAGAAAGGAACACTATTACAAGAAAGCTCCCAGCCTTTTATTTACACTAAAAGGAGTACACGTCTGCTGTAGGGACACAACAAGCACTCACACTCTGGATGTCTGTGTCTTTACCTTTTACAACTAAACTATATAAAGGCAACAATGTGACTGACATCTCCAATCAGCAAGGCATTAACTCGCTCATAAATGGTAACAAGGGACCGATCCTACGTATCAAAGAACTCTGGTTGCATCCAAATCATCAAGTCAACTATCTCAGTCACTTATGGAAACAATCCACATGAATCAAGCAACACTGATTGTGTCCACGCCGCTTGGTGAACTTGTCTTGGACACTTAAGCAAATATTCGCATGAATCAGGCAACACTAATTGTGTCCACACCAATTAGTCAACTCCTTGTCAACATCTTAAGGATACTTCGCAGGAATTAAGCAACATTAATGGAGCCTGCACCCATCAATCATCAGCCGCCTAATTAAGGAATGTCAATCCCGTGTACGCCAATCATGGGACTAATCAATTGTTGGCCGCGCGGATCAGGGCCCTGATCAATCTATGTTGGATCAGAGGACTATCTCGTCTGGACACCCTCCATGTGCCTGCATGCCCATCCAAGCCCATCTGACCGTTTGATGGTGCTTGCCTGTTGCGTGCCTTAGTCTTGTGTGCATGCTGCGTGCGTATGCCACATGCCTCCTACCTTACACACCTAGCTAACTGTACTGTTGCCCCACTCACATGGCTCCCGCACCATGTCTACTTCTGCATCAAACTAAAACCATTCCATGTCCCCTCCCAAAGGCATGATGCGTCATGGCCCATGCTAGCTTGCACACAAGCATCTGTCCAGATCATAAAGGTGTAACAAACTCTCCCCCGCTGGCTAAGCCGACGTTTGAATTTGGTTCTCATATTCCCATAGGTCACATCCCTTTCCCATGTCTTGCTAGTATCTTTCGACTGCACTAAGATAATCGGTGCACCTATTTTTGCTGCTAGCACCCGACTTCTCTAATCAAGAATTTTCACTAACTTTTTCTGAGACTCTTTTCAAACAATTAGTGGAGCTCTTCTTGTTTGTTGCCGTGTCTCATCACCATCGTAAGGTTTTAGAAAACTTACAAGGAAGCTTGGATGAGTCTTCATTCTTTTAGGCAAATCTAGTTGGTACGCCACATTGCAAACTCGCTTGATCACCTTAAATGGCCCATCATACCTCTAGATAAGTCCCTTATGATACCACTTATCTATCACCTTCTTTTAGATTTGTGGGGCGAGTTTCAAGAGCACCAAGTGTCCCACTTAAAACTCTAGGGACCTTCTGTCTCAATCTGCATAGTCTTTCATTCTTTGTTGTGCCATAGCCAAACTGTCTTGAGCTTGATCAATAAGCTCTTGCTTGTCAAAGGCAAACCGATACATAGCTGGGCAACTTCCTTCTTATTGCAGCTTGACTACCTTTAAAGTAGTTAAAGGTCCATACCCCATATCTAGCTCCAATGGGCTCAAACCTATAGCAAAGGAATTATTCAGGTTATAGCAAAATCGAGCCACATCAAGTAAACTTACCCAATTTCATTGACTCTCTGTCATATAGTGTTGTAAGTACTCCTCTAATAAAGCATTAACCAGCTCTATCTAGCCATTCGTTTATGGGTAGTTTGCTGTAGAAAACTTTAGTTTTGAACCTAATAATTTAAACAAAACGATCCACAACTTACTAGTGAAATGAGCATCACAATTGCTGATGATATCCTTAGGGACTCTAAATACCTTCACTATGTTTTTGAATAATAGCTCAACGGCTAGATCTACAGTACAAGCATGAGGTGTTGGTGTGAATACTGCATACTTTCAAAAGCGATCTACCACTACCATGATGGATCTCATCCCATGGACTACCGGCAATCCCATAATAAAATCCATGGAGAGTGACTCCCATGGCCTTTCAGGAAGAGGCAGTGGTTCAAGCAGCCCAGCATGCTTCTTCTTCTCAGTTTTGCCTAGTTGACACACTAGACAAGTACGAACATAGTGCTCAACATCCTCCAACATCTTTGGCCAACAATAGTATCTTGATATTAACGCTAACATCCTTTTCACACCTAAATGTCGAACATAATGTGGGTTATGTGTCTCTTTCAACACCTCGCGCCTCAGTCCCCCACCCATAAGGACAAACAATTTGTTACCATGAGCATATAACAAATTGTTCTCAACCTAATATTTTCGAACCAAGCCATCTCGAACTTGCTGGCTTAGCTTACAGTAGGCAGTGTTTACATCAACTACTTGCTTTATCCGATGAAGAAAGTTAGAATACACAAGGGTTAAAGAAGCTACAAAAGATTGTACCTTATTTCTGCTCAAAGCATCCGTCACCCGATTCTTGTTTCCTGGACGATGTAGCCAATTAAAAATCAAACTCAACAAGGAATTCCTGCCACCTTGCTAGTTTAGGAGATAGATTCTTCTGAATTTTGAAATAAGTATTCGCCACATTGTCTGTCACAACCATAAATCTAGTCACTAACAAATAGTGCTTTAACACACCTAAGTAATGGACGACTGCAGTCATTTCCTTCTGATGAGCCAAGTAACGTTGTTCAACATCCTTTAGCTTTCGACATTTATAAGCAATGGGGTGCCCTTCCTGGACTCACACCACTCTAATTGCTTTGTCTAAGGCATTAGTGTGTACTTCAAAAGGAAGTTCAAAGTCCGCAAGCCCTAGCACTGTTTAGAAGACACCGCTTCCTTCACTTTCTCAAAGGCTTCTTGGCACTTGGCTGTCCGTTCCCAGATATTCCCCTTTTTCACCAAATCTCTGAGAGGACTAACCATTCTTGAGTATCCCACAGTGAACCATTGATAGTAGTTTTCCAAGCTAAGAAAGGATCTCAATTTTAGCACTTACTTTGGGAAAGATGACTCAACAGTGGCCTGGATCTTCCGTTATCCATGTGGATCTTCCCTTTGCTTATCCTGTGTCCCAAGAACATGGTCTCCTACATCCCAAACTCACATTTCTCCTTCTTGACATAAAGTGTGTTTTCCCTCAATTTCAAGAGTACCTTTCAAAGGTGCCGCACATGCTCATCAAGGGTCTTGCTATACACCACTATGTCATCCAAGTACACAACAACAAAACTACCCAGAAACTCATACAAAACATCATTCATAAGGTTATAAAATGTAGTCATGCTGTTAGTGAGACTGAAGGGCATAACAAGAAATTCTAATGACCTATACCTCATCACCATGGTCGTCTTAGCCTCATCACCAAAGGCTATGTGAACTTACCAGTATCCTGATCGCAAGTCGAGTTTGGTAAAGAATGTAGCCCTTGTCAACTTATCAAATAAATTTGTCACGTTTGGAACGGGTTAATTGTTTTAGATCGTAACCTTGCTTAATGCTATATAGTCTAAACACATCTGAAAAGACCCATCCTGCTTCTTCTAGAACAAAACAAGGGCACCATATGTGGCCTTTAACAGTTTTAGAAATCCTACCTCCAACAATGCATCAAGCTGTTTGTGTAGTTCAAGGGGTGTCATATGATAAAGGGCTTTCGCTAGAGGTCACGCACCCAGTTCTAACTCAATTTTGTGATCGATGTTCCTTCTTGGAGGCAATACTTTTAGTAGCTTAGGTGGCATCACATCACTGAATTCATCAATCACTTCAGCGGTACAATCAAGAAAATCGACAACCTAATATGGCTTAATCTCCACAAGGGCTACAAATATGGTCATCTCAACCTACTTTATTCATGACTTTACTTGGGAAGCCAATTGCACCAAAGACTTCTTTGCCATTTGTACTTCATACTCAACTTGGACAAAACCCAGGCACCTTTCATCACCAATCCATAGGCCACAAAAGTGTGGCATAGGTGCTGCCTTGGCCTCTGCAAAGAATTCCATCCCTATGATCAACTCGAAATCATCAAGGGGCATGACTATGAAGGTGTACTCCTATTCCCAACTTCTTACCTTCAAGGTTGTAGTAGTGAGCCTTTACACGGGTTAAGCACTAGAATTTACAGCTTTGATTTTACTTGTGCTATTAGAGACGATCAGCCTAAGATGGCCAACAATTCACTGGGAGATGAAGTTGTTGGTTGCACCTATATCCAACAGAGCATGAACCACTTGCCTATTCATCATCACCCGCGAGTTCATTAGCCATTTGTAGACAAGTCGCTTGTCTACCGTAATAGTATTCAACAATCGTAATAGGTTAAGTCTAGGATTCACATCCTCTGCCTCTATCTCTAAACCATCCTGTGCAATAAGAGCAGAATGTTTTTGCTTGCGAAGACAATCTTTAGCACAATGAAGGCCATCACAAAGAAAGTAACTCATACTTTTCTTACCTTAGGACTACTTTGATCCCTTTCGTTTGGATGTCTCGCCATCCTTTTTCATCTTGTCTCACTTTCATTGCTTACCATGCTACTGGTTCTTTTTGCCCTCATCATTAGACTTCTTCCTGTCATGGTTGGATGAAGAAGATCCAAACTTGTAGTCATTAAGGCTATTAGCAACAGCAATACCCGAAGGCAAGTTAGTTACCTTCAATCATCTTAGCTCTACCTACACCCAAGGTTGGAGACCTGAAAGAAAATTAAAGACTCAGTCATGTTGTTGATTTCCAGGTTTAAAGAACTAAATTCCTTAACATACTCCCGCATAGAACTCATGTACTTTAACTTCATGAGTGATTCTTTCGCCGACCAAGCTATGTTTATGGGAATAAATTGATCTCTTAATCCCTTTTTCATGCATCCCATGTTTGAATTGGATCTCATCCGGAACTCACATCATCATCCAACCATATTCGCCATCATAGCTTCACATCACTGACTAGATACATACGAGTGATGGAGACTTGCTCATTCTCTGTCACTTGAGCAACCTTGAAGTATTACTTCATGTCCCAAATGAAATTCTCAAGTTCCTTCACATTTCGACTATTATCGAAGTGTTTTGGCTTGGAGGCTTTAAACTTTGATGATTGTTTTCACTAGTAATGCCATGAGATGACTAGATACGACCAACTTAAGTAAGCCAACATTTTGTATCGATGTCTTTGAGTTAGTCTAACAAAGACTTGATCTATTATAGCAAATCATTAGAACGATTAGTGAAATATCCATGGTTATTGCTTACCGTACGCTATCGATTAGCAATAGCCTGAGAGTGAAGTGCAACTTGCACCAAAAGGAACGTCGCATCAGGAGCTAGTGCACCAACCAACACCACCAACATGATCACTAAGTGTTCTAGCCATTGCACCTCATGCACTAATACCAAATTGTCACGAGTAATTTTTCACCTTTGATTTTTTGTCTTGTGATGGCACTAAGTCACTGACTTAGTCCAGCCAATCGAATCTACCAACTCAAGTACATAAGCAAGGCACACTAACAAGAAAGCAACACGATTACGGGAAAGCTTCCTACCTTTTATTCATACTAAAAAGATTATAAGTTTACTACAAAGGACACAGATCTGCACGCACACTCTAGAGGTCTATGTCCTCTGCCTTTCTCAACTCTACTATATATAGGCAACAATGTGACTAACATCCCTAGTCACCAAGGCATTAACTCACTAGTAAATGCTAACAAAGGACAAATCCTACGTATCAAGGAACTCTGATTGCATCCGCATCATCAAGTCAATATCTCAGCTGCTTATGGAAACAATCCACATGAATCAGGCATCACTGATTGTCAGAGGTGGCAAAAACCCACCCAAGATCGAACCGGGACTAACCCGAATTGACCAAAAAAGTCAAAGGCTCGTAACCGAAAAAACCCGTAACTGAAAAAGCTCGAAACCGACAAAACCCAAACTCGACATAACCCGAGCCCGATACGATCTGAAACCGAGATCGATCCGATTCGAAATCCGTAAAAAATCGAATTTATAACCCGAGAAACCCGAATTATCATTATATAATTATTATTTAAAAATAAATAAATAATTGATACACTTTTTTAATTAAAAAGTTTAAAATTTTGAAAACAATTATTATTTATTATACAATTTTATCAATTATGTATTACCAGTAAAATAAATATTGAATCTTTTTAATTAAATTAAATTAAATTAATTTAAAACACCATAATATATGATATCAAATAATCTTTAATATTTCACTTATTACATTTATAATAATAAATATATTATTAATTTAACATTTGTTTTTATTGTAAAAATCATTTTAACATTTTATTAATTTTATTTTATAATAAAATTTTAATTTTATTTTATAATAAAATTTTAATTTTAATACAATAATAAATCAAATATATAAAAAATTATATAATTTTAATATTTGTTTCAAACTTTGAATTTGATATTTTGTGCAACAAATTAAAAACATTTTTAATAAAATTAAATTTAAACTATATTTTCTTAAAGTTTCAAGTATGAAAAGATATTAAATTTAGATTAAAAAAAGAACCTAATCTTAAAATTAAAATTCAATTTTTTAAGATTAGAAAAAGTTAAGTAATTAAATTAAACAGTACAACTACAATTTTTTTTTATAAGCTTGGACATCATTGAAAGAGAAAATTATAAATCAAGCTAATGGTAATTAATTATTTATTATATTATAATAATCTTATACATGAATAAACTAATTTGGTATCTTATAATAATGATTTGTATGTTCTATTATAATAATCTTTTAAGAATAAATTATGTAATCTCTTAATGTGTAAGTATTATTTTGATAGAATTAAGTATTTATTAAAAATAATTTATTTATTATCTATTAAATGTAAAATTAAAGTGTGGATAAAAATAATAATTCTAATAGTAAATTAAAGTTTAATTTAATAATATATTAGAGTAGTATTACTGTGTAAGTGATAATTTTAATAAAATTGGTTTTTTATACTTTATTAATATTATTATTAATTATATTTAAACAACTAGCATTATATTAATTAATTTAGTAATATCTACTATTTAACATTTTAATTAGATATTCGATTAATTGATGTATATCTAATATTATTATATTAATATGAACATGAAAAAATTAGTACTCAATTGTTGTATAACTGTATATGATATGATTATATTAAATGTTATTATGTATATATAATGTCAATTAGTGTATATAACTTATTTAATTTAACGTTCTAAATTTTTAATGAGATATTTGATTAATTAATGTGTATGAGTACGATTATATTTAATATAATAATGTTATATTATGATTTATGTACAAACCAAAAACAAAATAAATATAAAATTGAGGTAATTAATTGACCAATTATTTATAATATTAAGTATTTTTTTTCAACATTATAATTGAACAATTAGTTAACTAATTATACGGTTAGATTTAGTTTAATTACTAATTATGTTGGTATTTAAAAGACAAAATAAATGTAAAAAAATCTTAAAAATTTAAAATTTTATTAAAAATATAATATAATTATTAAAAAAGCTAATAAAACAAAGAAAAAAAAGGAAGTTATTGAACTAAGAGTGTCTAAATTCCAATGGCCCAATGTTGACAAAAAAAATATAATAACCCAATAAGTTATTATTAAGAGTATAAAGCCATTTATATAAATGTTTAATTGTTTAGTGTGATTTATTTATAATTTGTTAGTTATTTACTTGTATAGCTAATAATTTTGGATTTTCACTTTCTTTTAGTTTTACTATATATTTGGCACATTTAAAAAATAAATTTTTATATAACTATTAATATATAATTATATATTTTATAACAAATGTGAATATCACAGGAAATTAAAAAAATAAATAATAATTGTGAAGTAATAAAAACATTAAAATGTAAAAATTTATATTTATATAAATATTTATTGAATTTTAGCTTTAATTTAGCATATCTATTATATTTTTATTTAACTATATAAAATTAAATTAATTATTACATTCAAAATTATAAAAATATTTATAATTTATAAATTTTAAAATAATTTGACTAAGCCCGCTAAGCCTGCCCTATTAAAACCGGACTGAACCCAAAAATACCCGAAACTGAAAAAACTCAAAACCGAAAGTACCCAAGACTGAAAAAATCCGAAATTGAGAAAGCCTGAAACCGAAAAAACAGGAAACTGAAAAACCCTGAAACTGAAATAACCCAAACCCGAATATAATCCGAATCGAACCCGCTCGAACCGACCCGTTTGCCACCTTTACTGATTGTGTCCGCACCTTTTGGTCAAGTTGTCTAAAACACTTAAGGAAACATCTGCATGAATCAGGCAACACTGATTGTGTCCATACCAATCAGTCAACTCTTTCTCAACATCTCAAGGATATCCACAAGAATCAAGCAACATTGATGGTGCTTGTGCCCATCAATCATTAGCTGCCTAATTAGGGAATGTCAATCTTGCATGCACCAATCATGGGACTGGTCAACTATTGGTCACACAGTCCAAAGGCTTGATCAATCTGCTTAAATCAAAGAACTGTCTTGTTTGGACACCCTCATTGTGCCTGCACGCCCATGCAAGCCCATCTGATTGCTTCATGGTGTGTGCCTATTACATGCTTTAGTCTTGTGCGCATGCTACGTGTGTCTACTGCACACCTCTTGCCTTACACACCTAGCTCACTGTTGCCCCACTCACACGGCGTCCGAACCATGTCCATTTCAATAGCCAACTGAAATCATTCCATTCTCCCTCCCAAAGGCATGATGCGTCATAGCTCGTGCCAACTTGCACATAGGCATTCGTCTAGATCATAAGGGTCAAATTCGTACGGTAGCTAGTTGACTAGTCCCTTGATTGGCACAGGCTAGTGTGAGAACCCCATTTTTCTCATATTCAATATAAGTTATAGAGTGTAGGAATTTAAAAGAGAAAATTTATTGTTAAAATATTTCAATGAAGGGTCTGTTCGATAAGGTTCAAGAAGATACTCAGTGTGGGCCTCAGCAGGACTTTCTCTGTTCAGATCGAAGTGAGACCTTAGAATGATGATATTTGAGGTGAAATAGGAATATAGCAAGAATCTGCATCTCAAAATCACCTCAATTGAGCATGTTTTGAAAAGCGTGCAACAATTTCAAAAATGATAATTTTGTCCATAGTCGGAAGGACTTTTCTGAATAACGGTCCAATCAAATTAACTTTGAACATACAGACTATCAAAGGATAATCCTCGCATAAAGAAGTTTCACATGGATTCAGCCCGTGAACTGAATTACGCAAAAGTGTTAAAATAAAGCGAACGAAACTAAAGGCACTCGTATAGGGGAAGTTTGGTAACTTCACTACGTATAATAGGTCAAACCACCTTAAGAGTCAATAATTGACCATGTTTGACCTAAATATATGAAAAATAATAAAAATAAAATATTAAATCTGAATTTAAAAAATATTAAATTAATGATAGGATATGATTGGAAATAATGAAATTGTACAAGGGTACTATGGTTATTTAACATGAGGGCTGGTCAAATTGGTCAAAGTTTAACCAAAATGAATACAATTTAATAAAAATAAAATTGTTATGAATAGTCATAAATATGGATGTCCATTCATCCCTCATACTCTTCATAACTTCCCCTTCATTAAGTTTGTAACTATCCTTTCATTAAGTTTGTAACAATCCTTTCATTAAGTTTATAACTTTCCCTTCATTAAGTTTGTAACTATTCATCTTCCCTCTTTATTCATATATTTGTAAAACCTATAAATAGAGGCTCACCATCCATGTATTGAGCACACACTTGAAGAATAAGAGAAAATCTCTCTTCTTGCTCTCTCTCCTTGTGTTCTTTCTATAATTTTATAATACGTTATCAGCATGAGACTCTAAAAACCCGTGAGAGATTTAGAGAATAGGCCTTCAATCATAATTATCTATCTCTTCTTTTACGGTAATGAAACTATTTTTATTTAGCTCCTTCGTAATTATCCAGTTGTTGAATTTTTGTTAATTATTTTCTCCTAACTTATTAAATATACTTGTGATAGTTCATAATGTCAAACCTTGCAAAACTCGAATTTGTGGCTCTTGACATTACGGGAAAGAGCTATTTATCATGGGTGTTAGATGCTGAAATTCATCTAGATGCAAATGGTCTCGGTGATACCATCAAAGAAGGGAACAAAGCATCTAGTCAAGATAAGGCTAAAGCGATGATATTTCTTCGTCATCACCTCTACGAGGGACTTAAAATTGAATATCTTCCTCACCTAGGGATTTCTTAAGAATCGCTACTTGCGATTTCTATAGAATCCCATCCTCGGGAGATTCACATTTAGTTTGGAATTACAATGAATGCAAATGATGCAAACAAAATAGATGTGATGCACGTAAGAAATTTTATTTTATTTTTATTATCTTTTAATTCATTTATACTTATATTATTATTTTGTAATTTATTTATATTTATAAAATCTTACTTTTATTGAAAAATCATACTAAATATTCCAATACGCTGGTAACATTTAGCATATTTCTCTCACCTAGAGATCAGTTAGGAATCACTACTTGTGAATTCCGTAACATCTCATCATCGGGCATTATTTATATCTTATTTATTTTTTATTTGTTTTACTCTTTATTTTTGAAGTTTTGTTCATTTGTTTGTTTAAAATATTTATTTATTTATTATTTTTTAGTGTTAGTTTATTTCATATAAGTTGATCTTAATATCGAACTAAAATTATTTGAATACCCCAATACGCTGGTAATATTCAAATATTTTATTTCGACCCTAAGGATAATCAAAGAATCACTACTTGTGATTTCTAAGGAATCCTATCATCGGGGACCTTTTAAGATGTGTATTTACATTTATTTATTTATTTATTTTAATTCCTAAATTTTTACCTATTTAAAAGTTTTTTTATTTCTATTCACTTACTATTTTCTTGTATTTACCTATTTTTTTATATTATTATTTTTATTACCATTTATTTTTTTTTATGCTAAGAAATCTTATTAATATTTTCTTTATATCGGAATAAAATCATTTAAATGTCCCAATACGCTGGTGACATTAAAGATTTTATTTCGATCCTGAGGATTGTCAAAGAATCGCTACTTGCGATTTCTAAGAAATCCTATCATCGGAAATTTAAAATTTGTTATTAAAGTTTTTTTATATTTAAATTTATTTATTTTAAGTTTATATATTTTTTCCTTTTTTTTATTTATTTTTATTTATTTTATAAGAAGCTTTGATATCGAGATAAACAAATTAGATATTCCAATACGCTGGTAACATCTAATGAATTTTCTCGATCCTAAAGATTATCGAAGAATCACTACTTGTGATTTCTTCGAAATCTTATCATCGGGAATTCAAATTTATTATTTGCATTTATCAATGTATTTAGATTTATTTATTTATTTTTATTCCTAAATTCTTATTTGTTTAAAAATTTTATTTCTATTCACTTACTATTTTCTCCTATTTACCTATTCTTTATATTATTATTTTTATTACCATTTTTTGTTTTTTTTATTTTATTTTTTATTTATATAAGGCAAGTTTCGATATCGAGATAAAGTCAATTAAGTGTCCCAATACGCTGGTGACATCTAAAGACTTCTCCTCGATCCTAAAGATTATCGGAAAATCACTACTTGTGATTTCTTCGGAATCTTATCATCGGAATTATCTTTTAAAACTTATAAATATTTTGTTTTTTATTATTTATCCTTATTGTTTTTTTTACTATTTTATTGAATAACCTTTTATCACTTTGGAATATTTATTTATCTTCAAAAAAAAATTATAATAATTAATTCATAGAATAGCACTCACGATGTTTATTTAAAAGAAATATTCTTAACTCTTATTTTAATCCACACAATATTTATATCGTGAATAACCTTTTAAAGAAAATGATATATAGTTTGTGTAAAAGATATATATGCAGAAGCCACGTAAAGAAAGACCAAACAACATGCTTTCAACGTTGATAACCTTTTAAGGAACATGATCTATAATTTATGTAAAGGAAATATAAGCAGGTTTACCTTAAACAGAAGCAAATGATGAGATGATCTACGTATGGCTTGGTGCAGCAATCGACAAAGACACAGTGGGACAAGTTCGGTTCTGGCAGGAAGCTTGGTGCAAGGATGACGATGATGGCACGACAGGCGACGCAAGTAGAGTGAAATACAGCAATTCAGAACGCCATCGACAGTGAGCTTGCTAAACTGTGGGAATGATATCGGGGCATCAGCTCGATGAAGCAGCAAGCAGCTGTGGTGAAGATGACAGTGACAACGAAAATAAGGCGGCAATATGGAGATGAGGATTGCAGTGGCTACGGGGCAGATGGATACAGAGACAGCAAAGGCAGCAGCGATGGCGACTTTGACACGAGGAAAGAGAGCACAGCGATCGAGTAGCAGGGGCAGTAGGCCAAGAAAGAAACTACTGTCGTTAGTGAGGTGCAGGACGGAACCGAGACTAGCATGGGCGATGACCAGAACAGGGGCACAGTGATGGTGTCACGGGCTGGTACCGGCAGAAACAGGAGATGACAATATCGGGGTAGCTGTAAGCGTGGTGGTTCGGTGTACTACGATGGTGAGAGGCTAGCATAGCATATCAGCTTAGCTGAAATATATGATGATGAATGATGAAGCAAAAATGTGGTGCGGTCCTCAGCGACGGTAGCAAGGAGCAAGCAGTGGTAGGCAGAAACCAAGGGCGGTGTGGTGTATTAGGGCGAGCCGAATGCAGTAGTAGGCGATGATAGCTATGGTGCAGAGCAGAAGATGCTGGTGCGAGGGTCTTGGATCTCAGCAAGGCTACGCAATTCGGTGAAGCAGCAAGCTAGGTGGTGGCGGCTTGTTGCAGACAGTAACGATGAAGGGTAGCGATGGACGTGGAGATCATGGTGGTAACAGTATGAAGGTCCACCCGATGATCAGGCCAACAGCTAGGTTTTTTACTCTCCAACTAGGGTTTTTTTTTTCTTTCTCGGCTCCCTTTTTTTTTCTGTCCCTAAAAAAATCCTCCCTTATGCTTTTATAGCCATCCCTAAGCATGAGTAACGGAAAGAAACAATATTCCGCCATTCATGTCCTTACAATATGGCTACCATTATGCAAGATTGATTTTTTTTTGGTGATTCAGTCTTGATTTTTTTCCTTTCTTATTAGTTTCACACTTTTTAATTTATTTCTTTCCTTCTTTTTTTTTTTTGAAATGAATCTTCTTGGTCAACTCTTTTATTTGTCAATTAATTTTTAGATAGGAAGAGGTTAAAGGTTTGCATGGAGTTTTAGGGTTTGCATAAAAACATTGACGTATTTTTTTGTCTTGTTTTTATATTTACTTTATTTATATTTTTTTGTGTGTTTTTTTAATTATTATTTTTATTTATTTATTATTATTATTTTTTTTTTTTACTCGGACAAAATTTGATGTCTACAGCTGCCCCTCTTTGCACATTGCTGAGAATCAGGAATAGGGCAAAGACTTTAGACAACAACTTTGTCCAATTTTTTTGAAAATTTTGATCCTCGAAGATAATAACTTGACTCCTACAAAGGATCGATTCACTATGAAAAAGTGAATTTGACTTTAACTTGAATCCCTACCAAGGCTCGATCCACTTTGAAAAGTGAATTCGACTTGACACTAATACCTTGATCCCTACCAAGGCTCGATCCACTGTGAAAAAGTGAATTCGATTTTGAAACACATGATACCTTGACTCCATACCAAGGATCGATCCACTATGAAAAAGTGAATTCGATTTCGACACATAATACCTTGACTCCCTACCAAGGCTCGATCCACTATGAAAAAGTGAATTCGATTTTGAAACACATGATACCTTGACTCCATACCAAGGATCGATCCACTATGAAAAAGTGAATTCGATTTTGACACATAATACCTTGACTCCCTACCAAGTCTCGATCCACTTTAAAAAAATGAATTCGATTTTGAAACACATGGTACCTGGACTCCATACCAAGGCTCGATCCACTGTGAAAAAGTGAATTCGATTTTGAAACACATGATACCTTGACTCCATACCAAGGCTCGATCCATTTTAGAGAAATGAATTCGATTTTGAAACACATGATACCTTGACTCCATACCAAGGCTCGATCCACTGTGAAAAAGTGAATTCGACTTTAAAATATAATACCTTGACTCCCTACCAAGGCTCGATCCATTTTAGAGAAATGAATTCGATTTTGAAACACAAGACCTTGACTCCATACCAAGGATGGAAGGTTTAGATTTTCCGAATCATAGGTTACACATCAAAGATATAAATGCAGAGGGCATAATTGCAGATGCAATATTCATGAACGTGAATGCAAATCATAACAAGTGACCTAATTTGCGGGTACGCATTTGGCTGTAAACGTATATTTCATCATCACCCTGGATGCTCGAACCAAACTACCAAACTTTGAGCTTGCAAGATATCGAACTCCTTCTTCTTTTTTTTTTCTTTTTTTTTTTGGAAGCAACGCCTTGTATGATTTCCGTACTTTTGGTCTATATGCCCGCAGAGTTGGGTTTAAACCCTCATATTCCCATTTTATTATTCACATAGCAATGCAAACTACTTTTATATTTGGGACTATTTACTGAATCAAAATCATTCACAATTGCCAAGCAAGATGCATTTATTATGAATGTAAGGCAAACAAGTCCATGTACAAGGTAGTTTCAATGAAGAACAATTTGGCTTTGTCTCAAAATATCTAAGAATTCATGAAGAAGGGAATAAAAAATGTATGGTGGCAGAAGTTCCCTTATAAGAAAAATTCGGACTTTCTCTATCGAATAATCCAGGATCCTTATTGTATGAACCATTGATTGATGACCCCAATGTGTAGGAGATGTTTCCTATCATCTTTAACCCCTTTAGACTTGCAACACTGATGCCCCTTTTATCTAGGCCGCCCTCTCAGGTTTTCGACTTAGATACCTCCTATGGGTTTAAGCCGCCTTTTCAGGTTTTCAACTTAAACCCCAACCCTTTTTTTTTTTGAATCTAAGCCGCCTTTTCAGGTTTTCGACTTAGACCCTCTTTTTTTTTTTTTTAATCTAAGCCGCCTTTTCAGGTTTTCAACTTAGATCCAATTTCAAGCATAATATTTTTTTACCACATCACCATTGACCGGGTTTGGTAACTCATACCCATCCATCTCCGTCAAAATCAATGCTCCCCCTGAAAAGGCCTTCTTTACCACATACGGGCCTTCCCAATTTGGTGCCCATTTTCCTCGAGGATCATGCTGATTAGATGGAATCCTTTTCAAAACTAATTCCCCCTCCCGAAATTGTCTAGGGCGGACCTTTTTGTCATATGCTCTCATCATTCTCCTTTGATATAATTGGCCATGACAAAGTGCTTTAAGCCTCTTTTCCTCAATCAAATTCAACTGTTCATATCGAGTACGGATCCATTCTGCTTCTTCCAATTCTACCTCCAGCAATACCCGCAAGGAAGGAATCTCAACCTCAATAGGCAGAACGGCTTCCATTCCATATACCAACAAGAACGGAGTGGCTCCGGTGGATGTACGCATTGAAGTCCGATAAGCATGCAAAGCAAAAGGAAGTTTCTCATGCCAGTCTTTATAGGTGTCTGTCATTTTTTGAATAATCTTCTTGATATTTTTACTTGCAGCTTCTACGGCCCCATTCATTTTCGGGCGATATGGCACTGAATTATGATGTTTGATTTTGAATTGCTCACAAGCCTCCTTTATCACCTTGTTATTAAAATTCATAGCATTGTCTGAAATAATCCTCTCAGGGAATCCAAATCTGCATATGACTTCTTTCTTGATGAACTTGCACACCACTGACTTCGTCACACTAGCAAATGATGCAGCTTCCACCCATTTTGTAAAGTAATCAATCATTACTAAGATAAAACGATGTCCATTCGACGCTTTTGGAGTGATTGGCCCAATTACATCCATTCCCCACATTGAGAAAGGCCAAGGAGCTGTCATGACGTGCAAAGATGTTGGAGGGACGTGTATTTTATCCCCATATATTTGACACTTGTGACATCTTTGAGCATATTTAATGCAATCACTCTCCATGGTCATCCAATAATATCCTGCTCTCATGATCTTTCTAGCCATCATATGCCCATTCGCATGAGTCCCACAACTTCCTTCGTGAACCTCCTCGAGGATCTTTCTAGCTTGCATAGCATCCACACACCTTAACAAAACTTGGTCCCTCCCTTTCTTATACAAGATATCACCATCGAGAAAGAATCCCATCGCCAATCTTCTTATGGTCCTCTTATCGTTTCCCGTGGCTTGCTTAGGATATTGTTGGTTCTTAACATATTGTAGAATATCATGAAACCAAGGCTTATCATCAATTTCTTCCTCCACATTTAAGCAATGAGCTGGGGAACCACGTACACTCATCTTAATGAGCTGAACTTCAGTATTTGCATTTACTTTGAACATGGCTGCCAATGTTGCCAAAGCATCTGCCATTTGATTTTCTTCTCGAGGTAAATGGTCAAAAGAAACCTTTTCAAATTGTTTGATCAAGTCGATGACGAATTCACGATACAAGACCATTTTTGAGTCTCTTGTCTCCCACTCCCCTCGCAATTGGTAAATTACCAATGCAGAATCCCCGTATACTTCCAACGCCTTAATTTTCTTTTCGACGGCTGCTTGTAGTCCCATGATACATGCTTCATATTCAGCCATGTTATTGGTACAATTGAAATCCAATCTTGCAGTGAACGGATAATGATCCCCTTTTGGAGATATTAAGATTGCACCAATACCATGTCCCAGAATATTTGATGCTCCGTCAAAGTACAACTTCCATGCCTTATCTCCCACTAACTCTTCATCAATCTTGAGGATAGTCATCAAATCCTCGTCCGGGAAGTCGAACCTCCTAGGCTCATATTCTTCTGCAACTCGATCTGCCAAGAATTCAGCTATCGCACTCCCCTTGATGGCTTTTTGACTTACATAGACAATATCATATTCGGAGAGTAATACCTGCCATCTTGCTAACCTCCCTGACAAAGAAGGCTTTTCAAAAATGTACTTAATGGGATCCAACTTCGCAATCAACCAAGTAGTGTGATACAACATATAATGCCGAAGTCTCTGGGCAGTCCAGGCTAGTGCACAACACATTTTTTCTAGTGAGGAATACTTGGATTCATCCGTGAACTTCTTGCTCAAGTAGTAGATTGCACGCTCTTTCTTGCTTGCTTCGTCGCATTGCCCCAATACACAACCCATCGAGTGCTCATGAACTACAAGATACAGAATAAGCGGCTTTCCTGGAATAGGAGGAACTAAAACTGGTGGATTTGAAAGGTATTCTTTGACTCTATCAAATGCTAGTTGACAATTTTCATCCCACTCTCCTGAGTCATGTTTTCGTAGAAGCTTGAAAATTGGATCACACTTAGCAGTGAGATGAGATATAAAACGGGAGATATAATTCAATCATCCGAGGAAAACCCTCACTTCCTTCTGAGTACGCGGTGGCGGTAAGTCTTGGATAGCCTTGATTTTATCCGGATCCACCTCAATCCCTCTTTCACTAACAACAAAACCCAATAATTTTCCTGATGTAGCCCCGAATGTGCATTTAGCCGGGTTGAGTTTAAGTTGAAATTTTCTTAATCTTTCAAAGAGCTTTTTTAAATTGTCGACATGGTCCTCCGCTCTCCTCGATTTAGCGATCATATCATCTACATAAACCTCAATCTCCTTATGCATCATATCATGGAATAGAGTTACCATGGCCCTTTGATAGGTTGCCCAGCATTTTTTAAACCAAATGGCATTACTTTGTAACAAAAAGTTCCCCACATTGTCACAAACGTGGTCTTTTCCATGTCCTCTGATGCCATCTTGATCTGGTTATATCCCGAAAAACCATCCATGAAAGAGAATAATGAATGCCTGGCCGTATTATCAACTAGAGTATCAATATGTGGCAACGGGAAATTGTCTTTAGGGCTAGCTCTATTCAAATCCCGATAGGCAACACACATTCTCACCTTTCCATCCTTCTTAGGTACTGGGACTATATTTGCTACCCATTCAGGGTATTTTGCCACTTCTAGGAATCCGGCGTCGAAATGCTTTTTTACCTCCTCTTTTATTTTCAACAACATTTCTGGTTTCATCCTCCTCAATTTCTGCTGAACCGGTTCGCAACCTGGCTTCAAAGGTAATCTATGCACTACAATATCAGTATTCAAACCTGGCATGTCCTGGTACGACCAAGCAAACACATCTGTATATTCGCGGAGCAAGCTCATTAATCTTTGTTTAATTGGCAAGGAGAGAGAGGTCCCAATTTTAACTTCTTTCTTTATTTCTTCATTCCCCAAGTTTATGACTTCTATTGGTTCTTGATTGGGCATAATTTGTTTCTCTTCTTGTTGTACTAGTCTTAACAAATCTTGAGGTAAAGCATAATCATCCACATCTCCTTCATCATTAAGTTCACCAACACAAACAGTTCTTTCAAAATTAAGTTCTGGATTATTGTTGAGAAGGTCCTCATTTTCATTATTGGGATACCTGGAGATAATTAAAATGGGATTGATATGGAGAAGGTATAAAAATGAATGAAGAGAAACAACACGGATGAATGAATAAAATGCATCATGCTTGTCATTTATTGAATGATAAAGACTAAATAAAAGCCCGTACATAAAAGACCCTAATGCCTTTGGGCAAAAGCACTTGGATAAGTTTATTGCATTACATGGAACATGATTTGAAAACGACGGGGAGCTCAACAGCACGCCAATTCTCCAATTTGTAGTCGGGAGGACAAGGACGAATTTCGGAACTATCCATCTCTTCTAGAAATTCCTCTATTCCCACCATATTGATAGAGAGATCTATGAAAGCTCTAGCCATTGCTGGGATAGACCCGCCTTCTTCAACTTTTGCAGAGCTATTGTAGATGTATCCCCCGAATAGAAAGACTCATATAGAGGAGGGAAACCCATTGGTTCAAACTCTATTTCGTGCCCCATAAAATTAGCCAACTTGCTTTTCTTCTTCCTTTCTATGAACTTTTTCTTTTCAAGTCCAGTGGGTTTATATCCTAACCCAAACCTATCCATCTTAGGAGTAACAGACACTGCTCTCTTCATTCCTTGTAACTCCTTTCCTAAACCTGCTCCAGCATGACATCCCTTTCCCATCGTTTGTTGGATCCCGAGCTTGGTGGCTTTTGACAAATGTGGTACGGGTATTTTCATCCCTTCTCCCACAAATGTAGCATTAACAAGTTCTAAAGATCTAAAAGAGCATTCCACCGCATCTTCAGCAACTTCTATGTATGGGGCACTTGTAGTAATGGTCGCAATCATGTCTTCTTCTCCTTCTATACTCACCAAATGTCCATCAACCACGAATTTGACCTTTTGATGCAGAGTTGAAGGAACTGCACCCGCTGAATGGATCCAAGGCCTTCCAAGTAAACAATTATAAGAAGGAGTGATATCCATAACTTGAAATTCAATGTTATAGACACATGGACCAATCTGGAGTGGCACCTCTATATTCCCAACCACTTCTCGACGAGTACCGTCAAAAGCTCTCACAACAATGTGACTTCTCCTCAAATTTGACTTATCTACAGGCAACCTAGACAGTGTAATCATGGGCATAACATTC
Organism: Heritiera littoralis; assembly: GCA_031772115.1. Lineage (NCBI taxonomy): Eukaryota > Viridiplantae > Streptophyta > Magnoliopsida > Malvales > Malvaceae > Heritiera > Heritiera littoralis. The sequence goes on along the minus strand of JAPDPK010000037.1, from coordinate 259,636 downwards.
AAGGATGACCCATTATCAATGAGGACTTTCGGAAGGATATGATCTTTGCAAGTGGTGGTTATGTGAAGGGCTTTAGTACTCCCTCTACCGTCGAGTGGGATCTCATCATCATTGAATGAAATGAAGTTATCTGCCGCAATATTTCCCACCAGCCGATCTATGTTCTCTACCGACGCATTGTGGGCCACATAAGCTTCATTGAGCACTCTCAACAAAGCATTTCGATGAGGCTCTGAATTCAAGAGTAGCGAAAGTAAGGAAATCCTTGCTGGTAAGCGATTTAATTGTTCCACCACGTTGTATTCACTGTGCTTGATAAACTTCAAAAACTCACAAGCTTCTTTCTCCGTTACAGGTTTCTTTCTTTCAGAATCTACTGGAACCATTGGTCTGACCTCTTTTGCTTGGCTATCTCTATTGTTTTCGCCCTTTCCATCTTCTTTAGCCTTCCCCATCTGAGTTTTCTTCAACATATCTGGGGTATAACACCTACCACTTCTCGTCATTCCTCCCGGGCCCGCAATGTCTGTTGTATCAGCAGTATAAGTAGAGGGATTATTGAGAGAACCTTGAGCTGTGACCTTATAATTGTAATTCCACGGGACTGCATGGTCACTCTTATACGGGAATGGGCTTGGAACTTTAACAATTAGTTTCGACCTAGCATTTTCAGCAGTTATGCTAGGTTCCATTTTACTCTTATCCCCACAAACGACCTTCAATGGTTTGATTGGCTTCCCAAACATTGATGGCTCTATAACATTCACTACTTTCCCTTCAAGAGCTTCAGAGAACTCAATTTCTCCTAAGTCCATCATCTTTTGTACTATACGACGAAACTCCTCACAACTTTGGACGGAATGCCCCATCATTTCTCCATGAAACTCACAATACTCTTCTTCTTGCATTTCAAGCCCAAATTTTGCCTTCTTAGATTGAATAATCTTTGCCTTCCTCATTGTTTCCAGCACCACCCTCATCGGTGTTTTCACATCATTGACATTTCTTTTTATCCAACACCCATCATCCTCTATTATTGCGTTTACATTGGCCTCCGTGTGATTTGGAAGGGGATTCGTATTTACACTTGGCTCATTATCCTTCCCAAATTCCAAGATTCAAGCTTTCATGAGATCTCGAACTTTGTACTTAAATGCCGTACAATTTTCGATCGAGTGGCCTTGGATCCCGGCATGATAATCGCAATGAGCATTTGCATCATACCATTTTGGATAAGGGGGTTTAAGGGGTTGTAGAAAAACAGGGGCAACAAAGTGATTCTGCAATAATTGGGGGAATAGTTCAGCATAGGATATTGGTATTGGGTCGAATTGGGGCCTCTCCTTATTAATCTTGGGAGCTCTTTGGTTATTTCCTTGGTTGTTAGGTTGATAAGTAGGTCTTGGTGCTTGTGCAGAGGAAGGGGTACCAATATTCATTGGTGCTTGTAAATTCATGGGGTGGGTTGGTTGAGGCTGGTATGAGTAAGGGTTTTGGGAGATATTGTTCACGGGTGAATAATAGGGATGGTATGAAGGGTAAGGAAAATGGGGTGCGGAATTCATCTTCGATCGTCTTTCAGTGGTAACAGCTTGCACTTCCCCATCTTTCTTTCTACTCATTCCACTCCTTTTTGGGGCTGATGTGTCTTCAATCTTGCCACTTTTAATGGCATTTTCAATCATCTCCCCCGAAATGACCATATCAGCAAAATTTTTAGTAGCACTCCCCACGAGTTTATCATAATAAGGGGGTCGCAAAGTACTAACAAACAAAGTTGTTGTTTCTTTTTCAGTCAACGGAGGCTGCACCTGAGCTGCCAAATTCCTTCACCTTTGGGCATACTCTTTAAAGCTTTCACCAGATTTCATCTCTAGGTTCTGTAAGGATAACCTATCAGGTGCCATATCGGTCATATGCCTATATTGTGCCATAAAGGCTTTTCCTAAATCCTTCCACGTATGGATACGACTCCGATCCAACTGATTATACCATTTAACAGTAGGTCCAATCAAGCTATCCTGGAAGCAATGGATGAGCAACTTATCGTTGTTCGTGTAGCCAGACATCTTCCGACAAAACATAGTAATATGAGCAGCTGGGCAGGTGGTCCCATCATACCTTTCGAATTCAGGGGCTTTAAATTTTGGGTGGTATAACCAAGTCTGGGACAAGGCTAAGCTCGTTGGCATCTACGCTCCCAAAGAAATCCATTCCTTCAATTGCCCTTAACCGTTCTTCTAGCAAAACATACTTTTCTCTTGTTTCTTCATTCTCCTTCCTTAACTTCTCTTGCTCTATTGGGTCATCCAAGTTAGGCACAAAAATAGGATCCACAGGGCTAGATCCGGGATACTTTCCTTGATTTTGTGGGTTATTCAGGAAAATTGGAACTTTGGGATAAGCTCCTTGGGTAGCTTGAGCTTGGGGCGGTGTAAACCCGGGCGGGTATATTGGATCTTCTCTTGAAAGTTGAGGTTCCTCCCTTGAATCATCAGCAACTCCTTTCCCTTTCATTAAGCTCATCATCATCTCCATCATTTTTGCCATTTGCTCCCGAGATTCTTCTTGGGACTTGATAAGTTCTTGCTGAACTTTTTCCATTCTTTCCATTCTTGCTTGTTGTTCGGACTCCATGACCTTAGATTGGGAGCGAGTTTTGTACCGATGTTGTGCTGGACGTTCAGGATTCGGTGGCTTCGCTATTCTGACACCTAAATGAGCCCGCAAATTAGGATCACATGTTATTTTTTAGTTTTTGCCATAAAGAAGGAAAAGATAAAATCATCCCAATACTTTTGGTGAGATATTAAAACTTTTCCTTTTCACCTCAACGATATATGATGTCATTACTTATGATCACCAATATCTTTTCATTGGTAGGCATGTGTATGAAATGGATGCATGACATGCATGGGAGTAAGAGGTATTTAATCCATAACGATTTCAACCAAAGAACCTTCATTTATTCAAAAGAACTTTTATTACATGGCTATTGAATTCGACTTTCATTTATTCAAAGGAACTTTTATTATATGACTATCGAATTCAAAATTACATAGCTAACATTCTCCTATTATACCCATAAAACTGACTAACTTGCTGATATTGATCTTTAGCTTCCTCAAGAAAATCCAACAAACGCTGTCCAATCTCTCCAGTTGGGTTAATTTCCTGCCTCAGAGCTTCCGCCTTTTCCACCATCTCTCTCGCCTTGCGCACAGCTTTGCAGACTTGTGTAGCCAAATGTTCTATATATTGTTGTCTTCCAAAACTCCTTACTCTCCATTTCATGCTTGCATCTACGACCAAGTCGTATGAATACCTCCAATCATTCTCCCTAAGTTTCCATTCTTGGATGATCGAAGCAATGTGATTCTTGTAATGTTGCAAGTGTTCCTCCAAAATCTGGACTTTTTGTTGTAACAGATTCCTTTCATCTTGAAGTTTGACATAGTCTTCGTCCTTCAGTCCAACTTTCAGAGCTTCATTTTCCTTTCGACATTGCATCAATTTTTCAGTGTTAACTGTATACATTTGTTTCCAATATCGCTGCTCTTGAAGAGTAATGTCAGTTCCCTCTTCATTTTTCTTTGCCTTGTTTCTCCAATACTCCACTTTCCCACGAAGATCTTCTATTTTCTTCTTCCTCTCATTAGAAGTCATAACAATTCCTCCGATCCTCATTTCTCTTCTCAACCTTTTATTTTCCTGATTCAATTCTTGAAGGTCATTGTGGGCAACATCTCGCTCTGTTCTCATCCTCTTGAGCGCAGCTTCTTGTACTTCAAACTTGACCTTTAAATTCTCTACCTCTTCTTGAAGCTTTAGATTCCTTTGCTCCATCTTCTTTTCTTCCTCTTTGAATTGCTGCCGAACAATCTCGATTTCGGATATATCTGCCTCAGGTTGTACATACACAAGTGACTCTCTGAATACAACATCTTTAACCCGTTTAGCTCTCCACATCAGGTAATTTGGGGTAGCTTTATCAGATAAGGGTCCTGTCGCAAATCTTCGAGGTTGTTTCCATGCTCGAATGGCTTGTTCTGTCTTTTTCGTTGCCTTTGGTTCACCATAGGAATACTCCATCAAATTAAGCCCATGCGTTGCCGGAGTAAACTGTTTTGCCCAAAACTGTCTCTGCACCATAAGTGGGGCACAACTTGTTATCCCCCATAATCCCAATAGTGGTATCCAAGATTCTTCTCCGCATCTATATAGTACTGGGACATGATACATCCACGGGGCCATCCAAGTCACTTGATCATCTCTAAGCTGTTGAAGGACAAACACCCATTCATCTTTAGGTTTGGTTTTGGCCATTTACTTCTACAAAATTCTTTGATCGAGGTATTTCCACGATAAAAAGGCTTTGAGAATTCTTTCACCTCACAGTTGAAATGGCTCTTGATCCATATGTATAAGAGTTGTGCGCATCCCATGAAACGCCTTTCTCCTTTTCGTCGGCAATAACTCAATGATCGAAAGGTCTCAGCCAAGATTGCTGGCGAAGGATTTACATTATTAACAACTTGTTCAAAGAAGTCTATCACGGCTATCTCAATGTGCCCCAAAACCTTAGGAAAAATAACCAACCCGTAAATTGCCAGGGCAAAAACAGCTAACCCCTTCTCATCATTCAAATGATCTTTAATAAATCCATGGAGAAAATCCCAAGGTAGGCAAATGTGTTCTCCCTTTTGCTTCATATGAGGATCTATTTCTTCCGGTTTCACTCCCATAATCCCAGCCAACTTCTTACGAAACCCAGACTTCGGCTTTCTGACATATACCTTGTCAGGGCTCTTTAAATCCAACCCTATCAAAATAGTGTACTCTTCTATAGTGGGCATCAAATCCACTTCGTTAAATGTGAAACACCTGTAGGATGGATCCCAAAACTGGATAGCAGCTTTCAGCAAAGGTTCTTCAACCGCCACTGAAATCAACGAAGCTATTTGGCCATACCTGCTACAAAAGTCTTCTTTCTTCTCCTTACTGATTTGCTTCCATATGTTAACCAAACCTGTTAAGTCATTCTGCTTAAGGTCCAAGCTCACTTCTCTAGGTAATGATGATATGAAGCCTTCTATCAAGCAATTCCCTTTCTCTTGCTGAGTCTTCTCTGACCAAAACTGCACTTCATTATATGGATCACACATGACAGTCACAGTTGATGAACAAGCCCAACATTCTTTGGATTTCATGAAGGATTCTTGGTTGTAATAGGCCATGGAGAAAATACCTCTCTTATGCAACCTTCATGATGAGAAATGATTCATGCAAAAAGGAAAAACAGAACATTTATTAGTACAAAAACAAAAAGTAACATCAAATGTCTTATACAGGGTTACTTTCTAAGGGTAAGGTTCTATCTAAGGTGAACTTTTTCTATGGTTCACTATATGCTTGGTTTGGGTCTCTAAAAGGACAAAAGGTTCCCAAATTGTTCCTTACTGACGTCTACGCTAGACTAGTAAGGCACCCCAATCCTCACCCATGACAGGCTACAAACGGAAAGGGTTCAACTTGAGTGAGAGTATTTCGCTTGCCATTGCGGAGGTTATCACCTCACGAGAGCAAAGGTACTATTCTCTCTCCTAAAAGGGACAAACCCGGGTGTAGGGTTTATGTATGCAATGAATATGTCATGCATGCAAAGGAACAAAATTTAAAAAGCATCCCAAAATGCAAGTGATAAAGATGATTCACATATATTTTTTTGTATTTTTGTTGTTTTTTTTTTAAAATATTTTTTTATGAAAAGTTTTATTAAATATTTATCAAGACCATTAACTAAGATTTTGGATAAAACATGATTAATCATGGTTCGACTCTCTCTGTCCCCAGTGGAGTCGCCAAGCTGTCGTAACGATTTTCGTCCGGGGACTCGATCGCTAGACGATTTTGAAAAAAACACAAAGAGGAGTCGCCACCAATCTTTTTTGGCTAGGTGTGATTGGCCACCTAAAATCATTTATTTTTTTTCAATAAAATCTTAAAATTAATTAAGGTTTATCAAAAAAATAATTTTTGGTCTGCGAAAACAAAGTTTGGGTTCGGGAGTTCGGTTACGCGTGGGGAAGGATTAGCACCCCTACAGCGCCCGTTAGAAAACGGTACCACTTAATCATGTATTATCTTTTGATCTTAATAAAATGGTCTTAATTAAACATTCAAAAAGAAATTCATTTATTTTTGAAATCAATTTGTTATTTGCTTATTATTTGAAACATTAAATTTTATTTTTATTTATGTTAAATTTATTTTTATTTGAAATAAATGAGAATCTTTTGTATAAAAAATTATTCCAAAATACCCCAATACTTTTGGTAGCATTTCGGATAATTTCCTCACCTAGAGATTTCTTAAGAATCGCTACTTGCGATTTCTATAGAATCCCATCCTCGGGAGATTCGCACTTTTTTTTTTTGAAATTTCATGAATGCAAATGATGTAATCAAAATATGGATGATGTACATGAGAAATCCATTATTTCATTTTATTATTTTTTAATTCATAAATTTTAGTTTTTATAAATGAAAATCCCTTATATTGAAAATTATTCCGAAGTACCCCAATACTTTTGTTAGCATTTCGGATAATTTCCTCACCTAGGGATTTCTTAAGAATCGCTACTTACGATTTCTATAGAATCCCATCCTCGGGAGATTCGCATTTAGTTTGGAATTACAATGAATGCAAATGATGCAAACAAAATAGATGTGATGCACGTAAGAAATTTTATTTTATTTTTATTATCTTTTAATTCATTTATACTTATATTATTATTTTGTAATTTATTTATATTTATAAAATCTTACTTTTATTGAAAAATCATACTAAATATTCCAATACGCTGGTAACATTTAGCATATTTCTCTCACCTAGAGATCAGTTAGGAATCACTACTTGTGAATTCCGTAACATCTCATCATCGGGCATTATTTATATCTTATTTATTTTTAATTTGTTTTACTCTTTATTTTTGAAGTTTTGTTCATTTGTTTGTTTAAAATATTTATTTATTTATATTTTTTAGTGTTAGTTTATTTCATATAAGTTGATCTTAATATCGAACTAAAATTATTTGAATACCCCAATACGCTGGTAATATTCAAATATTTTATTTCGACCCTAAGGATAATCAAAGAATCACTACTTGTGATTTCTAAGGAATCCTATCATCGGGGACCTTTTAAGATGTCTATTTACATTTATTTATTTATTTATTTTAATTCCTAAATTTTTACCTATTTAAAAGTTTTTTTATTTCTATTCACTTACTATTTTCTTGTATTTACCTATTTTTTTATATTATTATTTTTATTACCATTTATTTTTTTTATGATAAGAAATCTTATTAATATTTTCTTTATATCGGAATAAAATCATTTAAATGTCCCAATACGCTGGTGACATTAAAGATTTTATTTCGATCTTGAGGATTGTCAAAGAATCGCTACTTGCGATTTCTAAGAAATCCTATCATCGGAAATTTAAAATTTGTTATTAAAGTTTTTTTATATTTAAATTTATTTATTTTAAGTTTATATATTTTTTCCTTTTTTTTTTATTTTTATTTATTTTATAAGAAGCTTTGATATCAAGATAAACAAATTAGATATTCCAATACGCTGGTAACATCTAATGAATTTTCTCGATCCTAAAGATTATCGAAGAATCACTACTTGTGATTTCTTCGAAATCTTATCATCGGGAATTCAAATTTATTATTTGCATTTATCAATGTATTTAGATTTATTTATTTATTTTTATTCCTAAATTCTTATTTGTTTAAAAATTTTATTTCTATTCACTTACTATTTTCTCCTATTTACCTATTCTTTATATTATTATTTTTATTACCATTTTTTGTTTTTTTTTATTTTATTTTTTATTTATATAAGGCAAGTTTCGATATCGAGATAAAGTCAATTAAGTGTCCCAATACGCTGGTGACATCTAAAGACTTCTCCTCGATCCTAAAGATTATCGGAGAATCACTACTTGTGATTTCTTCGGAATCTTATCATCGGAATTATCTTTTAAAACTTATAAATATTTTGTTTTTTATTATTTATCCTTATTGTTTTTTTTACTATTTTATTGAATAACCTTTTATCACTTTGGAATATTTATTTATCTTCAAAAAAAAAATTATAATAATTAATTCATAGAATAGCACTCACGATGTTTATTTAAAAGAAATATTCTTAACTCTTATTTTAATCCACACAATATTTATATCGTGAATAACCTTTTAAAGAAAATGATATATAGTTTGTGTAAAAGATATATATGCAGAAGCCACGTAAAGAAAGACCAAACAACATGCTTTCAACGTTGATAACCTTTTAAGGAACATGATCTATAATTTATGTAAAGGAAATATAAGCAGGTTTACCTTAAACAGAAGCAAATGATGAGATGATCTACGTATGGCTTGGTGCAGCAATCGACAAAGACACAGTGGGACAAGTTCGGTTCTGGCAGGAAGCTTGGTGCAAGGATGACGATGATGGCACGACAGGCGACGCAAGTAGAGTGAAATACAGCAATTCAGAACGCCATCGACAGTGAGCTTGCTAAACTGTGGGAATGATATCGGGGCGTCAGCTCGATGAAGCAGCAAGCAGCTGTGGTGAAGATGACAGTGACAACGAAAATAAGGCGGCAATATGGAGATGAGGGTTGCAGTGGCTACGGGGCAGATGGATACAGAGACAGCAAAGGCAGCAGCGATGGCGACTTTGACACGAGGAAAGAGAGCACAGCGATCGAGTAGCAGGGGCAGTAGGCCAAGAAAGAAACTACTGTCGTTAGTGAGGTGCAGGACGGAACCGAGACTAGCATGGGCGATGACCAAAACAGGGGCACAGTGATGGTGTCACGGGCTGGTACCGGCAGAAACAGGAGATAACAATATCGGGGTAGCTGTAAGCGTGGTGGTTCGGTGTACTACGATGGTTAGAGGCTAGCATAGCATATCAGCTTAGCTGAAATATATGATGATGAATGATGAAGCAAAAATGTGGTGCGGTCCTCAGCGACGGTAGCAAGGAGCAAGCAGTGGTAGGCAAAAACCAAGGGCGGTGCGGTGTATTAGGGCGAGCCGAATGCAGCAGTAGGCGATGATAGCTATGGTGCAGAGCAGAAGATGCTGGTGCGAGGGTCTTGGATCTCAGCAAGGCTACGCAATTCTGTGAAGCAGCAAGCTAGGTGGTGGCGGCTTGTTGCAGACAGTAACGATGAAGGGTAGCGAGGGACGTGGAGATCATGGTGGTAACAGTATGAAGGTCCACCCGATGATCAGGCCAACAGCTAGGTTTTTTACTCTCCAACTAGGGTTTTTTTCTTTCTCGGCTCCCTTTTTTTTTCTGTGTCCCTAAAAAAATCCTCCCTTATGCTTTTATAGCCATCCCTAAGCATGAGTAACGGAAAGAAACAATATTCCGCCATTCATGTCCTTAAAATATGGCTACCATTATGCAAGATTGATTTTTTTTTTGGTGATTCAGTCTTGATTTTTTTCCTTTCTTATTAGTTTCACACTTTTTAATTTATTTCTTTCCTTCTTTTTTTTTTTTTTGAAATGAATCTTCTTGGTCAACTCTTTTATTTGTCAATTAATTTTTAGATAGGAAGAGGTTAAAGGTTTGCATGGAGTTTTAGGGTTTGCATAAAAACATTGACGTATTTTTTTGTCTTGTTTTTATATTTACTTTATTTATTTTTTTTGTGTGTTTTTTTTTAATTATTATTTTTATTTATTTATTATTATTATTATTATTTTTTACTCGGACAAAATTTGATGTCTACTTTTATGCAAACCCTAAAACTCCATGCAAACCTTTAACCTCTTCCTATCTAAAAATTAATTGACAAATAAAAGAGTTGACCAAGAAGATTCATTTCAAAAAAAAAAAAAGAAGGAAAGAAATAAATTAAAAAGTGTGAAACTAATAAGAAAGGAAAAAAATCAAGACTGAATCACCAAAAAAAAAATCAATCTTGCATAATGGTAGCCATATTGTAAGGACATGAATGGCGGAATATTGTTTCTTTCCGTTACTCATGCTTAGGGATGGCTATAAAAGCATAAGGGAGGATTTTTTTAGGGACAGAAAAAAAAAGGGAGCCGAGAAAGAAAAAAAACCCTAGTTGGAGAGTAAAAAACCTAGCTGTTGGCCTGATCATCGGGTGGACCTTCATACTGTTACCACCATGATCTCCACGTCCCTCGCTACCCTTCATCGTTACTGTCTGCAACAAGCCGCCACCACCTAGCTTGCTGCTTCACCGAATTGCGTAGCCTTGCTGAGATCCAAGACCCTCGCACCAGCATCTTCTGCTCTGCACCATAGCTATCATCGCCTACTGCTGCATTCGGCTCGCCCTAATACACCACACCGCCCTTGGTTTCTGCCTACCACTGCTTGCTCCTTGCTACCGTCGCTGAGGACCGCACCACATTTTTGCTTCATCATTCATCATCATATATTTCAGCTAAGCTGATATGCTATGCTAGCCTCTCACCATCGTAGTACACCGAACCACCACGCTTACAGCTACCCCGATATTGTCATCTCCTGTTTCTGCCGGTACCAGCCCGTGACACCATCACTGTGCCCCTGTTCTAGTCATCGCCCATGCTAGTCTCGGTTCCGTCCTGCACCTCACTAACGAAAGTAGTTTCTTTCTTGGCCTACTGCCCCTGCTACTCGATCGCTGTGCTCTCTTTCCTCGTGTCAAAGTCGCCATCGCTGCTGCCTTTGCTGTCTCTGTATCCATCTGCCCCGTAGCCACTGCAACCCTCATCTCCATATTGCCGCCTTATTTTCGTTGTCACTGTCATCTTCACCACAGCTGCTTGCTGCTTCATCGAGCTGACGCCCCGATATCATTCCCACAGTTTAGCAAGCTCACTGTCGATGGCGTTCTGAATTGCTGTATTTCACTCTACTTGCGTCGCCTGTCGTGCCATCATCGTCATCCTTGCACCAAGCTTCCTGCCAGAACCGAACTTGTCCCACTGTGTCTTTGTCGATTGCTGCACCAAGCCATACGTAGATCATCTCATCATTTGCTTCTGTTTAAGGTAAACCTGCTTATATTTCCTTTACATAAATTATAGATCATGTTCCTTAAAAGGTTATCAACGTTGAAAGCATGTTGTTTGGTCTTTCTTTACGTGGCTTCTGCATATATATCTTTTACACAAACTATATATCATTTTCTTTAAAAGGTTATTCACGATATAAATATTGTGTGGATTAAAATAAGAGTTAAGAATATTTCTTTTAAATAAACATCGTGAGTGCTATTCTATGAATTAATTATTATAATTTTTTTTTTGAAGATAAATAAATATTCCAAAGTGATAAAAGGTTATTCAATAAAATAGTAAAAAAAACAATAAGGATAAATAATAAAAAACAAAATATTTATAAGTTTTAAAAGATAATTCCGATGATAAGATTCCGAAGAAATCACAAGTAGTGATTCTCCGATAATCTTTAGGATCGAGGAGAAGTCTTTAGATGTCACCAGCGTATTGGGACACTTAATTGACTTTATCTCGATATCGAAACTTGCCTTATATAAATAAAAAATAAAATAAAAAAAAACAAAAAATGGTAATAAAAATAATAATATAAAGAATAGGTAAATAGGAGAAAATAGTAAGTGAATAGAAATAAAATTTTTAAACAAATAAGAATTTAGGAATAAAAATAAATAAATAAATCTAAATACATTGATAAATGCAAATAATAAATTTGAATTCCCGATGATAAGATTTCGAAGAAATCACAAGTAGTGATTCTTCGATAATCTTTAGGATCGAGAAAATTCATTAGATGTTACCAGCGTATTGGAATATCTAATTTGTTTATCTTGATATCAAAGCTTCTTATAAAATAAATAAAAATAAATAAAAAAAAAGGAAAAAATATATAAACTTAAAATAAATAAATTTAAATATAAAAAAACTTTAATAACAAATTTTAAATTTCCGATGATAGGATTTCTTAGAAATCGCAAGTAGCGATTCTTTGACAATCCTCAAGATCGAAATAAAATCTTTAATGTCACCAGCGTATTGGGACATTTAAATGATTTTATTCCGATATAAAGAAAATATTAATAAGATTTCTTAGCATAAAAAAAATAAATGGTAATAAAAATAATAATATAAAAAAATAGGTAAATACAAGAAAATAGTAAGTGAATAGAAATAAAAAAACTTTTAAATAGGTAAAAATTTAGGAATTAAAATAAATAAATAAATAAATAAATGTAAATACACATCTTAAAAGGTCCCCGATGATAGGATTCCTTAGAAATCACAAGTAGTGATTCTTTGATTATCCTTAGGGTCGAAATAAAATATTTGAATATTACCAGCGTATTGGGGTATTCAAATAATTTTAGTTCGATATTAAGATCAACTTATATGAAATAAACTAACACTAAAAAATAATAAATAAATAAATATTTTAAACAAACAAATGAACAAAACTTCAAAAATAAAGAGTAAAACAAATTAAAAATAAATAAGATATAAATAATGCCCGATGATGAGATGTTACGGAATTCACAAGTAGTGATTCCTAACTGATCTCTAGGTGAGAGAAATATGCTAAATGTTACCAGCGTATTGGAATATTTAGTATGATTTTTCAATAAAAGTAAGATTTTATAAATATAAATAAATTACAAAATAATAATATAAGTATAAATGAATTAAAAGATAATAAAAATAAAATAAAATTTCTTACGTGCATCACATCTATTTTGTTTGCATCATTTGCATTCATTGTAATTCCAAACTAAATGCGAATCTCCCGAGGATGGGATTCTATAGAAATCGCAAGTAGCGATTCTTAAGAAATCCCTAGGTGAGGAAATTATCCGAAATGCTAACAAAAGTATTGGGGTACTTCGGAATAATTTTCAATATAAGGGATTTTCATTTATAAAAACTAAAATTTATGAATTAAAAAATAATAAAATGAAATAATGGATTTCTCATGTACATCATCCATATTTTGATTACATCATTTGCATTCATGAAATTTCAAAAAAAAATAAGTGCGAATCTCCCGAGGATGGGATTCTATAGAAATCGCAAGTAGCGATTCTTAAGAAATCTCTAGGTGAGGAAATTATCCGAAATGCTACCAAAAGTATTGGGGTATTTTGGAATAATTTTTTATACAAAAGATTCTCATTTATTTCAAATAAAAATAAATTTAACATAAATAAAAATAAAATTTAATGTTTCAAATAATAAGCAAATAACAAATTGATTTCAAAAATAAATGAATTTCTTTTTAAATGTTTAATTAAGACCATTTTATTAAGATCAAAAGATAATACATGATTAAGTGGTACCGTTTTCTAACGGGCGCTGTAGGGGTGCTAATCCTTCCCCACGCGTAACCGAACTCCCGAACCCAAACTTTGTTTTCGCAGACCAAAAATTATTTTTTTGATAAACCTTAATTAATTTTAAGATTTTATTGAAAAAAAATAAATGATTTTAGGTGGCCAATCACACATAGCCAAAAAAGATTGGTGGCGACTCCTCTTTGTGTTTTTTTCAAAATCGTCTAGCGATCGAGTCCCCGGACGAAAATCGTTACGACAGCTTGGCGACTCCACTGGGGACAGAGAGAGTCGAACCATGATTAATCATGTTTTATCCAAAATCTTAGTTAATGGTCTTGATAAATATTTAATAAAACTTTTCATAAAAAAATATTTTAAAAAAAAAAACAACAAAAATACAAAAAAATATATGTGAATCATCTTTATCACTTGCATTTTGGGATGCTTTTTAAATTTTGTTCCTTTGCATGCATGACATATTCATTGCATACATAAACCCTACACCCGGGTTTGTCCCTTTTAGGAGAGAGAATAGTACCTTTGCTCTCGTGAGGTGATAACCTCCGCAATGGCAAGCGAAATACTCTCACTCAAGTTGAACCCTTTCCGTTTGTAGCCTGTCATGGGTGAGGATTGGGGTGCCTTACTAGTCTAGCGTAGACGTCAGTAAGGAACAATTTGGGAACCTTTTGTCCTTTTAGAGACCCAAACCAAGCATATAGTGAACCATAGAAAAAGTTCACCTTAGATAGAACCTTACCCTTAGAAAGTAACCCTGTATAAGACATTTGATGTTACTTTTTGTTTTTGTACTAATAAATGTTCTGTTTTTCCTTTTTGCATGAATCATTTCTCATCATGAAGGTTGCATAAGAGAGGTATTTTCTCCATGGCCTATTACAACCAAGAATCCTTCATGAAATCCAAAGAATGTTGGGCTTGTTCATCAACTGTGACTGTCATGTGTGATCCATATAATGAAGTGCAGTTTTGGTCAGAGAAGACTCAGCAAGAGAAAGGGAATTGCTTGATAGAAGGCTTCATATCATCATTACCTAGAGAAGTGAGCTTGGACCTTAAGCAGAATGACTTAACAGGTTTGGTTAACATATGGAAGCAAATCAGTAAGGAGAAGAAAGAAGACTTTTGTAGCAGGTATGGCCAAATAGCTTCGTTGATTTCAGTGGCGGTTGAAGAACCTTTGCTGAAAGCTGCTATCCAGTTTTGGGATCCATCCTACAGGTGTTTCACATTTAACGAAGTGGATTTGATGCCCACTATAGAAGAGTACACTATTTTGATAGGGTTGGATTTAAAGAGCCCTGACAAGGTATATGTCAGAAAGCCGAAGTCTGGGTTTCGTAAGAAGTTGGCTGGGATTATGGGAGTGAAACCGGAAGAAATAGATCCTCATATGAAGCAAAAGGGAGAACACATTTGCCTACCTTGGGATTTTCTCCATGGATTTATTAAAGATCATTTGAATGATGAGAAGGGGTTAGCTGTTTTTGCCCTGGCAATTTACGGGTTGGTTATTTTTCCTAAGGTTTTGGGGCACATTGAGATAGCCGTGATAGACTTCTTTGAACAAGTTGTTAATAATGTAAATCCTTCGCCAGCAATCTTGGCTGAGACCTTTCGATCATTGAGTTATTGCCGACGAAAAGGAGAAAGGCGTTTCATGGGATGCGCACAACTCTTATACATATGGATCAAGAGCCATTTCAACTGTGAGGTGAAAGAATTCTCAAAGCCTTTTTATCGTGGAAATACCTCGATCAAAGAATTTTGTAGAAGTAAATGGCCAAAACCAAAACCTAAAGATGAATGGGTGTTTGTCCTTCAACAGCTTAGAGATGATCAAGTGACTTGGATGGCCCCGTGGATGTATCATGTCCCAGTACTATATAGATGCGGAGAAGAATCTTGGATACCACTATTGGGATTATGGGGGATAACAAGTTGTGCCCCACTTATGGTGCAGAGACAGTTTTGGGCAAAACAGTTTACTCCGGCAACGCATGGGCTTAATTTGATGGAGTATTCCTATGGTGAACCAAAGGCAACGAAAAAGACAGAACAAGCCATTCGAGCATGGAAACAACCTCGAAGATTTGCGACAGGACCCTTATCTGATAAAGCTACCCCAAATTACCTGATGTGGAGAGCTAAACGGGTTAAAGATGTTGTATTCAGAGAGTCACTTGTGTATGTACAACCTGAGGCAGATATATCCGAAATCGAGATTGTTCGGCAGCAATTCAAAGAGGAAGAAAAGAAGATGGAGCAAAGGAATCTAAAGCTTCAAGAAGAGGTAGAGAATTTAAAGGTCAAGTTTGAAGTACAAGAAGCTGCGCTCAAGAGGATGAGAACAGAGCGAGATGTTGCCCACAATGACCTTCAAGAATTGAATCAGGAAAATAAAAGGTTGAGAAGAGAAATGAGGATCGGAGGAATTGTTATGACTTCTAATGAGAGGAAGAAGGAAATAGAAGATCTTCGTGGGAAAGTGGAGTATTGGAGAAACAAGGCAAAGAAAAATGAAGAGGGAACTGACATTACTCTTCAAGAGCAGCGATATTGGAAACAAATGTATACAGTTAACACTGAAAAATTGATGCAATGTCGAAAGGAAAATGAAGCTCTGAAAGTTGGACTGAAGGACGAAGACTATGTCAAACTTCAAGATGAAAGGAATCTGTTACAACAAAAAGTCCAGATTTTGGAGGAACACTTGCAACATTACAAGAATCACATTGCTTCGATCATCCAAGAATGGAAACTTAGGGAGAATGATTGGAGGTATTCATACGACTTGGTCGTAGATGCAAGCATGAAATGGAGAGTAAGGAGTTTTGGAAGACAACAATATATAGAACATTTGGCTACACAAGTCTGCAAAGCTGTGCGCAAGGCGAGAGAGATGGTGGAAAAGGCGGAAGCTCTGAGGCAGGAAATTAACCCAACTGGAGAGATTGGACAGCGTTTGTTGGATTTTCTTGAGGAAGCTAAAGATCAATATCAGCAAGTTAGTCAGTTTTATGGGTATAATAGGAGAATGTTAGCTATGTAATTTTGAATTCGATAGTCATATAATAAAAGTTCCTTTGAATAAATGAAAGTCGAATTCAATAGCCATGTAATAAAAGTTCTTTTGAATAAATGAAGGTTCTTTGGTTGAAATCGTTATGGATTAAATACCTCTTACTCCCATGCATGTCATGCATCCATTTCATACACATGCCTACCAATGAAAAGATATTGGTGATCATAAGTAATGACATCATATATCGTTGAGGTGAAAAGGAAAAGTTTTAATATCTCACCAAAAGTATTGGGATGATTTTATCTTTTCCTTCTTTATGGCAAAAACTAAAAAATAGCATGTGATCCTAATTTGCGGGCTCATTTAGGTGTCAGAATAGCGAAGCCACCGAATCCTGAACGTCCAGCACAACATCGGTACAAAACTCGCTCCCAATCTAAGGTCATGGAGTCCGAACAACAAGCAAGAATGGAAAGAATGGAAAAAGTTCAGCAAGAACTTATCAAGTCCCAAGAAGAATCTCGGGAGCAAATGGCAAAAATGATGGAGATGATGATGAGCTTAATGAAAGGGAAAGGAGTTGCTGATGATTCAAGGGAGGAACCTCAACTTTCAAGAGAAGATCCAATATACCCGCCCGGGTTTACACCGCCCCAAGCTCAAGCTACCCAAGGAGCTTATCCCAAAGTTCCAATTTTCCTGAATAACCCACAAAATCAAGGAAAGTATCCCGGATCTAGCCCTGTGGATCCTATTTTTGTGCCTAACTTGGATGACCCAATAGAGCAAGAGAAGTTAAGGAAGGAGAATGAAGAAACAAGAGAAAAGTATGTTTTGCTAGAAGAACGGTTAAGGGCAATTGAAGGAATGGATTTCTTTGGGAGCGTAGATGCCAACGAGCTTAGCCTTGTCCCAGACTTGGTTATACCACCAAAATTTAAAGCCCCTGAATTCGAAAGGTATGATGGGACCACCTGCCCAGCTGCTCATATTACTATGTTTTGTCGGAAGATGTCTGGCTACACGAACAACGATAAGTTGCTCATCCATTGCTTCCAGGATAGCTTGATTGGACCTACTGTTAAATGGTATAATCAGTTGGATCGGAGTCGTATCCATACGTGGAAGGATTTAGGAAAAGCCTTTATGGCACAATATAGGCATATGACCGATATGGCACCTGATAGGTTATCCTTACAGAACCTAGAGATGAAATCTGGTGAAAGCTTTAAAGAGTATGCCCAAAGGTGAAGGAATTTGGCAGCTCAGGTGCAGCCTCCGTTGACTGAAAAAGAAACAACAACTTTGTTTGTTAGTACTTTGCGACCCCCTTATTATGATAAACTCGTGGGGAGTGCTACTAAAAATTTTGCTGATATGGTCATTTCGGGGGAGATGATTGAAAATGCCATTAAAAGTGGCAAGATTGAAGACACATCAGCCCCAAAAAGGAGTGGAATGAGTAGAAAGAAAGATGGGGAAGTGCAAGCTGTTACCACTGAAAGACGATCGAAGATGAATTCCGCACCCCATTTTCC
Source organism: Heritiera littoralis (assembly GCA_031772115.1). Lineage (NCBI taxonomy): Eukaryota > Viridiplantae > Streptophyta > Magnoliopsida > Malvales > Malvaceae > Heritiera > Heritiera littoralis. The sequence continues at coordinate 241,654 of JAPDPK010000037.1, read as the reverse complement.
TTACCCTTCATACCATCCCTATTATTCACCCGTGAACAATATCTCCCAAAACCCTTACTCATACCAGCCTCAACCAACCCACCCCATGAATTTACAAGCACCAATGAATATTGGTACCCCTTCCTCTGCACAAGCACCAAGACCTACTTATCAACCTAACAACCAAGGAAATAACCAAAGAGCTCCCAAGATTAATAAGGAGAGGCCCCAATTCGACCCAATACCAATATCCTATGCTGAACTATTCCCCCAATTATTGCAGAATCACTTTGTTGCCCCTGTTTTTCTACAACCCCTTAAACCCCCTTATCCAAAATGGTATGATGCAAATGCTCATTGCGATTATCATGCCGGGATCCAAGGCCACTCGATCGAAAATTGTACGGCATTTAAGTACAAAGTTCGAGATCTCATGAAAGCTTGAATCTTGGAATTTGGGAAGGATAATGAGCCAAGTGTAAATACGAATCCCCTTCCAAATCACACGGAGGCCAATGTAAACGCAATAATAGAGGATGATGGGTGTTGGATAAAAAGAAATGTCAATGATGTGAAAACACCGATGAGGGTGGTGCTGGAAACAATGAGGAAGGCAAAGATTATTCAATCTAAGAAGGCAAAATTTGGGCTTGAAATGCAAGAAGAAGAGTATTGTGAGTTTCATGGAGAAATGATGGGGCATTCCGTCCAAAGTTGTGAGGAGTTTCGTCGTATAGTACAAAAGATGATGGACTTAGGAGAAATTGAGTTCTCTGAAGCTCTTGAAGGGAAAGTAGTGAATGTTATAGAGCCATCAATGTTTGGGAAGCCAATCAAACCATTGAAGGTCGTTTGTGGGGATAAGAGTAAAATGGAACCTAGCATAACTGCTGAAAATGCTAGGTCGAAACTAATTGTTAAAGTTCCAAGCCCATTCCCGTATAAGAGTGACCATGCAGTCCCGTGGAATTACAATTATAAGGTCACAGCTCAAGGTTCTCTCAATAATCCCTCTACTTATACTGCTGATACAACAGACATTGCGGGCCCGGGAGGAATGACGAGAAGTGGTAGGTGTTATACCCCAGATATGTTGAAGAAAACTCAGATGGGGAAGGCTAAAGAAGATGGAAAGGGCGAAAACAATAGAGATAGCCAAGCAAAAGAGGTCAGACCAATGGTTCCAGTAGATTCTGAAAGAAAGAAACCTGTAACGGAGAAAGAAGCTTGTGAGTTTTTGAAGTTTATCAAGCACAGTGAATACAACGTGGTGGAACAATTAAATCGCTTACCAGCAAGGATTTCCTTACTTTCGCTACTCTTGAATTCAGAGCCTCATCGAAATGCTTTGTTGAGAGTGCTCAATGAAGCTTATGTGGCCCACAATGCGTCGGTAGAGAACATAGATCGGCTGGTGGGAAATATTGCGGCAGATAACTTCATTTCATTCAATGATGATGAGATCCCACTCGACGGTAGAGGGAGTACTAAAGCCCTTCACATAACCACCACTTGCAAAGATCATATCCTTCCGAAAGTCCTCATTGATAATGGGTCATCCTTGAATGTTATGCCCATGATTACACTGTCTAGGTTGCCTGTAGATAAGTCAAATTTGAGGAGAAGTCACATTGTTGTGAGAGCTTTTGACGGTACTCGTCGAGAAGTGGTTGGGAATATAGAGGTGCCACTCCAGATTGGTCCATGTGTCTATAACATTGAATTTCAAGTTATGGATATCACTCCTTCTTATAATTGTTTACTTGGAAGGCCTTGGATCCATTCAGCGGGTGCAGTTCCTTCAACTCTGCATCAAAAGGTCAAATTCGTGGTTGATGGACATTTGGTGAGTATAGAAGGAGAAGAAGACATGATTGCGACCATTACTACAAGTGCCCCATACATAGAAGTTGCTGAAGATGCGGTGGAATGCTCTTTTAGATCTTTAGAACTTGTTAATGCTACATTTGTGGGAGAAGGGATGAAAATACCCGTACCACATTTGTCAAAAGCCACCAAGCTCGGGATCCAACAAACGATGGGAAAGGGATGTCATGCTGGAGCAGGTTTAGGAAAGGAGTTACAAGGAATGAAGAGAGCAGTGTCTGTTACTCCTAAGATGGATAGGTTTGGGTTAGGATATAAACCCACTGGACTTGAAAAGAAAAAGTTCATAGAAAGGAAGAAGAAAAGCAAGTTGGCTAATTTTATGGGGCACGAAATAGAGTTTGAACCAATGGGTTTCCCTCCTCTATATGAGTCTTTCTATTCGGGGGGATACATCTACAATAGCTCTGCAAAAGTTGAAGAAGGCGGGTCTATCCCAGCAATGGCTAGAGCTTTCACAGATCTCTCTATCAATATGGTGGGAATAGAGGAATTTCTAGAAGAGATGGATAGTTCCGAAATTCGTCCTTGTCCTCCCGACTACAAATTGGAGAATTGGCGTGCTGTTGAGCTCCCCGTCGTTTTCAAATCATGTTCCATGTAATGCAATAAACTTATCCAAGTGCTTTTGCCCAAAGGCATTAGGGTCTTTTATGTACGGGCTTTTATTTAGTCTTTATCATTCAATAAATGACAAGCATGATGCATTTTATTCATTCATCCGTGTTGTTTCTCTTCATTCATTTTTATACCTTCTCCATATCAATCCCATTTTAATTATCTCCAGGTATCCCAATAATGAAAATGAGGACCTTCTCAACAATAATCCAGAACTTAATTTTGAAAGAACTGTTTGTGTTGGTGAACTTAATGATGAAGGAGATGTGGATGATTATGCTTTACCTCAAGATTTGTTAAGACTAGTACAACAAGAAGAGAAACAAATTATGCCCAATCAAGAACCAATAGAAGTCATAAACTTGGGGAATGAAGAAATAAAGAAAGAAGTTAAAATTGGGACCTCTCTCTCCTTGCCAATTAAACAAAGATTAATGAGCTTGCTCCGCGAATATACAGATGTGTTTGCTTGGTCGTACCAGGACATGCCAGGTTTGAATACTGATATTGTAGTGCATAGATTACCTTTGAAGCCAGGTTGCGAACCGGTTCAGCAGAAATTGAGGAGGATGAAACCAGAAATGTTGTTGAAAATAAAAGAGGAGGTAAAAAAGCATTTCGACGCCGGATTCCTAGAAGTGGCAAAATACCCTGAATGGGTAGCAAATATAGTCCCAGTACCTAAGAAGGATGGAAAGGTGAGAATGTGTGTTGCCTATCGGGATTTGAATAGAGCTAGCCCTAAAGACAATTTCCCGTTGCCACATATTGATACTCTAGTTGATAATACGGCCAGGCATTCATTATTCTCTTTCATGGATGGTTTTTCGGGATATAACCAGATCAAGATGGCATCAGAGGACATGGAAAAGACCACGTTTGTGACAATGTGGGGAACTTTTTGTTACAAAGTAATGCCATTTGGTTTAAAAAATGCTGGGGCAACCTATCAAAGGGCCATGGTAACTCTATTCCATGATATGATGCATAAGGAGATTGAGGTTTATGTAGATGATATGATCGCTAAATCGAGGAGAGCGGAGGACCATGTCGACAATTTAAAAAAGCTCTTTGAAAGATTAAGAAAATTTCAACTTAAACTCAACCCGGCTAAATGCACATTCGGGGCTACATCAGGAAAATTATTGGGTTTTGTTGTTAGTGAAAGAGGGATTGAGGTGGATCCGGATAAAATCAAGGCTATCCAAGACTTACCGCCACCGCGTACTCAGAAGGAAGTGAGGGTTTTCCTCGGACGATTAATTATATCTCCCGTTTTATATCTCATCTCACTGCTAAGTGTGATCCAATTTTCAAGCTTCTACGAAAACATGACTCAGGAGAGTGGGATGAAAATTGTCAACTAGCATTTGATAGAGTCAAAGAATACCTTTCAAATCCACCAGTTTTAGTTCCTCCTATTCCAGGAAAGCCGCTTATTCTGTATCTTGTAGTTCATGAGCACTCGATGGGTTGTGTATTGGGGCAATATGACGAAGCAAGCAAGAAAGAGCGTGCAATCTACTACTTGAGCAAGAAGTTCACGGATGAATCCAAGTATTCCTCACTAGAAAAAATGTGTTGTGCACTAGCCTGGACTGCCCAGAGACTTCGGCATTATATGTTGTATCACACTACTTGGTTGATTGCGAAGTTGGATCCCATTAAGTACATTTTTGAAAAGCCTTCTTTGTCAGGGAGGTTAGCAAGATGGCAGGTATTACTCTCCGAATATGATATTGTCTATGTAAGTCAAAAAGCCATCAAGGGGAGTGCGATAGCTGAATTCTTGGCAGATCGAGTTGCAGAAGAATATGAGCCTATGAGGTTCGACTTCCCGGACGAGGATTTGATGACTATCCTCAAGATTGATGAAGAGTTAGTGGGAGATAAGGCATGGAAGTTGTACTTTGACGGAGCATCAAATATTCTGGGACATGGTATTGGTGCAATCTTAATATCTCCAAAAGGGGATCATTATCCGTTCACTGCAAGATTGGATTTCAATTGTACCAATAACATGGCTGAATATGAAGCATGTATCATGGGACTACAAGCAGCCGTCGAAAAGAAAATTAAGGCGTTGGAAGTATACGGGGATTCTGCATTGGTAATTTACCAATTGCGAGGGGAGTGGGAGACAAGAGAGTCAAAAATGGTCTTGTATCGTGAATTCGTCATCGACTTGATCAAACAATTTGAAAAGGTTTCTTTTGACCATTTACCTCGAGAAGAAAATCAAATGGCAGATGCTTTGGCAACATTGGCAGCCATGTTCAAAGTAAATGCAAATACTGAAGTTCAGCTCATTAAGATGAGTGTACGTGGTTCCCCAGCTCATTGCTTAAATGTGGAGGAAGAAATTGATGATAAGCCTTGGTTTCATGATATTCTACAATATGTTAAGAACCAACAATATCCTAAGCAAGCCACGGGAAACGATAAGAGGACCATAAGAAGATTGGCGATGAGATTCTTTCTCGATGGTGATATCTTGTATAAGAAAGGGAGGGACCAAGTTTTGTTAAGGTGTGTGGATGCTATGCAAGCTAGAAAGATCCTTGAGGAGGTTCACGAAGGAAGTTGTGGGACTCATGCGAATGGGCATATGATGGCTAGAAAGATCATGAGAGCAGGCTATTATTGGATGACTATGGAGAGTGATTGCATTAAATATGCTCAAAGATGTCACAAGTGTCAAATATATGGGGATAAAATACACGTCCCTCCAACATCTTTGCACGTCATGACAGCTCCTTGGCCTTTCTCAATGTGGGGAATGGATGTAATTGGGCCAATCACTCCAAAAGCGTCGAATGGACATCGTTTTATCTTAGTAATGATTGATTACTTTACAAAATGGGTGGAAGCTGCATCATTTGCTAGTGTGACGAAGTCAGTGGTGTGCAAGTTCATTAAGAAAGAAGTCATATGCAGATTTGGATTCCCTGAGAGGATTATTTCAGACAATGCTATGAATTTTAATAACAAGGTGATAGAGGAGGCTTGTGAGCAATTCAAAATCAAACATCATAATTCAGTGCCATATCGCCCGAAAATGAATGGGGCCGTAGAAGCTGCAAATAAGAATATCAAGAAGATTATTCAAAAAATGACAGACACCTATAAGGACTGGCATGAGAAACTTCCTTTTGCTTTGCATGCTTATCGGACTTCAATGCGTACATCCACCGGAGCCACTCCGTTCTCGTTGGTATATGGAATGGAAGCCGTTCTGCCTATTGAGGTTGAGATTCCTTCTTTGCGGGTATTGCTGGAGGTAGAATTGGAAGAAGCAGAATGGATCCGTACTCGATATGAACAGTTGAATTTGATTGAGGAAAAGAGGCTTAAAGCACTTTGTCATGGCCAATTATATCAAAGGAGAATGATGAGAGCATATGACAAAAAGGTCCGCCCTAGACAATTTCGGGAGGGGGAATTAGTTTTGAAAAGGATTCCATCTAATCAGCATGACCCTCGAGGAAAATGGGCACCAAATTGGGAAGGCCCGTATGTGGTAAAGAAGGCCTTTTCAGGGGGAGCATTGATTTTGACAGAGATGGATGGATATGAGTTACCAAACCCGGTCAATGGTGATGTGGTAAAAAAATATTATGCTTGAAATTGGGTCTAAGTTGAAAACCTGAAAAGGCGGCTTAGATTCAAAAAAAAAAAAAGGGGGTCTAAGTTGAAAACCTGAAAAGGCGGCTTAGATTCAAAAAAAAAAAAGGGGTTGGGGTTTAAGTTGAAAACCTGAAAAGGCGATTTAAACCCATAGGAGGTATCTAAGTCGAAAACCCGAGAGGGCGGCCTAGATAAAAAGGGGCATCAGTGTTGCAAGTCTAAAGGGGTTAAAGATGATAGGAAACATCTCCTACACATTGGGGTCATCAATCAATGGTTCATACAATAAGGATCCTGGATTATTCGATAGAGAAAGTCCGAATTTTTCTTATAAGGAAACTTCTGCCACCATACATTTTTTCTTTTTCATAGTCCCTTCTTCATGAATTCTTAGATATATTGAGACAAAGCCAAATTGTTCTTCATTGAAACTACCTTGTACATGGACTTGTTTGCTTTACATTCATAATAAATGCATCTTGCTTGGCAATTGTGAATGATTTTGATTCAGTAAATAGTCCCAAATATAAAAGTAGTTTGCATTGCTATATGAATAATAAAATGGGAATATGAGGGTTTAAACCCAACTCTGCAAGTATATAGACCAGAAGTACAGAAATCGTATAAGGAGGAATTACTTTCAAAGAAAAAAGGGGAGTACGATATCTTGTAAGCTCAAAGTTTGGTAATTTGATTCGAGCAGCCAGGGTGACGATGAAATATGCGTTTACAGCCAAATGTGTACCTGCAAATTAGGTCACTTGTTATGATTTGCATTCACATTCATGAATATTGCATCTGCAATTATGCCCTCTGCACTTATATAATTTGATGCGTAACTCCTGATTTTAAACTTTCGAGCCTTGGTGGAGTCAAGGTATTATGTGTCAAAGTCGAATTCACTTTTTCATAGTGGATCGATCCTTGGTAGGGAGTCAAGGTATCATGTGTTTCAAAATCGAATTCACTTTTTCACAGTGGATCGAGCCTTGGTAGGGAGTCAAGGTATTATGTGTCAAAATCGAATTCACTTTTTCACAGTGGATCGAGCCTTGGTAGGGAGTCAAGGTATTATGTGTCAAAATCGAATTCACTTTTTCATAGTGGATCGAGCCTTGGTAGGGAGTCAAGGTATTATGTGTCAAAATCGAATTCACTTTTTCATAGTGGATCAAGCCTTGGTAGGGAGTCAAGGTATTATGTGTCAAAATCGAATTCATCTTTTCATAGTGGATCGAGCCTTGGTAGGGAGTCAAGGTATTATGTGTCAAAATCGAATTCACTTTTTCATAGTGGATCGATCCTTGGTATGGAGTCAAGGTATCATGTGTTTCAAAATCGAATTCACTTTTTCACAGTGGATCGAGCCTTGGTAGGGAGTCAAGGTATTATGTGTCGAAATCGAATTCACTTTTTCATAGTGGATCGATCCTTGGTATGGAGTCAAGGTATCATGTGTTTCAAAATCGAATTCACTTTTTCACAGTGGATCGAGCCTTGGTAGGGAGTCAAGGTATTATGTGTCAAAGTCGAATTCACTTTTCCAAAGTGGATCGAGCCTTGGTAGGGAGTCAAGGTTTTAAAGTCAAATTCACTTTTTCATAGTGAATCGATCCTTTGTAGGGAGTCAAGTTATTATCTTCGAGGATCAAAATTTTCAAAAAAATTGGACAAAGTTGTTGTCTAAAGTCTTTGCCCTATTCCTGATTCTCAGCAATGTGCAAAGAGGGGCAGCTGTAGACATCAAATTTTGTCCGAGTAAAAAATAATAATAATAATAATAATAATAATAATAAATAAAAATAATAATTAAAAAAAAAACACACAAAAAAAATAAATAAAGTAAATATAAAAACAAGACAAAAAAATACGTCAATGTTTTTATGCAAACCCTAAAACTCCATGCAAATCTTTAACCTCTTCCTATCTAAAAATTAATTGACAAATAAAAGAGTTGACCAAGAAGATTCATTTCAAAAAAAAAAAGAAGGAAAGAAATAAATTAAAAAGTGTGAAACTAATAAGAAAGGAAAAAAATCAAGACTGAATCACCAAAAAAAAAATCAATCTTGCATAATGGTAGCCATATTTTAAGGACATGAATGGCGGAATATTGTTTCTTTCCGTTACTCATGCTTAGGGATGGCTATAAAAGCATAAGGGAGGATTTTTTTAGGGACACAGAAAAAAAAAGGGAGCCGAGAAAGAAAAAAACCCTAGTTGGAGAGTAAAAAACCTAGCTGTTGGCCTGATCATCGGGTGGACCTTCATACTGTTACCACCATGATCTCCACGTCCCTCGCTACCCTTCATCGTTACTGTCTGCAACAAGCCGCCACCACCTAGCTTGCTGCTTCACCGAATTGCGTAGCCTTGCTGAGATCCAAGACCCTCGCACCAGCATCTTCTGCTCTGCACCATAGCTATCATCGCCTACTGCTGCATTCGGCTCGCCCTAATACACCACACCGCCCTTGGTTTCTGCCTACCACTGCTTGCTCCTTGCTACCGTCGCTGAGGACCGCACCACATTTTTGCTTCATCATTCATCATCATATATTTCAGCTAAGCTGATATGCTATGCTAGCCTCTCACCATCGTAGTACACCGAACCACCACGCTTACAGCTACCCCGATATTGTCATCTCTGTTTCTGCCGGTACCAGCCCGTGACACCATCACTGTGCCCCTGTTCTGGTCATCGCCCATGCTAGTCTCGGTTCCGTCCTGCACCTCACTAACGACAGTAGTTTCTTTCTTGGCCTACTGCCCCTGCTACTCGATCGCTGTGCTCTCTTTCCTCGTGTCAAAGTCGCCATCGCTGCTGCCTTTGCTGTCTCTGTATCCATCTGCCCTGTAGCCACTGCAACCCTCATCTCCATATTGCCGCCTTATTTTCGTTGTCACTGTCATCTTCACCACAGCTGCTTGCTGCTTCATCGAGCTAACGCCCCGATATCATTCCCACAGTTTAGCAAGCTCACTGTCGATGGCGTTCTGAATTGCTGTATTTCACTCTACTTGCGTCGCCTGTCGTGCCATCATCGTCATCCTTGCACCAAGCTTCCTGCCAGAACCGAACTTGTCCCACTGTGTCTTTGTCGATTGCTGCACCAAGCCATACGTAGATCATCTCATCATTTGCTTCTGTTTAAGGTAAACCTGCTTATATTTCCTTTACATAAATTATAGATCATGTTCCTTAAAAGGTTATCAACGTTGAAAGCATGTTGTTTGGTCTTTCTTTACGTGGCTTCTGCATATATATCTTTTACACAAACTATATATCATTTTCTTTAAAAGGTTATTCACGATATAAATATTGTGTGGATTAAAATAAGAGTTAAGAATATTTCTTTTAAATAAACATCGTGAGTGCTATTCTATGAATTAATTATTATAATTTTTTTTGAAGATAAATAAATATTCCAAAGTGATAAAAGGTTATTCAATAAATAGTGAAAAAAACAATAAGGATAAATAATAAAAAACAAAATATTTATAAGTTTTAAAAGATAATTCCGATGATAAGATTCCGAAGAAATCACAAGTAGTGATTCTCCGATAATCTTTAGGATCGAGGAGAAGTCTTTAGATGTCACCAGCGTATTGGGACACTTAATTGACTTTATCTCGATATCGAAACTTGCCTTATATAAATAAAAAATAAAAAAAAAACAAAAAATGGTAATAAAAATAATAATATAAAGAATAGGTAAATAGGAGAAAATAGTAAGTGAATAGAAATAAAATTTTTAAACAAATAAGAATTTAGGAATAAAAATAAATAAATAAATCTAAATACATTGATAAATGCAAATAATAAATTTGAATTCCCGATGATAAGATTTCGAAGAAATCACAAGTAGTGATTCTTCGATAATCTTTAGGATCGAGAAAATTCATTAGATGTTACCAGCGTATTGGAATATTTAATTTGTTTATCTCGATATCAAAGCTTCTTATAAAATAAATAAAAATAAATAAAAAAAAAAATATATAAACTTAAAATAAATAAATTTAAATATAAAAAAACTTTAATAACAAATTTTAAATTTCCGATGATAGGATTTCTTAGAAATCGCAAGTAGCGATTCTTTGACAATCCTCAGGATCGAAATAAAATCTTTAATGTCACCAGCGTATTGGGACATTTAAATGATTTTATTCCGATATAAAGAAAATATTAATAAGATTTCTTAGCATAAAAAAAATAAATGGTAATAAAAATAATAATATAAAAAAATAGGTAAATACAAGAAAATAGTAAGTGAATAGAAATAAAAAAACTTTTAAATAGGTAAAAATTTAGGAATTAAAATAAATAAATAAATAAATGTAAATACACATCTTAAAAGGTCCCCGATGATAGGATTCCTTAGAAATCACAAGTAGTGATTCTTTGATTATCCTTAGGGTCGAAATAAAATATTTGAATATTACCAGCGTATTGGGGTATTCAAATAATTTTAGTTCGATATTAAGATCAACTTATATGAAATAAACTAACACTAAAAAATAATAAATAAATAAATATTTTAAACAAACAAATGAACAAAACTTCAAAAATAAAGAGTAAAACAAATTAAAAATAAATAAGATATAAATAATGCCCGATGATGAGATGTTACGGAATTCACAAGTAGTGATTCCTAACTGATCTCTAGGTGAGAGAAATATGCTAAATGTTACCAGCGTATTGGAATATTTAGTATGATTTTTCAATAAAAGTAAGATTTTATAAATATAAATAAATTACAAAATAATAATATAAGTATAAATGAATTAAAAGATAATAAAAATAAAATAAAATTTCTTACGTGCATCACATCTATTTTGTTTGCATCATTTGCATTCATTGTAATTCCAAACTAATTGCGAATCTCCCGAGGATGGAATTCTATAGAAATCGCAAGTAGCGATTCTTAAGAAATCCCTAGGTGAGGAAATTATCCGAAATGCTACCAAAAGTATTGGGGTACTTCGAAATAATTTTCAATATAAGGGATTTTCATTTATAAAAACTAAAATTTATGAATTAAAAAATAATAAAATGAAATAATGGATTTCTCATGTACATCATCCATATTTTGATTGCATCATTTGCATTCATGAAATTTCAAAAAAAATAAGTGCGAATCTCCCGAGGATGGGATTCTATAGAAATCACAAGTAGCGATTCTTAAGAAATCTCTAGGTGAGGAAATTATCCGAAATGCTACCAAAAGTATTGGGGTATTTTGGAATAATTTTTTATACAAAAGATTCTCATTTATTTCAAATAAAAATAAATTTAACATAAATAAAAATAAAATTTAATGTTTCAAATAATAAGCAAATAACAAATTGATTTCAAAAATAAATGAATTTCTTTTTAAATGTTTAATTAAGACCATTTTATTAAGATCAAAAGATAATACATGATTAAGTGGTACCGTTTTCTAACGGGCGCTGTAGGGGTGCTAATCCTTCCCCACGCGTAACCGAACTCCCGAACCCAAACTTTGTTTTCGCAGACCAAAAATTATTTTTTTGATAAACCTTAATTAATTTTAAGATTTTATTGAAAAAAATAAATGATTTTAGGTGGCCAATCACACCTAGCCAAAAAAGATTGGTGGCGACTCCTCTTTGTGTTTTTTTCAAAATCGTCTAGCGATCGAGTCCCCGGACGAAAATCGTTACGACAGCTTGACTATTAAAGACCCATTTATTTTTTGGACTAGTCTAAAGGAAAGATATGACCACAAGAAAACTGTGATACTCCCTAAAGCTCGTTATGATTGGATGCATCTGAGATTACAAGATTTTAAATCTGTAACTGAATATAACTCAGCTATGTTTAGAATCAGTTCTTAATTAAAGTTATGTGGAGAAAAGATCACTGATGAGGATATGTTAGAAAAAACATTCTCCACCTTTCATGCATTGAATATGCTCCTGCAGCAGCAATATCGTGAAAAAGGTTTTAAGAAGTACTCTGAACTGATTTCATGCCTCCTTGTGGCTTAGCAAAATAATGAGCTATTGATGAAAAATCATGAAGCCCGTCCAACTGGATCTGCTCCATTCCCTGCAGTGAATGCAGCAACATATAATGAAAAAAATAGAGGTCATGCCAGTAGTCATGGCCGGGGTCATGGACGTGGACGTAATAATCGTCAAGGTGGTCATTTCAAAAACACATATACCTACCAGAAGTGGGAGCATAAGGATGGAAAACGCAAATATAAAAGTGGGAAAGACAAAAAGGTCGTGGAGAATTTGTGTTATCGTTGTGGAGGCAAAGGCCATTGGTCACGTACCTGTCGTACGCCAAAACATCTTGTCGAGCTCTATCAACAATCACTAAAAGATAAAGGGAAGAAGATAGAGACTAATTTTGCTAGTGATGATGGAAAAGATGAGACAAATTTTGTTTATGGAGATGATGATTTTGATTATGGTTATGTTGATGCCACTCATCTAGATGTTGCTGATTTTTTCTCACACCTTGAAGGAAAAATTGACCATTTGATTGGAAATGAGAGTGTCCAAAAATAAAGTTCTTAGATCTTACTTAGATGTTATTGGACTTTATTTTAAGCATGCTTCTTATTAATAGGATTCTAATTATTAAGTATTTGTCATGTTTAGATGTTTCATTATGTTTTGGTTATTTATGAGATATTTTATTAATCTGGTTATATATTTCTTATTTTTCAATGAAGAACATAGATACTCTCCTGGTTCAATTTGCGATGAGTGGTAGAGATATATGTCTTGCAGATAGTGCCACTACACACACTATATTAAAGAATAAGAAATATTTTTCTTATTTGATAATGCAAGAGGCCAATGTTAGTACTATATCGGGTAGTGCAAAATTGATAGAAGACTCCGGAAGAGCTAACATATTCTTGCCTGGAGGAACAAAATTTGAAATTCATGAAGCATTATACTCTCCCAAGTCTCAAAGAAATTTATTGAGTTTTAAGGATATCCGCCGAAATGGATATCATATTGAGACAACAAGTGAAGGGGAAATTGAGTACCTTCACATTACGAGTATAATCTTGGGTAATAAAATTGTATTAGAAAAATTACCAGCCTTTTCCTCTGGTTTGTACTACACAAGAATTAAAACAATTGAAACAAATGTGGTCATTAACCAAAAGCTTACAGATCACAGTAACTTTGTTGTTTGGCATGACCGGTTAGGCCATCCCGGATCGATAATGATGCGAAGAATAGTTGAGAATTCATGTGGACATCCATTGAAGAGCCAGCAGATTCTTCAATCGAAAGATTTCCCATGTGCTGCTTGTTCTCAAGGCAAGTTAATTGTTCGACCATCACCAACTAAGATAGGGATTGAATCCCTTACTTTTCTGGAACGAATACAAGGTGATATATGTGGACCAATACATCCACCATGTGGACCTTTTAGATATTTTATGGTTTTAATTGATGCATCAGCTAGGTGGTCACATGTATCTTTATTATCAACTCGCAACCTGGCATTTGCGAGCTTACTTGCTCAATTAATTAGATTACGAGCATATTTTCCAGATTATCCCATCAAGACAATTCGTCTTGACAATGCTGGTGAATTTACTTCCCAAACTTTCAATGATTATTGTACGTCTATTGGGATAAGTATTAAACATCCTGTAGCACATGTTCATACACAAAATGGCCTTGCAGAATCATTTATTAAGCGTTTTCAATTAATTGCAAGACCATTACTAATGAAATCAAAACTCCCAATTTCTGCTTGGGGTCATGCTATTTTACATGCGGCAGCACTAATTCGCATCAGGCCAACAATCAGGCCAACAAGTTATCATAAGTCCTCCCCTTTACAATTGGTTTTTGGTCAGGAACCAAATATTTCCCATCTAAGAATTTTCGGATGTGCTATATATGTTCCAATTCCTCCACCACAACGTGCTAAGATGGGTCCTCAAAGGAGGTTGGGAATATATGTTGGATATGAGTCCCCATCTATAATTAAATATTTAGAACCATCAACAGGGGATTTATTTACAGCTAGATTTGTTGATTGTCATTTTGATGAATCAGTCTTCCCAACCTTAGGGGGAGAAAATAGAACTGTCATAACGTATTAAGTTTCGAAAAACCTAATAGCTAGACACTAAAATTATGCGAGTCGCCACCAACCATTCTAACCTAGGTGTGATTGGTCACCTATTCAAACTAAAGATAAGGCTTGGTCTACATTCAAAGATACTAGGGTTCGGGAGTACGGTTACGTGTAGGGAATGATTAGCACCCCTACAACGCCCATCCTAAAATGGTACCAACTAGTTTTAGGATATCTTTACAATCTACCTTGTGTTTATATTAATTTCGATACGCTTATATATTGGGAATATTTCTAAGATTTTTCCATCAATTTGGCTCCAATCTTAAAAATCTCCCTCACCTCAAGATGTTCAAGGAGTCTCAATTGACTTTCTTGAATTCCATCGTCGGACCAATAAAATATTTTATGAAAATCTTATTTTTTTCAATTTTGGCTCTAATTTCGACTCCATATTAATCTCTATATTTTTTTAATCTTATCTATATATTTTATTTTTTTATTTTATTTATTTAGATAATAAATATGAATCATGGTTTATTAAAGATTTTCTTAAAAGCGTCCCATCAATTTGGCACAGCTTAAAAGAAATCTTTTCACCTAGAAATTTCCAAGGAGTCTCAATTGACTTTCTTGAAATTTCATCATCGGCATAATTCATACTTATTTCTTATTTTATTTTTATTGTACTCTTGTCTTCATATCACATTTATTTATTTATTCATTCGTTTATTTATCTAATTTTTATTCATATTTATTTAAGCGTAGTCTTTATCTAATTTATATTTTGTTCATTTTATTTATTTATATTTATTTTAATCTTAAAATAAATATGAATTATATTTTATTGAAAATTCTCCAAAAAGTATTCCATCGATTTGGCTCAACTTAAGGAAGAATCCTCTCACTTAGAAATTTCAAGGAGTCTCAATTGACTTTCTTAAAATTTCATCATCGGTATAACTCATATTTATTTCTTTATTATCTAATCTTATTAATTACTAATTATTTTCCTATTAATTTTCCGTCTAATTTATGTTCTCATATCTATATTTGTTTCTCTATATTTATTTATATTTTATTCATATTTAATTTACTAAGAATAAACATTGATTATAATTTATTGAAAATTCTTTCAAAAGTATTCTATCGATTTGGCTCAACTTAAGAAAGAATCATCTCACCTAGACATTTTAAGATGTCTCAATTGACTTTCTCAAAATGTCATCATCGGTATAATCCACACTTATTAATTAACTTTATTTTTATTTCTAAAAGAACAAATTTTTTTCTTTTTTAAAATTTAGTTTCCTTATCTATTATTTTAACCAAATATGTTTATTTAAACATTTCCCATAAATTTATTTCACTTATTTACAAATCTAAATAAATTAATTTAATAAATTAATGAGTCTACCTAGTTTAATAAAATTTCCTAATTTAAATTTAACTATCCCAAATATTAATTAAAACTACCAATCTAATTATAGATATAAAACTAATAAAGAAATTAATAAACAAATAAATAAAAGATTGTTTTCTACCTTTTCTCGCCTTCTTTCTGTCTTTTTCTTTAAAACTTTCTTTCGCTTTTCTTTCTTGCCTCACGTGGCCTGTAGCAAATTCTTACTACTCTTCAAGTCAAGTTAGCTAGCTACCCACGATCACAGCTTTTGTTCTAACGTTCTTCAACAACAGCCACTCTTAGTTGCAATTCTTCCAGCAAACGGCAATGATAATGGAGCAAGTGATGATGATGTCGAAACAGCAACCAGCGGACAGCAACAATGGAGCAGTTGCTACGCGTACGGCTCGGGAAGACTGCTAGCCAAGTCGTCTTCTTTACTTTGTCTTTTTTCCTTTTTCTCCAAATCTCTATTTTCTCCTATCTCACGTGCTTCTCTCTTCTTGTGGCCTTGTCTTCCTCTTTATTCACTACGTTTCTTGTCTTTCTCTCAGGGCATGGAAGGCAGCTGTGAAGGCATTCGTAGGATAGGGTTGGCTTGGTGTTATGAAGGTCTGGTAAGGTGACTTTCTCTTTTCTTGTCCGCCCCTTTCAGTGGAAGGCAGCAAGGAAGGCGTTGGTCCAAACAGCACGCCGTGGTAGATGACAGTAGCGACAGAGGCACTCGACAGTGATGGAGCAATTTGGTTTAGTCAGTAGGTTTCTTTTCTTTTTTTTTTTGTAAATTACCCGTCCGTCCTCTTTTCAATTGATTGCCCTCCCCTTTTTTCAAGGTTTCTCCCCCTTTATATTCTTTTTTCTTTATCATTATATTTTTATTTATTATTATTTTTTTAAAAGGAAAATAAAATTAAAGGCCTTTTATTGATCCCATGATCATGGGATTTTTCATTTATTTTCTTTGACTTTCCTTCTCTTTTTTTTCAACTTATTTCCATTTCATTTTTTTATTTTTGGTAGTCAATCTTCAGATTTTATTTCACTGTGATTACTACTTTATTATTACTATCTTTCTTATGACAACAAATCATTGAAGTCAACTTCCTTTCTTTTTATCATTTTTTTATTATTTTTTTATTATTTTTTTATTTTTTTGATTTTTTTTAAAAAAAATGTTCGGACAAAATTAGATGTCTACAGTTGCCCCTCTTTGCACTTTGCTGTGAAACAGTAATGGTGCAAAGACATAGACAACCATTTTGTCCGAATACAAGACCTATCAATGAATTTTTTTTTTGTAAAATATGATATTTCCTAGCCATCTCTCACATAAAGCTAAGGAATAAATGCCAAATGAAATTTCCTAACCTTCTTCTCTTATAAAGATTGAGGAATGAATGCAAAATGAAGTTTCCTAGCCTCTTCTATCATAAGACTAAGGAAATGAACGCAAAAATGGAATTTTTCTAGTCTTTTCTATCATGAGACTAAAGAATGCAAAATAAAGTTTTCCTAGTCTCTCCTATCATAAGACAAAGGAAATGAAATGAAATTCCTAGTCTTTCCTATCATAAGACTAAGGAATGCAAAATGATCATGAAATAAAAGCTTCTCTCACCAGAGGCTATGAGACCATTGAAAGCAAAGAGCTCCTCTCAGCAGAGGCAATGGGAGTTTTGAAAAATAAAGCTCCTCTCAATAGAGGTGATGAGACTTTTGAAAGCAAAGAGCTCCTCTCAACAGAGGCATTGAGACTTCTGAAAAATAAAGCTCCTCTTACCAGAGGCAATGAGACTTTTGAAACAAAGAGCTCCTCTCAACAGAGGCATTGAGACTTTTGAAAAATAAAGAGCTCCTCTCACCAGAGGCATTGGAACTTTGAAAATAATCTTGTGCTCCTCTCACCAGAGGCATTGAGACTTTTTGAAAAATAACCTTGTGCTCCTCTCACCAGAGGCATTGGAACTTTGAAAAATAATCTTGTGCTCCTCTCACCAGAGGCATTGAGACTTTTGAAAAATAACCTCGTGCTCCTCTCACCAGAGGCATTGGAACTTTGAAAAATAATCTTGTGCTCCTCTCACCAGAGGCAATGAGACTTTGAAAAATAAAGAGCTCCTCTCATCAGAGGCAATGAGACTTTGAAAAATAAAGAGCTCCTCTCATCAGAGGCAATCTCTCATCAGAGGCAATGAGACTTTGAAAACTAAAGAGCTCCTCTCATCAGAGGCAATGAGACTTTGAAAAATAAAGAGCTCCTCTCATCAGAGGCAATGAGACTTTGAAAAATAAAGAGCTCCTCCAGAGGCAATGAGACTTTGAAAACTAAAGAGCTTTCATTTCAGAATACCAGTTAACATGGTTTTGACTGGGGTTAACTTTCATTTTGATGCCAACAATATTAGGCTTTATCCTCCTTTAAGGTGCCAGCTAAACTAGACTTTACTCTCATCTAAGGTCTTTTCAAAAAGTATTTTTCTCATCATCTTCTCATACCTCATCATTTTTTCAAATTACCATCTCTTATATTTTCTCTTTTCCTCAAAATTTTAATCATTCAAAACTTCTTATCCTAATGTCTTAACATATAGTTCAATGTCCAAAATGCACTAATGAAATGTCATGCATGTCGTGAATATAATGAATGCCATGAATGTCATGCACATGTCAATGTCATGCTCCCTGAATTATTCCATGAATGTATGCAAATGCATTCTCAATTGTGGTAACAAGATTCTCAAGCTCATCCTGTCTTTCTCAAGTCCCACATATCTGCTGGATTCTTTAAATCTCCTTTCATTTAACATCCCATCTTTTATTGAGTCCTAGTCCAGTTATGCCCAAAGACTAGCCACCATGTTTTCAGATTTGTATATTCATCATTCACTTTTGTTTCTTTCTCTCTCTTAGTAATGCAAGATTTCTCAAAAGAATATTTTTTTTTTCAAAAATTTACCCAAAAAAGATTACCAACATTTATTTATTTTCCTTCTAACTCGACCACCAATGTAATGCACTTATGCATATTCTCCATTTGTTATATGGGTGGTATAAATTTAAAATGACCAAGAGAGATATAAATATTCATTCTTAGAAAAGGAACATGAAATCAAGAAAAATCAATGGGACAGTCTGTTTGGAATAGGGTTTTCAGTATCCATTTAATGAACATTCTGACAATTTCAATCAAGTCAATCTAAAATTCTTTTCCAAAAGCCCACTCTTATGTTGATATGTTCTTTCATGTAGTGTCTGCCAATCTTGCCCTTTATTAAAACTTTTTTATGCTGATATTTTCCTAAGCCGCCTTTTCAGGTTTTCAACTTAGGTGCCCCTTTATTTGATTCAAATTGCCCTTTTCGGGTTTTCAGTTTGAATCCTCCTTTTTCTTTTTTTTTCTTTCTTTTTCCTCTTTTTTTTTCTTTTTTTTTTCTTCTTTGTCTTTCTCTTTTTTCTTCTTTTTTTCTTTTTTTTTCATATTTTTCCTGTTTTTTTTTTCATTTTCAACTTCATTGGCTTTGACAAACTTCAACCTTCAATGCTCAATCCAAATTCATGCCCCTTAATAGGCGTTCTTGATTTCAATCCAAGATATCTTCTAAAGCTCATGGACTTCTTTATTCAACTTGATCTACTTCCTTTATCTTCCTCGAACCTTCAAAGGATCATTATCTCATTATACAGGTATGCCTTCATTGAATACATGATTCTTCAATTTAAACATTTACATTTGATCAAAATGGGCTTTTAAAGGCATGTAATGTAGGCTCAGGTGGGGGCTTATGAAAGAAAAGGATATAGTAGGCCCAAACTGTGTTTCAAGGTTTATAAACAAGGGATCACTTTCTTTATCAAGTAAAACATTCAGGCATTTTGCCCCTTTTTGCTTTTTTTTGGGGTTTTCTTTTTGAATAGAAACCCTTTTTTTTCTCTTTTTCTTCTTTTTTTCACAAAATTGGGCTATTTTTCTTTTCTTCTCTTTTTTTTTGCCCCTAGATTCATCATGAACACTTTCATTTTTGCCCTTAAAATTTCTTTATTTCATCTTCCTTGCCCCCAATGTGGAGGGTGATCCTTGGTGGGTTATATTACAAAAATATAATAGGCTCAAAAGGGGTAATCAAAGGATAATTTTACTGATGCTTGAAGGATAGTGAAAGAAAGCCATTTATCATTTCAAATGTAAGTGCTCTCCTTAAAGATCATTTATCGAACAAAGACAAACTTGTTAGAAGCTTTTGTAAGATATTCACCTTTCTCGTACCGTCTATCAAGTGCAGATGGTGAGGAACCTTTCTTCATTTTCTTGCTTTCGCAACATTGGCATACTATTAATTCATCAACAATAGTGGTTCTTTCAAAATTGAACCCTAGATTTATTGACATCATTATCATCATGTTCATTATTTGGATACTTGTGAGTGAAAGATATGGTGAGTATGTTGAGAAATGGCAAATGAGAAATTGACAGTACATCACACTAGTCGCTTTATTGAAAAGAAAATAAATAAAAGTTAGCCCATACATAAAATTTATTTCGTGCTTATGGGCTTAAGCACTTTCAAAAACTATCTTGCATTACTTAAAGAAATAAAAGAAAGCAAAAACAAAACTAGAATTTATAGATCTTCAAAATTTTCAGGCTCGAACCCTTCATGCCCCCACAAAACTCATCCTTCATTCGTATGGTCAGGTAATGGGTTTGCATCCGTAGCCGATTCCCCTTTAGTCTCAAAACTCGACATGCCAGCTTTTATCAGTCCTTGCACTCTATACTTTAGCGCAGTGCAATTCTCTAGAGAGTGGCCCACATTCCCGAAGTGATACTCGCATCGAGCATTCTCATCGTACCACTTTGGATATGGAGGCTTGAGAGGTTCCACATAGATGGGTGCAATGAGTTATCCTTTGATCAATTTTGGGTACAGCTCAGTGTAGGTCATGGGGATTGGGTCAATAGGAGTCCTTTCTCTTTTCAGCCATGACGCATTATGATTGCCCTCTTGTTTATTAAACTGCTTAGCTGGTTGAATAGTTGGGGCAGGTGTCTGGGGACTAGGTTGAACATTAACTTTGGGGTAAGAATGGTAAGGATTTTGAGCAGGATAGTAAGGTTGTGGCATGTGATAAGGGTATTGTGGGACATAGGCTCCATATTGCCTTCCATATGCAACAGCATGGACTTCTTCTTCCCTTCTTTTGTTGGCTCCTCCTTTCTTCTCAATACTGTTGGGAGCTTCAATCTTTCCACTCTTGATTGCATTCTCAATTATCTCACCAGACAATACCATATCAGTAAAATTCTTAGTGGCATTACCGATCATCCTATCGTAGTATGGAGCCTTCAAAGTATTAAAGAACATAATGGTAAGCTCCTTCTCCGAAAGTGGAGGTTGCACTTCCGCAACCATATCACGCCACCTTTGGGCATATTGCTTGAAACTTTCATTAGCCTTCTTTTCCATGCTTTGTAAAGACAGACGATCAGGGGCCATGTCAGCAACATGTCGATTTTGAGCCATAAATGCTCTTGCCAAGTCATTCCAAGAGGTGATTCGAGTTCCATTCAATTGATTATACCACTTCGCTGCAGACCCAGTGAGACTTTCTTGAAAAATGTGAATAAGGAGCTTATCATCTTGAGCGAAAGCAGCCATCTTCCGATAATACATAATAAGATGAGACCTAGGGCAGGAAGTTCCATTGTACTTCTCAAACTCTGGTGCTTTAAACTTAGGTGGAATAACCAAGTCTGACACCAAACATAACCCACTAGCATCCATGGAACCATAAAAGTCTAAGCCTTCAATAGCTCGAATCCTTTCCTCCAACATATTAATCTTTTGTTGCGACTTCGCCTCATCTTTCTCTTCTGCTTGTTTGGCTTTCAACTTCTCAATTTCCATTGGGTTATCTAAGTCGGGCACCTCAATGGGATCAGTAGATTTTGCGCCTTTGGAAGGATAGGCGGGTCCTTGGAATTGAGCTTGTCCAAACACTTGGGGTATAGCAGTGTAAGCAGGTGGATATCTTCCTTCTCGGGATGTTTGACTTGGAAATGGACCAAATCCAAGAGGATAGACAGGGTCTTCCATACTGTGTTGTTGAACCCCTTCTTGGACTGCAACTTCTTCTACAACTCCTTTGCCCTTGCTTAGATTTTTCAACAGCTCTGTAATTTGGGCCAATTGCCCCCTCATTTCCTCTTGAGCTTTTTCCATCTTTTCCATGCGCATGCTTGATTCTTCTTCCATGATCTTAACTTGATAACAAGTGTTGTGTGAATGAACCTTTGGTCGAGCTATCTTCGAATCTTTTATTGCCACAATTAAGAATTTATCATTTTTCATGTGGTGATGCTTGAAGAAGTTTGAAAATGTTTTGTTTAAAAACAATGAATGAAGATAAATCAAAACAAGATGATGTGTATGAATGGAATGGTGTGGTCATGTAACAATAATGGATGAGTAATGCATGAAATGTTTGGGTAAAAGACTCATGGTACCCTCTTAATGTCTCATGTGTAAACCAAAATCAAACAAACTTGATCAAGCATGTGTCCTGAGTAATGGGCATTTTCTAGAGCATGAGTCGATATGGCTCTATCTTACAGTTGGTCTTCTTAATTTCACTATATGCATGGCTTTAGATAAAAGGGCTAAAGGTTCCCAAATTGTTCCTTACTGTTGTCCACACAAGACTAGTAAGGCACCCAATCCTCACCCATTACAGGTTACAAACGGAAAGGTTCAATTTGAGTGGGAGTATTTCGCTAGCCATTGCGGAGGTATTACCTCACGAGAGCGTAGTTACTTTACTTCCTCCTAAAAGGATAGAGCCCGGGTAGAGGGCTAATGCATGCACATGCACATGAAGTGTGTGTCGAAGAAACATATAGTTATTAATGTCTTATTATTTTATCAAAATTAACATACCCCAGGCAAACCTAAAATAACCTAAAACCAATCGTTGGCTTGACTCTCTAAAGTCCCCAGTGGAGTCGCCAAACTGTCATAACGTATTAAGTTTCGGAAAACCTAATAGCTAGACACTAAAATTATGGGAGTCTCCACCAACCATTCTAACCTAGGTGTGATTGGTCACCTATTCAAACAAAAGATAAGGCTTGGTCTACGTTCAAAGATACTAGGGTTCGGGAGTACGGTTACGTGTAGGGAAGGATTAGCACCCCTACAACGCCCATCCTAAAATGGTACCAACTACTTTTAGGTTATCTTTACAATCTGCCTTGTGTTTATATTAATTTCAATATGCTTATATATTGGGAATATTTCTAAGATTTTTCCATCAATTTGGCTCCAATCTTAAAAATCTCCCTCACCTCAAGATGTTCAAGGAGTCTCAATTGACTTTCTCGAATTCCATCGTCGGACCAATAAAATATTTTATGAAAATCTTATTTTTTTTCAATTTTGGCTCTAATTTCGACTCCATATTAATCTCTATATTTTTTTAATCTTATCTTTTATTTTATTTTTTTATTTTATTTATTTAGATAATAAATATGAATCATGGTTTATTAAAGATTTTCTTAAAAGCGTCCCATCAATTTGGCTCGGCTTAAAAGAAATCTTTTCACCTAGAAATTTCCAAGGAGTCTCAATTGACTTTCTTGAAATTTCATCATCGGCATAATTCATACTTATTTCTTATTTTATTTTTATTGTACTCTTGTCTTCATGTCACATTTATTTATTTATTCATTCGTTTATTTATCTAATTTTTATTCATATTTATTTAAGCGTAGTCTTTATCTAATTTATATTTTGTTCATTTTATTTATTTATATTTATTTTAATCTTAAAATAAATATGAATTATATTTTATTGAAAATTCTCCAAAAAGTATTCCATCGATTTGGCTCAACTTAAGGAAGAATCCTCTCACCTAGAAATTTCAAGGAGTCTCAATTGACTTTCTTGAAATTTCATCATCGGTATAACTCATATTTATTTCTTTATTATCTAATCTTATTAATTACTAATTATTTTCCTATTAATTTTTCGTCTAATTTATGTTCTCATATCTATATTTGTTTATCTATATTCATTTATATTTTATTCATATTTAATTTATTAAGAATAAACATTGATTATAATTTATTGAAAATTCTTTCAAAAGTATTCCATCGATTTGACTCAACTTAAGAAAGAATCATCTCACCTAGACATTTTAAGATGTCTCAATTGACTTTCTCAAAATGTCATCATCGGTATAATCCACACTTATTAATTAACTTTATTTTTATTTCTAAAAGAACAAATTTTTTTCTTTTTTAAAATTTAGTTTCCTTATCTATTATTTTAACCAAATATGTTTATTTAAACATTTCCCATAAATTTATTTCACTTATTTACAAATCTAAATAAATTAATTTAATAAATTAATGAGTCTACCTAGTTTAATAAAATTTCCTAATTTAAATTTAACTATCCCAAATATTAATTAAAACTACCAATCTAATTATAGATATAAAACTAATAAAGAAATTAATAAACAAATAAATAAAAGATTGTTTTCTACCTTTTCTCGCCTTCTTTCTGTCTTTTTCTTTAAAACTTTCTTTCGCTTTTCTTTCTTGCCTCACGTGGCCTGTAGCAAATTCTTACTACTCTTCAAGTCAAGTTAGCTAGCTACCCACGATCACAGCTCTTGTTCTAACGTTCTTCAACAACAGCCACTCTTAGTTGCAGTTCTTCCAGCAAACGGCGATGATAATGGAGCAAGTGATGATGATGTCGAAACAGCAACCAGCAGACAGCAACAATGGAGCAGTTGCTACGCATACGGCTCGGGAAGACTGCTAGCCAAGTCGTCTTCTTTACTTTGTCTTTTTTCCTTTTTCTCCAAATCTCTATTTTTCTCCTATCTCACGTGCTTCTCTCTTCTTGTAGCCTTGTATTCCTCTTTATTCACTACGTTTCTTGTCTTTCTCTCAGGGCATGGAAGGCAGCTGTGAAGGCCTTCGTAGGATAGGCTTGGCTTGGTGTTATGAAGGTCTGGTAAGGTGACTTTCTCTTTTCTTGTCCGCCCCTTTCAGTGGAAGGCAGCAAGGAAGGCGTTGGTCCAAACAGCACGTCGTGGTAGATGACAATAGCGACAGAGGCACTCGATAGTGATGGAGCAATTTGGTTTAGTCAGTAGGTTTCCTTTCTTTTTTTTTTCTTTGTAAATAACCCGTCCGTCCTCTTTTCGATTGATTGCCCTCTCCTTTTTTCAAGGTTTCTCCCCCTTTATATTCTTTTTTCTTTATCATTATATTTTTATTTATTATTATTTTTTTAAAAGGAAAATAAAATTAAAGGCCCTTTATTGATCCCATGATCATGAGATTTTTCATTTATTTTCTTTGACTTTCCTTCTCTTTTTTTTCAACTTATTTCCATTTCATTTTTTTTATTTTTGGTAATCAATCTTCAGATTTTATTTCACTGTGATTACTACTTTATTATTACTATCTTTCTTATGACAACAAATCATTGAAGTCAACTTCCTTTCTTTTTATCATTTTTTTATTATTTTTTTATTATTTTTTTACTTTTTTGATTTTTTTTTAAAAAATGTTCGGACAAAATTAGATGTCTACAGTTGCCCTTCTTTGCACTTTGCTGTGAAACAGTAATGGTGCAAAGACATAGACAACCATTTTGTCCGAATACAAGACCTATCAATGAATTTTTTTTTTTGTAAAATATGATATTTCCTAGCCATCTCTCACATAAAGCTAAGGAATAAATGCCAAATGAAATTTCCTAACCTTCTTCTCTTATAAAGATTGAGGAATGAATGCAAAATGAAGTTTCCTAGCCTCTTCTATCATAAGACTAAGGAAATGAAAGCAAAAATGGAATTTTTCTAGTCTTTTCTATCATGAGACTAAAGAATGAAGTTTCTTAATCATAAGATTAAGGAATGCAAGAACATGAATTTTCCTAGTCTTTCCTATCATAAGACTAAAGAAATGAATGTAGAATGAGATTTCCTAATCTTTTCTATCCTATGATTAAGGAATGCAAAGTGAAATTCCCAGTCTCTCCTATCATAAGACTAAGGAACGCAAGATGAAATTTTCCTAGTCTATCCTATCATGAGACTAAGGAATGCAAAATAAAGTTTTCCTAGTCTCTCCTATCATAAGACTAAGGAAATGAAATGAAATTCCTAGTCTTTCCTATCATAAGACTAGGGAATGCAAAATGATCATGAAATAAAAGCTTCTCTCACCAGAGGCTATGAGACCATTGAAAGCAAAGAGCTCCTCTCAGCAGAGGCAATGGCAGTTTTGAAAAATAAAGCTCCTCTCAATAGAGGTGATGAGACTTTTGAAAACAAAGAGCTCCTCTCAACAGAGGCATTGAGACTTTTGAAAAATAAAGCTCCTCTCACCAGAGGCAATGAGACTTTTGAAACAAAGAGCTCCTCTCAACAGAGGCATTGAGATTTTTGAAAAATAAAGAGCTCCTCTCACCAGAGGCATTGGAACTTTGAAAATAATCTTGTGCTCCTCTCACCAGAGGCATTGAGACTTTTGAAAAATAACCTCGTGCTCCTCTCACCAGAGGCATTGGAACTTTGAAAAATAATCTTGTGCTCCTCTCACCAGAGGCAATGAGACTTTGAAAAATAAAGAGCTCCTCTCATCAGAGGCAATGAGACTTTGAAAAATAAAGAGCTCCTCTCATCAGAGGCAATGAGACTTTGAAAACTAAAGAGCTCCTCTCATCAGAGGCAATGAGACTTTGAAAAATAAAGAGCTCCTCTCATCAGAGGCAATGAGACTTTGAAAAATAAAGAGATCCTCTCATCAGAGGCAATGAGACTTTGAAAACTAAAGAGCTTTCATTTCAGAATACCAGTTAACATGGGTTTGACTGGGGTTAACTTTCATTTTGATGCCAATAATATTAGGCTTTATCCTCCTTTAAGGTGCCATCTAAACTAGACTTGACTCTCATCTAAGGTCTTTTCAAAAAGTATTTTTCTCATCATCTTCTCATACCTCATCATTTTTTCAAATTATCATCTTTTATATTTTCTCTTTTCCTCAAAATTTTAATCATTCAAAACTTCTTATCCTAATGTCTTAACATATAGTTCAATGTCCAAAATGCACTAATGAAATGTCTGCATGTCATGAATATAATGAATGCCATGAATGTCATGCACATGTCAATGTCATGCTCCCTGAATTATTCCATGAATGTATGCAAATGCATTCTCAATTGTGGTAACAAGATTCTCAAGCTCATCCTGTCTTTCTCAAGTCCCACATATCTGCTGGATTCTTTAAATCTCCTTTCATTTAACATCCCATCTTTTATTGAGTCCTAGTCCAGTTATGCCCAAAGACAAGCCACCATGTTTTCTGATTTGTATATTCATCATTCACTTTTGTTTCTTTCTCTCTCTTAGTACTGCAAGATTTCTCAAAAGAATATTTTTTTTTCAAAAATTTACCCAAAAAAGATTACCAACATTTATTTATTTTCCTTCCAACTCGACCACCAATGTAATGCACTTATGCATATTCTCCATTTGTTATATGGGTGGTATAAATTTAAAATAACCAAGAGAGATATAAACATTCATTCTTAGAAAAGGAACATGAAATCAAGAAAAATCAATGGGACAGTCTGTTTGGAATAGGGTTTTCAGTATCCATTTAATTAACATTCTGACAATTTCAATCAAGTCAATCTAAAATTCTTTTCCAAAAGCCCACTCTTATGTTGATATGTTCTTTCATGGAGTGTCTGCCAATCTTGCCCTTTATCAAAACTTTTTTATGCTGATATTTTCCTAAGCCGCCTTTTCAGGTTTTCAACTTAGGTGCCCTTTTATTTGATTCAAATTGCCCTTTTCGGGTTTTCAGTTTGAATCCTCCTTTTTCTTTTTTTTTCTTTCTTTTTCCTCTTTTTTTTTCTTTTTTTTTCTTCTTTTTCTTTCTCTTTTATCTTCTTTTTTTCTTTTTTTTTCATATTTTTCCTCTTTTTTTTTCTTTTTCAACTTCATTGGCTTTGACAAACTTCAACCTTCAATGCTCAATCCAAATTCATGCCCCTTAATAGGCGTTCTTGATTTCAATCCAAGATATCTTTTAAAGCTCATGGACTTCTTTATTCAACTTGATCTACTTCCTTTATCTTCCTCGAACCTTCAAAGGATTATTATCTCATTATACAGGTATGCCTTCATTCAATACATGATTCTTCAATTTAAACATTTACATTTGATCAAAATGGGCTTTTAAAGGCATGTAATGTAGGCTCAGGTGGGGGCTTATGAAAGAAAAGGATATAGTAGGCCCAAACTGTGTTTCAAGGTTTATAAACAAGGGATCACTTTCTTTATCAAGTAAAACATTCAGGCATTTTGCCCCTTCTTACTTTTTTTTGGGGTTTTCTTTTTGAATAGAAACCCTTTTTTTTCTCTTCTTCTTCTTTTTTTCACAAAATTGGGCTATTTTTCTTTTCTTCTCTTTTTTTTTGCCCCTAGATTCATCATGAACACTTTCATTTTTGCCTTTAAAATTTCTTTATTTCATCTTCCTTGCCCCCAATGTGGAGGGTGATCCTTGGTGGGTTATATTACAAAAATATAATAGGCTCAAAAGGGGTAATCAAAGGATAATTTTACTGATGCTTGAAGGATAGTGAAAGAAAGCCATTTATCATTTCAAATGTAAGTGCTCTCCTTAAAGATCATTTATCGAACAAAGACAAACTTGTTAGAAGCTTTTGTAAGATATTCACCTTTCTCGTACCGTCTATCAAGTGCAGATGGTGAGGAACCTTTCCTCATTTTCTTGCTTTCGCAACATTGGCATACTATTAATTCATCAATAATAGTGGTTCTTTCAAAATTGAACCCTAGATTTATTGACATCATTATCATCATGTTCATTATTTGGATACTTGTGAGTGAAAGATATGGTGAGTATGTTGAGAAATGGCAAATGAGAAATTAACAGTGCATCACACTAGTCGCTTTATTGAAAAGAAAATAAATAAAAGTTAACCCATACATAAAATTTATTTCGTCCTTATGGGCTTAAGCACTTTCAAAAACTATCTTGCATTACTTAAAGAAATAAAAGAAAGCAAAAACAAAACTAGAATTTATAGATCTTCAAAATTGTCAGGCTCGAACCCTTCATGCCCCCATAAAACTCATCGCTCATTCGTATGGTCAGGTAATGGGTTTGCATCCGTAGCCGATTCCCCTTTAGTCTCAAAACTCGACATGCCAGCTTTTATCAGTCCTTGCACTCTATACTTTAGCGCAGTGCAATTCTCTAGAGAGTGGCCCACGTTCCCGAAGTGATACTCGCATCGAGCATTCTCATCGTACCACTTTGGATATGGAGGCTTGAGAGGTTCCACATAGATGGGTGCAATGAGTTGTCCTTTGATCAATTTTGGGTACAGCTCAGTGTAGGTCATGGGGATTGGGTCAATAGGAGTCCTTTCTCTTTTCGACCATGACACATTATGATTGCCCTCTTGTTTATTAAACTGCTTAGCTGGTTGAATAGTTGGGGCAGGTGTCTGGGGACTAGGTTGAACATTAACCTTGGGGTAAGAATGGTAAGGGTTCTGAGCAGGATAGTAAGGTTGTGGCATGTGATAAGGGTATTGTGGGACATAGCCTCCATATTGCCTTCCATATGCAACAGCATGGACTTCTTCTTCCCTTCTTTTGTTGGCTCCTCCTTTCTTCTCAATACTGTTGGGAGCTTCAATCTTTCCACTCTTGATTGCATTCTCAATTATCTCACCAGACAATACCATATCAGTAAAATTCTTAGTGGCATTACCGATCATCCTATCGTAGTATGGAGCCTTCAAAGTATTAACGAACATAATGGTAAGCTCCTTCTCCGAAAGTGGAGGTTGCACTTCCGCAGCCATATCACGCCACCTTTGGGCATATTGCTTGAAACTTTCATTAGCCTTCTTTTCCATGCTTTGTAAAGACAGACGATCAGGGGCCATGTCAGCAACATGTCGATCTTGAGCCATAAATGCTCTTGCCAAGTCATTCCAAGAGGTGATTCGAGTTCCATTCAATTGATTATACCACTTCGCTGCAGACCCAGTACTTTCTTGAAAAATGTAAATAAGGAGCTTATCATCTTGAGCGAAAGCAGCCATCTTCCGACAATACATAATAAGATGAGACCTAGGGCAGGAAGTTCTATTGTACTTCTCAAACTCTGGTGCTTTAAACTTAAGTGGAATAACCAAGTCTGACACCAAACATAACCCACTAGCATCCATGGAACCATAAAAGTCTAAGCCTTCAATAGCTCGAATCCTTTCCTCCAACATATTAATCTTTTGTTGCGACTTCGCCTCATTTTTCTCTTCTGCTTGTTTGGCTTTCAACTTCTCAATTTCCATTGGGTCATCTAAGTCGGGCACCTCAATGGGATCAGTAGATTTTGTGCCTTGGGAAGGATAGGCGGGTCCTTGGAATTGAGCTTGTCCAAACACTTGGGGTATAGCAGTGTAAGCAGGTGGATATCTTCCTTCTCGGGATGTTTGACTTGGAAATGGACCAAATCATGGAGGATAGACAGGGTCTTCCATACTGCGTTGTTGAACCCCTTCTTGGACTGCAACTTCTTCTACAACTCCTTTTCCCTTGCTTAGATTTTTCAACAGCTCTGTAATTTGGGCCAATTGCCCCCTCATTTCCTCTTGAGCTTTTTCCATCTTTTCCATGCGCATGCTTGATTCTTCTTCCATGATCTTAACTTGATAACAAGTGTTGTGTGAATGAACCTTTGGTCGAGCTATCTTCGAATCTTTTATTGCCACAATTAAGAATTTATCATTTTTCATGTGGTGATGCTTGAAGAAGTTTGAAAATGTTTTGTTTAAAAACAATGAATGAAGATAAATCAAAACAAGATGATGTGTATGAATGGAATGGTGTGGTCATGTAACAATAATGGATGAGTAATGCATGAAATGTTTGGGTAAAAGACTCATGGTACCCTCTTAATGTCTCATGTGTAAACCAAAATCAAACAAACTTGATCAAGCATGTGTCCTGAGTAATGGGCATTTTCTAGAGCATGAGTCGATATGGCTCTATCTTACAGTTGGTCTTCTTAATTTCACTATATGCATGGCTTTAGATAAAAGGGCTAAAGGTTCCCAAATTGTTCCTTACTGTTGTCCACACAAGACTAGTAAGGCACCCAATTCTCACCCATTACAGGTTACAAACGGAAAGGTTCAATTTGAGTGGGAGTATTTCGCTAGCCATTGCGGAGGTATTACCTCACGAGAGCGTAGTTACTTTACTTCCTTCTAAAAGGATAGAGCCCGGGTAGAGGGCTAATGCATGCACATGCACGTGAAGTGTGTGTCGAAGAAACATATAGTTATTAATGTCTTATTATTTTATCAAAATTAACATACCCAAGGCAAACCTAAAATAACCTAAAACCAATCGTTGGCTTGACTCTCTAAAGTCCCCAGTGGAGTCGCCAAACTGTCATAACGTATTAAGTTTCGGAAAACCTAATAGCTAGACACTAAAATTATGGGAGTCGCCACCAACCATTCTAACCTAGGTGTGATTGGTCACCTATTCAAACAAAAGATAAGGCTTGGTCTACGTTCAAAGATACTAGGGTTCGGGAGTACGGTTACGTGTAGGGAAGGATTAGCACCCCTACAACGCCCATCCTAAAATGGTACCAACTACTTTTAGGTTATCTTTACAATCTGCCTTGTGTTTATATTAATTTCGATATGCTTATATATTGGGAATATTTCTATGATTTTTCCATCAATTTGGCTCCAATCTTAAAAATCTCCCTCACCTCAAGATGTTCAAGGAGTCTCAATTGACTTTCTTGAATTCCATCGTCGGACCAATAAAATATTTTATGAAAATCTTATTTTTTTTCAATTTTGGCTCTAATTTCGACTCCATATTAATCTCTATATTTTTTTAATCTTATCTTATATTTTATTTTTTTATTTTATTTATTTAGATAATAAATATGAATCATGGTTTATTAAAGATTTTCTTAAAAGCGTCCCATCAATTTGGCTCGGCTTAAAAGAAATCTTTTCACCTAGAAATTTCCAAGGAGTCTCAATTGACTTTCTTGAAATTTCATCATCGGCATAATTCATACTTATTTCTTATTTTATTTTTATTGTACTCTTGTCTTCATGTCACATTTATTTATTTATTCATTCGTTTATTTATCTAATTTTTATTCATATTTATTTAAGCGTAGTCTTTATCTAATTTATATTTTGTTCATTTTATTATTTATATTAATTTTAATCTTAAAATAAATATGAATTATATTTTATTGAAAATTCTCCAAAAAGTATTCCATCGATTTGGCTCAACTTAAGGAAGAATCCTCTCACCTAGAAATTTCAAGGAGTCTCAATTGACTTTCTTGAAATTTCATCATCGGTATAACTCATATTTATTTCTTTATTATCTAATCTTATTAATTACTAATTATTTTCCTATTAATTTTTCGTCTAATTTATGTTCTCATATCTATATTTGTTTATCTATATTCATTTATATTTTATTCATATTTAATTTACTAAGAATAAACATTGATTATAATTTATTGAAAATTTTTCAAAAGTATTCCATCGATTTGGCTCAACTTAAGAATGAATCATCTCACCTAGACATTTTAAGATGTCTCAATTGACTTTCTCCAAATGTCATCATCGGTATAATCCACACTTATTAATTAACTTTATTTTTATTTCTAAAAGAACAATTTTTTTTCTTTTTAAAATTTAGTTTCCTTATCTATTATTTTAACCAAATATGTTTATTTAAACATTTCCCATAAATTTATTTCACTTATTTACAAATCTAAATAAATTAATTTAATAAATTAATGAGTCTACCTAGTTTAATAAAATTTCCTAATTTAAATTTAACTATCCCAAATATTAATTAAAACTACCAATCTAATTATAGATATAAAACTAATAAAGAAATTAATAAACAAATAAATAAAAGATTGTTTTCTACCTTTTCTCGCCTTCTTTCTGTCTTTTTCTTTAAAACTTTCTTTCGCTTTTCTTTCTTGCCTCACGTGGCCTGTAGCAAATTCTTACTACTTTTCAAGTCAAGTTAGCTAGCTACCCATGATCACAGCTCTTGTTCTAACGTTCTTCAACAACAGCCACTCTAAGTTGCAATTCTTCCAGCAAACGGCGATGATGATGGAGCAAGTGATGATGATGTCGAAACAGCAACCAGCGGACAGCAACAATGGAGTAGTTGCTACGCGTACGGATCGGGAAGACTGCTAGCCAAGTCGTCTTCTTTACTTTGTCTTTTTTCCTTTTTCTCCATATCTCTATTTTCTCCTATCTCACGTGCTTCTCTCTTCTTGTGGCCTTGTCTTCCTCTTTTTTCACTACGTTTCTTGTTTTTCTCTCAGGGCATGGAAGGCAGCTGTGAAGGCCTTCGTAGGATAGGCTTGGCTTGGTGTTATGAAGGTCTGGTAAGGTGACTTTCTCTTTTCTTGTCCGCCCCTTTCAGTGGAAGGCAGCAAGGAAGGCGTCGGTCCAAACAGCATGCCGTGGTAGATGACAGTAGCGACAGAGGCACTCGACAGTGATGGAGCAATTTGGTTTAGTCAGTAGGTTTCTTTTCTTTTTTTTTTCTTTGTAAATAACTCGTCCGTCCTCTTTTCAATTGATTGCCCTCCCCTTTTTTCAGGGTTTCTCCTCCTTTATATTCTTTTTTCTTTATCATTATATTTTTATTTATTATTATTATTTTTTTAAAAGGAAAATAAAATTAAAGGCCCTTTATTGATCCCATGATCATGGGATTTTTCATTTATTTTCTTTGACTTTCCTTCTCTTTTTTTTCAACTTATTTCCATTTCATTTTTTTATTTTTGGTAGTCAATCTTCAGATTTTCTTTCACTGTGATTACTACTTTATTATTACTATCTTTTTTTTTTAATGACAACAAATCATTGAAGTCAACTTCCTTTCTTTGTATCCTTTTTTTATTATTTTTTTATTTTTTTTTATTTTTTTATTTTTTTTAAAAAAATGTTCGGACAAAATTAGGTGTCTACAAATAGGCAGCTGGAAAAAGAGATAAGTTGGAATGAATTATCATTGTTTCATCTTGATCCTCGTACAAAACAATGCGAACTAGAAGTTCAAAAGATAATTCATTTACAAAGTTTAGCAAATCAATTGCCAGACGCATTTACTGACCCAAAAAGAGTGACAAAGTCACATATACCATCTGTTAATGCTCCAATTAAAATTGATGTCCCAGAAGGACAAGCTTTTGTTGCCAATGAATCTAAAGCACCCCTGAAGCGTGGTAGGCCAGTCGGTTCCAAAGATAAAAATCCTCGAAAAAAAAAGGAGCAAAGATTCAAGATGGCCAAGTCGAGGAAATTGTAACTCCAGAAGAGTCTACAGAAGAGCCCCTAGACATGACTAACATTACCGTTCCAAAAGAAAGTCAAGTACCTGAAATTACTGAAGATGAAGAGATCTCGATAAATTATGTCATGTCAAGAAAAATATGGAACCGAAACAAAATGATGTCGATGATGTTTTTGTATACAATGTAGCGTTAGATGTTATGGATGATGACGAGGATCTTGAACCAAAGTCTATTGAAGAATGTAAGCATAGACATGATTGGCCAAAATGGAAAGACACAATTGAGGCAGAATTGAAATCTCTTGGAAAGAGAAATATTTTTGGACCAGTAGTCCGTACACCTAATGGTGTAAAACCAGTGGGTTACAAATGGGTCTTTGTGCGAAAACGAAATGAAAAAGGTGAAATTGTGAGACATAAAGCACGTCTAGTTGCACAAGGTTTTTCGCAAAGACCTGGTATTGATTATGAAGAGACATACTCCCCTGTGGTGGATGTGACTACTTTTCGATTTCTAATTAGTGGCAATAAAAGAGGGACTTGATTTGCGTCTAATGGATGTCGTTACAGCCTTTTTGTATGGCCCACTTGATAATGACATTTATATGAAACTTCCAGAAGGATTTAAACTGCCAGAAGAATGTTATTCTAGTTCCCGAGAACATTACTCAATCAAATTAAATAGATCTCTATATGGATTAAAACAATCTGGTCGCATGTGGTATAACCGCCTTAGTGAATATTTGTTAAATGAGGGATATAAGAATGATCCCGTTTGCCCGTGCATTTTTATAAAGAAATCTAGATTTGAGTTTGTAATCGTTGCGGTATATGTTAATGATCTGAATATCATTGGAACTCCTGAAGAGATTTCAAAGGCAGTAGAGTACTTGAAGAGAGAATTTGAGATTAAAGATCTTGGAAAGACAAAATTTTGTCTTGGGTTACAGATAGAACATTTAAAGGACGAGATTCTTGTGCATCAAACAACTTATATAGAAAAGGTGCTAAAACGATTTTATATGGACAAAGCACATCCGTTGAGCACCCCAATGGTTGTAAGGTCACTTGATGTAAATAAAGACCCGTTTCGACCTAGGAAAAATGATGAGGGGATTCTTGGTCCTAAAGTACCATACTTGAGTGCAATTGGAGCACTAATGTATCTCACTAGTCATACACGACCTGATATATCATTCTCTGTTAACTTATTAGCGAGATATAGCTCTTGTCCAACCCGAAGGCATTGGAATGGGAATAAACATGTATTTCGTTACCTACAAGGTACAAAGGATATGGGTTTGTATTTTCCTAACCTACCCAAAACAGATTTGATTGGTTTTGCAGATGCAGGGTACCTATCTGATCCTCATAATGCTCGATCACAAACTGGATATGTATTCACATGTGGTGGCACCGCCATTTCCTGGTGTTCCATGAAACAAACTATAGTAGCCACATCTTCTAATCATGCTGAAATTTTGGCAATACATGAGGCTAGTCGTGAATGTGTATGGTTAAGGTCTGTAATTCAGCATATACGAGGAGCTTGTGGTTTATCTTCAAGAAAAGAGGCACCAACAATCTTATATGAGGATAATGCAGCATGCATCGCCCAACTGAAGGAAGGATATATCAAAGGTGATAGAACAAAACACATTTCACCGAAGTTCTTTTTCACTCATGACCTTTAGAAGAATGGTGATATAAATGTTCAACAAATCCGTTCAAGTGAAAATTTGGTAGATTTATTAACAAAGGCGCTTCCTACCACAACATTTGAGAAGTTAGTCCACAATGTTGGATTGCGTCGACTCAGAGATCTCAAATGATATAATCATGAGGGAGAGTAAATACACACTGTACTCTTTTTTCCTTAACCATGGTTTTGTCCCACTAGGTTTTCCTGGTAAGGTTTTTAATGAGGCAGCATCTCATGTGTATTTTGAAGAATAATGTACTCTTTTTCCTTCACTAGGTTTTTGTCCCACAAGGTTTTTCCTAGTAAGGTTTTAATGAGGCATATTCTTTAGTAATGGACATCCAAGGGGGAGTGTTATGAATAGTCATAAATATGGACGTCCATTCATCCCTCATACTCTTCATAACTTCCCCTTCATTAAGTTTGTAACTATCCCTTCATTAAGTTTGTAACTATCCCTTCATTAAGTTTATAACTTTCCCTTAATTAAGTTTGTAACTATTCATCTTCCCTCTTTATTCATATATTTGTAAAACCTATAAATAGAGGCTCACCATCCATGTATTGAGCACACACTTGAAGAATAAGAGAAAATCTCTCTTCTTGCTCTCTCTCCTTGTGTTCTTTCTATAATTTTATAATAAAAATTAAAATTTTGAATTATAAATAATAAGATATTTCAAGTGGCATAAGTGTAAATAATTGATTCTTAAAGGGGCAAAATAGTCTTTTTGAGTTATGGTAGATTTTTATCTAATAAAATAATATAAAATAAACATAAAATTTGTCTTCTAAACCCAGCCAAACCGATCTTCCATCCCCTACTTTTCTGTTGCACGTTTTTGTTATTTTCTCTAAGGATTCTTCACGTGTACGTTGCCAAATCCCATTATTTCTTCATCTATTCATCCAACCATCTTCACAAAATCTATCCCTCACCTCACGAACACCATAAATCTAGAATTGGAAGTGCAGAATTGAAGAAATTAGAGCTGTTTATGGGTCTGTACTGTTAGGCAATTTAAGGTAAAATGGTTTGGTGATGTTTTGTTTAATCCTAACTATGGTATCTACTTGTTTTAAGCTTGGATGATGTGATTAGAGCCTTGGATTGAATTAAATGAGACTGTAGAAGAGCAGGATAGATTCGGCCATGGAAGGAAAAATGAAGAAATTATGGTGATTTTAATGTTCGTTGATTAGGAATTAGTAATAAATTAGGAAAGGAACATGATTGAAACTTGAATTGAGTGATAGTTTGCAAAACACTAGTAGTGGCATGAGAATGGGTGCCATCTGGTTATGTGTATGATGAATGATGGTGTTTAAACTTTAATGAATTGAAGATGTTTGATGTAAATCCTAAGTGAGTAGAAGAGGTTTATGAAATTAGAATTGATTAAGGAATGAAAACCATAAGGATATGGCCAACAACCTCTTAGCCTAGTGGTTAAGGATAAGTTGTGGCATATTGTAAGTCTTGGGTTCGAATCCAAGCATCCTCATCTCCAGTTATTTAATATTGCTCTTGTAACAAAAAAAAAAAGAAAACCATAAGGATATGGTAATGGAAGCTCACGGCCATGGAGGAGAATGAAGTGGCATTAGGGTTGATTTTATTAAATGGTGACTTTAAAATTAATATGATAATGAATAAGGATTAATTGCAAAGTTAAATTGAAGAAAAGATAAAATTGGGTACATGAAGGAGTGTTTGATTTATGCTTGGAAATGGGAATACCATAAGAATTTTCATGGTTTGAGAACTTAAGAAAAAATATAAATGTTAATGAAATTATTGAGAAATGAAATTTGGAAGAGATTTCCATTTACTGTAATTAAATTATGGTAATTGGTAAGAAATAATATAATAACATTAATAAATATTATTAATGAAATT
Source organism: Heritiera littoralis (assembly GCA_031772115.1). Classification (NCBI taxonomy): domain Eukaryota; kingdom Viridiplantae; phylum Streptophyta; class Magnoliopsida; order Malvales; family Malvaceae; genus Heritiera; species Heritiera littoralis. Next base: position 204,000 of record JAPDPK010000037.1, on the reverse strand, counting down.
AGAATTGAAAAATAATAAGTGAAAATTCAAGAATGGTAATTTGGCTATAATGAGAATTATATGATTGGGGAGGCATTCAATTAGAAAAAAAAAAGAATATGATTTAATAATAGTTATGCTTTAGTATTTAATAGGAAAATAAAATAAATTCACCATGAAAAATGATAAAATAGAAATTAAGGATCAATAGAATAATTATTAGAATTGGGAAAAGATTTCAATGTAAGTGTAGTTAAGGCATTTAGTAGGAAATTAAATAAATAAATTATTGAGATTGACAAAATGGAATATAGGAATTTATAGAATATTTATTATAGTTATATGTAAGATTTTAAATATAATTTGGAATTATTGGTGACATGGGGCTTAGAGAAAGAATGTGATTTAATTAAAATTATGTCTTAGTAATTGGTAAGAAATAAAATAAATTAATTATTGAAAATTTCAAATTAGAAGATAGAAATTAATAGAACAATTATTATAGTTGGAATATGGAATTTTAAATATATTTGGAATCAAAGTGCAGTGTCAAATTCAGAAAATAAAGGAACGTCTAGTGGTGCTATCGGAATTTATATTGCACAATAATCGAGCTAAGAAACATGTATGAGAGTTGCTTAGGAAATGCTTTACGTGCATTTGAAGATTTTCGGAAAAATCAAATTCTTAACTGTTTCCCACCAATTTTCCTAAATAGGAAAATACTAATTTAATTTATATTCACATAAATCTGAATATGTTTTTAAATTACATGTTTACTGATATTGAATTGTTTACTGTTGTGTTTTCTAATTAATTGTTTATATACAACTTATATACTTAATATATTTTATGAATTTTTATCATCTCATAATTTTTTATAGATATATTTATGGACTGACTAAAGATTTTATTACTGAAATTAATTTCTTTAATGGTTTTATACTGTTATAAACCGTTTTAAGACTGTTATGCCTCATATCATGCCGACTGTTATTGTTACTATTATTGTTGCTGATTGATACTGATCATATCATTAGCGTCCCAATTGTCACTTGATCAGTGCACACTGTGGACACCACTATGACTATGGCCATATGTCTTACTATTACTGTTTCTCCCTTCTTGGAATATTGTTATAGCATGATATTTTGAGTGTTGTCTGGTCTCCATTGTACTGTATTGTTTTACTACTGTATTGCTTTATTAAACTGAATTTCTTACTAATACTAAATCGAATTGTTTATACATCAACTGCACTGATATTTCTAAAGTGTTTACTGTACTGTTTATTGGATTTTTATGCTAAAGTGATTTAGTTAAACTGTTTATAAACTGATTATGTATTGAAATATTTCATGATATGATTTTTAAAGTATCTTTATACTATACATTCATATCATCTTTGGCTATTTATTCCCTATAGTCACACATAGAGATCGGAACATGAAAAGTATTCTAAAATACCTCACATACTCTATCTGGTTACCTAGCCGATTATAGTATCCTTCTTGAACCGTTTCTTAGTGTACCGTTAGGAAATAAATGATTTTATGTATTTTAATATTCATACTTAATATGCTTTTCATAATTAGTAAATTATTTTTATTTTATTTTATCTTCATATAGTAGCACAGTATAGCGCTTTTATATGTATTTCTTATGAGCTTTCCCCAAAGCTCACCCCCTTCCTCACCATTCCAGATAGTTCTTTTGTGTACGTGGCAACAGCAATTTTCAAGTTAGTGGAAGAAGGTTGTTAGAAGTTTATAATATCAACTAGACAGGTATATGTTAAATTTTATAATTATGTTCAAGCAAGTGTATGCACAATAGATGTACTTATAATGGGATGTAAAAGTGCAATGTTAAATTAAAGAAATGTACATGAATTAGTGATATGTAAATTACATTGAACTTTTATAAATAGAACTATAAATATTATGATATAGATTTTATTCTGATTTCTTATTTATTATTTAGGGATAAAATAATCTAATGGTATAAATGTTTAATAGTGATGGAAATTGTAGAGTGAACTTACACCAGCATTGAACGCAATCTGAATGATAATGAGTAATTGAATAAGAAAGATAGTATTGAAAAGGAAAAAATTAGTTCGGGATTTGGCAATTCCAGATGTTATAGCTGGATTGGCATTCCTTATGCGGCGTAGCAACTGATTGATTGGTGTAGACACAATCAATGTTGCCAGATTCGTGAGGTTTGTTTCTTTATGTGGTGGAGGCAGTTGAATGAATGGTGTGGACACAATCAGTGCTGCCAAATTCATGCAGGTTCTTGCCTTAAGTTGCTAAGGACAGTTAACTAATTGGTGCGAACACAATCAGTGCTTCCTTGATTCGCGGAAGCTGCTCCTTGATAGCATTTACTAGAGTGTTTAATTCCTGATTGCCTTGGTGACTGGAGATGTCGGTCACACACCTATAAATATGTAAGCTGTGTAAAGCAGTGGGCATCTAGCATTTGGGTGGTGAGCTAGTGATCGGGTAACTTAGAGCAAGACACTATGAGTGTCATCTACAGTGAAAGGCCCTACAGTAGACTTGTGAGTCGTGAAATGCGACAGACATAGGCCTCCAGGGTGAGAGTGCTTGTTGTGCCACTATAGCAGACTTGTAATCCTTTTATGTGAATAGAAAGGTTGGGAACGAGGGCGTTCCTTGTAAACGTGTGCCTTTGTCTTGTGTGCATGCTTAGCTTTGTTAGTGCGCTGGTGTACACGCTTGTGTACTGGTGTGCATGCAGTATTATGACAGTGTTCCATTATGTGCGTGTGGGCTACGAAAATTGGTTCGCTGTTTGGGTAGATGGCTAACTAGTGCCATCACAAGGCAGAAAATTTCAAGTTATGTTTCTCTAACTGTAACCTATTTTACTGTAGTTTTTTCTCAAGTGGTATAGATTATGATTCTTGAATGCAATCTAATATACAAATATAACCATGTTTTTGTGCAAAATCATAGTTGAAATAATAGAAAATATACTATGTTTCTAAATTTAAATGTAGTCTAATTTGTATAATAAACTATTTGTTTAAATTATTTATAAATTTTGATTTATTTGAAAAAAAAATTGATATTTTATATCAATAGACTACGTTTCATTATTAACTGTAGACTAATTTCAAGTAAAGAGACTGCATATTTGGTAAACCGTGGCGTTTTATTGTAAAATTAAAATATAGTTGAAAATACATAAATTGATTATTCAATTATTTAATGTCATTACACAAATCATGACAAAGTAACTGCCAAAATATTTTTATAACAATTTCATAATAATGAACTGCCTCCAAGACTTCAATACAACTTTTTGGTATCATCTTTAAACTTCATCCCAACCAACCAAGGTCAACATATTTGAACATCTTAGTTTGAACCTCGATGCTCAAGAACTCCTGCAAATTAAGCATCAAGTCAAACTCAGCTTCACCTTCTACCATTCTTCAGACTCAACTCAACCAATTTAAGGATCAAGTCGTAACCGAGTTAAGAATTGAGCTGAGGAATGACATTCGGTCATTGATCGATGAGATGTTTCAAAGAATGGATTCGGGTTTGAACTCACAAGTTCCTTCAACACCTCTTCCATTATCCACTAATGTTAAGGATAACAAATCTTCACCAGGAGACCATGATGTTTAGCTATGATGCTGCAACTTTTTTATTTTACACTATATATGTATATATTATTATTTTTATTTTCTTTTTATTGTGTAAACGAATATTGTTATTTAATTTTTTTAATAATTAGTCATAATTTGTAATTATTAATTTATTTTTTTAATTATGTGTTCATTAATAAAATTAAATATATAAATTAACAAATAGTATTAAAAATTAATAATAAATAATTAAAACAAAATAAATTATATAAAATTATTATTTTTATTTTTAATAAAATTAATAAGAAATAAAATAAAACTAATTATATAAATTTATTATTTAATGTTATTATTAAAATAAAAAAACAACTAACAAAAAAAATAAATTCACCGATGGAATACGCACAAACTACTGTTGAAATTTGTTCTGTATGCATTTATAAATTCTGTTGGATTACTAACGAATTATCAACAAAACTTTCCCACTACAATTACTAGTAGAATATATCGTCGGTATATACAAACAGATTATTTTTCATTTTTTTTGGAAAAATGCTACCTACGAAAATTTTGGGTTACCGACGAACTACTAACAAATTTTATGTCAGACCGAAATTTTTTTTTTTACCATTGATAGATATGTGAGATCCCAAATTTTTCTATTCTCTTTATACTTATTGAAGGTGCTGAATTAAGATATTAAGCCGAGTTATTAAAACTAAATCTTATATGTACAGGAATTACTGAGGAAAACTATCAAGTGGGTCTCACAAAGCAACTCATAACTCGAATGGCCTCTGAAGTGGCAAATTGTGAATCGTGGGCTCTAGATGCATAACTGGTAAGAAGACCACTTCTCGAAATTCTTTTTCCTAAGCATACTTTAGTTTACATGTAACAACTTCAAAAATGACGACCGTGTCCAAAGGTTGAAAGGATTTTTCTAAATAATAGTCAAACCAAATTGACTTTGAACCTACAAACTGTCATAGAAGATTCCTCGCGTAAAAAAGTTTCACGTGAATCTAGCCTGTAAATTAAATTAAGCAAAAAGGCTAAAAACAATGCGAACAAAATAAAAATCATTTGTTTAGGGGTAGTTTAGTAATTTCATTACCCATACTTGGTCAAACAACCTTGAGAGTCAACTTTTGACCATAACCTTTGACCATGTTTGACCTAAATATAGAAAGAATAACAAAAATAATTAAAATGCAAATTTCTGGAAATAAAAATAAGAAAATATTAATAGGATAGATGTGAAATTATTGGAAAGGTGCAAGGGTAAATTAGTCTTTTTTTAAGAGCGGGTCAAATTGGTCAACCTTTGACCTAATTGACATAAAAAAGAGATAAAATAAATATATAAAAAAATTATAAAAATCTGATCTGGAAATATCAGTGCACTGTGCAGTGGCATGAGGTGTAAATAAGTGAATAGTAAGAGAGTATTTTGGACTTTAGGAATTATTTCAGAATTTATTAATTAAAAATATAATTAATTACCAATAAAATGAGGACAACATTGCCTATTCCTGCCACTTTCTTCAGCTTTCTTTACCGTTTGTTCTGCTGCACATTTTCTTCCCGTTTCTCCTCCATTTTCTCCAAGTAAACCTCACATTAGTCTAGTGAAACCCTCTCTTCCCTTCATCAAACCACCTTGGTCTCTTCATAAGAATTGTTCCTTACCTAAAGAGCTTCCTAAACATCTCAAAAACTCAGCCTAGATCACTCAAACGTGGACTGTTCTGTTGTTAGCAGAACTGATTCTATACAGGTAATTAGAAGCAATAGTTTTATGCAATTATATCTTGTGTGTGTGTGTGTATTAAATGAGTAAATGATGTGTATGATTGTAGTTTGAAGCAGAATTGAGTGTAGTGGAATTTAAGGGTTTCGACAATGTGTGAGTGAGAGTGTAACCATGGTGTTGATGGCGTGAATGATGAAAAGAAGAAGCTAGCCATAAAATTAAAGTAGCCATACACTTAAACTAACAAAAAACATGAGTTAATGTGATTTAGTGCAGCCGGCCATGAAGAGTTGTGAGGTGGAATAATGCTGACTTTGGTGATTAAATGATGGAAGAATAATGCTGATTTTAATGCTTAAAAAATGTAAATAATTAGATATATAGTGTGATAATGATGGTGGAAAGAATAAGTAAGTGAAATGTTAAGTTTGGCCTTATGAAAACCGTTTGGCTATGTTAAGAAATGAAGCTGTTGGCGTGATGATGATATAAAATGAAGATAACATGTAAATGGAAATTGATTGAAGAACAATGGTGAAAGTAGAAATGAAAAACTATGAGTGTAGGGATTATGGAAAAAAACTCAGCCAAGGATGTTTATGAGGAAATTTAATATAATTTCAATATATGAATGGTGAATAAAAATGATAGGTAGTGAAATGAATATGACTATATCCTTAAATTGGCTAAACTTTAGCTTTGGAAAAGGGGAGAAGCTTATGGCCATAGTGAACATATAAGAGGGAGAAGGGATTTTTAAAGGATAATAAGTGTAGAATGAGTATAGATAATAAACATGAATTAAGTATAAAGTTAAAATAAAAAGTGAATGAGGTAAAATGATGGTAGTCGCATTCGGCCCCAATAAGAATTCATTGGAATTATATTTTATTTCTTAAGTATAAATGGATAAATGGAAGTTAGGAGAAGTAAAGGGAAATTTTATAGATTGAATGCCATAAGTCTAATTATTTTAATGATATTTTGCAGCTAGTAATTTGGAGGGATAAGTGGCCTAGTGGTGCAATTCGGAGTGCTATCTCACACTGTAATTTAGGTAAGGAACATGTATGGAGTTACATAGGAAAAGCTATGCTTTTTTTTGGAAATTTCCAGATATCAAATCCTATCCGTTTATTCGATTAATCTTCCCAAATAAAAATTAGAAATTTATTTTAAATTCTTACAAATCCAAATATTACCTTACATAAAACGATTTACATGAAATGATTTATATAATGAATTGCATTAAGTGATTTATATGAAATGATTTGCATGAACTAATTTACATGAGATGAGTTTCATGAAATATTTAAATTGCATAAACTATAATGTTCCATGATTTACCACCTTTGTTCAAATATGTTATGGTATAATTGAAGTTTTGTATTAAGTTTTTAATGAATTTTTATTACTATCAAATATAATAATTATTTCCTTATATGATTATGGATTGATTGAAGATAATTTATATAAAAATGATTTCTATTATTGATTTATGAATATATGAAAATGTTTTGAGATTGTTAACTTCTATGGTAATCATGCATTCTTTTGTGCTTACGTGATTTACATGTATATCGCTGTGAGACCTTAGTCAAGTCCTCAGCACCACAAATGTCACCTGACTAGTGTATACTGTGAAATTTTGACGATGGCCATTTGTCTCCCTTTATGTGCTTGGCTTTAGGACGGATTCCTGGCCCACACGTTGGGTACGCCACTTTTATGTGCATCCCTTAGGGGATATCTTTGATGCATGACCTTGTTAGATGTTAACTGTCTCCACCGATTTGTAAAAGCTCAATGTATTACTTGTTTAAGTGATTTGGATTTCCAAGAAGTATAATAGATTCCTATTTGCATGAAAAAGAAAGAGTACGATTATACTTTTATGTGCATAAACTTGAATTTTTTATAATTACTTTATATCGTATTTGAAAGAAATTGATGATTGTTATTTTTACATGACATGATAGAGCCAGTAGGAAACTTGCATATAGAGGCATCGTACGTACTTTTATATATGTTTCCTTATTGAGTGTAAACTCACCCCCTCTTTCTCTACTAGACAATTTGTAGAGGAGCAAAATTTTGGGTCTACAGTATTCCTTCGAGGCAGATTTGAAGTCCATAAAAGGTATATTGTATTTTACATATATATTATAGATATGTTTGTACAATATTATATTAGTTGGGGATGTAAATAATAAGAATTGTGTCGTAATAGTAGTTAGAGAAAACGAACTATATGGGTATAGAATATTATGAATGAAATGATTATATTTTTATTTATATGGATAATTGGTTTTTATGTATCTAATGATATTGTCATTTTCATAAATTTAGGAGAATGAGATTTAGAAATTGATGTATAAGAAAGACAGTGACACCGATAAACGGCCTAACCACAACATAATATCGAAGAAGTTAATTGGTAAAATAAATGTAAATTGGGTGTTACAAGATATTAGTTACCAACTATGCGAATTCCAACAATATTATCAACAAAAATCAGTTGGTAAAATATTTCAAACCTAATTTGAACTATTACCAATGGATATATTCATTAGTAAAGGCATGTTTTTTTTTTGTAGTGTGTGATTCCTTGATTGTTAATGTGATTGAGTTAAAATTTTCTATTGTTAAATATTTCATCCAGGAGAGAAATTAGTATTGAGCATTTGAGTACCTATAATAAGACATTTGAATAGTTATATGTACAAAACTCTATAAAAATATGTACATTTTATAATAACTACATGTACATCATTGTTAATGTAAATTACAATTAATTACAGTTGACTTAAACTAATTGATTATGCTTGTTTATCATAATTAATTGTAATATTTGAGTTTACTTAGACTAATTGATTATGTTTAATTTTAGGATTTAATTATAAGGATGATTATGATTATGTTTCCTTAATTGATCATTACATGTTTGCATTTCTTTCAAAAGATAAATTAACCTTGGGCATTCAAATACCTATTTATAAAAAGCTTTATAAAGATATGTACGTTTTATGATAATTAATTATACATCATGATATACATATGTACATTTCTTCCGAAAAAAAATCTTAAGTATTCGAATACTTTTAATAAGGCACTTGAATGCCTATTTCTTTTATAGAAGAAATTAGTCTTTAGCGTTCGAATACATACAATTAGGTATTCGAATACCTATATGTATAAAGATCTATAAAGATATGTACATTTTATGATAATTATATGTACATCATTGTTAACACAATATTTACAATTAATTACAATTGGCTTAGACTAATTGATTACGATTGATTATTACAATTAATATTAAAATTAATTGCAATATTATAGTTGACTTAGACTATTTGATTATGATTGATTTAGGACTTAATTATGGGATTGATTATGATTATGTTTCCTTAATTGATCATGACAAAGTTATATTTCTTTCAAAAGAGAAATTAATAATGGATATTCAAATACCTATAATAAGGAATTCTTTTTTTTTGTTACAATGAAAATATAGATTCGAACCCAAAACTTATTGATATGGCTAAACCCACATTCACTGGGCTGAGGCCTAAAAGATGACAGAGGCGGCCATGTGGCATAACATCATTGGACCATGTGGCATTAGACGAGAGACATCATAAAACTCGTGGCTCAATATGCGGGAGACTCCTCCCGCCAGTGGAAGGGACTTTGTCATGTGCAATAGATCTCGGATGCTCGCCTACGTTGTGCCTGTCGCCAGATGAGTGTGGCTATGTTTTGTGACCTCCCGCTGTGCGACAAACTTTTGTTGCCTTAGATTGATGATGTTAGAGTCGTGCTTGTCATAACGTATTAAGTTTTTGGAAAACCTAATAGCTAGACACAAAGATATAGAGTCGTCACCAATCATTCTAACCTAGGTGTGATTGGTCACTTATTCAAACTAAGGATAAGGCTTGATCTACATTCAAAGACACTAGGGTTTGGGAGTACAATTACGTGTAGGGAAGGATTAGCACCCCTACAACGCCCATCCTAAAATGGTACCAACTAGTTTTAGGTTATCTTTACAATTAATTTCGATATACTTATATATTGGAAAAATTTCTAAGATTTTTCCATCAATTTGGCTCCAACCTTAGAAATTCCCCTCACCTCAAGATATTCAAGGAGTCTCAATTGACTTTCTTGAACTCCATCGTCGGATAAATTTTAAAATTTTATGAGGTTCTTTTTTTTCTAATCTTATCTCTAATTTTGACTCTATATTCATTTTATGAATTTCTTAGATTTTTTTATTTTATTTTAATCATTTTTATATTCTTATTTATCTTATTTTTTAGAGATAAACATGAATTATGTTTTATTTAAAATTCACTCTTAAGCGTCCCATCAATTTGGCTTAGCTCAAAAGGAACATCCTTACCTAAAAAATCTCAAGGAGTCTCAATTGACTTTCTTGAAATTTCATAATCGGCATGATTCATGCTTATTTCCTATTTTATTTTTTATTATACTTTTTATCTTCATGTCACATCTATCTATTTATTTATTTGTTTATTTATTTATCTAATTTTTATTTATTTAAGTTTAGTCTTTACCTAATTTATATTTTTATTCATTTTTACTTATTTATTTATATTTATTTAATCTAAAAATAAATATGAATTATATTTTATTGAAAATCCTCCCAAAAGTATTACATCAATTTGGCTCAACTTAAGGAAGAATCCCCTGACCTAGAAATTTCAAGGAGTCTCAATTGGCTTTTTCAAAATTTCATCATTGGTATAATTCACATTCATTTTATAAAATCTAATTCTCAACCTAATTCCTATTTCTTATTTATTATCCTTTTATTTATCTATTGTTTTATTTGTGCTCATTTAATTTTTAGTCTTTGCCTAATTTATTTTTATTCATTTCATTTATTTATATTTATTTAATCTTAAAATAAATATGAATTATATTTATTGAAAATCCTCCCAAAAGTATTCCATCAATTTGGCTCAACTTAAGAGAGAATCTTCTCACCTAAAAATTTCAAAGAATCTCAATTGACTTTCTTGAAATTTCATCATCGACATAATTCGCGTTCGATTTTATAATTTAATAATTTTACATAATTTATAAATGATTTTTATTTACCAAGCAACTTAATATAAATTTGATTAAAACTAATTAATTCCCATTAATCCACTCAGTTAAATTAATATTAAATAAAACAATGGTACTTAAATGATTTACAAAGAACATTACCTAAACTTAATAGCCAAACAAACACATAATCAAACTAAACGAATTAAATAATAATCCAAACTAAACTAATATAATAACTTAAATTTATGGAATGAATGCTAAGCACAATATAATATTAGTAATAATAAAAAAAAATCAAACCTTTGACGTGACCTTGCTCCGCTTCCTTTGCCTTAGTTTTGCAAGTCCATCAGCATCCTTCGTGTTTTCAACTTTTTTTTTCATTTTTTGATGTTTAATTCTTTCCAGATTGCATCAAGAAAGCCTTTGACGTGACTTTGCTCCACTTTCTTATTGACCACTTCAAACATGCAATTATGGAACCACACAAAACAACAAAGAGAACTTGACGTGGACAGCAACAGTTTCTTGGTTCAACTCCTCTAGCTCACAGTTCCAGTGCTTCAAAGTTTGATTCGGTACTACTCCAAAATCCAGCAAAGTCTTGCCCAGTTCTGCTTCTTCGAAGATCAGGTTCAACTCTGCTCTAACTTTCACGCTTCAACAACACGAATCGCATGCACCAGATTTTGTTCTGCTTTAAAGAACAGCACCCTCTTCTCTTTTATCTCGTCCTCCCTAGCTCTTCTTTTTTTCTCTGCAAAATAGAAAGCAACAACACAAAACAGAGGAGAAATTCTAAATATACCCACATTTTTACTCTTTCTACCTCATTCTCTTCAGTAAATCACTGTTCATTGCTCACGAAAATGGGGTATGAAGAGCAAAAATAGGGGTATATTTAGAATTTCTCAAAACAGAGACCCACAAAACAACCCAAAAACCGATCCTCCCTTCCTCTCTGTTCTCTGTTTGTTTTTTAAAATTTATTTTTTCTCTCTTGATTTTTTTTCTGCGTGTCCTTTACTGCCGCCCCCGCTCTATTCAGCTTCATATGGTCTATCTTTATTGCCTAGGAATCTCTCAATTAAGGAGTGATAATTAATTATTTGAAATTGATTCTCCTTCAAAACTTTCCAAAATATCCTTAATTTTATTTTCTTTCCTTTGATTTATGATTTTCAATTAAACTTTGATTTTGCTTCCCATATTAAAACTCAAAATTTAGTGTTTGATTTTCTTTCCAAGTATCTAAGTTTGATTGTCTTTCTATTTACCTTCAATATTCTTGGCATATTCAACATATTTTGATTTTTCCAAATTTATCTTTTTCCTTTTTTTAAAAATTTTTTTCTTTTCATGATTTTTTAATTTTCATTTTTATTTATTTTTATTTTATAAATAAAATAAAAAAATAGAATAATTACAACAATTGGTCTTTTAATCATCGGGCTCAAAGTCCAACTCTAACTGAAGTCCAAATTCACAGTTTCAAATCCAAAACCCAAATCAAAGGTGTAACTAAAAGAACATTAGATTCAGATTAAAATCCATTTAGCTTTAAACTTTGGTTAAAAGTATCCTGATAAGCCCAATAATATTAAAGACTCGGACAAAATGGGGTGTCTACAGTTGCCCCTCTTTGTGCATTTGCTTTGAAATAGTAATTGCGCAAAGACATAGACATCCATTTTGTCCGCATTCAACACTTTTGTCATTTTTCATTTTTTTTCTTTTCTTCTTTTTTTTTTATAATTACTCATTCTAAAAGAAATTGGTTCTCGCCATGGAAGTGCTCATTCGACTAGGAAAGCTTTAAAAACTTGAAAAAATTTCCTCATCTTGAAATGCTCCTTCAACAAGGAAGGCCTCGAAACTTCAAAATTTTCTCATCTCTAAAATGCTCCTTCGACTAGGAAGGCCCTGAAACTTCAAAAATTTTCTCATCTCTAAAATGCTCCTTCGACTAAGAAGGCCCTAAAACTTTAAAATTTTCTCATCTTTAAAATGCTCCTTCGACTAGGAAGTCCCTAAAACTTTAAAACTTTTCTCATCTCTAAAATGCTCCTTCAACTAGGAAGGCCCTGAAACTTTAAACTTTTCTCATCTTTAAAATGCTCCTTCGACTAGGAAGGCCCTAAAACTTTTAAAAATTTTTCATCTTAAAAACTCTCAATTATGCCTGGAGGTCTTATAAATTATACCTTGAGGTTTTGAGAAAACATGGCCGAAGGTCTTACAGGTTGTACCCGAATGTTTTAGTGAATCATGCCCAAAGGTCTTATAGATTGTACCCGAAGGTTTTAGTGAATCATGCCCGGAGGTTTTACAAGTTGTACCCGGAGGTTTTAGTGAATCATGCCCGAATGTCTTACAGATTGTACCCGGAGGTTTTAGTGAATCATGCCCGGAGGTCTTACAGGTTGTATCCGGAGGTTTTAGTGAATCATGCCTAAAGGTCTTACAGATTGTACCCGGAGGTTTTAATCATTCTTATCTGTAAGTATACCCAAAGTTTTAAGGAATCATGCCCGGAGGTCTTACTGATTGTGCCCGCAGGCTTTGATCTTATCTCATCATTTCAATTCTATCTTCTAGATCATCTTATCATTCCATTTTCTTCTTTTTGTTATTTTCTATCTAAATATCACATTTTTTCATCTCATCATATCTTTCAATCCCTTTTCATTATCCCATCATATCCATACCTTTTTAGTTTCCTCTTTCTTTCCAAATTTTTAACATTTTTGTTTCAAAACTTCATACCTTTTTCGTCACATCTTATTCGTAATCCTTCTCACATTTTCTAATTTTCTTTTTCTTTTTTTTTTAAATTTTTCAAAATTTTAGTCATCTAATCTTTCAAAACTTTTTATCTTATTGTCTTAACAAATAGTTCAAAATTTTTTTTGGTGTCAAAATGCACATAATGAAATGTCATGAATGCACTGCAAATGATAAACAATGCCTTACCAAGTCACATCATCAATCTACCATATTCCTTTCTTCAAAAATTTGTCATCCTTCAATCTTCTCTTTGCCTTATCATTCAATCTTTCAATGCCTCATCATTCTTCTTTCTTCAAATTTAGCAATCCTAAAATCATTTGCCCCATCATCGTTCATTCAGTCTTCTTCTTGCCCCACAATTCTTCTTTCTTTAAATTTAGCAATCATCACTCATTCAGTCTTCCCATTGCCCCATCATCATCATTCATTTAGTTTTCTTCTTGCCCCACAATTCTTATCAAATTAAAATTCATCAATCCAAATCATAACAACAAAATCATCCCAAACTATTCACAAGAACACTTCACCACTTCTCATATCTTCAAGAAAATCCATGCTCTCATAACAACCAAAGATTGCCCCAATAATAGTCTTAAAACCACCATCACCACACTTGATTTCTTTAAAGCAAGAACTTGCCCCCATAAAATCACAAAACTCTCATTTTTCACTTCTTCAAGTTTCTTTTTGAAAATAGAAAATTGCCCCACATAATAATTTTCCAAGATAAAAACATTTGACATTTAAATCTCTTAAAAATTGGTGATTACTATTGAGAACAAATAGAATGAGTCACAACTTGGTTTAGCTGAATAAATGTACTGATTTAGTGCATCAAGGATGTCTGGTTATCAAGAAAGGTTCTATTGATCAATGTCTCTTCATCTTGGCTCACAAATGAAACAAATTCCTTGAAAATCAAAATTCCTTTTGTAAAGTAACTTTCACAGAACACAATCCATTTTAGCATTCTCTTAATTTGTTGATATGTGGACTTTAACAAATGTCAAGACTAGCTGTGATGGCTCAAATTTATGGGTAAGGATTCAAATCTCAAATCAAAATTTCAAGGTGATGGTTTTTAAATTTCTCAAAAGGTCTTGACTGAAAGCATCACTCCTCTTCTTTCTTGTTATTGATTTAGGATAGTCACAAACAATGGCCTTGAATTGTTTCAAATTTGCTCTAGACTGCCCTTTCATGGGTTTTCACCCTAGAGCTTCATTCTCTTTTTTCTTCTTTTTTTTCTTTTTGTTTTGTTGATTATTCTACCATGCATTTGAGAATTCAAATTTCATTCCAAACTAAATAATGATCATGGTTTCTCAAAGAAAAGCTTTTCAATACAAGCATCCCTATTTAATCAAAATGGACTTTTAGGCACATACCGTAGGCCAAGTTTTAAGGTTTTCAAAGAATGGATAAATAGGCCCAAAATAAGTATTTTCAAGGTTTATCGAACCAAGGATCATTTCTTTGATTGTGAACATCTGTCCTTCCCACTCTTCGAAGCATTTTTCTTTTCTTTTCTTTTCTTTTCTAATCTTTTATTCTCATTCATTTCTTCCTTTCCATCCTTTTTTTTTTTGCATCGACCTTTTTCATATTTTTTCATTTTCTTGTTTTTTCATATTGATTTCCATCTTCACATATCCTTCTTCTCACATTTGCCCCTTAACATAAGGCATCATTTACATGTATTTGACATAAGATCAATCACTAATCACTAATGCTTCTAAAAACTCCTTTTATGTATTTGCTTCTCCAATGTGGAGGGTGATCCTTGATCAAGGTTCATTTAGAAAGAAATCAATAGGCTCAAAAGGGGCAACAAAGGGACGATTTCATTTCAATAATAAGAATATGAAAGATGGCCATTTGTCATATCAAATATTGACACGTCTATTGAAAACCAACCCTCAAGATGAAAATTTTATTTTGCTTTCGAAATCATTCGAATATCCCTCATGCATGGTTTCACAATCAATTTTTTTCTTCTTTTCTTTTCTTTTTTTTTCTTCACTCTTTTTTTCTTTACTTTTTTTCACAACTCATGCCCAGAATATATAAACTCAACTTTATGAAGGCCTTATGCAACGATTTTCATTATCATGGTTTACAATAGAAAAAGGATATTAATCAAATTAAGAATAGCCATTAAAAGATGTTAAGGTTATCAAAAGCTTGGCTCTTTCAATCATTTTGTCCCAAGATATAGTGAAGGATGGTTTGGATGGTTTGAATTAGAAATTTCAAGTTATGAGAAAGAATCTTAGCTTGGCCTTAACATCTATCAAATTTTCAAATACAAAGTCCTTAAGAGAATGCTTCATTAATTGGTCCTTCAAAACAGTTCAAAACGTTTTGCAAATTCATCAGTCATTTCATCGGTCATTACCTTAACGAAGATCATTGACTTCAAAAGTTTACCATGGTAGGCAAAAATGAATGAATTTCAAGCTTGTGTTTCTTTATGGATTCCAAGTTTTCATTGAATTGGAAAGTATACTGGAAATGTAATGGCTAGGTCTATTCATTCTGAATAACAATCACCAATGTTTTCAAATTATTTTATTTCATCAACTTGGAAAGAAAAATATGGAAGGCTTTCAAAACAACTTGATGCAAATTTCAAGAATCTTGAGAACATCTCACATCCACAAATTACATATAGGAAACTTGGCCTATGGAGGAGCAAACTTCCATTGCTCAATAAGCTCTTGAGTCAAAGCACCACTACTGATGAGTTCTTTAACCTTTTCCTTCAATTGCCTACACTTTTCTATTGAATGCCCAATTGCCCCCGTGTGATATTCACATTTGCTATTTGGTTCATAACTCCTTGTTGCTAGGTTTGGAGTTGTTTTCAAAGAGATAGGCACCAGATACTGGTTCTTTATTAGCAAAGGCAATAGTTTAGAAATTGGAATTGGCAATCTCTCTACACCGTTTCTTGGCCTTCTTGGATTGTTTGGTAGGGCGGAGAGTGATTGAGGACAAAAGTTAGGCTGAAAACTATTTTGAGGAATTGGCTGAAAACTATTTTGAGGAATTGACTGAAAAGGATATGGACAAAGGTGGTGGGATTGTTGCATGGGGTATGGGTAATATGGGGTATAATTTTCATACTGCTTTCCATTTGTCACAACCTAAACATCTTAACTCTCGTTATTGAATGTTCCACCTCTCCTTGTATTTGCCCATTCGATCTTCCCGCTTTTTATAGCATATTCTATTATCTCACCAGAGAGTACCATATCTACAAAGTTTTTGGTGACTTTACCAATCATTCTCTCATAGTATGGAGCTTTAAGTGTACTGACAAACAGAATTGTAGTCTCTTTCTCTGTGAGGGGAGGCTGAACTTGAGCGGCAATATCTCGCCATCTCTTAGCATATTCTCTAAAGCTCTCGGTAGCCCTCTTTTCCATATTCTGTAAGAATAATCGATCTGGTGCCATACCTTTGCATGTTGATATTGAGCTATGAAGGCCCTCGCAAGATCCTTCCATGAATGGATGCGTCCTCTATCTAATTGGACATACCACCTTGCTACGGACCCAATAAGGCTATCTTGAAAACAGTGGATTAGCAACTTTTCATTGCGAGTATGCCCTGCCATTTTTTGACAAAACATTGTAATATGGGCTAATGGGCATTTAGTTCCATCATATTTTTCAAAGTCGGGGACTTTGAATTTTACGGGTAGCACCAAATTAGGAACCAAACTCAATTTCTCCATGTCAATGTTTCCATAAATAGTGCTCCCTTCGATAGCCCTCAATCTCTCCTCTAACATAGCACACATGCGATGCATCCCCTCATGAGAACCTAGTTTAACCACTTCCCTCCTAAGCTTCTCTTTCTCGATGGGGTCCTCCATTTGGGGATCCTCTCTAATGTTAATATCTTCATCAACTCCCTTCCCTTTTGCCAAGCTCATCATCATCTCCATCATCTTGACCATTTGTTCCCTAGACTTTTCTTGGGCCCTGACAATCTCTTGTTGCACCTTTTCTATTCCATCAATTCGTGCCAAATGCCCATTCTCCATTACTCTTGTTTGCAAACAAGTATCGTATGGGTGACTAGCAATTTTGATGGCCGAGCCATCTTCTTACCTACATTACCATAGTATAAGTCAAGATGCCATGATATGCACTTACAAACCTATGCATGAAATGCATGCTCGATTTATGTATGACCAAAAATGTCTAGATGTATAGGTGCAATGTTCAAATGGAAATGTTATGCATCAAAAAATCAAAGGAAAGCCTCATGCGATGAATAGACACATTTCATCACCTTATTTTCTTTATTTTGATTTTTTATTATTATAATTTTCCTTCATGTGTACTGATCTTTGGTTATCCCTACATGATGAGCTATCATGGCTCTAACTTAAGTTGGCCTCTTAGGTTTCTTTATATGCTTGGTTTGGAAAAGTCAGAATTCTAAAGGTTCTCAAATTGTTCCTCACTATTGTCCACATAGGACTAGTAAGGCACCCAATCCTCACCCATCACAGGTTACAAACGGAAAGGTTCAATTTGAGTGGGAGTATTTTGCTAGCAATTGCGGAGGTATTACCTCACGAAAGCGTAGATACTTTATTCCCTCCTAAAAAAGGATAAAGCCCGGGAAGAGGACTGATGCACGCAAATGCACGTGAAGTGTGTGTTGAAGGAACATGTATTTATTAATGTCATTATATATATATAATTAACACTCTAAAGATGAATCTAAGATAACCTAAAACCAATTGTTGGCTTGACCCTCTAATGTCCCCAGTGGAGTTGCCAAACGTCATAACGTATTAAGTTTTTGGAAAACCTAATAGTTAGACACAAAGATATGGAGTCACCACCAACCATTCTAACCTAGGTGTGATTGGTCAACTATTCAAACTAAGGATAAGGCTTGATCTACGTTCAAAGACACTAGGGTTCGAGAGTACGGTTACGTGTAGGGAAGGATTAGCGTCCCCACAACGCCCATCCTAAAATGGTACCAACTAGTTTTAGGTTATCTTTACAATTAATTTCGATATACTTATGTATTGGGAAAATTTCTAAGATTTTTTCATCAATTTGGCTCCAACCTTAGAAATTTCCTTCACATCAAGATATTCAAAGAGTCTCAATTTGACTTATGGAATGAATGCTAAGCACAATATAATATTAGAAATAATAAAAAAAATCAAACCTTTGACGTGACCTTGGTCTGCTTCCTTTGCCTTAATTTTGCAAGTCCATCAACATCCTTCATGTTTTCAACTTTTTTTTTTTCATTTTTTTGATGTTTAATTCTTTCCAGATTGCATCAAGAAAGCCTTTGATGTGACTTTGCTCCACTTTCTTATTGACCACTTCA
The DNA here is from genome assembly GCA_031772115.1 of Heritiera littoralis. NCBI lineage: Eukaryota > Viridiplantae > Streptophyta > Magnoliopsida > Malvales > Malvaceae > Heritiera > Heritiera littoralis. The sequence continues at coordinate 185,389 of JAPDPK010000037.1, read as the reverse complement.
AACATGCAATTATGGAACCACACAAAACAACAAAGAGGACTTGACGTGGACAGCAACAATTTCTTGGTTCAACTCCTCTAGCTCACGATTCCAGTGCTTTAAAGTCTGATTTGGTACTGCTCTAAAATCCAGCAAAGTCTCGCCCAGTTCTGCTTCTTCGAAGATCAGGTTCAACTCTGCTTTAACTTTCACGCTTCAATAACACGAATCGCATGCACCAGATTTTGTTCTGCTTTAAAGAACAGCACCCTCTTCTCTTTTATCTCCTCCTCCCTAGCTCTTCTTTTTTTTTCTCTGCAAAATAGAAAGCAACAACACAGAACAGAGACCCACAAAACAACCCAAAAACCAATCCTCCCTTCCTCTCTGTTCTCTGTTTGTTTTTCTAAAATTTATTTTTTCTCTCTTGATTTTTTTCTGTATGTCCTTTACTGCCGCCCCTAAAGCTGGTTACGGGCCAGTTTTCAACTGTTCCAGCCTTAACCAAACAAGAATCGGTCTGAATCGGTAGGGAACCGATCTAGTTCGGACTGGTTCTATGTTATTTAAGAGGCGAACTGGCCCGATTCATTGGACCGATTCACCTAAAAACCGGACCGAACCAGTTTAAACCGGTTCGGTCCAGTTTTTTTTTTCATTTAAAATTTTTATTTTTTAAAATTTATAGTAATTTATTTTAATATATATTAATATATTTTAAAAATTTATCTAATAAATTTATTTTTATAATAAATAATGTTAATAGTTTAATTTAACAATAATTTATTATAAAGTTATATTATAATTTATTTAATTAATGTAACAATAATGTAAAAATAAACTACTATAAAATTATCTAATAAAATTATTGTTATAATAAAATAAAGTTATATTATGAATATAATATTATAATAAAGTTATTATGATAAAATGATATTTGATTCAAAATACAAATAATGATATTATGAATATTATTATTATATTCATTTTGCAATATCATTTTGCATATCTTTATTTATATTCATTTATTATATTCATTTTGCATTTAAAATAATTTATTATATTTGAAATATCATTTACTTAATATTTATTCATTTATTTAATATGTTTTTAAAATATTAATTCATTTTGTATTTTAAATATTTATTTATTTTAAATATAGATAAGTATAACATTAATTAATTTGGTATGTAATAATAATAATAACAACAACAACAACAACAACAACAACAACAACAACAACAAAGGAGAAAAATGAGAGAGTAGGAGACCAAAGATTTTTTACGTGAAAAACCCCTTCAAAAGTTAGAAGGGTAAAAACCACGGGACCGTAGTCCATAAAAATATTCACTATGACTAAACTTATTTACAATTTTACATACAATTTAAAAAAAAAAGATTTTTCTCTACTCTTCATAATTTATACGGATTGCCTTGGAAATTTCTTCCTCCTCTTCTGAATTATTATCAGCGAATTCATTGGCCATTCCAAGTTCAACATTGCACGATTCCGCATCAAACCAATCTTTAAGGCATGTTAACATGCACAATGAATCCGGATTAAGAGTGGTTCGATGGTCTCTAATAATTCTTCCACACGTCGAGAATGCGGATTTCGAAGCAACAGAAGAAACTTGCATCGCAAAAACATCTCCAGCCATGGAAGCTAAAACTGGAATTTGTTTTTGGTTTTCTTTCCACCATTGGAGAAGATCAAAGTTTTCATCTACCGAAAAATCTTGACTTAAGAAAAATCCTAGCTCATTGAAGCTCGAACTTCTTCGAGTTGTTGATCCCGATCCCGATCCGCTCGCTTTTCTTTTTAGCTTCATTCTCTTCTTTGCTGCTTCCTTAATTGCGTTTAAAATTCTTTTTCCTTTTTGCTACTTTCGGTTTCTTCATATGAATCTTCTTCTCCTCGATTAAAGTTGAATTGCTCCCTTTCTGTTTCATAAACATTAAACAATTCTCGAAAAAGATTGTTAATTGAGGACTTTTGATCCTCAATAGAATCAAGACCAAGAAATTCTTTATAACAATCAAAAAAAATTTCTATATTTACCTCACCTTGACTAGGATCGAGTAAAGTTGCAATACAATAAATAGGAGGAATTATTTCCCAATATTTTTAAATTTTTTCCTCCATATCATATACAAAAGAACTTAAAGTTTCATGATTCCTAAATTTTACAAATTTGTCAAACATTGTGTAGATAATAGGAACAAAATACGGTGTAGTTGGATAAAATTGAGTTGAAAATCTTTCGGTTGCATCTTTAAAAGTAGATAATAAATTAACACAATATTCAATAAAAATCCAGTCTTCTTCAAAAAGTAGTAAATGTGTGCTACTTGTATAATTGTTATAAAAAGGAGTAACAAATTCTTTATAAGGTAAAATAGAAGAAAGCAAACGATGAAGTGAATTCCATCTTGTTTCCACGGGAAGTGGAAACGCTTTAACAGGTATATTATTTGTTATACAAATTTACTTCCATTCACGTTTATTACTTGGTGTGCGAATCCATTTTGCTAAAATTTTAATTTTATCAATTGGACCTATGTCACTACCAGTACCACTAGAACTAAAACCACTTTGAACACATAAATTTACACTATGACATGCACATCTTGCATGAAAAAATATGCCTTGCATAACAGGGTTTAAACTTTTAATTAAATTAGGAATAGCTGCAGTATTACTCGAAGCATTATCAAAAGTAATAGCAAAAACTTTATTATTTTCTACTCCATATAATTTACAAACTTTAGTAATATATTTATGAATAGTATATGAATTATGTGCTTCTTCTATTACATCTAAAGATAAAATTCGTTTTTGCATGGACCAATCTTCATCTATCTAATGACAAGTTATAACAAGATAACTTATACCATTAGTACTAGTCCATTTCTCACTAGTTAAACTAACCCTAGATGAAATATTACTAAGTTTATCAATTAAAGCTTGTCTATATTCTTTAAACATATCCATGCAATCTCTTTTTAATGTATGTCTAGAAATAGATTTATATGCGAGTTGTAAATAGTTACAAACAAATTCTAAATATCCTGTTTTTTCACAAATTGTGAATGGTTGTTCAGTCCTAACTACAAATCTAACTAAACCACGTCTAGCTTAAACATTATCAAAAATAAAATTTTTTCCACCATCATGTGTATTAATTTGAGATTGTTTACCTTCTAAAATTTCATTTTTTTCGGCATCAGGATTAATTTTATGTAAAGTAATTAAATGTCTTTTATACGTACCTGTACCGCTAGACCTGCTCAAGGGCCGGGTTACCCGCCCAAGCCCGAGAGCCCGTTCTAAATTTGGTTGGGTTTGGATAAAAATATTTGATAAAAAAAGGGGCTTGGGCAAAATTTTTAGGCCCGTTTTAAATACGGGCCGGGCCTCAGGCTTGCCTTTCAAAGCCCGGGCCCAGCTCGAATTATGAATTTTTTTTATTTTTTATATATCTTTTTTAATATTAATTAAATTTTTATATATATTTACTAAATATAATTATAATATAATTATATGTATATAAAATACTATTGAATAATAAATATGATTATAAATATTTAATATGGAAATTGATATATAAATTTTGACAAATTATATTAAATTTTAAAGGGTATAAAATAATATAAAATAAATAAATATAAAATTAAAATATAAAAAAATTATTTTCTGATCGGGCTCGGGCTTGTAGTATAAAAATGAAAACGGGCTTGGACAAAAAAATCAGGCCCGAATGTCGGGCCGGGCCGGGCTTGGACGTGTGAAAATTTCATTAATACCTGTCATAGGCCCGGCCCATGAACAGGTCTATGTACCGCCACCACCTCCACCAAAGTTATAAGAGTAAATGCCTTGGCACAATTTACAAATAGTACAATATTTATTCGTCTCACCTTCTTTTGCTACAATATCGAAATACTCCCATACCCTGCTTGTTTTTTTTTGCCAAACTTTGGCCTTGATGATGTAGCAACAATGGTGGCAACTGATGATTGTGTTTGAGCATGACCTCCTCCACGTCAACCACGACCAACCGATGGCGCCGCCAAAGGAAGCTCCTCCTCCGGATCAATATCGGGTTCGATTTCATTAAATGATTCGTCACCCAAATTAGGAATTTCAGTGGAACCAAAAGGTCGAGAAACAGAGCATGAATGATGAAATAAATTTGACATTTTTATATTTTTTTTGAGAATAAATATATGTTAAGAATTAAAAAAATAGATGTATGATATATATATATATATAATATTGAAATTTGGAAATTGAAACTTTAAAATTAAAAGTAAAATTTGCAAAATTATAAAATAAAAGGAAAAATGAAATTTAGAAAGAAAATGATGAGATTATAAATTTGGAATAAGGGATATATATAATATATTAGAATTTGAAAATTAAAAGTAAAATTTGTAAAATTATAAAATAAAAAGAAAAATGAAATTTAGAAAGGAAATGATGATATTATAAATTTGGAATAAGGGAATTTAAGTTTATTTGAGAGAGTTTGAGTGAATATTGAGAGAGTATGTGAATGAAGAGAATAAGAGTAGATGAATAGATGGTAGATTTGAGAGAAAATATAGAAGAAATGTAAAGAAAAATAAAAGATAGAATAGAGGTATTTATAGGAAAAAATTAGAATAAAAAATTTTTTTAAAAAATTAAAATAAAAAAAATAGATTAGTGGGCAACGGCCATTTCAAATAGAAGAGTGACTTGCCTCTGAACAAGGCTGCCACTGCGCAGTGCGCAGTGGAAGCCTTGATTTTCTTTTTTTTTTTTGAACCAGATCGGTTCAACCGAAACCGATCCAGTCAGTCCTGGTCCTTAATGGACCGGGCCCTTAGCGGGCTCGGTTCTAATTATTTAAAACCAGCCCAGCCCGATATGTTATCGGGCTGGGCCGATTCCGAACCGGTACAGTACTGGTTCGGATATTGGGCCGGATTGGCCCGATCCGGTTGCAAACCGGGTCGGGCCAATCCGGCCCAATAAGCAGCTCTAGCCACCCCCCTCTATTCGGCTTCATATGGTCCATCTTTATTGCCTAGGAATCTCTCAATTAAGGAGTGATAATTAATTATTTGAAATTGATTCTCCTTTAAAACTTTCCAAAATATCCCTATTTTTATTTTCTTTCCTTTAATTTATGATTTTCAATTAAACTTTGATTTTGCTTCTCATATTAAAACTCAAAATTTAGTGTTTGATTTTCTTTCCAAGTATCTAAGTTTGATTGTCTTTCTATTTACCTTCAATATTCTTGGCATATTCAACATATTTTGATTTTCCCAAATTTATCTTTTTCCTTTTTTTTTAAATTTTTTTCTTTTCATGATTTTTTAATTTTCATTTTTATGTATTTTTATTTTATAAATAAAATAAAAAAAATAGAATTAAATACAACAATTGGTCTTTTAATCATCGGGCTCAAAGTCCAACCTAACTTAAGTCCAAATTCATAGTTTCAAATCCAAAACCCAAATCAAAGGTGTAACTAAAAGAACATTGGACTCAGATTAAAATCCATTTAGCTTGAAACTTTGGTTAAAAGTATCCTGATAAGCCCAATAATATTAAAGACTCGGACAAAATGGGGTGTCTACAGTGCTAGAACACAAACTCTTTTAAAATGATGAAATTGCCCTCCACGTAATTACTCTGCAGTATAGGTAATTTACTCACCTATATATAGGCCACAGGTATTATTCTATGACCTAATTTTTGACTTCTGGCATTTACGTTTCCCAATACTCAAGAATCTTTGGCTGACTTAAGTATCGGAGTGCCTACGCAAGGAATCACCCCCTACGTCCCTCTGACTTTCCTTATTTTACAGAAGCTTTTGGAAGACACGTGGAGAAGAGGACAAACACTTATGTCAACAATCACTTATTGTTGTTTTGTGCAACAACAATTGGGGCCGTCTGTGGGAAACGAAATAAAAGCCAATCAATACTTTGAAGATGGTGAGAACAAGATCAACTATCGTCACAGATAGGAGTGATGAGAACTCCGTGAGTTCGCCTAAACAACCAATCCGCCAGAGGCCACAGGTGAACAAAAAAGAAGAGAGAACGACAGTGTCTGTGGCGAAATTCTAAGCCCAGAGGCGACAGAGCGAGGAAATAACCCAGGTGCTGAAAGCCATGGTGGATTTGTTCAAGGGAGTTCTCCCGCAGTTGAGCCTGCCGCAGGCTATTCGGAACATGGTGGGTGAGACAACCGAAGGGGTGCCACATCAAGCGACAAGCTAATCACGTGGCGACAGGCCCTTCGCTACAACAAGAGGCGCCTCCTACAGGAGAGGCTCACAATCAACTAGATACGGCAGTGTTGAGGAGTAAGAGGCCTATCGCATGGGTTCAGCACGAGATTGAGGATGCAACAGAATTGGAGCCTGCGGCAGGGTGTTGAGGCTATATGACAAGGTCTGAGGCGACAAGGTGCTGAAGTCATGGTAAGGTCTTCCGCTTTACGCTGGAGTCCGTCAAATCTTGTCGTGACTGACCGGAACATGGTGTTGGAGGTGCTGGAAAGACCGATGTTGAGGACGAGAGCACATGGAGGGCTGAGTCGGAGTTTGACCCTTCTTGGAACACACAAATGACACGAGGTGGTGCACTTCGAGGTAAAGGAAAGGAAATAGTTGTTGAAGACCAACCTAATAGAAACCAACTCACTCCCCTGTGGACATGAAAATGATGATAGAACAGGTGCTAGAAGAGAAAAAACTGGTGTCAGCGGAGGAAAGCCATAGGAGGAGAGTACCATTCAGCACAGCCATCATACAGAAACTAGTGACCCCGAAGTTTAAGATGTCGCAGATGACTACGTACACAGGAAAGACGGACCCCTACAATCATATGCAAAATTATGAGGCTTTGATGTTACTACATGGATGGGAGGATGAGATAATGTGCGAGGCCTTTTCCCTTACTCTAACTAGGCATGCAATGAAGTGGTTCAACATTTGTCCGAGGGGTCCATTGTCTCTTTCAACCACTTGAGAAACGAGTTCCTCAAGGCATTTGTTGTGAATAGCCAAAGGAAGAAAGAGCCTACTTATTTGCTCACCCTTAAGCAAGGAGTTAAGGAGTCCTTAAAGAGTTATGTAGATCGGTTTAGAGATGCCACTTTGGAGTTACGTGATTTGCAAGTGGGAGTAGCCGTGGCAACCATGTTACAGGGAACGAGGTCTGAGAAGTTGTAGGAGTCCTTGTCATTAGACCAACCAACTACAATCACAGATTTATTTTCTCGAGCAAATAAGTACATCACCCAGGAGAAAGTGATGAAAATGGTGTCCAATAGGGAGCATATGGAAGGAAGGAAGGAAGCGAGGGAGAGAAACCTTCGGAGGGTCCTCTAGCCAATCAAGCAAACCCGAGAAGGCCCTTACGTTGAAATACACCATTTATACCCCGCTCACTAAATCTCGGGCTTCGGTGCTAGCAGCTATTGAGGGGTCAGTTCTTATATAGCTTTCAAAGAAGTCCTCCGAGAATCTGGGTCGCAACTTGGATTTATACTGCAATTATCATTCGACGTATGGACATTCTACAGAGAAGTGTAGGGCGTTGATGAATCAGCTTGAGAAGTTGGCACGGGAAGGAAAGATAAACCAATTTGTATGGATGAGTGAAAGAAACAAGTATCCCATGTGAAATAGAGGGAACTACCCAAGGGACAGAAGAGATGAGAATAGGGGTAATGTGAGGAGAAATGAGAATAGAAGGAAAAAAAAGAGAGATCAAGAAGAAGACAATGAGCCCACAGGTCCAGCGATCAACGTTATTTCTGGAGGGGAATCGTTGGCTGGCACTTTCTTCTCGTCTAGAACGTCTTATGCCCAATAAGCCTTTCAAGTCAACTCGGTGATGGAAGAGAGGCAAGATGAGGAGCCCATCACCTTCACGCCAGTCAACAAGGGAGATGTTACGATTCCCTATGATGATCCGATGGTGATCTCGGCAGTTATGGCAAAGCATCCAGTCATCGGATCTTAGTCGATAATGGGAGTTCGGTGAACCTAATCTACTGGAATTGCTTTGAAAAGATGAACATCTCGAAAGATAGGTTGAAGTTGGTACCTACACCCTTATATGGTTGCTCTGGTGAAAAGGTGAAGGTAGCAGGTGCAATTCAGCTACTTGTCACGTTAGGGGAGAGCCCGAGGAGCGTCATCCGGCAGGCGTTGTTCATGGTGGTAAAGTCAACTTTAGTGGCGTACAATGTGATATTCGAGCGACCATTATTGAACGATTTAAGTGTAATGGTGCACCCCTGTTATTTGCTGATGAAGTTTCCAACCCCTTGTGGTGTAGGTTAAGTGAGGAGAGACCAAAAGAGGGCCAGGACGTGTAATATTACGTCAACCACATGCAAGGGAATCCAGAGGAAGGAAACCCTCACGATTGAAGAGCCACCTAAGCCAAAGCTGAATGAAGAAATGGAGGCAGTCCAATTAGTGGATGATGATAGAGAAATGGTAGTGTATGTCGGGAGACAATTACCAAGCAAAACAAAAGAAGAGATAATTCGGTGCTTGAAAGAGAACGCTGATGTTTTTGCTTGGACTCCCGACGATATGCTAGGAATTGACCCAGAGGTTGCCTGTCATCGGTTGAATGTAGTTCCAGGAGCAAAACCAGTCAAGCAAAAGAAGAGAAGTTTTGGTCCGGAAAGGCAACAGGTTATAGACGAGGAGAACTCAAAGTTGTTACAAGCGGGATTTATTAGGGAAGTTAATTATCCCGAGTGGTTAGCTAACGTGGTGATTGTGAAAAAAGTTACCGAAAAATGGAGGATGTGCGTGGACTTCACTGACCTGAACAAGGCTTGCCCCAAAGATTCATATCCATTACCCTGTATTGACAAATTAGTGGACGAGACTTGCGGATATGAACTACTGAGTTTTCTGGACGCTTTTTTGGGGTACCACCAAATTATGATGCACCCAGATGATGAGGAGAAGACTTCTTTCATTATCGATAGCGGAACGTATTGCTATTAAGTAATGCCTTTTGGTCTGAAGAATGTAGGGGCTACATACCAGCTTATGGTAAACAAGGTGTTCAAGGACTTGTTGGGTAACACCATGGAAGCATATGTAGACAATATGATCATAAAATGCCGTAAGGAGGAATCACATGTTGAGAAAATGTCGGAGGTGTTCAAAGTGTTACGGCAATATAACATGAAGTTAAATCCCAAGATATGTTCATTTGGATTGAGGTCGGGAAAATTCTTGGGGTTCATGATTACCAATCGGGGAATTGAAGCTAACCACGAAAAAGTTCAAGCCATCTTGGATATGAAGCTGCCCAACACTGTTAGACAAGTTCAAAGGCTAACTGGGAGATTAGCAGCCTTGAATCGCTTCTTATCCAAATCAGCAAAAAAGAGTCTGCCATTTTTTAAGGCGATAAGGGCGGGAAAGAATTTCAAATGGACCGAAGAATGTCACGATGCTTTTGAGAGATTAAAAGATTACCTAAAAGAGTTGCCACTGTTGTCTCGACCTCAACCTGGAGACGGGCTCTTTATGTATTTAGGTTTAAGCGAGAAGGCGGTAAGCGTAGTCCTGTTGAGAAAAGATGGAGACAAGGATTGCCCAATCTACTACGTAAGCAAGGTTTTGCTGGACACGAAGACGAGATATCCCTAAGTTGAGAAAGTGGCCTTGTCATTAGTAATGGCAACCCGAAAATTACGACCATATTTTCAGGCCCACTCCATAATTATTCTGATAGACCAGCCTTTGAGGACATCTAACCAAGTGGGTAATTGAGCTCAGTGAATACGATATTCACTTCAAACCTTGCCAAGCAATAAAGGGGCAGGCATTGGCAGACTTTATTGTAAAATGCACTGGTCGAGAGGCCTAAGGAGAATTAGAGATAGTTTGGTGGAAATTGTTTGGAGACGGAGCTCATAGTGTTGATGGTAGTGGAGCTGGGATTGCACTGATCTCGCCCAAGGGAGAAGCCTATGAGTATTCCCTCGGTTTCAACTTTCCAAGCTTCAATAACATGGCTAAGTACGAAGCCTTAATAGCCGGAATGAAAATAGCCGAGAAATTGGGAGTTAGCAATCTGGTGGCGTATAATGACTTCTAATTGGTGGTAAATCAATTTCTTGGTGAGTATGAAGCACCGGAGCCTGCTTTGGTGCCATATTTACATAAGGTCCAATTGTTAGCACAGTCATTTAAGAACTTTTGGTTGACCCAGATAAACCGGTCTGAGAATAGTCATGCAAATGCTCTTTCGAAGTTAGCCTCCTCTAGGGGAATGAAAGGCGGCGTAGTAAAGGTGGAATCCCTAGCCAAGCCGAGTATTGAAGAAGAGGAAGTCTACGATGTCGAGATCGGAAGTGATTGGAGAAACCCAATCAGAGACTACATTTTGGAAGGAAAACTCACCAATGACAGACGAATCCCGGACGCTTAAATTGCAAAGTGCTAGATTCACGATGATAAATGGTGAACTCTACAAGTGTGGATTCACCACGCCCTTGTTAAGATGCTTGGGACCTGAGCAAGCCGAATATGCTTGAGCAGAAGTCCACGAGGGTATAAGTGGTGAATATTCGAGAGCTCGAGCACTAGGCTCAAATATACTTTGAACAGGGTTTTATTGGCCAACATTGAAGAGAGATGCCATTGAGAAAGTGAGAAGATGCGAAAAATGTCAGAAATTCTCTCCTATAGCATCGACACCTATTTCGGCCCTCCAGAGTACTCTTCAACCAACACCATTTGCACAATGGGGGCTCGACATTTTGGGGCCCTTTCCCTTGGGAACTGGATAAAGGAAATACCTACTGGTAGCCACTGACTACTTTACAAAGCGGATAGAGGCAGAACCGTTGGCTACGATTTTTGAAAAGAAGGTATAGGCGATGGTATAGAAAGATATTATCTGCTGATTTGGAGTCCCTTGAGTGTTGAATGCTGATCATGGAAAACAGTTCGATTGCGATGCATTTTGAGAGTTTTGTAAAGGCTTGAATATTCAACTAAGAATATCATCTGTACCTTACGCACAAGCCAACGAACAAGCTGAAGTAAGCAATCGAACCATACTGCATGGGCTAAAGACCAGATTGGATAGGCAAAGGGAGCTTGGGTGGATTAGCTACCAAGTGTCTTATGGGCTTATAGGACAATGAGTCGGGTGTCAACAGGAGAAACGCCATTTAATTTGGTGTATGGAATTGAGGCCCTCATCCCAGTTGAAATTGGAGCAGGATCACCTAGATTAATCCCTTACATTCAAGAAATCAACTCTCAAAGGGCTTAGACAGAATCTTGATCTGATAGATGAACTAAGGGACACAGCAAAAATGAAGTTGGCCGCCTTCGAACCATACTGCATGGGCTAAAGACTAGATTGGACAGGCAAAGGGAGCTTGGGTGGATCAGCTCCCAAGTGTCTTATGGGCTTATAGGACAATGAGTCGGGTGTCAACAGGAGAAACGCCATTTAATTTGGTGTATGGAATTGAGGCCCTCATCCCAGTTGAAATTGGAGCAGGATCGCCTAGATTAATCCCTTACATTCAAGAAATCAACTCTCAAGGGCTTAGACAAAATCTTGATCTGATAGATGAACTAAGGGACACAGCAAAAATGAAGTTGGCCGCCTATCAACAGCGGATAACCGCTTACTACAATTCTCAAATTAAGAGCAGGGAATTACGAGAAGGAGACCTAGTGCTGAGAAAGTTAGCCATTACAAATGCTCACAGGGAAGATGGTAAGTTACGAGCTAATTGGGAAGGACCTTATAGAATCAAGAGAATGATTGGACCAAGCACGTGCACCTTAGAGACTTTGGAAGGGAAAATGATCTTGAAGACTTGGAATGTCAACCATTTAGAGTTATACCGGCAATAAGAAAAGTTGTATTTTTTACTTTATTGCTTCATTTTCTTCTCGTTATTTTAAATCATTACTTTGCATATACGACAAATATCATGTGATGTCATTGATAAACTTATGAATAAGAGGCTAGTTATTCATATTTCATGTTTTATGCAAATGACAATTTAATTGATAAACGTGTTGTAGGAATAATAGTGACATGGGCAAAAGCTGGCCAAACAAAAAGTCCCTAAGCACAAAAGGGTGCGAGACGGGCAAACGAAAAGTCCCTAAGCACAAAAGGGTGAGAGAAGGGCAAATAAAAAGTCCCTAAGCACAAAAAGGGTGCGAGACGGGCAAACACAAAGTCCCTAAGCGAAAAATGCACGAGACGGGCAAAGAAAAATTCCTTAAGCACAAAAAAGTACGAGACAGGCAAACACAAAGTCCCTAAGCAAAAAATGCGTGAGACGAGCAAATAAAAAGTCCCTAAGCACAAAATAGTGTTAGACGGGCAAATAAAAAGTCCCTAAGCACAAAATAGTGTAAGACGGGCTAATGCAACGTCTCTAAGCACAAAAAAGTGCAAGACGGGTAGATAAAAAGTCCTTAAGCGACAAATGCACAAGATGGGCAAACAGAATGCATAAGTCCTTAAGCGGAGAATACGCTAGATAGGCACATTACTCAAGTAAAAGTATTTCTTTGAACAGCAAGTAACATTGTTTCAAAGAATAACTTGGGGAGCGATACAATATAACTTGGGGAGCAATACAATATGACATGACACAAGGTATGTTGTAAGGTACAGTAAGGCATGTCGAAAAGAATGTTACAAGTTTTACCAGTAATATATCTTAACTTTGTAACATTTTAGCATGATATACAACATTATGGCTACAAAAATGCTAAAATTACAAAGAGTATGATTTCATGAATACAATAATGTGTTAATTATAAGCCGCATCTTAATGGCACATTGCGTAAGATTAACAAATTTGTACTTTGTTGTAATAGCAAGCATGTAAAGAAAGGAAAATTTGCAAAAGAAATTGCTATTTTCATTAAAAGTAAAACTATACATCGTTTATATGAATTACAATCAAAATGATGAAAAAACAAAAATGTCTTAATCAATCTATAGTAAGGATCGAGTCAGCTGGCAGAGAAGTTGCTGTGTCAACGTTAGGATCCTGGAGAGTTGGACCTACGTTTAGATCTTCGGGAGCAATAACCTCAAAAGGATGAACATCATTTGGAGGCCCTACGATCTTGACAGCAGCAGTGTCTGGCACGGGTTTGACAGCAGTAGAGTCAGAAAGCTACAGATCTTCACTGTCTAAACCCTGTAAGGCCTCAATAGGTTCGAGCTGATCACATGGCTCAATGGGCTCGGATTGACCGCTCCGCTTGCTAGGGGCCAAGGACCTTCGAGGTTCTTCATATCATCTACGACCCCTGCCTCCAAGTAATCCTTGGGATCCCTCGTGTTAGGTTCATATATGGTCCAGGAAGGAGCATTATAAAACTCAGCCTCTTCGGTGAATAGAAGCTCCGGGAAGGTCTCATTAGGCCTATGCTTTTCCAACCAAGTGCGAGCGGGTAGAAGCCATACTTGACAAAACCCGCCGAAAAAACTTGCTTCCTCTCGAAGCAATCTTGGGAAAGACGATATTCCCGGACAATTTCGATTCGAGCCGTCTTTAATTGATCCAGCAGGTTGTGCACTTCGTCTATGGCCTCGTCTCGTTGTGACGTCATGTCTCGCAAATCCTCTGAGGCCTTGTCATAAGCCTCCCGATACCCTTGAAGAGAAGCAGCATTTGCTTATTCTTCCTTTAGCTTCAGATCGAGGTATGTATTTTGCTGTCTTAGGGCCTCGTTGCCCCTCCTCAATTCGTCCACCCTGTTGGAAAGTGGACGAAGTTGGGCAACCTCATTCTGAAGCACCATGTATTTCTCTTGAAGCTCATTCAGCTCCTTCTCAGCTTGTTCCCTGAAGGTCTGGTGTTGTGCATTGACAGCCACCACTTGTTGCGCAGCTTGGGAAAATAGAAAGAAGATAGTTAAAAACCTTGGACCAAAGAAGATAAAATGTATGCGCATTATAAAAGAACGTCGAAGCTCCTACCTTCATCACAAGATAATTAGAGGTGTCCTCGCCTGCAGAGAGATTTTTGAAAATCTCTTTCTCGTCGTGCAGAAGGATGGTGCTCCAAGCCAGGCAGGAAGCTACCTTAAGATCCTCGATACTGTCGTTGTCATTAACGTTGGGGTAGGTCTGAAAGTCGTCCCCATTGACAACCTTCCCTCCATCTACTCAGTAGCGCCTAAGTGTAGGAGCAGCAATCTTAGGCAAAATTGGTATCGTAGACATCGCGTCTTCTATATTTAGCCTCTTTCAGTACTTACAACGAGGCTTGCGAAGAGCTTGCCTATCTCCAGCAATGTTAGGATCACCCTCTTAGGGAGCAGACTCACTTCTTTGTGACCCCGAGCTCTCGTGATCCTCTAAGCTATGGTCACGGATAAGGTGCCTCTTCCGCTTACCCCGTTCGGCCCCTTGCGTGGGGCGATTAGGCTCGCCGGTGGTCGAAGGAGGAGGTATAGGAGCGCGAGGATGCTCTAAAGTTGAAGCCTCAACTCGAAGTTGTTTCCGAGGCAAGGGAGCTTCTGGAGGAACTCCAAAGGAGGATACAGCAGTTTTCCTTCAATGCATGGCATTTAAGAAACTCATATCTGCATAACACAAGAAGAAAAATTAGCATACCAAGTCAAAAGACGATAACCACTTGTGTGATGATAAAAAAGAATTATCAATAGAAACCTAAAATGTCACCAAAATCGTCTAAGTTAGCCAAGTTTTCATCCGATGAAAAGTTGTAAAAGGGACTCCAGAAGGCGTTACCTTGGTTCCACTCAAGATCCTCCTCAGATAAATCATCAGCGCCCGCAGTCCCAAGTATCTCATCTCCCAAGTCAGAAGAAGACTCATCTACTAAACGACCTACGTGGTTAGTTGGTTCGGCTACGGGAACCATGGACGGACGGCTAGAACTGGGACTGAGTGCGTGCGAGGCTGAAAGAGGGTTTGATGGAATAGTAGAAGTTTCGACGATAACTCTGCCTACTCCCCAACTAGTCGTTGTAATGTTCTCGAGGGTTAAAAGGGAAAATAAATCTCGCTCACCGATAGAACAGATAAGTTGTATGGACTCGCCTAGGTGGTCCTTCAGTGTAGCTAAACTAAACTTTTTCAAGCGCTTTGAGTGGTTGCTAGTATCACGATTCCATCTAGTATGGATTCTCAAATCCCTCGAAATCTCAACAACGACTCACTCGTTCTAGAATTTATGTAACTTATTAGGAAGGTCCGAAAAAATGTTATTGGGAAACCCGTCGACCTTCACTATTTGGAGAGAGAATGTAATTAACCCGGCTAACCCACGAACCCTAAAAAATGCACTTAAAAGGGGAATGGTAGGAACGATGCCTAAATTATGGCATACTACAGAAAATCCTACTAGTTGAGCCCATGCATGAGGATGGAGTTGGCAAGAGACAATATCCTTATACCTAAGGAAAGCTAGACCAAACTCGGGAAGAGGAAAGCGAAAACCAAAGAGTATGGACGCTTTATGTACAGCTACACCATTAGTAACTAGGTCAGGAGAATATTCCCTATTGCCTGGGAGTCTATATTGGTAACTAGGAGGAAGGGAGAAGCGAGCGTTGATTTCTTCTAAGTCCGCGTTTGATAGCGAGCATTCAACACCGCCCTTCCTCAGTACTTTCTTACCTATACGTTGAGAAGACATGTCTAAGGATTAGTAAAGTAAGGAGGACAGGTGACAAAGGTGGGAGACCTAACACCCTGCGGGAGACTACAAGATTTGTGGGAGATAAAAACTAGTGGGAGACTTACTGTTGGCAACAGGTGACGAGTGAGAGGCTCTGTGTGAGAAGTGAGAGACAAGGTCCGCGAGAGGCTAAGTGATGTGGCAGACTAATGTTCGGCGAGAGAGTTAGAACGCGTGGCAGAGTGATGGTACAGAGGTTCTCTTGCACGATTCTATTGAGCTTCTGCTGCTTATATAGTTGTGACAGGGAATACCAAACGTCGCGCGTCAAGAAACACCTCCCGTAGTGTTGAACCTTTTGACTTACAAAAAAAATACCGAAAAACAAAAAAAATTCAAGAAAAGACCAAAATGTCCCAGATTCAAGTATATATATACTCTCTTTATTGGAAAAAATCTAATAAGAGAGTGGGGAGCAATTAATATGGCTAAGCCCACATTCACTGGGCTGAGGCCCAAAAGATGACAGAGGCCGCCACGTGGCATAACATCATTGGGCCACGTGGTATTAGGCGAGAGACATCATAAAACTCATGGCTCAATATGCGGGAGACTCCTCCCGCCAACGGAAGGAACTTTGTCACATGTGATAGATCTTGGATGCCCGCCTACGTTGTGCCTGCTGCCAGATGAGTGTGGCTACATTCTGTGACCTCCCGTCATGCGACAGACTTCTGTCGCCTCAGATTGATGATGTTAGAGTCGTACTAGAACACAAACTCTTTTAAAATGATGAAATTGCTCTCCACGTAATTACTCTATAGTATAGGTAATTTACTTGCCTATAAATAGGCCACAGGTATTATTCTATGACCTAATTTTTGACTTCTGGCTTTTACGTTTTCCAATTCTCAAGAATCTTTGGTTGCCTTAAGCATAGGAGTGCGTACGCAGGGAATCACCCCTTGCATCCCTCTGACTTTTCTTGTTTTACAGAAGCTTTTGGAAGACACATGGAGAAGAAGACAAACAATTACGTCAACAATCACTCATTGTTGTTTTGTGCAACACCACTTATAATATACTACAACTTAGCCTTCACTGCTCGGTCAAGAGGTTGTTTATAATATGCCACAACTCATGATATTCTAATTCTTATTATATCTTGCTTATTCATTAAGAATTTGATGACCATTTTCATTTTCTTGCTAATAAAGTAGAATTCCTCTAAATTAATCTTCTTTATATTAATAATAGTAAATTAATAAAAAATCATGGTCTAAACTTGGGCCACTATAGTAAATTAGTAAACCCCTCTACCATAATAATTAATAATTTTGTTTTTAAACCTAATGTAAAATTTCAATCTCAACTGTTGCATAAATTATTACTGTGATAAAAATTAAAGAGTATATTATATGATATTCAAGAACTAGAAAAACACTTCAGGAACTTAAAAAAGTATAAAATAATCATATAAGATATGTAAGGAGATTTTAAAGGAATTATTAATCAAAATAAAAATTTAAGGAAATTAAATACTATAGAGTTTGGATTTTTTTTTGTTACAAGAGTTTAGAGAAGTTTAAAAAATGTAAAAATGAAACGGATACATTTTCTAAGATAAAACAATAACTTACAAAATAAAATTCTCTGAATTAATAACCGATAAGTTTCAAGAGTATTAATTTAGAAAAGTTTTATTGTAATTTTAAAAGTTTTCACTTTTTAATAGATAATTACAATACACGATAATCTTGAAAAAATATTACTACTGTTCTATGATATATTTTTTAAAATTTCCCTAAACTCAAAAAAAGTAATTGCCGTGAAGCAATTATTGATTGATAACAGCTTTCAAATCACAATTATAATATTTTTTTCCTTTCCTGCAACTACAATTTTTTGTTTTTTTTTTTCAAAAAAGAGAAAAGTATAAAGTGGAAATAAGAATTTAAACCTTAGTATAATCTAGAGGTGGTTATTGGGCCGGGTTGGCCCGACCCGGCTTGCAACCGGATCGGGTTAATCTGGCCCAAAAGTTGAACCGGCACAGTACCGGTTTCGAACCGACCCAGCCCGGTATCTTAGCGGGCTGGGCCGGTTCAATTAATTATGACAGGCCCGGTTCGTTAAGGGCCCGGAACTGTTACAAACGGACCGGTTCAACCAAAATAAAAAAAAAAAAGCATGCAGTGGCAGGCAGATGTAGGCAGTAGCCTTTGCAGGCTACTACCTATGTTGATGGGCAACGGCCTACCGTTGCCCATCAACTAAAAAAAGGGAGGGAGCGTTTCCCTCCTTTTTTTTTAATTTTATTTTTTAAAATTTTTTAAATTATTTTAAATTTTTATTTTTCTTTTATAAATATCAATTTATTTCCTTTTATTTTTTTAAAATTTTTTTTCATATTTTCTCTCAAATCTAAATACTCATCCACTCTTATTCTTTTAATACTCACTTATACTCTCTCAATAATCACTCAAACTCTCTCAAATTCACTTAAATTCTCTTATTCCAAATTTATAATATTATCATTTTATTCTCTAAATTTCATTTTTTTTATCATAATAATTTTATTATAATATCATATTCATAATATAACTTTATTTTATTATAACAATAGTTTTATTATATAATTTTATAGTAATTTATTTTTACATTATTGTTACATTAATTAAATAAATTATAATAACTTTATAATAAATTGTTGTTAAATTAAACTATTAACATTATTTATTATAAAAATAAATTTGTTAGATTAAATTATAAAAATATATTAATATATATTTATTTTTATTAAAATAAATTAATATAAATTTTAAAAAAATAAAAATTTAAATTAAAAAAGGATCGAACCGCTTTAAACCGGTTCGATCCGGTTTAATAGTGAATCGGTCCATGAACCGGGCCGGTTCGTAAGTAAAAGTAATGTGAACCGGCCCGACTCGGACCGGTTCGGACCGGTTTAAGTTGTTAGTGGATGTAGACACCTAATTTTGACCGAATAATTTTTAAATGAATAAAAAAAAATAAAAAAAAAAATTTTGAATGACTCGAAGATTGATCATCAAAAATAAATGGAAATGAATAAAAGCAAAAGAAGGAAAGTCAAAGAAAATAAATGAAAAAATAAAGGCCTTTGATTTAGATGTAAAAGGTGAGCCGAATTTTACATTCACACACCATGACCATTTAAAGAGTTGACTTGGTTGATTTGTTGCCAAAAAATGAAGATAATAATTTGCAATATAAAGGAAATAAATCAAGAATATGAATTTCATGATGACAGCCACGATTTCAGCATCAAAAGGGGGAAGTTTGCTTCCTTTCTCAAAATATTACAAGCTGAAATGGTTATAAAAGCAAAGGGGGAGGATACACGAAAAGAAAACCCTGGAGGAGAAACCCTAGAAAAAAAAAACCTAGAAGGGAACACGGCTAAAAAAAAAACCTACAGGAACCCTCGGAAAACCGTAAAGAAAAAAAAACCCAAAAAGATTGGCTGCTGTTTTTTTTTTCTTCACCCAAGCTTCCTGCACAGCCACTGGCCATCGCCACCTTCCACTGCAACCGAGCCACCCTGCCCTGATCAACCTTCATCCTCAAAACCTTGGCCACTGCCCCAACTTCATCACCACAGCCAGGTTCCTCGCTGCAGTATCCTCCGCTCATCATCCCATCGTTCATCCTTGCTGCCTCGTCCTCTTCAACCCAAGTCGCCCTTCTCCTACACTGCCGCACAGTCCTACTTGCACTGTTCCCCATTGCCTCCTTCCCATCCTTCACTTGTTGCTGCATCATTGTTGCCGTCACAACCACCGTTATAGGTTCACACCATCATTGTCGCACTTGGCTGCATCGTGGCTCACCATCTTTTGCTCTGTACGGGTGCCATTACCTCTGCTAATCCAACACCGTTTCCCCTTGTATCCATCGTTCACGTCTTTGCTGTGCGTCCTTGTTGCTGTCACTTGCTACCTGTATTTGCTTACCCTTGTTGCCCAGATCACCACACCTCCTTGCACACTCCAGTGTTTCAGTCACACCCCGTTCCACCCTGCTCTGCGCCTTGCTTATCCATCCGGTCGGTCTGCTAACAACTACGTCAGTTGCTGTTCGGCGTGCATCATCTACCATTTGCTTTTGTTTGAGGAAGTGGCTTCTCACCTGACCACGCCATCTTCCCTGCTACCTAGCCTGCGTATCACCATTATCTTCACGTTACTGCTGCTTTAAGGAGTCCTCCATCTACCACCCCCAAGCTGCTACCCACGCCTCACTGCTGCTGCTGTGTTCCTGTTCGGCTTCATCTCTAGTGCCGCATGCTGCTAACGCCACCTTCACAAGTCACGTGAAACCAGAGAAACAAAAGGAAAGAACGTGTAACAGAAAGAAAGATCAAAAAGAGAGAATAGAAAATAAAGGAAAGTACAGAGAAAGGAAAGGAAGGTGACGTGAGGTAAAAGAAGTTTTTTTTATACTTATTAATTTGCACTGCTACTGAGTTTCGTCCCTTGCTTGCTCCTTGCCCGAGCCTCCCTACCGTGCATCATTGTCTGCTGTCGAGCTCTGCTAGAAAAAGGGAAGGTGTAAACATTTTGGTCTTCTTAAGGTACATTCTCCACTTGCAGACTTTGTTTTCGTTTATCTATGCCATAAAAAATATAATAGGAATGATATATAAAAGGTAAAGTAAAACAACAAAGGTCATATAAAATGTTAATAAAAGACTTTATGTTTTTTTTTATTAAAATAATTCGTTTGTATATTGAAAGGAGTTTCATACATAAACTTTAATGTTATTAGAAGAATTTTTTTTAATAATAACTAAATGAATAATAAACAATGAAAATAGACGTATAAATAAATAAATACAAATTAATAAATTTAAATTTCCGATGATAAGATTTCGAAGAAATCACAAGTAGTGATTCTTCAACAATCTTTAGGGTCGAGAGAAATCTTTAGATGTTACCAGCGTATTGGAACATTTAATTGGTTTTATCTCGATTTCAAAATTCTTTAAATAAATTAATATAAAAAAATAAAAATAAAAATAAATTAATCAAATAAAAAATTTAAAATAAACAAATAAATAAATATAAATACGAATTATAAATCCCCGATGATAGGATTCCTTAGAAATCACAAGTAGTGATTCTTTGATTATCCTTAGGGTCGAAATAAAATATTTGAACATTACCAGCGTATTGGGGTATTCAAATAATTTTAGTTCGATATTAAGATTTCTAATATAATCAACTTATATGAAATAAACTAACACTAAAAATAATAAATAAATAAATATTTTAAATAAACTTCAAAATAAAGAGTAAAACAAATTAAGAATAAATAAATAATTTCCGATGATGAGATGTTATGGAATTCACAAGTAGTGATTCCTAACTGATCTCTAGGTGAGAGAAATATACTAAATATTACCAGCGTATTGGAATATTCAGTATGATTTTTTCAATAAAAACAAGATTTTATAAATATAAATAAATTACAAAATAATAAATAAGTATAAATATAAAAATAAAATAAAATAAAATAATGGATTTCCCATATGCATTATTTATATTTTGATTGCATCATTTGCATCCATGAAATTTCAAAATAAGTATGAATCTCCCAAGGATGGGATTCTATAGAAATCGCAAGTAGCAATTCTTAAGAAATCTCTAGGTGAGGAAATTATCTGAAATGCTACCAAAAGTATTGGGGTATTTCGGAATAATTTTCAATACAAAAGATTTTCACTTATTTCAAATAAAAAATAAATCTTAAATACTTCAAAATAAAACAAATAACAAAAATGATTTCGAAATAAATGAAGTTCTTTTAAATATTTAATTAAGACCATTTTTATTAAGATTAAAAGATAATATATGATTAAGTGGTACCGTTTTTTTAACGGGCGCTGTGGGGGTGCTAATCCTTCCCCACGCGTAACCGAACTCCCGAACCCAAACTTTGTTTTCGCAGACCAAAAATTATTTATTTATTTTTTTTGATAAGCCTTAATTAATTTTAAGATTTTATTGAAAAAAATAAACAATTTTAGGTGGCCAATCACACCTAGCCAAAAAAGATTGGTGGCGACTCCAGTTAGTGTTTTTTTTCAAAATCGTCTAGCGATCGAGTCCCCGGACGAAAATCGTTACGACAGCTTTGGTGACTCCGCTGGGGAAGTTAGTGAGTCGAACCATAATTAATCATGTCTTATCCAAAATCTTAATTAATGGTCTTAATAAATATTTAATAAAACTCTTCATAAAAAAATAAAAATGAAAAAAGCAAAAAATAATACAAACAAAAAATGTGTGAATCATTTTCATCATTTGTGTTTGGTTGGGATGCATCTTAAATTTTATTCCTTTGCATACATGACATATTCATTGCATACATCAACCATACACCCGAGTTTGTCCCTTTTAGGAGAGAGTAGAGTACCTTTGCTCTCGTGAGGTAATAACCTCCGCAATGGCAAGTGAAATACTCTCACTCAAGTTGAACCCTTTCCGTTTGTAGCCTGTCATGGGTGAGGATCGGGGTGCCTTACTAGTCTAGTGTGGACGTCAGTAAGGAACAATTTGGGAACCTTTTGTCCTTTAGAACTCCAAAGCATACATATAGTAAACTTAAGAGGACCAACTTGGGATAGAGTCATGTTAACCCTATTACTTAGGACATATCTTTGATCATGTATGTTTGCTTTTGTTTGACATGTGAGACACTAATAGGAAATCATAGGTTTTTAGCAAAACATTTCCATGCATGATTTTTTCCAAACACATGTAGCATTTTGTTCATCCATTCATCTTCATTCATTTTTTTTTCAAGCATCACCACATGTGAAATGATAAATTCTTAATTGTGGTAATAAAGATTTGAAGATAGCTCGACCAAAAGTTCATTCACACAACACTCGTTATCGAGCTAAGATCATGGAAGAAGAATCAAGCATGCGCATGGAGAAGATGGAAAAAGCTCAAGAGGAAATGAGGGGGCAACTGGCCCAAATTACAGAATTATTGAAAAATCTGAGCAAGGGCAAAGGTGTAGTAGAGGAAGCTGTAGTCCAAGAAGGGGTTCAACAACATAGTATGGAAGATCCTATCTATCCTCCTGGATTCGGTCCATTTCCAAGTCAAACATCTCAAGAAAGAAGATATCCACCTGCTTACGTTGCTATACCCCAAGTGTTTGGACAAGCTCAATTCCAAGGACCCGCCCATCCTTCCCAAGGTGCAAAATCTACTGATCCCATTGAGGTGCCCGACTTAGATGACCCAAGGGAAGTTGAAAAGTTGAAAGCCAAACAAGTAGAAGAGAAAGATGAGGCGAAGTCGCAACAAAAGATCAATATGTTGGAGGAAAGGATTCGAGCTATTGAAGGCTTAGACTTTTATGGTTCCATGGATGCTACTGGGTTGTGCTTGGTGTCAGACCTGGTTATTCCACCCAAGTTCAAAGCACCAGAGTTTGAGAAGTACAATGGAACTTCTTGCCCAAGGTCTCATCTTATTATGTATTGTCGAAAGATGGCTGCTTTTGCTCAAGATGATAAGCTCCTTATTCACATTTTTCAAGAAAGTCTCACTGGATCTGCTGCCAAGTGGTACAATCAATTAGACAAAATCCGGATTACCACATGGAATGACTTAGCAAGGGCGTTCACGGCCCAATATCGACATGTTGCTGATATGGCCCCTGACCGTTTATCAGTTCAAAACATGGAGATAAAAGCCAATGAAAGCTTCAAGCAATATGCGCAAAGGTGGCGCGATGTAGCCGCGGAAGTGCAACCTCCTCTTTCAGAAAAGGAGCTCACCATCCTATTTGTGAACACTTTAAAGGCTCCATATTATGATAGGATGATAGGCAATGCCACCAAGAATTTTGCTGATATGGTGTTATCCGGGGAGATTATTGAGAATGCGATCAAACGTGGCAAGATTGAAGTTCCTAACAATACTGAGAAGAAAGGAGGAGCCAACAGAAGGAGGGAAGAGGATGCCCATGCTGTTATAAATGGGGGCCAACATGGACAATACACTCCACGACACTCTTATCCCATGCCACAACCATATTATCCTGTTCAATACCCTTACCAGTCATATCCACAGATTAATGCTCAGCCTAACTTTCACCTCAAACACCCGCACCAAATACCCAATCAGTTGCCCAATCCAACAAACAAGAAAGCAATCCTAAGGGGGCATGGCCAAAACAACAAAAAGCTCCCATTGATCCAATTCCCATAACCTATACCGAGTTGTACCCAAAACTAATCAAAGAGCAACTCATTGCCCCAGTTTATGCGGAACCTCTCAAGCCTCCATATCCAAAATGGTATAATGAGAATGCTCGATGTGAGTATCATTTTGGGAATCCGGGTCACTCCTTGGAGAATTGCACTGCTTTAAAGTATAGGGTGCAAGGTTTGATAAAAGCTGGCATATTGCACTTTGAAAAAAAAGGGGAACCAACTGTGAATGCGAATCCATTGCCCAACCATGGAAATGAGGGATGATTCTTTTGAGGTGAAAGGAGTTTAAGCCATGCAAGTCTGGAGATTTATCAGAATTTTTTTTTTTAAGTAATGCAAGACAGTTTTTTTTTTTTAAAGTGCTTAAGCCCATAAGCACGAAATAAAGTTTTATGTATGGGCTAACTTTTATTTATTTCCCTTTCAATAAAGCGGCTAGTGTGATGCACTGTCATTTTCTCATTCTATTCATTTGCCATTTCTCACATACTCACCATATCTTTCATTCACAAGTATCCAAATAATGAACATGATGATAATGATGTCAATAAATTTGGAATTCAAATTTGAAAGAACCATTTTTGCTAATGGATTGTCAATCTGCCAAGGTGTCCAAGTAAGAAAGAAGAAAATTTGTTCACAATTTTCACCTAATTTGATGGTATAAGAAAAGGTCAACCTCTTACAGAAGTTTTCTAAACAAGTTTGTATTTGTTCAGTAAATGATCTTTAAAGAGAGTATTTGCATTTGAAATGATAAATGGCCTTCTTTCACTATCCTTCAAGCGTGAGTAAAATTATCCTTTGATTACCCCTTTTAGCTTATTATGTATTCTTGTAATATAACCCACCAAGGATCACCTTCCACATTGGGGGCAAAGAAGATGAAATAAAGAATTTTTAGGGGCAAAAATGAAAGTGTTCATGATGAATAAAAAAAAAGCCCATTTTTGTGAAAAAAAAAGGGGGGTTTGAATACAAAGAACCCTAAAAGAACAAAAAAGAGAAAGAAAGAAAAAAGATATGAGTGAATTAGAATGGGGCAAAATGCTCAAATGATTTACTTCATAAGAAAGTGATCCTTTGGTTTGTAAACCTTGAAACACATTTTGGGCCCACTATATCCTTTTCCTTCATAAACCCTCACCTGAGCTTACATTGCATGCCTTTAAAAGCCCATTTTGATCAAATGTAAATGCTTGAATTGAAGAATCATGTGTTGAATGAAAACATACTTGTACAATGAGATAATGATCCTTTGAAGGAAGTAGATCAAGTTGAATGAAGAAACCCACGAGCTTTGGAAGATATCTTGGATCGAAATCAAGAACGCCTATTAGGGGGCATGAATTTTGATTGAGCACTGAAGGTTGAAATTTGTCAAAGCTAATGGAGTTGAAATGAAGAAAAAAAGAAATAGATGCAAAAAAAAAATAAAAAAAATATATGAAAAGAAAAAAGAAAGAAAAAAAAAAGAAAAAAAAAAGAGAAAAAGAAAAAGGAGGATTCAAATTGAAAACCTGAAAAGGTAGTTTGGATCAAAAGAGGGGAACCTAAGTTGAAAACCTGAAAAGGCAACTTAGGAAAAAATCATCACCAAGAGTTTTGATATAGAGGCAAGATTGGTAGACACTACATGAAAGAACATATCAACATAAGAGCAGGCTTTTGGAAAAGAATTTTAGATTGACTTGATTGAAATTGTCAGAATGTTCATTAAATGGATACTGAAAACCTTATTCCAAATAGACTGTCCCATTGATTTCTCTTGATTTCATGTTCATTTTCTAAGAATGAATATTTATATCTCTCTTGATCATTTTAAATTTATACCACCCATATAAAAAATTGAGAATATGCATAAGTGCATTACATTGGTGGTCGAGTTGGAAGGAAAATAAATAAATGTTGGTAACCTTTTTTGGGTAAATTTTTGAAAAAATATTCTTTTGAGAAATCTTGCATTACTAAAAGAGAGAAAGAAACAAAAATAAAAAAGATGAAAAGATAAATTTGAAAGCATGATGGCAAGTCTTCAAGCATAATGGGACCAAGACTCATTAAAAGGTGAGATGAGAAGTGGAGATAGAAGATTTGAATAAGGAGAATTGAACAGATAGAATGGACTTGAGAAGAACGAGATGAGCTTGAGAATCTTGTTACCACAATTGAGAATGCATTTACATACATTCATGGAATAATTCAGGGGGCATGACATTGACATGTGCATAACATTCATAACATTCATGGTATTCATGGCATTCATTATATTCATGACATGCATGACATTTCAATAGTGCATTTTGACATTGAAATATTTAAGACATTGGGATAAGAAATTCTGAATGATGAAAAATTTTGAGGAAAAGAGAAAGTATAAGAGATGGTAATTTGAAAAATGATGAGGTATGAGAAGATGATGAGAAAAATACTTTTTTAAAAACCTTAGATGAGAGCAAAGTCCAGTTCAGCTGGCACCTTAAAGGAAGATGAAGCCTAATATTGTTGGCATCAAAATGAAAGTTAAGCCCAGTCAAACCCATGTTAACTGGCATTCTGAATGAAATCTTTATTTTTCAAAAGTCTCATTGCCTCTGTTGAGAGGAGCTCTATTTTTCAAAAGTCTCATTGCCTCTGTTGAGAGGAGCTCTATTTTTCAAAGTCTCATTGCCTCTGTTGAGAGGAGCTTTTTGTGTCAAAAGTTTCATTGCCTCTGTTGAGAGGAGCTCTTTGTGTTTCAGAAGTTTCAAAGCCTCTGTTGAGAGGAGCTTTTATTCCATGATCATCTTGCATTCCTTAGTCTTATGATAGGAGAGACTAGGAATTCCACTTTGCATTCCTTAATCTTATGATAGAAAAGATTAGGAAATCCCATTCACTTTGCATTCCTTAGTCTTATGATAGGAAAGACCAAGAAATTTCATCTCACATTCCTCAGTCTTATGATAGGAGAGACTAGGAATTTCACTTTGCAGTCCTTAATCTTGTGATAGAAAAGATTAGGAAATCCCATTCATTTTGTTTTCCTTAGTCTTATGATAGGAAAGACCAGGAAATTTCATCTTGCGTTCCTTAGTCTTGTGATATGAGAGACTAGAAAAAGTTCATCTTGCATTCCTTAGTCTTATGATAGGAGAGACTAGGAATTTCACTTTGCATTCCTAAATCTTGTGATGGAAAGGATTAGGAAATCTCATTCGACATTCATTTCCTTAGTCTTATGATAGGAAAGACTAGGAAAATTCATGTTTCGTATTCCTTAATCTTATGATTAGGAAATTCAATTCTTTAGTCTTATGATAGAAGAGGCTAGGAAACTTCATTTTGCATTAATTCCTCAATCTTTATAAGAGAAAAAGGTTAGGAAAATTCATTTGGCATTTATTCCTTAGCTTTATGTGAGAGATGGCTAGGAAATAAAATATAAAAAAAATCATTGATAGGTCTTGCATTCGGACAAAATGGTTGTCTATGTCTTTGCACCATTACTGTTTCACAGCAAAGCGCAAAGAGGGGCAGCTGTAGACACCTAATTTTGACCGAATAATTTTTAAATGAATAAAAAAAAATAAAAAAATTTTTTTTGAATGACTCGAAGATTGATCATCAAAAATAAATGGAAATGAATAAAAGCAAAAGAAGGAAAGTCAAAGAAAATAAATGAAAAAATAAAGGCCTTTGATTTAGATGTAAAAGGGGAGCCGAATTTTACATTCACACACCATGACCATTTAAAGAGTTGACTTGGTTGATTTGTTGCCAAAAAATGAAGATAATAATTTGCAATATAAAGGAAATAAATCAAGAATATGAATTTCATGATGACAGCCACGATTTAAGCATCAAAAGGGGGAAGTTTGCTTCCTTTCTCAAAATATTACAAGCTGAAATGGTTATAAAAGCAAAGGGGGAGGATACACGAAAAGAAAACCCTGGAGGAGAAACCCTAGAAAAAAAAACCTAGAAGGGAACACGGCTAAAAAAAAAACCTACAGGAACCCTAGGAAAACCGTAAAGAAAAAAAAACCCAAAAAGATTGGCTGCTGTTTTTTTTTCTTCACCCGAGCTTCCTGCACAGCCACTGGCCATCGCCACCTTCCACTGCAACCGAGCCACCCTGCCCTGATCAACCTTCATCCTCAAAACCTTGGCCACTGCCCCAACTTCATCACCACAGCCAGGTTCCTCGCTGCAGTATCCTCCGCTCATCATCCCATCGTTCATCCTTGCTGCCTCGTCCTCTTCAACCCAAGTCGCCCTTCTCCTACACTGCCGCACAGTCCTACTTGCACTGTTCCCCATTGCCTCCTTCCCATCCTTCACTTGTTGCTGCATCATTGTTGCCGTCACAGCCACCGTTATAGGTTCACACCATCATTGTCGCACTTGGCTGCATCGTGGCTCACCATCTTTTGCTCTGTACGGGTGCCATTACCTCTGCTAATCCAACACCGTTTCCCCTTGTATCCATCGTTCACGTCTTTGCTGTGCGTCCTTGTTGCTGTCACTTGCTACCTGTATTTGCTTACCCTTGTTTGATGGAGATCCAGATGGAGATCCACTTGCTCGTGATGTTCGTGATGCTAAGGATCCATTGGTCATCCAAGGAGGTCCAATTACCCGAGCTCGAGCTAAGAAAATGCAACAAGCCCTGGCCTCATTCATGCAACAAGCTCTGGCATCATTGAAGTGTCAAGGAAGCTTCCATGAAGAGTCCCAAGACATCTATACTTGCTTGGAAGCCCAAACGACATGAGCATGGTTTACTATCTTATTTTAGCTTAACAATAAGATGGGCTAAGTGTTTGGATAGCCCACGTTTGAGTCTTGTTGTGTCTTGGACTATTTATTTTATGTAACTAGGTTTAGGCATGAATTTGGGTTTAGTTTTATTTTTCTATTGGTGTTAATTCCAGCCCACTTGTTTATGGGCTTAAGTGCTAGGTATTATTATAAATACCTTGTAAACGCTATTGATGGAGATCAGTTAATTGAATTTTCAGAAATTGAGTGTGCCTTTCTCTTGGGTTCCCTCTCAACTAGGCTTATCAAGGTCTTCTTCCTTGTGGCGCCTCCTTCTTCACCATCCACCATTGCTATACCTTAGGTTCTCGAATTCTTATTCGTAGGGTCAAGGTCCAATACCTTTGGGTTCGAGTCTCTTTAGGCTTCGGGTCTAGGTTTCAGAAGTTGTCATTCATCAACTTTGCTTCTGTCTTCTTGCGTGTCAGCTCCTTCAAATTCCAAGCTACGTTTTGTCTTGTCCCTACGCATCAGTTGGTATCAGAGCTCAAGTTCCGATTTTCTGGTTTGTTTGTGCGTCACTCACTTTTCGATTTTTTTTTTTTGGTTTTTTTTTTTGGTTTCAATTTTTTTTTCTTTTGTTCGTTCCACTTTCTGGTTTGTTTTTGTGTTCCTAGCCGCCACTTATTTCTTAACCCTAAAACCCTAGCCACCACTTATTTCATTACAAAAAAAAAACCCTAGCCGTACCCCTTAAAAATAAAACCCTGCCGCACCCCTCAAAAAAAAAAAACCCTAGCCGCACCCCTCAAATAAAAAAAAAACCCTAGCTGCACCCCTCAAAAAAAAAACCCTAGCCGCACCCCTCAAAAAAAGAAAAACCCTAGCCTCACCCCTCAAAAAAAAAACGTAACCGCACCCCTCCTCTTTCAAGGAAACCGCAACACTCAGAGTTAAAAAAAAAAAAAAGAAGAAGAAGAAAAGAATTCAAAAAAAAAAGAAGAAGAAAAGAATTCGAAAAAAAAAAAAAGAAGAAGAAAAGAATTCGAAAAAAAAAAGAAAAAAGAAAAGGAAAAAAAAAATTTCTTTTGCGGTACTGTTCAAACAGAAGTTTTGGTTGAGTTAGGAGGCGTGTGAGTACCCGTTTTAAAGAAAACGACGAAAGAAAACGACCTAGTTGAGCTTTGCTCCACTAGCCCCACCCTATCTTGGCCAAATTCCAACGTTTTCCTATAGTTTTAGGCCATTTTTCATTTTTTTTGGTCATTCTAGTGCTTTTTTTTTATTTTTTATTTTTTTCTTTCTTATTTTTTTTTCTTCTTTCTCTCTTTCTTTGAGTCACCCTAGCCCTAGCCACACCTTTCTGTGAAAAAAAAAAAAATTCTTGGTGACAATACTTGGTGAATTAGTTGACTTTACGAGGTTGAATCTTTGACTGGGTCTCTAGTGTGATTGTGAACCTATAGAGTTAAGGTAGAGTAAGGGAAAAAGGCACGAGTGTGTGAGAGACATTAGTAGAGAAAAGCCAAATTACTTGAGTGAAACAGGAGTGTAAACACGTGAGGATATTACTTGTTGACAATGTCTTCTGAAGGTGATAAGTCAGACTTTAAAAAGATTGAATTCCTGCTTCAGGCAATGCAACAACAGTTCCAACGGATGGATGTGAAATTCAATGACATTCATGATAAGTTGAACCAACATGAAGCTCGGTTTGCAAAGATCCAACAAGGTGATACTTCTCGTCAAAAAAGTAAGGTTGTTGCCAATGATGAGTATGATGATAATGTTGGGTATGATTCGAATGAAGAGTCTGGGATAGATAGACATCATAGAAGGTACCATGGGTATAAAGATCGAGTTGATAGAGCCCGTGATAGAGGTAAGGAGAAGCTGGATGGAAACCTTAGCAGTATAAAATTAAAGATTCCTCCTTTCCAAGGCAAGAATGATCCTGAGGCATATTTGGAGTGGGAAAGGAAGCTTGAAATGGTGTTTGACTGCCACCACTACTCTGAAGAAAAGAAGGTCAAACTTGCAGCAATTGAGTTCACAGAGTATGCTATGGTTTGGTGGGATCAGTTAGTCAGTAGTCGAAGAAGATATGGTGATCCTCCAGTGTCTACATGGGATGAGATGAAGCGCATCATGAGGAAGAGATTTGTTCCTACTCATTACTACAGGGAGTTATACCAGAAGCTCCAAGGTCTTACCCAGGGCTCAAAGAGTGTTGAGGATTACTACAAAGAGATGGAAATAACCATGATCCGAGCCAATATCCAGGAGGATGCAGAAGCTACTATGGCTCGTTTTCTTCAAGGCTTAAACCGTGAGATTGCCAATGTAGTCGAGTTGCAGCATTACATGGATTTAGAGGAGATGTTGCATGTGGCCATCAAAGTGGAAAGGCAACTCAAAAGGAAAGGTACATCCCGTTTTACTTCTAGTTCAGTTCCTGTTTGGAAATCTAACACCTTTCATAGGGATGATAAGCCTGTGCCTACGCATAAGTCAGAGAGCTTTGCTAAGCCCAAGCCTGAGGGCCCTCCAAAGCCCAAGACTGAACCTGCCCAAGCATCCCAGAGCAGGACACGTGACATTAAGTGTTTCAAGTGCTTAGGTCGTGGACATGTTGCCTCACAGTGTCCCAACCGTAGAGTGATGATCATGCATGGGAATGGAGATGTTGAGAGTGAAGGTTCCGAACTCGGTGTAGAAGATGAGATGCCTGCATTAGAAGATGTCGACGAAGAAGAAGTTGTTGAGTATGCTGCTCATGGTGAGGCACTTGTTGCTAGGCGTGCTCTTACTACTCATGTGAAGTTTGAGGATGAGGCACAGCGCGAGAACATCTTCCATACGAGATGCCATATTAGTGACAAGGTATGTACTGTAATCATTGATGGTGGGAGTTGTACTAATGTTGCTAGCACATACCTTGTTGATAAATTAAAGTTGCCCACTACCAAGCATCACCACCCATATAAGTTGCAGTGGATTAATGACTGTGGTGAAGTCAACGTGGTGAAGCAAGTCTTGGTTCCTTTTCGTATTGGAAGGTATCACGATGAGGTGTTGTGTGACGTAGTGCCCATGCAAGCTAGCCACCTATTGCTGGGTAGACCATGGCAGTATGATCGGAGAGTCATCCACGACGGTTACACTAACCGTTATTCCTTTACTATGGATGGCAAGAAGATCGCTCTTGCTCCCCTTAGCCCCAAGGAGATTTATGAGGACCAATTAAGGCTAAAGGAGCAACATGACGAGCAAAGGAAGCAAGCTAAAGAAAAGAAGGAAAATAAGGACAGCAAAACAGTGAGCTGCTATGCCAAACCCCGAGATGTGAAGACTGCATTTCTTGCTAAGTCTCCTATCCTTTTACTCTTATTTAAAGATTCTTATTTTATTGATGCTGAACTCCATGATACTTTGCCTACTGATGTTGTCTCATTGTTGCAGGAGTTCGAGGATGTATTCCCTGAGGAGATCCCAAGTGGATTACCACCGATTCGTGGGATCGAGCACATGATTGACCTTGTCCCCGGAGCTACCATTCCTAACCGTCCAGCCTACAGAAGTAATCCCGAGGAGACGAAGGAGCTTCAAAGGCAAGTTGAGGAGCTCATGAGGAAAGGTTATGTGAGAGAGAGCATGAGTCCTTGCGCCGTGCCCGTACTGCTTGTGCCAAAAAAAGATGGGACGTGGAGGATGTGCGTTGACTGCCGAGCCGTCAACAAAATCACTGTAAAGTACCGCTATCCTATTCCTAGGCTAGATGACATGCTTGATGAGTTGCATGGTGCATGCATGTTTTCTAAAATTGATTTAAAGAGCGGATATCACCAAATTCGTATGAGAGAAGGTGATGAATGGAAAACCGCATTCAAGACTAAACATGGTCTCTACGAGTGGTTAGTTATGCCTTTTGGCTTGACCAATGCACCTAGTACATTCATGCGTTTAATGAACCATGTTTTACGTGATTTCATTGGTAAGTATGTGGTTGTCTATTTTGATGATATTTTGATATACAGTAAGAGCCAGCATGAGCATGTTGAGCATCTTAGGAATGTTCTTACTGTTTTGAGGAATGCAAGTTTGTATGCCAATTTTAGGAAATGTACATTCTGCACTGATAAGATTGTTTTTCTTGGGTATGTCGTTTCTTCACATGGCATTTCTGTTGATAATGAGAAGGTAAAGGCAATTAAAGATTGGCCTGTACCTAAGTCTGTTTCTGAGGTGCGTAGTTTCCATGGTTTAGCTAGTTTCTATCGTCGATTCGTTAGAGATTTTAGCATTATAGCTGCACCTTTGATCGAAGTGGTCAAAAAGAATGTTGCATTTCATTGGGGTCCTGCACAAGAGCATGCTTTTAATTTGCTTAAAGATAAACTTTGTTCTGCTCCTTTGTTATCTCTGCCTGACTTTACTAAAACTTTTGAGATTGAGTGCGATGCCTCAGGTGTAGGTATTGGAGCTGTGCTTATGCAGGAAAAACGCCCAATTGCTTTCTTTAGTGAGAAGTTAAGTGGAGCAGCACTTAACTATCCCACATATGACAAGGAGATGTACGCGTTAGTGAGGGCCTTGGAGACATGGCAACATTACTTGTGGCCCAAAGAATTTGTCATCCACACTGATCATGAGTCCTTGAAGCATTTGAAAGGACAGAGTAAGCTGCATAAGCGTCATGCCAAGTGGATAGAGTTCATTGAGATGTTCCCGTACGTGATCAAGTACAAACAAGGTAAAGAGAACGTCGTAGCTGATGCGTTATCTCGTAGGTATACTCTTATCACTACTCTTGATGCTAAACTTTTAGGATTTGAGTATATCAAAGAACAATATGCTGATGATGTTGATTTTGGTAATGTTTATGATGCATGTGCTACATCTGGTTTTGGCAAGTTCTTTAGGCATGATGGGTTCTTATTTAGAGAAAATAAATTATGTGTGCCTAGGAGTTCATTGCGCGAGCTGTTAGTTAGACAAGCCCATAGTGGAGGATTAATGGGTCACTTTGGAGTTAGGAAAACTCTAGATGTTTTGCAAGCACATTTCTTTTGGCCTAACATGAGGAGGGATGTAGAGAGGTTATGTGCTAGATGCATTTCATGTAGGCAAGCTAAATCTAGAGTTCATAATCATGGTTTATATACTCCTTTACCCATTCCTACTACTCCGTGGACTGATATCTCTATGGATTTTGTTTTGGGCTTGCCTCGAACAAAACGCGGTAGAGATTCTGTTTTTGTTGTGGTTGACAGGTTCTCTAAGATGGCTCATTTCATTGCTTGCCACAAGACGGATGATGCGAGCAACGTTGCTGACCTTTTCTTCAAAGAGATAGTACGTCTACATGGTGTACCAAGGACCATTGTTTCTGATCGAGATGCAAAGTTCCTTAGTTACTTTTGGAAGACGTTATGGGGAAAGTTGGGAACTAAATTGTTATTCTCCACCACTTGTCACCCCCAGACTGATGGACAGACTGAGGTCGTCAACCGAACCCTATCTACGTTATTGAGGTCCATTATTCAGAAAAATTTGAAGAATTGGGAAGATTGCTTGCCCCATGTGGAGTTTGCATATAACCGCAGTGTCCACTCCACTACTAGTTGCTCTCCATTCGAAGTTGTTTATGGCTTCAATCCTCTTACTCCTTTGGATTTGTTGCCATTACCTAGTGCGGAGCAGAGTAACTTGGATGGAGAACAGAAGGCTAAGTTTGTGAAGCAACTCCATGAGAGAGTTCGTCAAGCTATTGAAAAGAAGACTGAGCAGTATACCACCCAAGCAAATAAGCATCGAAAGAAAGTAGTCTTTGAGCCCGGTGATTGGGTTTGGGTGCATATGAGAAAAGAGAGGTTTCCTGTTCAGCGACGAACCAAGCTGCATCCCCGAGGAGATGGACCATTCCAAGTCATAGCGAAGATCAACGATAATGCCTACAAATTGGATCTTCCTGGTGAGTATGGTGTATCTGCTACTTTTAATGTTTCTGATCTTTCTCCCTTTTCTTTTGATGAAGGTATATGTGATTTGAGGACAAATCCTTTTGAGGAGAGGGGGAATGATGGAGATCCAGATGGAGATCCACTTGCTCGTGATGTTCGTGATGCTAAGGATCCATTGGTCATCCAAGGAGGTCCAATTACCCGAGCTCGAGCTAAGAAAATGCAACAAGCCCTGGCCTCATTCATGCAACAAGCTCTGGCATCATTGAAGTGTCAAGGAAGCTTCCATGAAGAGTCCCAAGACATCTATACTTGCTTGGAAGCCCAAACGACATGAGCATGGTTTACTATCTTATTTTAGCTTAACAATAAGATGGGCTAAGTGTTTGGATAGCCCACGTTTGAGTCTTGTTGTGTCTTGGACTATTTATTTTATGTAACTAGGTTTAGGCATGAATTTGGGTTTAGTTTTATTTTTCTATTGGTGTTAATTCCAGCCCACTTGTTTATGGGCTTAAGTGCTAGGTATTATTATAAATACCTTGTAAACGCTATTGATGGAGATCAGTTAATTGAATTTTCAGAAATTGAGTGTGCCTTTCTCTTGGGTTCCCTCTCAACTAGGCTTATCAAGGTCTTCTTCCTTGTGGCGCCTCCTTCTTCACCATCCACCATTGCTATACCTTAGGTTCTCGAATTCTTATTCGTAGGGTCAAGGTCCAATACCTTTGGGTTCGAGTCTCTTTAGGCTTCGGGTCTAGGTTTCAGAAGTTGTCATTCATCAACTTTGCTTCTGTCTTCTTGCGTGTCAGCTCCTTCAAATTCCAAGCTACGTTTTGTCTTGTCCGTACGCATCATTGTTGCCCAGATCACCACACCTCCTTGCACACTCCAGTGTTTCAGTCACACCCCGTTCCACCCTGCTCTGCGCCTTGCTTATCCATCCGGTCGGTCTGCTAACAACTACGTCAGTTGCTGTTCGGCGTGCATCATCTACCATTTGCTTTTTTTTGAGGAAGTGGCTTCTCACCTGACCACGCCATCTTCCCTGCTACCTAGCCTGCGTATCACCATTATCTTCACGTTACTGCTGCTTTAAGGAGTCCTCCATCTACCACCCCCAAGCTGCTACCCACGCCTCACTGCTGCTGCTGCGTTCCTGTTCGGCTTCATCTCTAGTGCCGCATGCTGCTAACGCCACCTTCACAAGTCACGTGAAACCAGAGAAACAAAAGGAAAGAACGTGTAACAGAAAGAAAGATCAAAAAGAGAGAATAGAAAACAAAGGAAAGTACAGAGAAAGGAAAGGAAGGTGACGTGAGGTAAAAGAAGTTTTTTTTATACTTATTAATTTGCACTGCTACTGAGTTTCGTCCCTTGCTTGCTCCTTGCCCGAGCCTCCCTACCGTGCATCATTGTCTGCTGTCGAGCTCTGCTAGAAAAAGGGAAGGTGTAAACATTTTGGTCTTTTTAAGGTACATTCTCCACTTACAGACTTTGTTTTCGTTTATCTATGCCATAAAAAATATAATAGGAATGATATATAAAAGGTAAAGTAAAACAACAAAGGTCATATAAAATGTTAATAAAAGACTTTATGTTTTTTTTTTATTAAAATAATTCGTTTGTATATTGAAAGGAGTTTCATACATAAACTTTAATGTTATTAGAAGAATTTTTTTTAATAATAACTAAATGAATAATAAACAATGAAAATAGACATATAAATAAATAAATACAAATTAATAAATTTAAATTTCCGATGATAAGATTTCGAAGAAATCACAAGTAGTGATTCTTCAACAATCTTTAGGGTCGAGAGAAATCTTTAGATGTTACCAGCGTATTGGAACATTTAATTGGTTTTATCTCGATTTCAAAATTCTTTAAATAAATTAATATAAAAAAATAAAAATAAAAATAAATTAATCAAATAAAAATTTTAAAATAAACAAATAAATAAATATAAATACGAATTATAAATCCCCGATGATAGGATTCCTTAGAAATCACAAGTAGTGATTCTTTGATTATCCTTAGGGTCGAAATAAAATATTTGAACATTACCAGCGTATTGGGGTATTCAAATAATTTTAGTTCGATATTAAGATTTCTAATATAATCAACTTATATGAAATTAACTAACACTAAAAATAATAAATAAATAAATATTTTAAATAAACTTCAAAATAAAGAGTAAAACAAATTAAGAATAAATAAATAATTTCCGATGATGAGATGTTATGGAATTCACAAGTAGTGATTCCTAACTGATCTCTAGGTGAGAGAAATATACTAAATATTACCAGCGTATTGGAATATTCAGTATGATTTTTCAATAAAAACAAGATTTTATAAATATAAATAAATTACAAAATAATAAATAAGTATAAATATAAAAATAAAATAAAATAAAATAATGGATTTCCCATATGCATTATTTATATTTTGATTGCATCATTTGCATCCATGAAATTTCAAAATAAGTATGAATCTCCCAAGGATGGGATTCTATAGAAATCGCAAGTAGCAATTCTTAAGAAATCTCTAGGTGAGGAAATTATCTGAAATGCTACCAAAAGTATTGGGGTATTTCGGAATAATTTTCAATACAAAAGATTTTCACTTATTTCAAATAAAAAATAAATCTTAAATACTTCAAAATAAAACAAATAACAAAAATGATTTCGAAATAAATGAAGTTCTTTTAAATATTTAATTAAGACCATTTTTATTAAGATTAAAAGATAATATATGATTAAGTGGTACCGTTTTTTTAACGGGCGCTGTGGGGGTGCTAATCCTTCCCCACGCGTAACCGAACTCCCGAACCCAAACTTTGTTTTCGCAGACCAAAAATTATTTATTTATTTTTTTTTGATAAGCCTTAATTAATTTTAAGATTTTATTGAAAAAAATAAACAATTTTAGGTGGCCAATCACACCTAGCCAGAAAAGATTGGTGGCGACTCCAGTTAGTGTTTTTTTTCAAAATCGTCTAGCGATCGAGTCCCCGGACGAAAATCGTTACGACAGTGGATAAGAACTGGTGAGAACCGGCCCGGTCCGGCCCTTTAACAGCTCTAGACTCTAATCCCGACAAAAAAACTATTAATCCAAACTTACGTACCACTTCCTTTGATTTTGATACGGAGTTCAAAATATCAGCAATTAGTCCTTCAATTCTTCAATTTTTATTGTAAACATCTTCCTGCCAAATGGGATTCCTTGGGCCGACTCAATCGTTACTCTAATTCTTCCTCCAAACTAAACTGTTAATTATCAAAATATCATATCATTGAGATGGTAATGGGTATCTTATAAATAGGTACTTGACACTACCCGATCCGATTAAGTAAGATTATGATAATATATAATCGGATTCGAATAAAGTTCGGGTAATAAAATTACTATTCGTTACGGATTCGAATAAGGTTCGGGTAGTTACCTTAAAGTACCTGCTACTCGAACCCAATTATAAATAATAAATAATTAATATAATATTATATTTTGTATATGTAAATTATGTATTATTAATATTGTATTTAATTAAATTAATTCATCAAATATCATAATTATGATTTTTAACTTTAATTTATATTTATTAGTTAAATTAAATTTATTAACTTAATTTTTTAAATAAATTATTTCAAAATTAAATTTAAATTTAAATTTAAAAGTCAAACTTTGACTTAATAAATAAATATTTAACGGGTTCAGATAATTAAACGGATATTTTTCATTTTATAGGATTAAGATTTAAATAACATAAATCAAAATAATCAAATAATTAATCAAATTCAAATTTTATATATTTTAATCATGTTAGAGTATTCAAAAATTAACGGATTTTCGACCAATTTATATCCCTAATATCACATCATTTCATCGTCTATTCATCGCATTGGTCCACATTATGTTTCAATTATTCAGATCAATTAACTATTCGTCTTGCAAGAGAGATAACCCAAGAATCAAGCTTTTCATGAAAATAAACGTGTCACAGTAGTAATAGGATCAGATTTCTGGCTTGCATTCTCATGAAAATGAGAACAAAGTATCACAGTAATTTCAGCTTCGATCATCTGGGGAAATAATCATCACTTCCATATTAAAAAAATTAATAATTAAATTGGAGATAAGATGAAGATGGATCAGAGATCTGGCCTGGAATCTCTAACCAATTAGAGAATAAACAAAGCGCACAGTTTGTTCATCTTCGATCATCTGGGGAAATAATCATCACTTCCATCTTCAACATCAATTTTTTAAATATCACAGGCAATCAAGAATTAGAAATTATATAGAGAAATTAAAGACGACGGATGGAGGACGAGTGAAGAGAGAGCCGCACCCGTTGCATCGGAGATTAGGGATGCGGGATGATAAATAGGGAAGAGAAGAGAAACCCTAATCCGCTTCTGTGAAGTAAATTACCTCCTTGCCCTTGATTGGCAGATGAAAGTACAAGAGTAACCTCATCGCAGTGGACTCAAGAGCTAACCCAAAATAAATAGAAATATCAATAAAAACACACTCTACTCTTTAAAAGTAATGTGGTTGATGAGCAGAGGTCATTGTAAGTTTATGTGGCTGATACAAGGTTAAGACATATTAGTTTTTCTTTTTATAATTTTCTGAAAAAATTTATAAAAGGTTGCTAGCTTTAAATCTTAAGCGCCACCTTATTCAAGTACGTAGCTTTAAATCTTGAGCGCCGTAGATCAAAAGATGCAAAGCAGTAGATTAAAAAAAAAAAAATCTTGAGCGCCATTCAAGTACGTGATAACGTTTCTTTTTGATTTGTCTGGAATGCAAGTTCGTAGCTTACAGTTACAGGTTTTTTTTTATTTTATTGTCATTTCTTGGAAAAAATTAGATTTTAGAGCCTTAAATCTTGCTCTCACCTTTCTCCTCCCACCTTTCTTAAATGCATGATCGCATATATATACTCATAAAAGAGGCACACGTGTATCTCACAACTTTTTCTTTTATTTTCGATAAGTACAGGTATCATCGTCCGTTTTATGATCTAAAATTAATCTTATTCGGGCCGGAAGTAATAAACGTTAAAGTCCTTTCAACAGTGAGAACTTAATTATAATAGATACATTCGTAGATGCACCTTTCTCAAATACGTGATCGTGTGTTTTTTTTCTTATACGAGTAGGAACTCTTTTTCTGAAGATGCTCTAGTTAGGAGAAGAGAGGCTATGAATGTAGAGAGAAGTGTTAAGACTAGAGGAAGACAGAAAAAGACTTAGAAAGAAGTAATTTGAAAAGATATAAAGGTATTAGAGTTGGATGAACACATGGCTTTAGCTAGGAATTTTTTGAGGAAGAAAATACATATGAAAAATCTAACGTGAATTCAGATATTGGTTCATATATATAGCCTATCCCAATCTTTTGGGATAAAGACTCTGATGATGATGATGAATCTGAGCAGGAACTCTTTTAACTTACGTAAATCCTTATATGATTAACACCCCTACAATCCTCCTCTAACAAGTGAACCAAAACATCAGGGGGACAGAAAACTTCATCAATTTAGACCTACTTGAGCCATATTTGCTATAAATTTTGCACAACCATTGGCTTATGACATGTATGAACCAAGAAACAATGCCACTCCTTAGCTATTAAATCTTCACAATTCCTCAATTCCATAACTAAAGGATCATTAGCTTGCAATTCACCTCGAATTCTGTTTATAGCTTTTAGAGAATCAGATTCTATTTGGATGGATTTATAAATTGACTCCCATGCCATTACCAGTCCATAATAAAAGGCAAGGACT
Source organism: Heritiera littoralis (assembly GCA_031772115.1). Lineage (NCBI taxonomy): Eukaryota > Viridiplantae > Streptophyta > Magnoliopsida > Malvales > Malvaceae > Heritiera > Heritiera littoralis. The sequence continues at coordinate 144,929 of JAPDPK010000037.1, read as the reverse complement.
TTTGCCTTAACCATTCACGGACCAAGTGAAGTCTTCCTCAATTACTACTTAATTGCTCCAGTACCATAAAACCATAATACACATCCAAAAAGAAATCACTAGGAAAAACCACCTATCACAGTCCACATATATAGTATTTCACGTATTTCCACACATTTAACAAGGGTTGGGCTGTCCGCGATGCCTTTACTTCCCATATCCTTTACACAGTAAACATTTTGTAACCGTAATTTACAAATAAATAAGAATATTTACATATTATAATTCATTTATTATTACATCTCCTGTTTATATTTACAACATAGTAGTACTGTAAAATAAGTCTTAACATATAAAGTAAATGATTATACCTCCAGGATCCACACTAGACTGCCTTGGGTAACTACACGTGCATCTAAAATCCTCGGAAAGGTAAATCACACAGTCATTGAAAATAATTTGTGGATGGTGAAAATAAAAGAGTGAGCAAACCACAGCTCAGTAAAGAAATTGTATGCAGTACTTGATATCATGAAATCCATATGTTTTAAAATAATTTATTTTCCTATAGGTACACTAAGGAGTGTAAAGGAAGGATACTATAGTCGGCTAGGGATCCGGATGGAGCATGAAAGGTATTTTGAAATACTTGTCTTGTCTTGGAACCTAGAAGCGACTATAGGGAGTAGAAAATGAATTTGATATAAGTCTCATTTAATAAATTTCCACATATAAATAATTCACATAAAAATGGTATAATAAACCAATAAATAAATCATTTGGGAAATTTAATTTCCACATTTAAAATATCACTTTCACAAAACACGATAAACAATATGTACACAATTTAGTACAGTACATGTAAACCAATTAAAAATCATCATCCATTTCACTGAAAATACATTAATAATCATTTGTGATTTAATATCACCATTTAAATAAACACGTTAATATCACATATAAATTAAATGGTGGAGACCAAGGCATCACCTAAGATATATCATGCTATAACCCTCATATGATATAATGATCATCTCATGAGATCTATGGCCATAGTCTATAATTGCCCTCAGTCGTACACTAATAGGATCAATATCAACAGCTTCACATATCACATATCAGCATGATACAGGGCCTATCAGTCTCAAAACAATATTCACACAGTCGTATCACCTTTATGGAAATTAATAAAATAAGTAAAATCTTCAATCAGTCCATAAATGTTTTATTTATATTACAATGAATATTATAATGAAAATAATTTATAAAATATTTACTTTTCAACACTTCACTTTATTAACCACATATTACACTGTACCACTTAGGAGAATTTTTCAGTAGCTTTACTTTCATTAAATTCGGTGCCACGAATATTTAAATAATATTTTTCGGTAAATTCATATTTTATGAAAAATGTTAAATATCTCATTTCTAAGTCTAGGAAGTAAATCAATAATGCACTAAAATATTTCATGACATTTTTAAAAAATTTTCTAAGAAATTTCAGTAGCATAACGGCTGCGAATATCTTAGCCTCCCAACACTTTCAACATAGTATAATACCAGCCAAAAACCACAGTTTTCACAGTTTTTAATGGCAGTTCATTTCCAAATATTCTCATAAAATTATTTGCATTGAAAACATGCATCTGAAATATCCCTACAGTTTACACATGCATCCCTTACCTGTCTGATTTAGTCGACCTTCTCAATTGCACCACACGTATTTCAATACTCCCGGGCTGCAGATAATTTCACCAAACATATTAGCTCATTTAATACTTATTTTTAAGCTATTATTCATGCTTAATTGCAACCACATTGTACACTGCAAATATTTATGTAGTATATTTTCTACTGGTACTAAAACACAACTTCTTCGTTTTAAGTCAGATTTTAAATCCGATCGCATCGATGGACTCCTTGTAATTTCTACAGTCTAATGGCACCTCAAAACCCTCAAATGCAGCCATGAACATGGGTCCCCTTATGTTGACCGAATTCACTCTCTTGAATTTCTTATGGAAATTCAACAATTTAATTCCATATTCATGTTTACTCATGCTTAATCATCATTTTGGCATCAATTTCATGCATGAAAACCCATGGTTTCCTTAGGTCCTCATCATGGCCGAAACCCCCCCATGCATGGAAAAATTTTATTTAACCAAATTTAATGAAATCTAATTCAAAATGTCTGCCACCACATTTGCTTTCCTCGGGTGATACATGATCTCACAGTCATAATCCTTCATAAGCTCTAGTCATCTACATTGTCTCATGTTCAATTCCCTTTGTGAAAACAAATACTTCAAACTCTTGTGATCTGTAAGCACCTGGAATTTCTCTCTATATAGATAATGCTGCCAAATCTTCAAGGCAAACACCCAGCAGCTAACTCTAAATCATGCATCGGATAGTTCTTTTCATGGTCCTTCAGTTGATGAGAACCATAAGTAACTACTCTCCCATTCTGCATTAACACGCAACCCAAACCCTGTGCGGAGGCATCACTGTACACTGAAAAATCCCATGAACCACTGGGAATAGTAATGATGGGTGCTGTCATCAGCTTGCATTTCAAGTCTTGAAAGTTACGCTCATAGGCATCATCCCATTCGAACTTCACATCTTTGCTTGTCAAGCGCATCAAAGGAGCATTTAATCTCGAGAAACCCTCGACAAACAGTCGATAATATCAAGGTAGACCCAAGAGACTCCAAATCTCAGTCACTGTCTTCGGCCACTCCCACAGTACTATGGCCTCAATCTTATATGTGTAGACACCATTTTTGTCTGGGCACATTTTTGGTAAGATCAATTTTCTATTTAATCTTGATTCTCGAACAATTGCATTTCAAAATTTGATTTCGAGAATTTATTTGAGCTTTTAAAATACCGAATCTCAGATTTTATTTTGTGTAGATATTTGGTCTTAAAATGTTGACTGATCTTTAAATATGAATTTTGGAAAAGAATGGAAATTTGGATTTAGAAACTTTGGAAAATTATTAAAAGTCAATAAAAAATCAGGAAAATTAAAAAGAGATTCAATTGGAATTTGATTTTGGAAAGAAATCTTGAAAATTGAATGTTTGTTTGAATCTTTTGGAAAAGACATAAATTGTTTTTTATAGGAAAGTAGAATTAAATGAGACTATTAAATAGTGAAATTTAAATTTTGTAAAAAAAATCAAAATTAATGTCAGATTTAAGATCCGATTCTTGATATATAAAATTTTCTAAAAATATTGATTCATGGTCTCCAATTATTACCAAAAATAAAAAAGATCTTAAGTCTCTAAAAGAAGGGCTTGAATATCGAAAAATGGGAGAGGAAAATAACACGGGTATTAAGAAAGAAAGAACAGGACAAAAACCCAAACTATTCCACCGCCACATCTCTTCATCATCTTTATCGAGCCTTCTTAACCCCTTTAAAGCTTTTGCTGCCATCGCTTCCCCAAAGTTACTGCGCCATCACTGCATTGTAGTACCAACTTCATCACCATCTCCATTGTCTTGTGCCTTCACTGTGCCCTCTCCAAATCGTTACTGCCCAAAGCTTCTTGTATTATTTTTTCTGACACCCTTCCATCATCCCAGAGCCGTGAATACCCTTTCCGTCAACACCCAATGCCATCTTGAAGCTGCTGCGTGGACAAGAAATTGTTGCTACAAGACAGAGACAGAGAGGAAAGAAAGAATTAATAAGGAAAGATGAAGTAAATAGTAAAGGTAAATAAACTGTAGCTGTTAATATCATAGTAATGGCATGCATTTGAAGTTTATTTTCCTATTCCTTTACACCCACGTGTCTTTAGTTTCTTTTAATACTTTATTAACTAATCATGATGTTTTACATTATTTGAAGGTGATATATTCTATATGATTTCAATTTATCTTTTGGGGTATTTATGTAATTTCTAGTTCATATAATTTGATCATTTATTTATGTAATTTGTTCATTTTAGTTTATTCATTTTGATCTATGAATTTATATGTTGTTCATTTTAGAAATAGACTTATTAATAAAATTTAGTTGTAGGTAAGAAACTTAAAATTATGTATAATTAAATAAATAAAATAATAAGAATAAATAAATATTATCCGACGATGGAATTCTAAAGGAACTGCTCTTGAATAGTGCTTATGGAGATCTTGAGGTGAGGAAAATCCTTTTTGAGTCTTACCAGCTTGATGGAAGATTTAAAAGGATATTTCCAATACTTAATAAATAAAATTAATTATAAAAATTAAAATGAAGAATAGTAAATTAAAATTGAGTGCATTATAAAAAAAATAAAGAATAAAAATCAAATTAATAAATTAGATAATTAAAAATTAGAAAAGAATTAAAATAAATAAAATAAGATTAAATTACATTAAATATTTTAATAAATATGAATTATTCCGAGAATGAAATTTAAAGAAATTGCACTTGAGTAGTTTCTTTAAAAAATTCCTAAGGTGGAAAGTTTCTTTAAGGTCTTACTAACTTGATGGAAGGTTTTTAAGAAAATCTTCAATATCAAATAATTCATGTTTATTTAAAGATACAAAAATATATGAAATAATAATTTATATTAAAAAAATAACAATAGAATAAAATAAGATAAAATAATGGAAATAAAAATTAATAGAAATTGGATAGGAGTCAAAATAAGGTTTGTATAAGCTATTTAAACAATCCGATGACGGAGCCTCTTCAAGATAGGCGATTGGTCCTACTTGAATACTCTTGAGGTAAAAAAAACTTTTAAGTTGTCCAACCAGCTTGATGGAGGAGGCTTAAAAAAATTTTCAATATTTAATCATATCGAAATTAAAGTAAAAGGCAAAATTAGGATAACCTTAGATTAGTTGGTACCATTTTAAGATGGGCATTGTGAGGGTGCTAACCCTTCCTCACACGTAACCATACTCCAAAACCCTAGGATTCTTTGAACGTAAACCAAGTCATATCCTTAGTTTGAATAGGTGACCAATTACACCTAGGTTAGAACGGTTGGTGGCGACTCCATATTTTTGTGTCTAACTGTTAGGTTTTTTCGAAACTTAATACGTTACGACAAGATGGATCAACAGAGACCCCATCTTTACTAACTACATGCCCTAGGAAGGAGATCTGATCTAGCTAGAAATTACTCTTACTCAACTTAGCATATAACTTTCGACCTTTAAGGGTTTGGAGAACTATCCGAAGATGCTGCTCATACTCTTCCCGAGACATGGAATACACCAGAATGTCATCGATAAAGACAATAACAAACTTGTCCAAATAAGGTTTAAAGACTTCTTTCATCAAATTCATGATAGTTGCAGGGGCATTAGTGAGATCGAACGGTATGACCAAAAATTCATAGTGGCTGTACTAGGTCCTGAAAGCAGTTTTAAGGACATCTTCACTACAGATTTTCAACTGACGATATCCCAATTTAAGATCTATCTCAGAGAAAACCTAAGCACCCTGAAGCTGATCAAACAAATCATCGACTCTGGGAAAAGGATATTTGTTCTTGATGGTAGCTTTATTCAACAACCAGTAATCAATACAAAGCCTCAAACTACCATCCTTTTTACGAACAAACAAGATTGGTGCACTCTATGAAGACACACTAGGTCGGATGAAACCCTTGTCCAATAACTCCTGGAGTTGTTTCTTGAGCTCCTCTAGCTCCATTAGTGCCATTCGATTAGGAGGTTTAGAGATGGGTTCGATGCCAGGTATTACATCGATAGTGAATTCCAACTCCATATTAGGAGAGGGCTCTAGTAGTTCATCCGAACATACGTCGAGGGAGTCCCCAATCACCAAAATCTCATGCAACTCCGAACGTTGCTTGTCCATGTTCTTAACATATGCTATAAACCCTTCATAATCAAACATATTCTATCAAATTTCTTTTCAAACAATTTAGTCAACAAATGCATTCTTATATTATACATTAGCAAACTTTACAATATAGCTAGCAAGAGAAGAGAAGATTACAGTCTTGGCATAACAATCCAAAATGACATGGTTTTCAACTAATCAATCCATTCCTAATATGATATCAAACCCATACATATTCAATAGGATTAGATAGGCTACCAATTCCTACTCTCCTACCTGTAGCTTACAGTTAGGATACACTATGTTTGTCATTTGTGATTCCCTGAAGTGTGTGTTTATCTGTAGCAAATGCCCTCAAGGTTCCAATTCTATAGATAGCTTAGTAGCAAACATCAGGGGCACAAAAGAGTGGGTAAAACTCAGATTAAATAATGCAATGGCATTCATATCAACAACAGAAATTTTACCCTTAATCACTTCAGAAGAGGTGTCAGCAAACTCCTTATCAATCTCAAAGACCCATCCCTGCGTCACGGCTTTCTTCCCCTTTTCTACTCCCGTGGTTCGACGCGCAGGTAGTGTAGTCTTCTCCAGCTACTTAGTAACTTTCAGTTTGGCCGTAACGCAACCCTTGATCTGATGCTCCATTTACCCACATATGAAACAAGCTCCGGTGACCTAGTGGCATGGCATCATCCCATGAGATTTATCATAATGCTTACACTTCTTCAATACACTCTTTTGTGCTCCTGCAATACTGCCTACAGTGGTAGATCTAGGCTTATCATCAGAGATTCTAATTTCAAAAGCCTTAAGAGTCCTTTCATCTTTCTTGGCAAAATGCCTATCCGATGAGGCTTTTTCCTTTGATTTCCTCTTCACCTCTCTTTACCTTTGCCCTTTCCCCAGGCACCGAAGCCCGCCTGGTGAAATTCGTAATCTTGCTTACATAGCTGAGCCTGGCGGGTCTCCTTATCATAGGTAACAATGTCGAAAAGAGCCAACTTAGCCCTGATAGTTGGCCTCAGACCCTCCATGAATCTGTGAATCTTGTGTTCCTCGCTGCGCTTGGTTTCTAGATTGAACTTACTCAAAGTTATAAATTTGAACTCATATTGGTCTACTGACATATTACCCTAAGTCAAACTCGAAAATTCTACCTATAACTTTTTCTAGGCAGTGCGAGAAAGGTATTGTTTGTTGAAAGCCTACAAAAAGATTTTCCATGTGACCCCTGGATATCGAGCCCTCAATACAATCTAGGTGAACTTCCACCAATGCTCCGTCTCATCCATAAGTAAAAAGGTAGCTAAGTCTACTTTTTCAGTCTCTGTACAGGTCATATAAATAAATAATTTCTCCACTACATTGACCCAATTTGTTGATGCCATCGGGTCTTTGTCTCCCTTAAACTTAGGTGGGTTCAACTTCTTGAATTGTCTCAACAGATTTACATCACAATGAGCTGTGGGACCTTATCTTACTAATGCTAAGGCTGGCTATGGAGGAGGCTATGGTTGTACTGGTGGATGTGGAGGCATTAGAGGAGCGTTATCTTGTGGTGGAGGAGGGGGCGCCACAGGTGGTGCTGTTGCATTCATAGCAATGTTAGGGAAGTTTGCCATGAACCGCATAAATAAGGTTGCCATGGTCTCGATACTCCGCTCTACTCGTGACAACTGGGTATTTGGACCATCTGGAGGAGGAGGAGGAGGAGAATGTTTGGAAGATAATTTTGCCTGTCTCCGTCGAGTATCCCTTGGTCTGTGACTCATTCTGTCAACATCAAAACAAAATCAAATGATTTCAGTATAATTTTAAACAGTTACACCACAATATATATTTAGACAAGTGTAGTACTCAAGGGATGTAAACTATTTCTAACCTAATGACATCGACAAACATCAGACTAACCTTAATCTGATATCAATCTCTGTAATGTACTGACTATCTAAAATTTGGACTAACTTTTTCTTTTTATTTTGGTTTGGTTAGGTTGTTTGTCGTGTCATTTCTTTCATTTAGTTTCTTACTTATGTTAAGATCACATTTTATCTTTAACGATAACAATTCATTCGATGTCATTTCATCAATTCATATTCATATCGAAAGAGAATGAACTCAATATCATCATATTTTTTGTCATTAAACATTAAATTCCATCACAAGCAGTTATAAACTTACTATATATTCGGTTATTATACTTATAGTTTACATCCCAAATACAACTAAATGTGCATAACTGTATTGTACATAACATTTGAACATATAAGGTAAACGCAATATACCTTTAAAGGCTTCAATTGCAAGCCCTAAAGGAATACTATCCTAAAAATATAATACTCCTTGACTATCAAGTGGATACTACTGTAGATAATTTAGGGGGAAAAATAAGAGATGAGTTTACGCTCAGTAAGAAACATATATAAAAGAACTGATACTACGCAACTAATATGCATGTATCCTAACAATGCTAAAACAATCACATGAACATTCTCTAATAGTAACATAGTATTCTAATGGAAAGGAATTTCTATACTTAGATAGGGATACCAGGTTGAGTATGGAAGGATGCTTTAGAGCACCTCACTTGTCCTGGTCCCTAGATCCAATTATAAGGAATCTATAAGATATTCTCATAACGTTGACACGATGTAGGCCATTAAAGAACAATCATTCATTTAAGTCAATAATGATCATAAACAATGAAATCATGTCAAATACATTTAATAAATACCTTTACTTTCAAATGGTATAGTTAAACTTTCATTTATAAATCAATCAATCGATAAAACACTCGGTAGAGACAGTTAACATCCCAATAGAATCATGCTAATAAAGTTCCCGTGAGGGATATAAAATAAGACATATAGCCATAGTCAAAGAATCCACAATGTACACTAGTTAGGTGACAACTGTGGGTGTTGAAGATGTGACTAAGGTCTAATAGCAAACAATCGGTCAGTCAGTAACGCATAATTGCCATAGGCAACTATCGGAGCTAACAATCTCAAAACATTCATTATCAAAATCCAATGATTTCTAAACGATTGATAAATATTAAAATATTTTGAAATACAATTATTTTATCTAAACACTTTCTTTACCAAACACTACTAAGGCAATTGACTGCTATTTTGGGGCAATTAGCTACCTTGCATTTTCTTATTTATTTTTCTAAATTAAAATTTGAAATATTTCAGAGTCGACTATAAAAGGGGTAGTCGACTGGTTTTCAGACAGAATGCTTTTGAATAAAATGCAGTTGACTGACCTTATGGCAGTCGACTGTTTTGCAGACAATATGATTCTAGGTAAAAAGTAGTCGATTGACCTTTAAGGCAATTGACTGGTTTAAGTCCGTTATAGCTATGGGCAGTTGGCTACTATACAAAGCAGTCGATTGATCTAAGTCGATCACTACAAAAAGGTCTAATTTTTGTGTCTGAGTAGTCGATTACTCCCTATGGCAGTTGGCTGTTCCTAGACAAAATGCATTTTAGGAGTTAAAACCAAATTTCAAACCTTCTGCACTTATTACACAATTCATATCTCATATTCAACCAACAATCCTCAATATAGGCATAGTATCCCTATGCCATTTTACATATGTCTCTTACCTTAATGTGCCACAACAACGTAACTGTTTACAGCACCAAACAATACTCCTTTACTCTTCTGAGTTTAGCATTGCAAAACAATATCAAAATGCATTCAAAATTCAATACTCCTTTAATAAAAGATAATATACTCTCATAGGCCTTTCATAATTTTTTAATACAATAGTACTTTCGGTTTCATTCCTACCGGATTCTATAAGTGAAACCACAGTCAAATCGCATCCTTTTTCAAATCTAACTTCATAGATGGTCTTACTAACATCTATACATCATTCTTTAACCACCAAAGTGTTGAATTGAGCATGGTGACTCTATCTTCTCACCTTGGCCGAAACCTTAAGGAATCTCTACACTTAGTTTTGCAACAATCTAAACTTATACACGTTATACACACTGAAAACAATCACATACACTAGTTAGAATTAAAAGAAACTTCATTTTCTCTCACCTTCTATAAGACCCAATTTACAGTAGCAAAAACACCAAGTAAATGCTTGATTTAGCCTTCCAAATTCTAGAATTAGATAAAGCTAGTTGGTAGGAACAATTTCTCTTTAGGGTGCAAGTGGATTTGGTGAAGTTTGGTGGGTGTTCTTCAAGCTTTCTCTCTCTTGTAGACTTAGGAAAATTTGAGAGAATAAGCAACAATGGTGGTGTGGCCAGCCCTTACAAGAAGAAGACTAGAATATTCTGATTTTTAATGTTATTTTATTAATAAAATATCATCCCTTGCTAATTGACTATGTTGCCCTTTTAAAATTCCAATAATTTCACCCATGTCCTAAGCAATATAATATTAATTTACTTATTTTATTTAATTCCTATTTATTTTTATTTTTCATAAATATGGTGTTTTAATAATGGAAGAAGCCAAATCTTTGACTTTGGACATGGGTTGGACAGCTAAGGGGGTGAAATTACTAAAATACCCTCAAACAAAGGCTTTTAGGCTTACTCGCGTTGTTCTTAGCATTTTCTCATGATTAGGTCCATGACTTGGAATTGCATAAGACGTCTTCACACAAAGGTTTGACTAGTTTATGGGTCAAAAGTCAAACTAGGTTGACCGTTACTCACAAAAGTTTTCCTGGCCTATGGACAAAATCGTTATTTTTGAATTTGTTGCACGTAAACCTAGATATGCTCAAACAAAAGAATTTTGGAAAGTGGTCTTCATACTAGTTATGTATTTCAAGTCCAAAATTAAGAATTTACCACTTTTGTATCGATCTGGGTTAATAATAATGTCATGGAGCCCACCTTACGGTTTCTCCTGTACCTATAAGACCTAATGCAACTTATTGTCATAGTTTGTCTAATCAGTCTAACTCAAAATACTATATCAACATGGAAAGAACAAGTGAAATTGTGAATCTCACACTATCTCTTGAAACCAACGACAAAAACGTCTCCATTTTGGGCAAAATTTTAAGTCCCCACAATTGCTTCTAGCTAAAACTTGAGAAACCTAACACTATCAAAATAGGCCAAGGCCTATTGAGCCGACCATTTATTCGGGGCTTGGACCTTATTTTTGTAGCCCATTTCAGGAAGAGAGTTTTTTAGCTTGGCCCATTTAAGCCCGAGTCTAAATGGATTTAACCCAAGCTTAAATGGGTCAGCCCGTTTAATTTTTTAAATTTTTATTTGTATTGAAAATTTATTTTTACTTTAATTATTTGCATGTTTAACATCTTTAATCAAATTAAAATATATAAAATTAATTCTATTTATTATTACTAAATTACTTGTTTCTACATCTATTGCATACAGAAAACTACATGGGCTTTCTTTTTTTTTCTAAGTACATGGGCTTTCTTTTTCAATTCTCATTATTTCTCAATTCTATCTTTTTTATTTATTAAATCTGCATACATATTACACGTACACACTACTTCGCTGTGATAACCGTAAATTTTTCAATTATTGGAAATAATAAATATTGAAAATAAATATTAAAGAAAATAGATAAGAGGAAATAAATAAATTAAAGTAAATAAATAAAATTTATTTACGAGATGGGAATATAGTTGAAATTCCCGAAATTAAGAAAAGTGAGGAAATTAAATGAAAATAAATAAATAATAATAATAAAGTCGGAGTTATTGAAAGTATGAAAAGGAGGAATTTAAATTGGATTAATGGAAATCCAAAATTTATAAATAAAAATGCGTATATTATATATTTATATATAATTCAATTATATAAATATATTTACACATGTTTTTATACAAATACATATGTATGTAAATACTATATAGTATATTAATAATTACATGTTTGTATATATGAATATATATATATATATATATATATACTAGTTCATGAAGTTACATAATACATATGTATTTAAGTATAATCTTTTATGTATATATAGGTATATATATACATATATATTTGAGAAATGTTTATATTTGATTTACATTAAAGTTTGAAAAATATATATTGTAAATACAAAACATATTATATTATAACATATATATATAGATATATATGTAAAGATTAATTATTTTAAGTATATAAATATATACTTATATATCCATGCTAGATCTATAATTTTAATACACAAAATATATATTTTATATGTAATATATATAATACTATATTATATACATATATGATAATAATAATATTATGTGTATTAAATATATAATATAAATACATGACATATATGTATTATTATATTAAGTGTATAAAATATAGTATACTAAATATACTAAAAAGGGAAACCAAATAAACCAAAAAGGAAAGAAAATAAAAGGAAAACAACAAACCAGAATCGGGTTCCCGATTCTGTCTCCAGGAGGCGCCGCCCCCGTCAGCGGCCGCCGGAGAAGGAAAGGAGGAGAAGGAAAAGAAGCAGCGTCGCCGGCCAAGGAAGAGGAAACAGACGCCAACGCCGGCGAAGCAAAAACGGAAAGCAAATCGGGAAAACAGAAACGAAGGAAATCCGGGAAGAAAAGGAAAATGGCGGACGGCGGTGCCGGCCGATCCAGGCGCCGCCACTGCCACCGAAGCTTCACCGGAGGGAGAGGAACACGATGGAGGTCACCCGACGCGCAATGGACGGCGGAGGAACGCCGGCGAAGAGGAGAAGAAGCCGAGGCAAAATCGAGTGGATCCGCCGCCGTGCCGCCGATCCAGGCCAAGCTGAGACCACCGGCAGCTTCGCCTCGACGCCGGCCAGCTGAGGGACCAACGAGCCGCCGGAGAACCGGCCGCCGGCGAAGAACCAGCGAGGAAAGAAGCTGGACCGTTCTGAACCGGTTTGACCGGGAAAGGAAGAAGAAAAAAGAAAAGAAAAAGAAAAGAAAAAGGAAAAAGAAAAAGAAAAAAAAGAAAAAGAAAAAGAAAAGAAAGAAAGAAAAGAAAAAGAGGAAAAAGGAAGAAAAAGAGGAAAAAGGAAAATTTCGGGAATTCGGAAAATTCCCGGAAATTCGACAACCCGGGATTTTACAAATTCGATAAGAAATTTCCCGAGAATTTAATTTCAGAAAAAATTAAATAAATTATGAAAAATTTTAAAAATTAGAATTTTAATTCCAGAAATTATTTTCAGCAATCGAGATAAGGAATCGGGAGAAATGGAGCGCGGGCGCGATCGATAAGCGGAAGTCGCCGACCCGGAAAAAGGTAAGGGATGCATGTGCAGCACTGTAAGGATACTCAGTCTGCATAATTTAATTTAAAATATTTTATGCAATTATTTTATGAAAATTATTATGATGCATGAATTGCTGAAAATAATTTGAGAAGAAGTACTGGCTGAAGGATTTTAAACTGTATTTTCCGTGCAGGAGGTTAGTGAATCGGCAGCCGTTATGCTGCCGAAAATTTTAGAAAAACTTTATAAAATCATATTAAATGATTTATTTCCGAATTTCGATAGTAAATCACGAGACATGAGGAAATTTCTAAATTTCATAAAATATGAATATAATGAGATGGAACTTTAGAATATTCATGTATTCGAGAATGGTGATAATGAAATCACCGAAAATTCTCGAAATAGATAAATTACACGAATTACGAGACGAAAGATGAAGTGAAATATAGTAAATATTTTATGGATATTTTTATCAATATTCACTAAAGGATTATAACCCTTATGGTTTTAAATCATGGAATTATATAATTGTATAAATTCCATAAGGTGTATTTTCCGATGAAAAATACGGTTTTGAGACTGGTTGGTATTCTTATCATGCTGATACATGATATGTGACATGTTTAGTCCCGGTCGACACCTGATCCGTGATCCACCGAGGACAATATAGATTATGGTCATAGATTTGACCGGTTTAGTCCTTTACCCTCCAGGGTTTATAGTACGACAAGATTAACGTCTATATTAAAATCCATAAATGATAGGTGACATGTTAAAAAGGGAAATATTTTACATGACATGGAATATGTCAAACGGAAAAGGCCATACCGAGCAAAGACTCGATGATTGAACCGTGGGAGCCACCTCTAGAGTCCTTCGGGAACTAAGTGCTACACGTGTTCCGATGTTTCAGTACAGGCCATACCGAGCAGAGACTCGATGATTGAACCGTGGGAGCCACCTCTAGAGTCCTTCGGGAACTAAGTGCTACACGTGTTCCGATATTTCAGTACAGGCCATACCGAGCAGAGACTCGATGATTGAACCGTGGGAGCCACCTCTAGAGTCCTTCGGGAACTAAGTGCTACACGTGTTCCGATGTTTCAGTACAGGCCATACCGAGCAGAGACTCGATGATTGAACCGTGGGAGCCACCTCTAGAGTCCTTCGGGAACTAAGTGCTACACGTGTTCCGATGTTTCAGTACAGGCCATACCGAGCAGAGACTCGATGATTGAACCGTGGGAGCCACCTCTAGAGTCCTTCGGGAACTAAGTGCTACACGTGTTCCGATGTTTCAGTACAGGCCATACCGAGCAGAGACTCGATGATTGAACCGTGGGAGCCACCTCTAGAGTCCTTCGGGAACTAAGTGCTACACGTGTTCCGATGTTAGTATGAGAAATCGTAGGATATTATGACGATAAGTAGGTGAGTGTGATTCGTGAATTCGACAAATGTCAAAGAATGAAATAGATTTTAATAGCTTATTCTGCTTTTTAACGGACAGAACTAATTAAGAGAGTACATTAAAACATGAAATAAGTTTTAAAGAAATAAGATGATGATTTAACTAATATTCTTTTCAAGGAATATACGGATATTAATTATTCTATTTAAAGGCTTTATTTCGTAGAAGCATTATTTTGAAAGGAATATGAAAAAGGTTATGAAAGATTAAAAAGGAAAAGGATTTATTAATTCAAAACAAAAGAAAAAAAATTTTTCTCTACAGTTGCTTCTAGGTTCCGTAACAAGTATGGTATTCTAAAATACCTACCTTACTCCATTCGGATCCCTAGCCGACTGTAGTATCTTTCCTACATGCGAGCCTAGAGCCCATAGGAAAAATGAAAAAGATTTTCAGCATATAGGAAGCTGAGTATCAAGTGAGGCATATAATTCTCTTACTGAGCCGTGGTTTTGCTCACCCCTTAATTTTCAACATCTCAGGTTTTGATGAATGTGAGATCAGTGGATTGTGGATCCTGGCTGTACACGAAGAACAATGTGTCAGACCGACTGATTATTTGAGGTATGATTATTTATTCTCTGTATTTAGACACGTCAACAGTACTACTTATCTGATTTGTTACGATAGGGGATGTGTATAATATAAACAATATTATGTAAAATTTATTAACAGTCAGTACAAGTGAAGTATCGCAGACAGCCCAACCGGTTAAGTTGTGTATAAGAAGGGTAAAAATGTGGTCACGGGTCGTGACATTCGCGAATTTGCCTTTCTTTTTCAATTCTCTTTATTTATTATTTCTTTTTTTGTTCATTCTTTATTTATTATTTCTACATACATACAGGGATAGCAATAGCATTATTTCTACATACATACAGAAATGTACATGCTTCTTAATATTGGTTCTTGTGCTTTAAGTAAGTATCGAAGTTCTCTAGATCATGAGAATATGGAAACTCTCATTTGCACCGGAAATTGAATTTTTGGTATTAAAGTAATGTTATTAATTAGTTGACAAATTTTAATCAATTCATAAGCTTAATTCTTGTAAATTCTTATATTGTTCTTTATTTATGTTTGTAGATAGCGAAGTTGAAAATGAGTTAATTGAGTGTGATTGACACTTGATGGAGAAGATGAACATGGATCTGTTTATCATGTTTTTGATTTTTAATATCGTTGAGACATATTATGTTTTTTTTTGTCAATATGTTTTCTAGTCTCTAAGTTTGTTAAAACAATTTATATTATGCTTGTTAGTCAATTAATATGTAATGATCAAATAATGTTAAAAGCTTAATGATATAGATTTGATATAAATTTATTTGATATTTATTTAATATTTATTTTAAAATTTTATTTTGTTTATTTACTAAAAAATAGGATGTTAATATAAATTTTAATTTTTTTCTTAATATATGAGTCGATCCATTTAAACCTATTAGCCCTTAAGGCTAGATATGAAATTGCATTTTAAGGCCTATTTAACAAAAAAAGTTTTTTGGCCCAACTCATATATAGCGTACCCGTTGGGCTAGCCCGGACTACCTATTTTGATAGTGCTAGAGGAGCCTATACCCATTAACGTGCGATCGGCTGAGTCAGAGAAAATGCCACTTGAAGATGTTGCCCAGTGAACTGTACCCTCTGAAATCAAAGGGGTAACTGAAATTAGCTTATTGACTATATCATTAGGTGACATAGACAATTCTTATAAAAAAAAAAGCTGACATAGACAATTTGCTCCAATCCCAATCACCATTCTCATTGATGAGGTCGCTAACTTCATCATCATAACTAGTCAATAAACCATCACCATCTCAAAAAGAAGTCAGTGGTCTATCACTCGCCCACCTATCATGCACCTATTATGCCAAAATGATACCGTCTGGCCATTACCAATAATCCATGCACAGCCCCCTCTAATCATACACCAACTCGACAGTATATCAAATGTCTTTTCGTTCGCTTGGAACGCACACTTATAGACCACAACTTTTTTTAAGATCTCTTGGAGAGAAAATAGAAGATTAAAATGTTTTGGACAGGTCAAGTCAGATCCCAGTTTGAATAATAAAAGTAAAAACAAACTTGAGCTAAAAATCAAACCTAAATAATCAAACAGGATCAAGTTTGAACTTATATATACTTTTGTTAATATTTAACTTAGGCACGATCCATCCCGGCTTATGAATAGGTCTAGTTCGAACGGTCAATTACTGTTTATCTCATTTTTCGTCATCTTAAATTATTTGTCAAATTTGCAGATAAAATAAATTTAAGGAACAAAAAGACATTATCCTATCAACTGAAACATGAGTTAAATTCATGGGCAGTTAACGATCCAAAGTCAACATAAGTAAAATTATGTAGCATCTGGAAATCCAAGGTGAATGAGCATTAAAAGGTGAACAAAAGTTCAAAATTATTTAAAAGACACTAATAAGCTTTGGAAATCAAATGCAGCGCTGCAAGCATCAATAAGATCAGACCATGGTCTTATGTTCAGGCCTATGTGTAAACTCAAAATCTATATGCACAAAGGCTCGCTCAACTTCTGGTAGCTGTTCAAGCTTCTCCTGGAGTTTCTCACCTATGTTATGTGCTTTACTCAGGAGCATGCATTCAGGCAACACGATGTCGACATCCACAAAGTAATGAGAACCAAAAGTATATGCCCTAACTGTGTCAATGTGTCGTATATCTTCATGGTGGTTCCATGTCAGATATGTCAATTTCGCAAGAAAATCAGGTGCAGCAGTCCTTCCAATTAGTGACCATACATTCTCAATTACTGTTCTGGACCAGGTACTCATTGTGTATAGTGCTATCTGCAATCATGGATTTAACAAGTTGTTGTCAAGGATAAATAATGAGCTTCTAAGCATATTATAGCATGTGCAAATGAGGCATTATAGTGCTAAAAAAATATGGAAGGAGAAAATACCGAACCCTAATATAAACTATCACACCAAGTGAAGGAGAAAGAATTTAAACTCACTATTATAGCTCCAGTTGGATCAATCCACGGGTGGAAATGAATAGCCAGAACAGCTGTTGCTAAACCCACTGAATTAGTAATCACATCAAAGAAATGATCCTGTGCATAGGCTCTAATGATTTCATTTTTAAATTGCCGGCAATAGACCATGAGAATGAACTTCACTACTTTCACGCAAACCATAATTCCAATCATCCATTTCTCTTGATTGTGATTGATCTCAGGGTGGGACTGTAGCCACAAAAGGAACAAAGTACTAAATGAGTGAAAGAGCTGTAAATTTATGTAAATACAGCATCTAAAAGATATTTTGTTTAACTGAATCAAAGTAGCATACCACTGCAACAAGTTCCCTGACAGACTCCAGCAATATTTGTAATCCTAGAGTTGTCATCACTGAAGCGAAAATAATGATACCCTGAATTGTTAAGCTTGGTTGGTAGATATTTATTGTAAAATGCAAAGAAAAACCTATTTTTATTGAAAAACCTATTTTTATTGAAAAACCTGTTCAAGAGGTGAGAAGAAAAGCAATCTGAAAATGTGTTTTTATGAAGCTCAGATCAATAGAAGATGATCTTTTAAATTAATCATAACCTTATATTGGACTGGAACTCACCACTGGCTGCATTCATTTCTTTCCAATTGGATAGTGAAAATGATTGGGGGTTCTCATGGCATGTGCAGTGAACCATAGAATAAACCCTGATAAAAGATCCAACAGTGAATCCAAAGTTGATGCAATAACTGCTAAAGATTTGCTTTCAACAGAAGCAAAAACTTTGGCAGCAAAAGCACCAAGGTAGCAATGTGATAAACTGCCATTCTCTCACTCCTAGCAAGTTGCTTCATTTCATCCTGAATAAAAACAGTATTTACGGACTAAATTTTGCTTTCTGTGAAGAAAATGATCTATATATATTTATATTCCACTGATTTGTGAGTTTTATTTGAGGTTTAATGCAAAAGGAGAAGAAGATTGCAGACTGGGATTTTGATTAAATGATTTTGTCTGCATCATTTAACTAAAATGAAGAAGCATCATTTAACTAAAATGAAGAAAATTCCTCATTTATTGCATCTAAAAGCCCAACAGAACCTTTAAAAACTGTCAAATTGTCTGGAAAATGGAAGTGCATAATGGTCTAATCCAGCAGAGGCAGTTCAATGCTCTGTTAGTTGGATGAAACCGCATCTAAGTTCTCTTTTCATCCCTAGATGTGATAAAAACATCGAAGGGGAAAAAGCCAGTGAAGGAAAAACAACCTCTGTTAGGCTTCCACGCAAACAACCCATCTCATTCGTGGTCTCCATCTCATTAAAACCTTCAAGGAGCCTTTCTTGCTTTTTATAGTACTCTGAAACCTTGCGCTGTTTCTCTTAAGTCAAGTGTGAAAGAAAGAAAATCCAAAAACAATCATAAAATCATAAGAGAAAAAATTGTACATGACATCATTTGGCAAACTGACTAAGTGAAACTACAACTTGTTATACAAACAATATTACATGGAAAAGAACAGAAGGGAATGACGAAACTATGAGCTTTTGCCTTCAACATTAAGAGTAGTCAATTGTTAAGAATGTAGAATAGACTTCTTCTAGTCATATGAGAGATATAAACTGTTGGTCAGCTTGCTCCTTACAAATCTAAGATGCAATCAAAAGAACCCCTTTACTGCTAAGAACATCATAGAAAACCTTGAGATGATTTTATTTATAAAATCATAGAAAGTCCCATAATGAGTGTTTGCTTAGCACTCTACTTATAATTCATTTTAATGCTTGGTTACAATATGCTTCAGCACAAATAAAATAAAAGAAATTAAGCTTAAAGGATCCAATTCAATGCCCATCAAGTTCTCAAAGGACAACTGCTTAAATTCCAAAGCTCAATCGAGTTCAAAGAGTTGGGGAACAAGGCCAGGAATTAGGATTTTGTAAATCAAAATATTTGGCCTAAGTCGCATCCCAAAGTGTTTTGTTTTTCTTCTACCAACAAAAGCGTGCCTAACAATGGTCTTTGTATATCTTGTTGGGACAATGGACAAACACTTCCACTTTTTAGCAGATAATATTTTATACATACGCTGAGTTCAATA
This sequence comes from Heritiera littoralis, assembly GCA_031772115.1. NCBI lineage: Eukaryota > Viridiplantae > Streptophyta > Magnoliopsida > Malvales > Malvaceae > Heritiera > Heritiera littoralis. The sequence continues at coordinate 125,313 of JAPDPK010000037.1, read as the reverse complement.
AACAAGGCCCCTTAGAAAAAGAAGGAAAACATTTACAATGAAATCGATCTGCTTTTTCCATTCCAATTTCCATAAAGCTTCAGTCAATTTAATATTAGAAACTTCACTAACAGGAATAGAACAAGATGACAAGCAAGCCTCCTAAAAAATTTTTAAAGTGCTATCTAAAACTTTCAGAGACAATCTAGTACGATTCCACTGATGATATCAGAATTAAAGTTAAAAATTATTAACAATAATTCAATGCTTCCACTAATATCGTCGGTTGACAACCAATTTCATATGAGATTCATCTAAATTTAATAAGATATATCTAGAACGCAAAAGTAAAATTGCATCTTTTCTTAGTATCTGAGATTGTCCAAATCTAATAACTGAAAATAAGTGTTCAACACTCTACTAACAGACCACATAATTGCTGATACAAACGAAATATTTTCTTATGGGTTTTCTGTTTGGTTTTGGAGGAAATTGAATGGTAAAATCCGTTCATTATCGTTTGTGAACAGAGTTTAAGATATCCCCTCATTCACAATTCCCAGCCCAAAAAAAAAAGAGAGAGAGAGAGAAAGCAGCGATTTAATCGAAATGATATATGTTGTTGCCAAAACAACAATAAAATGTTTGCTGACGTCGGATCCTCGCTCTTCGTGTTAGTCTGTCTCCAAGGATCTGCAAAATAGAAAACCATCAGGGGGCTCCGATGCTTAAGTCAGACAGGGTTTTTGGCAGGGTTTCAGTAGGCAAATAGAGCTTAGGGTTTAAAGATGATACCTGTGACCTATTTATAGGAGTTAGATTGCGCATAATTACCTTTATGACCACCCACAACTTAAATGGTCATTTAATAGATCTTTTATGGGCCTTTTGAGTCCTCTTTCCTCTTGGGCTTAGATTATTATTTGGTTCAATGGTCTTCAGCTTGACTTATAGCAAAGCCTAGTAATAATTGACCTAGTCCACATCAATTGCTCCCCACTCTTTTACAAGGTTTACCTTGTGAAAGAATATATAAAGAATGGGCTTTTCAAATTCTTTTGCTGCCCTCTTCCTGGGATTATCACAAGAATCTTTTCATCTTCACTTGAGGGCTTAACTAGTGAACTTCATTAATATTTGTAGCAGAAACGACTTCGTGTCATCACTTCTTTTGTCAAGTGCCTTCTATTAGCCAAGAGGAAAAAAACCAAATCTGGGTTAAGGCCATGAGGGCACATCGTCAAGAAGTGCCATAAGTGGATGCATATGTTCTTATCTGGTTTCATTAGATACGGTTTGTACTCAGCATGCTCTTGATTGGTTGAAGCTTGATCCAGATGCTGAGAATTTGAAACCTTTTTTGAGAATAGGCATTTATAAAGATCTATCTGATCTTACCATCCCTTAAGAGCCTTTTTGTCGACCCGAGATGGTCGAGGTTCTCACAGGCTAGGACGAAGATGATTTAGATAATTATAGCACCTCAGGGTGTACATGCTTGGGTGCCTGTTAGTATCGATGCTCCTTTTGAGGCGGAAGTTAATCTAGAGTGCTTTCCAGTTTTTTGTGAAAGAGCTTAGTCTTTTACAAACTGATCAACACATTTTTAAACTTATCTGCAGAGGCAACTCGTACCATACCTCCATAGCCCGCATACTGCGTGCTCTCCAAGTTTTCTTTGCAACTTTTTGTGTCCAAAAAAGAATTTTTACTAGAGCATTGGTCTTGTCTTGCGTGCTATCCACTTAAGGACTTGTTAGAATATAATATCATTTATATTCGAGATGCCAACATAATACATTAAATGTAATCTGATAAAATTGTAACATACCTCGTTTAGAGACTTATTTTTGCCCGTCTCGCACCGTTTTGTGCTTAGGGACTTTTTACCCGTCTTGCGCATTTTTTGCTTAGGGACTTTTGTTTGCCCATCTCGCGCACTTTTCGCTTAGGGATTTTTTGTTTGCCCGTCTCGCGCACTTTTCGCTCAGGGACTTTTGATTTGCCCGTCTCGCCCATTTCGCTTAGGGACTTTTTGTTTGCCCGTCTCGCGCACTTTTCGCTTAGGGACTTTTGAATTTTCTTGCTTAGGGACTTATTTTTGCCCGTCTCGCGCATTTTTCGCTTAGGGACTTATTTGTGCCCGTCTTGTATATCTTCTCGCTTAAGGTCTTATTTTTGCCCATCTCGCGCATTTTTCGCTTAGGGACTTATTTGTGCCCGTCTCGCGCCTTCTTCTCGCTTAGGGTCTTTTTTTTGCCCGTCTCGTGCATTTTTCGCTTAGGGACTTATTTGTGCCCATCTCACGCATTTTTCGCTTAGGGACTTATTGTGCCCGTCTCGCGCATTTTTCGCTTAGGGACTTATTTTTGCCCGTCTCACGTCTTCTTCACGCTTAAGGTCTTATTTATGCCCGTCTCGCGCATTTTTCGCTTAGGAACTTATTTATGCCTGTCTCGCGTCTTCTTCTCGCTTAGGGTCTTATTTATGCCCGTCTCGCGCATTTATCACTTAGGGACTTATTTTTGCCCGTCTCGCGTCTTTTTCACGCTTAAGGTCTTATTTATGCCCGTCTCGCGCATTTTTCGCTTAGGGACTTATTTATGCCTGGCGCGTCTTCTTCACGCTTAAGGTCTTATTTATGCCCGTCTCGCGCATTTATCGCTTAGGGACTTATTTTTGCCCGTCTCGCGTCTTTTTCTCGCTTAGGGTCTTATTTATGCCCGTCTCGCGCATTTATCGCTTAGGGACTTATTTTTTCCCGTCTCGCGTCTCTTTGGCCAGCTTTCATTTTTTCTTCTTCTATTCCTGCAACATGTCTATCAAACATGGAGGATTATCATAGTACAAATAAAAACAACTAGCCTTTCGTTTCATAATGTAGTATTTTCAATTAAATGGAGTAAGTAATAATATAATTGCAACAAATGTTAAAACAATAATGGCAAATGTTTACCACCAGTACCATTCCAAGTCTTTGTCTTTGAATAATTTGTAAAGTGGAAATGCTGAGATGTTCTGTTGTCAACCGTGGATTGTGCATTAAGTAGTGCCTCGGTACCGGCAATCGAGCTTACTACAAGTTTTCGATCCAACTGTATCGAACCAAGCTCTGTGTGGCTTGCTGCCTTACACGTTAATGGCTAGTGTCTGCCTCGGACACCTGCCTAATTCAATCACAACTGTTAGAGTGGACAAGAAAATCGAAAACATCATATGAGAGTGCTTCAACTCTGGCTACCACCCGTATGTCAACGCCCAAAGCTGGCATACCCTTGTTTTGCTTAAAGGACTCATGAAGCCGACACATCCTTTATATAGACAAACCCTCTTTCACATGTGTGGTTGTCGATAGGCCAAGTGTGTGGCTCTTAAGCCACTTCTAGATGGTTGCTAGAGTAGTTCTTGGAAGCTTCTGTGTCAGACGATCGACAAATGGGCCGAAGAAAGCTTTTGGACACTCTGTCGGATTAATGCGCGCATCAGGTCTAGAAGATTCTAGATCATTCTGCTCAGATCCCGCACGTGGGCATGCGCTTGTATCGTCAAATTTAAATGTGCTTGCCAAAGTTTTTTTCTAATGGGCGAACTAGTAGTTTGGATTTCGTGCTCGCCAGCATTGATAGCCATTGCCGAAAGGCATGACTCAGGTGTTCTTTGCTCGCTTGCATTGCGCTAGCGGGGGAATCTTGCCTATGGGTGCTATGTTCACCTAGTTTTCTTCGCTGTCATTTTATCAAAGTGAGGAACTTGTCGCATGCGAGAGCCCCTATCTCATTCAAGGCTTGTCGCGCGTGGGAGCTCCCCTGTCGCGTGCGGGAGCTCATGTCTCGCTCAGGACCTGTCACACACGGGAGCCCCTCTCTCGCCAAAGGCATGTCGCGTGCAGGAGCTCTTGTCTTATACGAGGCCTGTCACTCTTCTTGGCTTTGAAGTTCAATTTGACAACGAAGAAGATAAGGTTTCCCATGTTCGAGTCGTGTTGCATGCCTATAGTTGTGCAAACTGCTCTGTCGCGTGGCCTTGAGCTAGCTCGGGACAAAGTGCCTATTGCATGCTTGTAGTCGCTCAAATTTGCAGTGTAGCAAGCACCTTTCGAGCGACAGATTGTTCTGTAGCATCATAATGTCTTGCATGCAACTGACTATTCAAAAGAGTAGCATCTTTGTGAGATCTTCAATGGTGGTTTCACTTTCTCGCCATTTTGGCTATCGCACGCGTGAGCCACCTCTCGCAGAAAGAGTCTACCACGTAGAACCTTGTCGCCAAAATTTGTCATATGCGTGCCTGTGCTCGCCGAATTGAGGACAGTGTTGTCGCCTATTCCTTGTACTCTATCACCAGAGATCTTTCAGGCGACAGGCTGGGCTCTGCCTATTCCGTGTACTCAATCACCAGGGAACTTTTGGGCGATAGGCAGGGCTGTAGCCCACTTCTTGTATTCTGCCGCCAGAGATCACTACCTGCCGCCAGAGATGTGACTGGTCGTAGCCTCAGCTTTTTCTTTCTCTTCTTTTATCTTTCCATTTTTTTTGTGGCACAATCCCTTTTACTTTTAGCGTACCTTTACATCATATAGCTCCCCAAGTTCTTCTTTGGAACAATGTTCTCATTCTTGTTCAAAGTGAACTTTTTCTCGAGCGTTGTGCTTGATAATGTACAGAGTTGCTTAATCTTTTTCTCTTTGGTCACCCAAAATGGCTTGCTCGTAGAGTTCTCTCTCCAATGTGAGTTCCTATATCGGTTGACAAGGGCTTGGTTGCCTGGGTCTTAGGATGTCTGTATTCTTATTCATCATTCATAACCGTACTCATGTGGTGGCCACTAGCTCGTCTGACCTTTGTGCCCTGCTCGGTTTTCGCCGCTCATCTATGTTCTTACACATCTGGGCGAACACGAGGGGGCATTTGAAGCTTTAGCATGTTCCCTGAGGTCTTTGGTTGGGGATCGCCCAATAGAGCTCTCCTGGACTTACGCTCGCTTGTTCTTAGTTCTTCGTCTAGTTCTTTCCTTTCCTGGGTGAGCTCATCTAGCATTGTGTGCACCCTTCTGCCAGACCCTTCGGCTTATTCCTTGCTTGCCGATCTAGATTGTTCCTCTTGCCTTGGTGCGTGCTTTACCGATCAATCCTTGCTGTGAAGGCTGGGCTGTGGCGTTGGTCATGTATTCGCCGTATGCCACTCAATCGTCAAAAGTGCCAGTGGTCTTGTGCTTGCCACATGACACTACACTCGTAAGCATTGCTTTGTGCCTTGTGTGTAGGAGGCTAGGCTCACGGGAGCCATTCGCTTGTCTAGAATGCCTACAGTGTGACTTTTTCTCGCTCGCATGGCTGTCGAACCGCTTGTCGAATGTGTTCATCATTACCTTTGACCTATTGGCCTAGCATGCAGCTTGGGATCAGTCTTCGTATATTTGTGCTACCGCCTTGCGTACGGCGGATTGATCTGTCGTGGCAGGAGCCTTCTGTTGCGGAGGTGCCTGTCGTACATTAGCGGACTTGCATTTTCTTCTCCTCTATGTCTTCATTCAGCCTCTTTAAGCTGGGCTTCATGCATTTTTGGGAGCTGTGAATATGCAAGTCAGCAAACAAGTGGTGGTTTTGAGTTTGTTGTTGTCCACTTTTTTGCTTTCTTTTTCATGCAAACGGTAGCAAACACATTTGCAATGAAAGGCCCCGCAATAGTGAAGAACCAAAGTAGGACAGCAAGATGATGATGGTGACTAGGAGCTTCGGTGGTAAGCAGTGGTGCTTGGAGGATGCGGTGATGGGGCGGTTATGATGTCAGAGAAGAAAAGGCTAGTGGTTGGACTAAGTTGCTTTGTCGCGGGCGGGAGGCTTCCTCGCCAACACCTATGGAACGCGAGATCCACACCTCTCGCCCAAGCATGTTGGCGCTAAAGCAACCCCCTCTCGCCCAAGGAGGTTTAGCGTGTTGGAGCTGTAGCGGGCGGGAGGCTTTCTCGCCAACACCTATCGCACGCGAGATCCACACCTCTCGCCCAAGCCTGTTGGCGTGAACCACCCCTCTCGCCTAAGGAGATGTAGCGTACGGGAGCTGTCGCGGGCGGGAGGCTTCCTCGCCAGCACCTATCGCACGTGAGATCAACACCTCTTGATGCATGCCTGTCGGTGCTGAAGCAACCCCCTCTCACCCAAGGAGAAGTAGCATATTGGAGCTGTAGCGGGCGGGAGGCTTCCTCGCCAGCACCTATCGCACATGAGATCCACACCTCTTGATGCATGCCTGTCGATGCTGAAGCAACCCCCTCTCGCCCAAGGAGAAGTAGCGTATTGGAGCTGTAGCAGGCGGGAGGCTTTCTCGCCAACACCTATCGCACGCGAGATCCACACCTCTCGCCCAAGGTTGTCGTCCAATGCTGTAGTGCCAACTTGTCAGGTGCGAGAGGCAATCTATCTCCATGCCTCTCGCCAAGCTTTGTAGGGCGCGAGAGCTTGTCTCTCGCCAATGCTGTCGCCCAATTCTCTCTCGCCATGCCTCTCTCGCCAAGCTTTGTCGGGCGCGAGAGCTTGTCTCTCGCCTAACGCTATCTCGTGCAGAATAGATGATGCGTCGCCAAAACTTTGTCAGGTGCGAGAGGCAATCTCTCGCCAAGCTTTTTGCTCACCAAGTCTGTCGGGGGGGCGAGAGCTAGTCTATCGCCGTCTCTCGCCAACTGCTGTCTCTCGCCCAACGCTGTCGCATGTACCTCGCGTGCGACAGGCTATTCTGTCGCGTAAAACTTTGCGTGTGACAGACTATTTTGTGGCGTAACTTGTGCACCCTGCTGCAGCCTACGTACCTGGTCTTCCGCAAATCGTCTTTCATTATTTTTTATGGCTTTTTGTTTGTTTCCCACAGACGGCGCCAATTGTTGTTGCCAAAAACAACAATAAAATGTTTGCTGACGTCGGATCCTCGCTCTTCGCGTTAGTCTGTCTCCAAGGATCTGTGAAATAGAAAACCATCAAACCCCTTCGCGCGCACTCCGATGCTTAAGTCAGACAGGGTTTTTGGCAGGGTTTCAGTAGGCAAATAGAGCTTAGGGTTTAAAGATGATACCTGTGACCTATTTATAGGAGTTAGATTGCGCGTAATTACCTTTATGGGCCTTTTGAGTCCTCTTTTCTCTTGGGCTTAGATTATTATTTGGTTCAATGGTCTTCAGCTTGACTTATAGAAAAGCCCAATAATAATTGACCTAGTCCACATCAATATACAAATAAAGATAAGCATCAAACAAAATATTGTTTCTCACATATCAGGGAAAAGATACGAGCAATGAATCATTCAGAAGATTTAGGAAATGTAAATCCAAGCATCAGATGAGATGGAAATTAAAATCCAAATATTCTCCTTTCAGATTTCATTTTTCTATTGATATAATAATTATAATTGAACAAAATGAATTTAATTATCCTCATGTACTCAAGGACAAGGACCAGGGCAATTAAAAACTTGTCGAGGGTGAGACGCCAAGATGACGACGACGTTTCCGCTACTTGCTGAGGCAGAAGCTCTGTATTGCAATCATCAACGTTGATGCCACCCTCACTGCTCTCCATTTCCTCCTTTCAGTTTTGGGTGAAACTGAGAATACCCAAATGCTGCTTTCTTATTTGATATTTAAGGCTTTCAACAGTAAACACAGAGTCAACTAGCCCTACTCTGTATTTGCTCGTATTGTAGGTTACGGTGTGCCCTACGCATGGCATTCTCTTTGTGGATTATGATTACGTTTCCACATATTAATTACTCCTTTTTGGGAGAAACGATTTTTTGCTTTTATCCCGTATGTAATTTAACTCCGTTTATGTTGCTTGTTAATGCAATTAACCATAGGACTGAGTGAAAGAAGAAAGTGACAATAGATTTGGATAACTCATTATATAACTAGTTTCATTAAATGAACCAATATCAAAATATTTTTAGATATTGATTCATGTAGCTTAACTTAATATATTAAAATAAAATTTTTAATAATAATGATGATCCCATATATAATTTCCCCTTTCCATGAAACAAAAAAAAAACTTTTTTGTTAAAATAAATGAAAGTTTTTGGATTTTGACAAGTCAAAAAATAATTACAACACAAAGGAAAATGATCTCATTCAAGACATGAGACAAATGTAATCTTTAGAGTTTAAATTTTTTAATGATTTATGTTAGAGTTTGAGAGTTTTGATTTAGAAAAAAATTAATATGTGTAAATAGGAAAAAAATGGATTTTTTTCATAAGAAAAGTAAATGAGAGATAGTCCTTCATCATATCAAATAAGATATTTGCATTGAAAAACAATTCTCAGAATTTTCTTTTGGCCTTCAAAATCATTTGAATGTTTCACATGCATGATACCGAACCATTTTTTCATTTTTTTTCTTTCTGTTTTTCTTTGTTATTTTAACAACTCAAGCTCAAATGCACTTCAATATTCCACTTGATATAGGCCCAATGCAAGAATCTGTATTTTCAAAGTTCAACTGGGTTGTTTGTGTAATCTTCAATCGAAAAACGAGGGACAAGATATCAATTAAATCAAAATTGGTTTAAGAAAAGAAATTTCGAATTATTGGCTCTTTCAATCATCTTGCCCTAAGATGTGGGCAAATGATGGCTTTGGAGGAAATGGATCGAAGAATTTAAGTTTTGTGAAAAATTCAGGTGGTAATGTGTTTTGGCTTTAGCATAGCATTGACACATGTTAAGTTACCAAGATCATGATCTTTAAAAGGAATACCTTATAAATTGATTCTCAAAACGTTTAGAAAGTTTTTTTTTTTTAGAAAAATACTCTATGTTATTGCATGGAAAGATTTACATCATTAATGATAATATCATGCAAAAAAGAAGGATAATCTTCAATCCCTGCAACGTCTTCAGTACAGTTTAGCCCAAACTTAGCCAATCTATGTGCTGCCTCGTTTCCGGACTGCTTGGTTTGCGCAAATATGCATCTTGTAACTGGGCTGCCTTTTGTTTCTGTCACGACTCGAAGGCCGCGACATTCACTTGATACTCATACTTTTCTTAGTCTACAAATTTATGGACTAAATTTTTCTTTTTCATTTTAAGGTTTGTATTCGGTGTCAGTGTAGTTACTACTCTAATTTCACTGATCCTTTATACAATAATTTACCACACTTCTAAGTTACATCCCGACTCGCTGAACAAAATACGTACTGTGTATTTTGATAGGATGATATTTTGTGAATTTTATATGTGCTAATATATTTTCTTTATTGATATTTTATACCTAAAAGAGCTTACTAATGTTTATTTTATGTTTTAGGTATTAAATATCAAAGTTGGAATAAAAAGAAGCTAAAAAGAGCAAAGTACAGTATTTTCTGTCCAGCTTAAAAGATTGACGTTTTTGACCAATTTAACGACCTGATCTGAAAAAGTGGCCTTCATGGAAGTTGTAGAAGACTTCTCAAAGTTTCCAGAATGTACAAGATCACAAAAATTGGAGTTCATTTGTTGGGTCAAACGTCTGGACAAAATCAGTACGAAATTCTGGACAGAAAAACGAGATTGAGAAGAAATTCCAACAAAGCAAGTTCAAGACCAGATTTTGTTAAGACAAGATAATTTCTTAATTTTATTATGTCTTAGATCTGTAATTAATTAATAAGAATAGGCCTTAGGAATTTTACTTAGAAAATAATTGTAAAAAGATGATGAGATAAAGGTAAGAGTTTGACTAGTCAAATTACTTGTTTCTCAATTAAACTCTTATCTGAATCCCACATTGCTTAGGAAAGTCTTTTAAACTCTTCCTTAGGCCTATATAAAGAGCACAAGGCTCTCATAAACAGCATCCCTTTACATCCCTCACATCCCTCTCCTCCTTCTTCCCTTTTAGTCTTGTGTAGGATTTTCTTTAGGGTTTTTAATAAAAATTTTATTTATTTTTAATTAGTTGTTGATTTCTATATTAAGTTTTGCAAAAATATTTTATTTTTCTTTTCTTTCTTATACTTGCTGATTTCTTTAGTGATAATTATTCTTGTTTTGTTTTGCATATTATTTGTTTAGTTCTTGCTAGTTTATAATCTTGATTCCACATTTCTTGTTTTAGATTATTAAAGATTGATATATTGATTGTCTTTTGCATGATTCTTGATATCTTTATAATATTAAACTTGAAATTTATGATCTTGAATATGACTAGTGAGTAGGTTTCTTATTCAGTTACAAGGTAAATTGATTGTTCTTTGGAAAAAGAATGTTGTGAGATTTTGAGCTTCTAATATAATTGTTGATTAAGTATCCAAGATTCTCTGAGCACATTTGCATGATTATTTGATTGATTAGATAGTAGGGCCCACTATTTAATTTAATTGAATAATCTACTGCCAGATTAAAAACATAAGTCCGTAATTGCTTATGGAGTTAATCACTAGGGATGGAGGAGAATTGATGTTTAGATTAAATGAACCGAGCTTATGTGTTTGTTATCTAATGTCAACCCATATCTTTCTAGTTGTTAATGCTGCTACAACTTATATCTAGAGAGCTTGTTCTAGGTAGGTTAAGTAGTTAGAGATTAGTTAAAGAGCTTGTTTTAACTAACGACTCAGTAAGGGAAGATGGTGTAACAGAGCTTGTTGTTATGCTACGGTTGACTATTTAATTGACAATAATATTTTGTAATCAATGATCAATATCTAAATCCAAGAATAATTAATTACCTTGTAACTGAAGCTTTTTCATATTTGTTTTTGATATTTAATAATCCTTGCTTCCTCTCTTTTAGGCATAGCTTACAAAACTCCAAAACCCCAAAATTTCTTCTTTCCCTAAAACTTAAGATTAGGTTTTTAATTTAATAATTAACTTAAATAATTCAGTCTCTGTGGGATCGACCCTTACTCCGCTATCTACATAGTAGAGTTAGGAAGTTTTATTTTTGGTGATTGACGACACTCATCAAATTTTGGCGCCGTTGCCGGTGATTGTTATTTATTTAAGTTGTTTATTATAATTTAAAGATCTAATTATTTTCTATTCTTTCTTCCTTGCAGGGTTTGCATGTCTGACGAGGACTCTAGTTACAAACTTCGAAAGATTAGAGATTACATTCAGGCAACCCAAAGTGCGGTGCTACAAACGCCCCAACCACCACCATCCGCTTCCGAAGATCCACCTTCCACCGAGCCCACGTTCAATCCCACTTTTGAATTCTCTAGTGATTTAGAAGAGGACACCATGGCTCAAAACGCTAATAGAACCTTGAAGGAGTTGGCAGCACCCACTATGAACCAACAACCCCTTTGCATAACCTATCCTACTTTAGATGTTGCTTTTGAATTAAAATCTGGTTTGATACATCTTTTACCAACTTTTCATGGTCTTGCAGGTGAAGATCCACACAAACATCTAAAGGAGTTCCATGTTGTTTGCTCCACCATGAAGCCTGCTGGGGTTAGTGAAGAGCAAATCAAGCTAAGGGCCTTTCCATTCTCTCTGGCAGATGCAGCCAAGGATTGGCTTTACTACTTACCTTCTGGGACCATCAACACTTGGGATGATATGAAGAGACTCTTCTTGGAAAGATATTTTCCTGCTTCTAGGGCAGCCAACATCCGCAAAGAAATTTGTGGAATTAGGCAATTTAATGGTGAGTCACTCTATGAATATTGGGAAAGATTTAAACGATTATGTGCTAGTTGCCCACATCACCAAATTCATGAGCAACTATTGATCCAATATTTCTATGAGGGACTATTACCCCATGATAGAAGTATGATAGATGCAGCTAGTGGAGGAGCTTTAGTGGATAAGACTCCTCAAGAAGCCCAAAACTTGATAGCAAACATGGCTGCCAATTCTCAACAATTTAATACAAGGAATGATCCACCACCACTATCTAAGCAAGCACACGAGGTAAGTACTTCTTTGGAAAAACAAATTGCTAATCTAACATCTCTTGTGCAACAATTGGCTGTAGGTAAAATGCAACAAGCCAAGGCTTGTGGAGTTTGCTCCAACATGGGACACCCTACTGATATGTGTCCAACCTTACAAGAAGATTCCATGGAGCAAGCTAATGTTGTAGGAGGATTCCCAGGACCTTCCCAAGGTAAGCATGACCCTTACTCCAATTCTTACAACCCTGGTTGGAGGGACCACCCAAATTTGCAATATGGAAATAGGTCTACACCATATGTCCCACCACACAATAGGCCAAATAATTTCCAAGTCCCCAAACCTACATACCAAGAGAGGCCACCACACCAAACACAACACCAAAGTGGAACCATGTCTCTTGAAGAAATTGTAAAGAATCTTGCTGCCTCTACTTTACAAAATCAACAAGAGAACAATCAAAGAATTGCACACCTTGAGCACCAAATGAGCCAAATGGCTACTTCACTAAGCAGACTTGAAGCTAGGGAATCCAACAAGTCGCCTTCTCAACCTATGGTGAATCCAAGGGAGAATGTGAGTGCCATCTTTTTGAGGAGTGAGAAGGAAATTGGACCCAAAGAGAATGCATATGAAGAGGTCAATTTTAAGGCTCCACCACATAAAAATGTAGTCAAGCTCCCTCCTCTTTATAGAGATTTTGACAAGGTAAGTGAAAAACATGTCCCTTTTAATGTTGGTACTTACCCTCCTCCTTTTCCTAGTAGGTTGACAAAACCAAAGAAAGAAGAGCATGTTGACACTATCATAGAAGCAAAAGGAGAAGTTGACAACAATGCTTCAAAGTTTAAGGTAAGTGATAAAATAGTTCCCTTTAATACTGGTACTTACCCTCCTCCTTTTCCTAGCAGGTTAGCCAACAACAAGAAAGAAGAGCAAGACAAAGAGATCTTGGAGACCTTTAGGAAAGTGGAGGTGAACATTCCTCTTCTTGATGCTATCAAGCAAGTACCCAGGTACGTAAAATTTTTAAAAGAATTGTGCACTAACAAGAAGAAATTAAAAGGTGATGAAAAAGTAGTTGTGGGGGAGAATGTGTCTGCCATCATTCAAAGAAAACTTCCCCCAAAGTGTGGAGATCCTGGCATGTTTAGTATTTCATGTAAGATAGGTAACACCATGATTGATAAGTCCATGATAGATTTAGGAGCTTCTATAAATGTCATGCCTTTGTCAATTTATAAATCTTTAAATCTTGGACCTTTGAAAGAGACTGGTGTTATTATACAATTGGCTGACAGAACTAATGCCTATCCTGAAGGGATATTAGAGGATGTTCTTGTGCAGGTTGATAAATTAGTCTTCCCAGCAGACTTCTATGTTCTTGACATGGAGGATGATAATTCTCCTTTTCCAACACCAATGCTACTAGGGAGACCATTCTTGAAGACATCCAAAGCCAAAATAGATGTGGATAAGGAAACACTCACCATGGAGTTTGATGATAGCATAGTGGAGTTCAACATCTTTGGAGAAGTAATCATAAGTTAGAACCAATAGAAATCAAAGAAAAGGTTTGCATTTGGGATTGGATGATGAAAGGTGAAGCAGTCGAGCTAACGACATTAAACAAAAGCGCTACTTGGGAGGCAACCCAAGGATGTAAAATGAGGGAGTATTTCTTTCCTTTACTTGTATTACCATTTAATTTTTGAGTTTTTATTGTTCTTCTTTGCATGCTAGACTTACTTTGAGGACAAAGTAAGATTTAATTGTGGGGGGGAATATTGGTTTATGAGTCTATAGAGTTTTTTTTTTTATGAAGTGAAATTAAAAAAAAAAGGGGTTAAATTTTTAAGAGTTTTGAAGATCATGATATGTTTTCTTTCTTTTAAGGATTGATTCTAAACTAAAACAAAGTTTTATAAGAAAGCTGAGACTATTTTGATTGTTATTATTGTTGAAGTGAGTACTTTCTAAAGAATTTATGTGAGTTCATGATTAAATATGATTGATCATATGATATTGATAATGTGATTAGTTCATTGAAGTTGGTATAAACAAAGGATAAATAGACAAGAACAAAAGAAAAAAAAATAAAAATAAACATAAAAGAAGAAAAAGAAGAAAAAAAATAGAGGTTAAAAGCTTTAAATTCTACTCCAATGTTTTGAGTTGCTTGATCTTGTTGATTAAATTCTTGAAGTGACTTGAAATATGAGTATGCAAAGCACTCTAAAAGAGGGCTAACTTGTTGAGTAACCGGGTGTTGGTATCACCAATATTAACATTCGCGTAAAAAGGCAAGTAAGTACTTAGGGAAACCATTGTTGAAACCTCAAAAGAAAAAGAAAAAAAAGTTCTTGATCTATTAACTTTGTTTGTAGTAATGTAAAGTGGATAATTGCAAAGTTGATATTATATGTTTCAGTTGTGTTGATTGTAAATTTTGCATGAATTTATTTAGAAGTATGCATGAATATGAGAAGTAATGATTAGAATATGATTGACTTGATTATTTAACTCTTGTTGAAGTTACGAGTTAAGAATTGAAAGATTTGAAAATATGTCCATGATCTTAAACTTGTTTTGGAGTCACAATTTTTAAAAATTGAGTCTTATTTTGAATTTTTAGGATTGAGTCTTAAGTAAAAGATTTTGTGGGTATATCTTCTGAAAGCCCTCACGAGACACAACTCGTCCACTAGGGGTGACCTAGGGGTTTAAAGGCTTATTGCATAAGCTAAATGCAATCGTGATTCCTACGAAAGTGAGTTAGGATTTAAGAATTGGAATTTAGGATTTAGTTCTTTAGGAAGTTAGTTTAGGTTTGCTAGAGGACTAGCAAAAGCTAAGTGTGGGGGAATTTGATAGGATGATATTTTGTGAATTTTATATGTGCTAATATATTTTCTTTATTGATATTTTATACCTAAAAGAGCTTACTAATGTTTATTTTATGTTTTAGGTATTAAATATCAAAGTTGGAATAAAAAGAAGCTAAAAAGAGCAAAGTACAGTATTTTCTGTCCAGCTTAAAAGATTGACGTTTTTGACCAATTTAACGACCTGATCTGAAAAAGTGGCCTTCATGGAAGTTGTAGAAGACTTCTCAAAGTTTCCAGAATGTACAAGATCACAAAAATTGGAGTTCATTTGTTGGGTCAAACGTCTGGACAAAATCAGTACGAAATTCTGGACAGAAAAACGAGATTGAGAAGAAATTCCAACAAAGCAAGTTCAAGACCAGATTTTGTTAAGACAAGATAATTTCTTAATTTTATTATGTCTTAGATCTGTAATTAATTAATAAGAATAGGCCTTAGGAATTTTACTTAGAAAATAATTGTAAAAAGATGATGAGATAAAGGTAAGAGTTTGACTAGTCAAATTACTTGTTTCTCAATTAAACTCTTATCTGAATCCCACATTGCTTAGGAAAGTCTTTTAAACTCTTCCTTAGGCCTATATAAAGAGCACAAGGCTCTCATAAACAGCATCCCTTTACATCCCTCACATCCCTCTCCTCCTTCTTCCCTTTTAGTCTTGTGTAGGATTTTCTTTAGGGTTTTTAATAAAAATTTTATTTATTTTTAATTAGTTGTTGATTTCTATATTAAGTTTTGCAAAAATATTTTATTTTTCTTTTCTTTCTTATACTTGCTGATTTCTTTAGTGATAATTATTCTTGTTTTGTTTTGCATATTATTTGTTTAGTTCTTGCTAGTTTATAATCTTGATTCCACATTTCTTGTTTTAGATTATTAAAGATTGATATATTGATTGTCTTTTGCATGATTCTTGATATCTTTATAATATTAAACTTGAAATTTATGATCTTGAATATGACTAGTGAGTAGGTTTCTTATTCAGTTACAAGGTAAATTGATTGTTCTTTGGAAAAAGAATGTTGTGAGATTTTGAGCTTCTAATATAATTGTTGATTAAGTATCCAAGATTCTCTGAGCACATTTGCATGATTATTTGATTGATTAGATAGTAGGGCCCACTATTTAATTTAATTGAATAATCTACTGCCAGATTAAAAACATAAGTCCGTAATTGCTTATGGAGTTAATCACTAGGGATGGAGGAGAATTGATGTTTAGATTAAATGAACCGAGCTTATGTGTTTGTTATCTAATGTCAACCCATATCTTTCTAGTTGTTAATGCTGCTACAACTTATATCTAGAGAGCTTGTTCTAGGTAGGTTAAGTAGTTAGAGATTAGTTAAAGAGCTTGTTTTAACTAACGACTCAGTAAGGGAAGATGGTGTAACAGAGCTTGTTGTTATGCTACGGTTGACTATTTAATTGACAATAATATTTTGTAATCAATGATCAATATCTAAATCCAAGAATAATTAATTACCTTGTAACTGAAGCTTTTTCATATTTGTTTTTGATATTTAATAATCCTTGCTTCCTCTCTTTTAGGCATAGCTTACAAAACTCCAAAACCCCAAAATTTCTTCTTTCCCTAAAACTTAAGATTAGGTTTTTAATTTAATAATTAACTTAAATAATTCAGTCTCTGTGGGATCGACCCTTACTCCCTATCTACATAGTAGAGTTAGGAAGTTTTATTTTTGGTGATTGACGACACTCATCATATTTATTAAAGTCTGTACATGTAAACAAGATATTTACAAAGAATGTTTACCTCAAAAGCAACGAAGCAGATTCGAAGGATAATGGCTAGTACCAAACCTGTATACCGTCTCCGAAGGCCTACTTAAAAGCTCTCATGGCAGATTTTAACTTCAATAGTCTAAAAAGAGATGAAATTTAGTACGGTGAGCAAAACTATGGCTCAGTAAGACACTAATATAAATGCAGGAGTAGAATTATACTGTTTTACTGTAATGCATAAAATCTGCAAATTTGCAATTACAGTTCATCATTTCGATTGATAACATCTCATTATATCAATCTTGTCATCTGTCTATCACTTAGACTTCTAAATAAATCATCTTAATCACTTTTCAGTCTTCTCGTCTTTATACCACAATGTATCGCACAACAATGCATCGTATATCGTTTGGATATCATATACCATTAATCCATACTCACATCAATCTCATCATGTATCATGTTTAATTGAGATATCCTGTCAAGTCACTTTACATTTAACAATTATACTCCTATATTACATCAATTCATATAACTTTTCATGTGGGAACTTATGATTACGATAGTGTAAGATCATGATTTTCTTCATATCAATCTTATGTTCATGTATCGTATCATACCATAACATCATATAGATGGAATATCGTTAATACCGAGTCATGACATTTCTCATATAATTCTCATGCTTGTGTACAATATAAGATCATGACATATCTTATGTAAAAAGCATATTATTATGTCATGATTTAGTAGGCAAAATATGTAGCTTTACTATATAAACCGCTATCATTTCAAATCATATCATATATGCTTTTAGAACATGCTCAAACATATAAATTTTCAATTCATTTCATATTTACTATTAAGACATGATCGGAACATGTACAATTTACAAATCATATATTCGTTTATAGAGCATATCTAAAACATGTGCGATTTAAAAAAGTTTGTTCGTATACTATAAGTCATATCAAGTCTAGAGTTCATATCAAATCAAACTATACTCTAGACTGCATATCATATCATATTCGACATAAAATCATATATGAGTCATATAAGTGTCGAAATCATATCACATGTACTTTTAAAACATGCTTAAAACATGTACAGTTTCAAAACAAATCTTATCTCAAACATGTCTCATGTACTGTATAAATCATGTCAAATCTAGAGTTCATATCAATAAAATTATACTCTAGACTTCATATCATATCGGTTTGAGACTAGGCTAGATCCCTAATGCTCTATCAATAAAGGCTTAAATCACTGTAGCTAGCAGTGAAAATCATGTCATCGTCCTTTGGAAACTGTTAGCTTTAAATTGACATATATATTTTGAAATGACAAAAACTTAAGTAAGCTTTAATGTTGTAATTCATATTGTAAATTTGCCTTATCACACATGATTTTCTCAATCCATTTTAAGTGTTCATATCAAACATTAAGACCATGATCTAATGATATATTCTTATCGGTCTTAATACTTTATAAAATGGTTTTCAATATTAAGTAATTTTCTCAAGAATTATTGAACATAAGTTTAGAAAATTACTTATAAGTTTTTGGACAATATTTTCATTTGAGAAAGTCAAGAAAAACTCCCTTAAAGCTTATAAATGTTTTGGGTTGATTTAGAATCAAAGGCTATATCATTTCTAACCCAAAAGTGCAGGAAAAATGCCCTCTGGAAGAAAATGATCTATCTCATAGGGAAAAGGATCGATCCCTTTTTGGCAGAATGCCCTGGAAGGTTAAAATGAAGAAAAGGATCAATCCCTTTGGTAAAAGGATCGATCCCTTTAAGTCAGAAAGTCCCCAACGGTTAGTTTCTATGAGATACAACGGCTAGTTTCTGTTTTGGCTCCAACCAACATCCACAAACCATCCAAGGGACTATAAATAGAGACTTAGAAGCTAAAGGAAGGAAGAGGAACAACCAAGCAACATCTTTCATCATCTTATTCATCTTCTTCAAGCCTCAACAACAAATCAAGAGCTACAAAGTCTTCATCTTCCATCATTCACATATCTCTTGTATTGCTTAGCACAAATATTGTATAGGCTTTTCTTTGTGTCTAATTTCTGTAATCATTTGCCTACTTAGAGGTCTTCTTTGATTACACAATTTGTAAACCAATTCATTCCTTGTAAAAGGGGAGGTTTCTCTTTAGCCTAAGAAAAAGAGGGAGGTTTCTCTTTAGCCTTAGAAAAAGATGGAGGTTTCTCTTAAGCCTTAGAAAAAGATGGAGGTTTCTCTTAAGCCTAGAAAAAGAGAGAGGTTTCTCTTGAGCCTGAAAAAAGAGGGAGTGTAACACAAATTCAAGTATAGTGAATTTGGGGAAAATCCTTGGGAGCGTCTCAAGGTAGAGGACGTAGGCAAGGTTGCCGAACCTCTATAAATCGCTTGCGTACATTTCTCTATCCTTACTCTCTTTACTTATTTGCAATTATATTTTGTGTTTATTGTATTGAATTTATATTGTATAATTGCCTAGCTTAGAGAACTTAGAAAACACTCAAATAGGCTAGAGAATTTAAAAGAATCGAAAAAAGGGCATAAGGTCAGCTAAGAACCAATTCACCCCCCTCTCGGTATTACCTATAAGAGCCAACAATTGGTATTAAAGCTTAGGCTCGAGATTGATTTAGACTAACCTCTATCGAGCAAAACGATCATAAATGGCTCACTTGAATGTAGGCACACCCCTAAGAGAAGAGGGACAATCATTAGTTAGACCTCCACTCTTCAATGGAGAGAATTACTCTTATGGGAAAACAAGCATGATGTTGTTTGTCCAATCAAATGATTATGAAGTGTGGAGAATTATAGTGAATGGTCCTAGAACTCCTATGAAGAAAGTAGATGGAAAAGATGTCCCTAAGAATGAGGATGAGTGGGACACAAATGACATGAGAGTGGCACAATTGAAAGCCAAGGCTATGCACACTCTCTTTTGTGCATTAGGTCCCAATGAATATAATAGAGTGTCTCTATGTGAAAATGTTAAGCAAATATGGGACAAATTAGCCATCACACATGAAGAGACCAATCAAGTGAAAGAAACCAAAGTAAGTATGCTCACACATGATTATGAGCTTTTTAGGATGAAAGAAAATGAGTCCATGAGTGAAATGTACACTAGGTTTAATAACATAATTAATGGACTTAAGGCATTAGGCAAGAGCTATTCCAATGTAGAAATGGTTAAGAAAATTTTGAATAGCTTGCCAAAATCTTGAGAGGCAAAGGTGACCGCAATAGAAGAATCTAAGGATCCTAACACCTTGTCTCTAGATGAACTTATGGGCTCCCTACTTACATATGAAATGAAATTAAAAAGAAATGAAGAGCCTTTAAAGAAAGTAGGGGTAGCACTTAAGTCTTCCACTCATAAGGACATTGAAGATGATAGTGATGAGAGTGGAAATGAGGAAGAAAAGGAAATGGCAATGTTTGCCAAAAGATTCAATAGGTTCATGAGAATGAATGAGAGAGAAAGCAAAATAGGAGACATCATAGCGAAGAGTCAAGTAGAAGAGAAAAAGACCCCTTAGTGTATTATGAGTGTAATGAACCGGGTCATACTAAGTTATATTGCCCCTTACTTAGGAAGGAAAAGGGTAGGAAACCTAAGAATAAAGCATTTGTGGCTGCATGGAGCGATAGTGATAGCTCCGATGAGAAAAACGTAGATGAAGAGGTAGCCTACTCATGCTTTATGGCCATTAGTGATGATGAGGCTAGTAGTAGTTCTAGTGAAAATAATGACTTTACATTTGATGAGATACAAAATGCTTTTAATGATTTAGCAAATGAATTTCAATGCATGAACTCCAAATATAAGAAAATCATTCCTAAATTAAAAATAGAAGATGAAGCCTTGACTAATACTAAGCTAGAATTTGAAAAGAAATTAGAAGAGGCTAACTTAGAGATAAATGAGTTAAATAAAAAGATACAAATTTGCATAACTCATTTACTAGGTTCTATACGGGTCAACAAAAATTAGATCACATGCTTGAGACCCAAAGAGCTTTCTTTGATAAAGATGGGTTAGGTTATAATGCAAATAAAAAAGAAACTCATCTTAGGAATTTCTTAGTGAGCAAAAATTCTATGCATGATACATCTCTCATATGGTCACTTTGCAATAGAATAGGACACACGTCACAAGCATGCACATATAGAAAAACCACATTTAGAGGAAGAGTAGTTAGAAAAATGTGGGTGCCAAAGCATGCAATAAATAACGATGAATTGTGCTTGAAATGGATCCCAAAAGGATCAAAAATTGTTTGCACTAACTCTCAAGGACCCAAGAAAATTTGGGTACCAAAGCATGCATAAATTTTTTTATTGTAGGAGTGTTAGAGCATGGGAATACAATGAAACAATAGGGTTTGAATGCTCTACACACCTTTATGGAGATTGCTTGTGCCAATGAGAAAAAGGAAAAGCTTGAGGATCCATCACAACAATTCTTCAAAGGATGGCTTAAGGTGGACTCAACAATTCAAGACAAAGCATACTCAAGCAAAGGAGTTTTTGTAAGCTTAATTCTTTACTCCTTAAAACTTTTATTTGATTATTTGTATTTTGATGAGAAATGTGGTTGATAATCTTTGTGAGTTGAATGATTGAACAAAAGGCATGATAAATGATTTTTGAGTGCTTGATGAATAGTCCTTGAGGGATTGAATGAAAAATATGTTTAAATGATTTTTGAAATGATTTCTGGAATTTGAGCATGTTTTCTATGTGTTGATAATGTATTTACTTGCCTCAAATTACCAAATGTTTCATTTATGCAAAATGTCATGTCATGAACAGTAATGAAGAACTTGTATATTAGAAATCATGACATAATGTTCACAAGTATGATGATTTGATGTTATATGTGCTTAAAATCTATGTGAACAAGTTTGTTTTTGTAACATCCAAAATTAGAAAATTTTAAACTAAATTTTTTTCTTTTCGACACTATCTTTTTCTTTCAGTTAATCGATAACACTAGGTTTGCATTCGGTATCAGTGTAAGTACACTTCATCTTTTCATTTCACCTAATTCAATATACAATTAATTCAATTAACAATAATAAATTAAATATAGACTATAATATAATAACTATGATTTCGTTCATAATAAACTTCACATAAGTTACATCCCACTAATTTTCGATACGTATTTATGCTCTATTTTATAAATACAACTGCTGTGCAAATACGTGTCTGAATATAAATAAACATTTAATAAATACCTGATCACTTGATACTTATAACCTCTAGCGATTTCTTCGACTAACTAAAGGCAGCGGACTTCGTGTATTTCGATAAGCTATCTGGGATGGAGAGAAGGGGGGTGAGCTTTGGGAAAGCTCAGTAAGAAACATATATAAAAGCGTATATAAAATGCAGTTAAATAAAAATCACTTATTTTACTGATTAAGAAAAAAAAGGCATATTAAATATAAATATTAAAATGCATAAAAATATTTATTTTTTAGCAGTTCACTAAGGAATAGTATCAGAAAGATACTATAGTCGGCTAGATAACCGGGTAGAGTATGAAAGGTACTTTAGAGTACCTATCGTGTTCCGGTCCCTAGATGCGACTATAGGGAGTAAATTCAGTTGATGATAAAACGATTAATCGATATAAAACGTTTAACACTTTATGTAATGCAATTTCAATTCATTAATCAATATAAAACATTTGATAATTCATGTGATGCTATTCAAATCAATAATCAATATAAAATATTTTATAATTTATGCGATGCAATCTCGAATCATTAATCACTGTATCAGCCATTTATGTAGGCGATGCTATAAGACCCTTTCAGTATGCAACTTCAGTAAACAATATCGTAACAATTTCAAAATCATGAGATAATGCAATAATTTCAGAAACTTCGATCAGTTTAGTAATACGATTCATTTAAAATCATTAAAATAGAATATATGCACTTGCATCAGAAAAACATATACTGTAAAACTTGTATCACTTTCTTTGTCACTTTTCAATCAAATCATGCACTAGTCTTGTAAATCAAATCATTCACTAAATCAATTATCAGTCAAGTTTCACTTATCGATAGAAAATAATCTCCCAGAGATTCATGCATGCACTATATCCCATAAGGGACCTGTATAGGAAGGCCAGGGACTCGGAACTCCTTAGCCAATCCTATGAAACACTATAACGAATGGCCATCGTCGATCACTCACAGTTCGCACTGGTCAGGTGCTCACTGTGTAAGCCTGTGGGGTTCGACCGTAACTCCCACAGTCATATCATGTAAAGGGGAAGGTCTGGGACGTCTCTCAGCCTAATCATCACTGTCTCGTATGCACGATCATCAAGGAGACATCAATTTCATAAAATCACTTCATATACTCGTAAATCATTTCATATAAATCACTTCATGTAATTCCTTTCATGAAATTCAGTTCATGTAAATCATTTTGTATAGTTCAATTCATGTAAAGCACTTTACGAACCTCAATTCATGTAAAATACTTCATATAATTCAAATCATGTAAATCGTTTTATGTAATTTAATTCATGTAAACCGTTTCTTGTAATTCAACGTGTAAATCATGTCATGCGATTCATGAAGGAGACCGAAACAAACACGCAGCGGAAATAAAACATTCGGCCTCCACCAGGATCGATTCGGAGGGTTGCCTGATTAGGGTTTCGAGATTTTACCTAACGTTTTCTCTGCTTTTTCTGTCTTTGGTCGAATCACAAGCAGCAACTTTTCGTTCCTGCCTCTATGGTATCCACACGAACGGATCTCACGACTCTTGAACGTCTCACGATCAGATGACTTAAGGAGCGTTTTGATTCTTTTAACCGAACTGCTAGCTTCGATTAAAAGAATACTTTTCTGTTTTCTAATTGTTGTTCGGCTATGTTTCAAAAAACATCCTTTTATAGGCAGTAAATTTTACCCTAAAATTTACTGCCAAACAGAACTCTAATCCTACTTAGAATAGGATTAGTTATATCCCTAATCCAATTCAGAATAGGATTAGTTATATCCTTAATCCAATTCAGAATAGGATTAATTAAGCTCCTCATTGATCCGTTCTAAGTGTGCGACCCAATAGGTTCTCAAAACAATGGCAATGACAAAATTGTCATAGGCAATGAGCGGTATCTAGCAACACATCATTGCTACCCATGTAACGAGAATGTCAATGACTCGACATAACCTTACTCGTGATAGATGTTACCGTGTAGTTTAATCCCTTTATCCTATGATGTCTTGATTAGACACAAGTCATGGAATGTGTCACACTTGTATAGTCTAATCAACGTTTCTTGATTCCTGAGTAGACTAATTAAACAAATAAAATCAATATCTCATATTGACTTATTCGAGCACGGCCATGCATTTCTTAGTCTCACTCTATCAAAGGGCCCAAGACATCACTCTTGTTATATAAGAGGGATAAATCCTATCTTGATCACTCAACATCCCTCTACATAGATCAAGGCATACCCAATTACTACCTTTATAGTCCATCCTGTTACGAATGACATCTAGCAGCATTAAAGTATGCAATTCTCTATGTTGGGATCTCTGATGATCTCAAGTCAAAGGATCACATACACCATCATCACTATGAGAATCGCTTATGACATTCATATAACAATCCATGTAGCGTTCTCATGGAGGGTCGATCCAGTACATAGTTCTCTAACATGTACCTATGTGATGACTTGATATCCTATATCCATGACAATGGTCATCAGTCAACCACATACTAGTCTTATCGTATCATTGTTATCCTTGTTCACAATAATACTTGACTAGGGATATTTTAAGAATAGTGTGTTATTACTATTCTAAGGACATTATTATATAAGATTATATTACGCAGTTATAAGACAAATATAATAATGAACTATGATAAATAAAATGTCATGATACATAAAAAAATGCCAAAGTCAATCATCTAATGAATGGTTCTAAGGGCATAATCCAACAATTCAATTCATGTAAATCATTTCTTGTAAATTAATTCATGTAAATCACTCGTGTAATGCAATTCACGTAATTCATTTCATATAATGAAATTCGTCTAAATCATTTAAGATAATGCAATTCATGTAAGTCATTGCATACAATTTAATTTGTGTAAATCATATCATGTATTCATTTCATGTAAATCATTAAATGTAATTCAATGCATATAAATCAATTCATTTAATTCAACGTATGTAAAACATTTCATATGATGAAATATTTAAACTTGTAAGAACTAAAGATAATTTCTATTTCTTGTATTCGGGAAAATTGGATAAGAAACGACTTAAAACGAAACTTTTGAGAACTTTTAATTACAAGTAAAACATATCTTATACGACTCCTATATATATTTTTTACCTCTATTTCCGTGCAATGTCCAAGATCCGATAACGCCTTTTTACGTTTCTTTTAATTCCCGAGCTTAACACTGCACAATAATTCTGAATTATATTCAAAATCCTATATAGTAGCTTTAATAAATATTCCGTAATTTTCTATTTTCTATTTATTATTCAAAAAAATTAATTCATTTTATTTTCTATTAATAATCATAATATACTACAAGTAAATTACCTTCTCTTCTTCTAATTTATCCCGCTAATATCACATCATTTTCTTATGGTCACATTACTATTATTGAATTTCACTTATTATTTTCAAATTTCGAATTTCATTAATTAATGTATATCATTTTCTATTAATTAGCATAATATAATTAAAATTAGCTCATTGTCTTTTCCAAATCTAATTTCACCTATAATTCATATTTTGCATTTTTATTTATTATTATCTTAAACCCAATTTAATATTATTGGTTCATATATTTTTATTTTCAAATAAAAATTCTTTCACCCAAATTAGTTTCCATCATTCCATTTTAATGAATTCTCTTTTAAATTCTTATCTCCAAATTGATTAATTTTAACAATTAATTTATTTAATTTCCTATCAAAAACTACAATTCAATTACACTAATTGGACGTTTCTTCCAAATTTCATTTCCCAATTAATTTCATTAATAATCACATTTATACTTTATAGTCTAATTCTTAAACCATGAAAATTCCCATGGTATTCCTATTTCTAAGCAAAAGTCAAACACTAGCTCATTCATGTACCTAATTTATCTTTCTTCAATTTAACTTTACTGCTAAACCTTATTCATGATTAGCCAAAGTTTCATACTTACCCAATCTTATTCTTTTCCCAAGTTTAGTTTTACAATTTATTTTAATTCATTATTATATTAATTTTATCATTAATATTTATTGTGAAATTACATTAAAATCATCATTTCTTTCTCTCTTTTTTTTTGTTTTGTATGGCCGGCTACAACTTCTCATTTTCCTTTCATGGTCAGCATCCTCCACTTGACATGTTTTCACAGTTTTCGTTCTTCAATCAACTCTATTTTCAGGTATCTTTCCTACTCACTTAGAAGTTCTATCAAACACCTTAAATTCATTAGAACTAAACCACCACTATTCAGTCAATACATGGCCAATAGCATCCATTATTCACGCCATTTTCTGTTTGAAAAATCAGCACCATTGTTCAGTCCACACTTGCCTCAAGTCACTTCCCTTATTTTGCACATTATCACTATTGCTAACTCATCTCATAATTTATTTCTAATTTCAACCCATCATACATGAAATTCAACATAAAATCCAAATATTTCCTCTCATGACCGAATATCTCCAAGCTATCTAAATCAGTTTTAATTCAATCAACAGCTATATATATGATTTACTAGCCTAATACAACCATAAACCATAGGTATTATGGATTAAGTGCATATCTTCACTTACCTCCTTAAGAATCGCACTGTACAGCCCCTTAAATTAGTCGACAACTCTCTAATTCAGCCCCTCCAATTCAGAGTTTAAAGAGCTCTTAAGGTGAGGGACGGGTTAGGTGGAGGAGGCTTGGTGTTTTGGTGGAGGAGATCGGTGATTTGGTTAGGAAAAAGAGGAAAAATCGTGAGAAATTCATGGAGAAGGAGAGCAAAACGTGAAACAGAGAGAGAAGCAGAGGATGAGTCGGTGAAGGATCTGGATTTTTCTGCTGACAATGGCTTCATTTGTCTTTCTTTTATTTACATATCATCCAATCATATTTTGCCATGTGGGCCATTATCTTATTTTCCATCTTCTCTTCTTTTTTATTATTTTATTATTATTATTATTATTATTATTATTATTTTGCTTTCAATTGATT
This sequence comes from Heritiera littoralis, assembly GCA_031772115.1. Classification (NCBI taxonomy): domain Eukaryota; kingdom Viridiplantae; phylum Streptophyta; class Magnoliopsida; order Malvales; family Malvaceae; genus Heritiera; species Heritiera littoralis. Next base: position 98,562 of record JAPDPK010000037.1, on the reverse strand, counting down.
TGCAGTAAGCTTCCATGAGAAGCTTGCTGTAACGTTCTTTTATTTTTTTTTATACTTGAATTAAATTCTTAATTATTAAATTTTAAAATTTTCAATTGAGCAAGTATTATAATTTCAAAATATTCCAATCCTTTAGTAAATTTATTTATTTATTTCAATCAGTCTATTAACATCTAAAATTAAATTTTACAGATACTTAACTCCAAAAATAGGAGAATTTGCGGTTATCACAGTTTTGGCATATTTGTGGTTTCTAATGCTTTGGTTTTGTCAAAATGTGCTTAACTCTCAAAATGATATCCTTTGAGGCCAAAAATGCATTTTATTGTGTAAATCCTTCCAAAATTGCAAAATCTATTGTTAAATGGTTTTTCATTCAGGTTTTTCATTCATACAAGTTCAAAATCATGTTTTACAAATGTTTAAACCCTTACTTGGACTTAAAATACTCAAAAACGAAGTTTTGGCACCTCACAAGTTGAATTTTCTGTCAAAAATCTGCAAAACCAGGATGAGAGATCGATCCCTGTACATACAGGATCGATCCCTTTGGAAAAACATGCAGGAAACTAGATTCTGGAGTTTAGGGATCGATCCTTTTGCTCATGGGATCGATCCCTCTAGGCAATTTATGCCCTTTTATGCATTTTTAAGCCTTAGTTGAGAAGTTTTCTTAATTCTCTTGATATCTTCTTTCTTCTCAACTTAAAATTCAATATTTTAACTTCCTTTTGATGATATTTAGAATATGAAAAATCATTTTTCATTGATATCATGCCTCAACTCCATCAACTTGTGTTATTTCCAACAAATGGTATCACTTTCAACAATTAATATCATTTTTCTTGAGCTGACAAGTGCAAAATCATTTTTCTTGTTGAAAACATTCATGAATCTTGAAATAATCTTGAAATATACTTTCAATGAATGCTTAAACATAATTTTGAGAAATATTTCAAGAATTTATGGATATATTTGAGAAATTGATGAACTAGTGCATAATGAATCTTCTTCATTCCTTTTTGTTCATCTTAGTCAAGCATGCTTATAGGATTATGTCTCTTAGCTTGACTTATCATTCCACACTAGGTTTCATGATAATTATACATCTAGTGGATTGATTCCAAATGTAAATTCAACAATTGGTAATGGTCATTGGCCTATAATTTGTGATAGTAAATGGATCCTAAATGTTCAAATGCATGAAACTTTATCATTCATGTACTTAAATTTTTCTTATGGCCAAATTATTAAAGAACTTGGGCTTTAATGAATCTTTCCTTGCTCATAATTGGTTAAGGACTTGAATTGAAAAATGAGCATAAGATTTTTGTACTTGAAACCATGGAAGAAAATGTGTTTGCTTGAATACCTTTATTGTTTGAATCTTCCATATGGTATAACTTTGTGAATATGAATATGGATTAATACTTTATGATAGTATACTAATGTTTAATTAATCCATATGCATATTTGATGGTGTGTGATTGTGTTCTTGCATTTTTAGAATGATTATTTTCTTGACATGAACACACTACACATAAATATTGGATTCATGCAAAATGACTAAGTCAACTATTAGTAACAATTGGTATTAAGATTGAAATAACAATTAGTATCATTGGTAACCATATTTTCAATAATTGGTAAGCCGAAACTAAATTGCCAATTGGTATGAGCTTTAAATTGACAATTCTTCTTATGCTCCTTAGATTGAAATGACAAATAGAGAAGAATTCATATAAGACACTTTTGCATGAAACACTTTTGTGATTAATTGATATATGATTTAATTCTAAGCACATTCTTTCTTGAAAATGATTTATGAGCTCATGTATTCATATGTCATCTAATGTTAGCTCATAATCATGATGTATTGCCATGCACCTTAGTTGGACCTTAAAGATCAATTGATATACTTAGGTGCCTGCTTTATTTCTTACCAATTGAGAATTTATTGCGAAATTATTTATAAACAATTGGTATAGGATCATAAGTCATATTCTTTGAAAGAATATTTCATACTCTTGGTGAATATTGACTTATTTATTTGTGCTATGAGTCCCATGTACTAACACGTTTCTTGTTGGATGGAGCATATTTATTTATTCTCACATAGCCATGATTTTAGGGGGAGCATATGTTTTTATTATTTTTCCTTCTTTTTGCTTTGACAAAAAGGGGGAGAGATAGATATTAAAAGGGAGAGATATTAAAGGGGAGAGATAATGGGGGAGAAAAAGTTTTGAAAATCTCTCTTGGAAAATTCTCTTCAAACCATGCTTATATTAAGAGGGAGCTTATAAAATCCTGCTTTATTTGAGGGGGAGTATTTTATCAAAGAATTTTCAAAGCAAATTTACATTAAGTTTTGTCATATCAAAAAGGAGGAGATTGTTAGCTTTAAATTGACATATATATTTTGAAATGACAAAAACTTAAGTAAGCTTTAATGTTGTAATTCATATTGTAAATTTGCCTTATCACACATGATTTTCTCAATCCATTTTAAGTGTTCATATCAAACATTAAGACCATGATCTAATGATATATTCTTATCGGTCTTAATACTTTATTAAATGGTTTTCAATATTAAGTAATTTTCTCAAGAATTATTGAACATAAGTTTAGAAAATTACTTATAAGTTTTTGGACAATATTTTCATTTGAGAAAGTCAAGAAAAACTTCCTTAAAGCTATAAATGTTTTAGGTTGATTTAGAATCAAATGCTATATCATTTCTAACCCAAAAGTGCAGGAAAAATGCCCTCTGGAAGAAAAGGATCGATCTCATAGGGAAAAGGATCAATCCTTTTTTGGCAGAATGCCCTGGAAGCTTAAAATGAAGAAAAGGATCGATCCCTTTGGTAAAAGGATCGATCCCTTTAAGTCAGAAAGTCCTTAACGGCTAGTTTCTGTGAGATACAATGGCTAGTTTCTGTTTTGGCTCCAACCAACGTCCATAAACCATCCAAGGGACTATAAATAGAGGCTTAGAAGCTAAAGGAAGGAAGAGGAACAACCAAGCAACATCTTTCATCATCTTATTCATCTTCCTCAAGCCTCAACAACAAATCAAGAGCTACAAAGTTTTCATCTTCCATCATTCACATATCTCTTGTATTGCTTAGCACAAATATTGTATAGGCTTTTCTTTGTGTCTAATTTCTGTAATCATTTGCCTACATAGAGGTCTTCTTTGATTACACAATTTGTAAACCAATTCATTCCTTGTAAAAGGGGAGGTTTTTCTTTAGCCTAAGAAAAAGAGGGAGGTTTCTCTTTAGCCTTAGAAAAAGAAGGAGGTTTCTCTTAAGCCTAGAAAAAGAGAGAGGTTTCTCTTGAGCCTGCAAAAAGAGGAAGTGTAACACAAATTCAAGTATAGTGAATTTGGGGAAAATCCTTGGGAGCGTCTCAAGGTAAAGGACGTAGGCAAGGTTGCCGAACCTCTATAAATCGCTTGCGTACATTTCTCTATCCTTACTCTCTTTACTTATTTGCAATTATATTTTGTGTTTATTGTATTGAATTTATATTGTATAATTTCCTAGCTTAGAGAACTTAGAAAACACTCAAATAGGCTAGAGAATTTAAAAGAATCGAAAAACGGGCATAAGATCAGCTAAGAACCGATTCACCCCCCTCTCGGTATTACCTATAAGAGCCAACAGAAACCAACTAGGGCGCTATCTATGGCCATAGACCTCATCTCTCCCAACCCCACTGATCAGGTGTGACTGAGACCTGTCCACGACTATTGTCGAACAAGCATCTCTGCCTAATGAGTAAACTCCAATTAGCCGGTTTCCACTATGCTTTATTGAATTTAATTCTTTTAAGGTGCCTACAGTCTCATACAACATTTAAATCTTTAGCTTTTCTTGTCAAAATCATGTAAAGCATATGGTAAAATTCTTTAAGAAGCTTCATATATAAAATATGTATATACCATATACTTTCTTTTCAAAACTAATCTATACTTTATAGCATTCATATAAATGTTATTATAACATCTCAAGTTGTAACAAGTCATGCTGAAAGGCGATGCTATAAAACCATTTCAGTATGCAACTTCGGTAATATTTTCAAATGTCAATATAAGCAATATTTTCATTTAATACAGTGAAGCAATTCCTTTAAATTTATCACCATCAATCATTCGATTTCAAAACTTTCTTTCTGTCAAATCAGTAAATCAGTATTCAAATAAATTCAATATTTAATTCATTCAGTATTCAAATTGCTCATTATTCAAATTATTCAGTAATCAAATCACTTGGTATTCAAACCATTCGGTATTCAATATCCTTTCTCAATAGTTATCGATTATAACAATCATTTGTACTTTTCATCATTAACACTAGGACACATCATTAGTATGAATCCTCTTAGTATCTATGAATATTTAAATATCATGTTTCTATATAGCCATCAAGATACTGAAATTATGCAAATACCAATATCACCATTCAATATCTATTTCAGAGTCGAGATCGAGGGTAACAAAACCACAAGGTCAATAGTCATTATCAAATCTGTCATGGTTTGACCTATTGGCACACGTTCATAATTTTCGACTTGAGGTTCAATTTCATTCACTATCACAAAACCAAATCACAATCCTCAAATCAATTTTCATATGGCCTGCATAATTTAATACTGAACTTATGTAATTGTCGATCTTATTATTTAAGGCCTATTCCAAGGTTATAACCGAAACCATATATTCACATGCTTATCACTCATTTATTTGAATCTATAAATGATCGAATTGTGTCGTAATTCAACCTCAATTTCAATAAGATTATGTATGCACAAGTCATACATCCATTATAATTCAATATCATCACTATCCATTGTATACTACAGTATTAATACTAAGACCCATACTACTAGTGTAGGTCCGCTTATTATGTCACGTATATTCGACAATACGATGTAATACGATAAAACCATATCAACATTGACCCCCTTGAATTGTCCATGTTATCACATTCGGAACTACTTCAAAATCAAAACATCAGATTCAATAAATTTCGGAATCATCACTCCGTCAATAATTCCACAATTCAATCGCTCGGCCATCAAAATTTCAACTGCGATCTTCTCTTCCAAGCTATATCATATAATCATCGTTATTTTTATCAATACTCCAACTAATCGACATTCCACCTCGTTTTCGACCTGATAATCAATTAGTAATGTTAAGATAACCCGATTTATCGATTCTATAAGATGCACAATATAACTCCTCGCGCTATTGCGCTCATCCATTTACCTTCTCAACTATTTCAAAAAAATCAATTTTTCCTACGACACGATAAAGTCCTTTCAAGCTTATCTTTCGATAATTCTTTCCGAGATTCCATTTACATGCGGAAGCCTTAACCTTTTTCATTAAATATTTTCATATAAATTTCGGCAGCATAACGACTTAATTTTATCAAAACCTCCTGCAAGAAAACATAATTTATAACCACAGCTGTTGATTCTCACAATTTCTTATCTTTTACTAAAACCCCCACCACCAGTTGTAGGTCCCCTTAGTATCTATAAATATCTATCAATGGTTCGTATCAAAATTCACAATTTCAACCATACAATATAACGCTACTAATGCTTTATAAAAGTATCTTACTTGGCACTGAAACTTAGCGCTTTGACGAGCTCCTAGCATTATCGAACACCAAATCGCGTCTGTCACTTCCGTTTCAATTTCAACAACACCAATGCACTTACATGAATATATAACAATAAAATTATTCAATAAATATCTATCAATTTATTTTCCTTAATTCTCCTCAGCATTTCTTTTTCTTTCCATCTTCTTCTTCTCTTTCTTCTTCCTTTCCTTCTTTTTCCTTTTTTTTTCTTTTCTTTTCTTCTTTTCTTTTTCTTCTTTTCTTTTCTTTTCCTTTCTTTTCTTTTTCTTTTCTTTCCTTTCCTTTTCTTTTCTTTTTTTTTTCTCTTCTTTTTCTAGTCTGAACCGATTTGGACCGGTTCGGCCAATTCAACCGGTTCAGCCGGTTCATCTTTGCTTGGTTGGTTCAGCCACTGGCGGCCACCTATTCTAGCGGTTCAGCCACTCCACAGCTAGCCGAGGTCGCCACAAAGCCGGATCTGGCCTCCTTTTCCTGAGCGACGATGACAGCGATGGCGAATTTGGACGGTGGGTTTTCGGCCTTTTTCTCTTCTCTTTTCTCCCTCCTTTCTCTTCCTCCTTCACCGTCAGTCGCCTCTTTTCCTTTCCCTTACCTCCGCCGACGTCGAGGTTGGGGTGGCGGTGCCCGGATCGGCCGGCACCGCCATTTTCCTTTTTCTCTTTTCCCTCTTTTCCTCTCTATTTTCGCTTCGTTTTTTCTCTTCTTTCCATCGCTAACTTCCTTCCTTCACCTCGTCGGCGTCGTCTCCTCCCTTCCTCTCTCTTCCCGATTCCCACTCCTTTTCCTTCTTTTTTTTTAATTATATTTATAAGTTAATATTTATAAATATAATTAATAATAATATATATACATTATAATTATACATATAATTATAATTATATATAAATACACTATTTACAATATGTAGTTAAATACATATTTTTTTGTATCAAAATACATATATATATGTATATATATATTTTTTTTACACTTTAACATAAAATAATGTTCATATTTATATATATTTATATAAATACATAAACATATACATATGTACTTTTATAAAACATATAAAATATATTTATATAATCTAATTATGTAAATATATAAATATACACATTTTTTTAAATAATTTGGATCTCTCAATATCCAATTTATATTCCTCCATTTTTTTTTATTTAATTTGGATTGCAATTTATCCAAATTAAAATTTTCGGATATTTAATATTTATGCAGAAAATTTACGGTCTTCACAGTTTCACCTCTTTGACTAGGTTGCCAACTATAGACATGTCCACAGATCTTCCTCGGGCCTTGTTGATTAACCCCAAAGCGTCACCCTCCAAAACTATCTCTTTAAATCCCATCGTCCAAGCAAAATCAGGTGCTTTGATTGCAACTAATGCTTCACCACCTCCCCATTTGTTATCTAGGATAATTTTATAGCGTATGCTCCCATCACTTCCCCTTTAAAGTTTTGGATCACCACTTTAACTCCTCTTGCTTTGTTTCTTAAGTCTACAGCCCCATCAAAATTTACTTTGTAATTGTTCCTTTCCAGTGTGCTCCAGCTCTGCACTGTGTTGCCCCTATCCACGGCTCCTTCCAAGGCAACTAAGTTGAGCTCAATTATGTACCTATGAATAAACTCAACTATGCCAACAAGCTTACTTTTACTGTCACCATGAACTTCTTTATTTCTAGTATTCCACAACGTCCAAGTTGCAAAGGTCACTTCTTGAAAATCAGTCTTGTTCAACTTCCCTAAGGCAGAGATTAACCAATCCACGTATCCTTCTTCACCCCTTGGCCTCCAAGCCATATTCAATTTCTGCCAAACTACTGCAAAAAAAGAGCACCTGAAGATCACATGTTCGATGTCTTCCTCCCCTAAACCACATCCAGGACAAACTGCCTATATTAAAATTTTTCTTTTTCGTAGACTCTCATTTACTTGAATTATCCCATGCACCAGTTTCCACATGAATACTCTCATTTTGGTGGGTGCTTGTGTCTTTCAAGTTTTCCTCCAGATGTTATCTTCTCCAGCGTACGGTAATGGTGCCACCTCTGCATTTTCGCATAATAACCGATACTTACTTCGAACAGAGAAAACTCCATCTGTGTAATAATACCATATCAAAACATCTTTAGTCATAATGGAACTTAAAGGAAGACCCAAAATAGTTCGTGCTACCTCAGGTGGAAACAATTCCTCAATTCTTTCCATATCCTAGCTTCTTGTAACTCCGTAAATCAAGGAGCTAACATACTCCTCCTCATCATTAATCATGCCATTGGTACCATTGGTTTTTCTCTTACTAGCCATTTAACTGTCTAAATCTTAATATTTCTCCCATCACCCACCCTCCATTAGGTCCCTTCTTGGATCACCTTTTTTGCCTCAAAGATGCTCGTCCAAATAAAACTTGGACTTCTTCCTAGCTTGGAATTCAAAAACTCACTGGTAGGGAAGTACCTTGCTTTTAAGACTTCAAACACTTTCTTTCCTCCTTCAATAAATGCCAACCTTGTTTAGCAAGGGGCGCTTTGTTGAAAAGGTGCGTGTCCTAGAATCCAAGGCCACCTACATCTTTGCTTCTACACATCTCCAACTCATCCAATAAATCCCCTTTTTTGAATTCTTGTTAGACCACCAAAATCCACTAATGATATTGTTTATATCCTGATAGAGAGATTGAGGCAATAGAAAACAACTCATCGTGTAAGTTGGTATAGCTTGCAACACTGCATTGATAAACACTTCCTTTCCCCCTTGAGATAGAAAGCGCCAGCTCCAACTTTTAATCTTCGCCCTTAATTTGTCCTTGATCTCCCTAAAAGTGTTCTATCTATCCTTTCCGACCAAAGTTGGGAGTCCCAAATACTTCTATGGGCTAGTCACAACCTAGATTCCAAATATGTTTTTAATCTCCTGAATGCATTGGTCATTCGTATTGCCACTAAAGAAAAGTGAGGACTTGTCAACATTAATTAATTGTCCGGAGCCTTTTGAATTCAGCTCTAGCACGTGTCTCTCCATTTCGCTTTTGCTTGCATTTGCCTTAGCAAAGAGTAAGCTGTCATCAGCAAAGAATAGGTGATTGACTCTAGGACCTCTTCAACATGTCCTAACTCTTTGGATGGTATTTTCTTGTTGACATTTTGATAGAAAAGCAAAGAAACCTTCAGAACAGATTAAAAACTACTATGGTGAAAGCGGATCCCTTGACGGATCCCCCTCTCAGGAAAAAAGACATCAGTTTGCTCTCCATTTATCAATAAACTATATAACACAGAAGTGATGCATTTCATAATCAGGTTACACCACTTAGGAAGAAAACCTAACTTTAACATCATGCTTTCAAGAAACATCCACTCTACCCTGTCATAAGCTTTGCTCATGTCTAACTTAAGGGAGAAAAATTTGTCTCTACCTGTTTTCTTTTTTCTTAAGGCATGTAACAATTAATAGGCAATTATAACATTATCGGATATCAACCTCCTCGGTACAAAACCACTTTGATTATAGCTGATACAAGCAGGAAGGATTGGTTTAAGCCTATTTGCTAAAACCTTAGCTATTAACTTATATAGCATATTGCACAAGTTGAATGGTCTAAACTGAGTAATTTTCTTTGGATCTTTTATTTTCAGGATCAAGACAATTTGGGTATGATTAGTTTTCTCCTAAGCTTTTATTTCCATTCAACACATCAAGACAAAAACTAGTAACATCATTTCTGTTAGCTTTAAATTGCAATATATATTTTGAAATGACAAAAACTTAAGTAAGCTTTAATGTTTTAATTCATATTGTAAATTTGCCTTATCACACATGATTTTCTCAATCAATTTTTAAGTGTTCATATCAAACTTTAAGACCATGATTTAATGATATATTCATATGGGTCTTAATACTCTATAAAATGGTTTTCAATATTAAGTAATTTTCTCAAGAATTATTGAACATAAGTTTAGAAAATTACTTATAAGTTTTTGGACAATATTTTCATTTGAGAAAGTCAAGAAAAACTCCCTTAAAGCTTATAAATGTTTTGGGTTGAATTAAAATCAAAAGCCATATCATTTCTAACCCAAAAGTGCAGGAAAAATGCCATCTGGAAGCATGGGATCGATCCCATATGGAAAGGGATCGATCCCTTTTTGGCAGAAGCACTCCAATGCGTGAAATGAAGAAAAGGATCGATCCCTTTACACCAGAAAGTCCCCAACGGCTACTTTCTGTGAGATACAACGGCTACTTTCTGTTTGGCTCCAACCAACGTCCACAAACCATCCAAGGGACTATAAATAAAGGCTTAGAAGCTAAAAGAAGCAAGGGAAACTACTCAGCAACTCCATAACACATATTCCTCAAATCCTCAAGCCTCAAACAACAAATCAAGAGCTCCAAAGTCTTCATTTTCTATCATTCACACATCTCTTGTATTGTTTAGCACAAACATTGTATAGACTTTTCTTTGTGCCTAATTTCTGTAATCATTTGCCTACTTAGAGGCCTTCTTCGATTACACAATTGTAAACACATTCAATCCTTGTAAAAAGGGGAGGTTTCTCTTTAGCCTTAGAAAAAGAGGGAGGTTTCTCTTTAGCCTTAGAAAAAGAGGGAGGTTTCTCTTAAGCCTTGAAAAAGAGGGAGGTTTCTCTTTAGCCTAGAAAAAGATGGAGGTTTCTCTTGAGCCTAGAAAAAGAGAGAGGTTTCTCTTTAGCCTAGAAAAAGAGGGAGTGTAACAAATTCAAGGATAGTGAATTTGGGAAAATCCTTGGGAGCGTCTCAAGGTAGAGGACGTAGGCAAGGTAGCCGAACCTCTATAAATCGATTGTGTAAATCTCTCTCTCCCTACTCTTTATTTACTTGCGATTATATTATGTTTATTGCATTGAACTTGGATTGCATGATTGCCTAGCTTAGAGAACTTAGAAAATACTCAAATAGGCTAGAGAATTTAGAAGAATCGAAAAACAAGCATAAGGTAGTTAAGAACCGATTCACCCCCCCTCTCGGTATAGCCTATAGAGCCAACAATTGGTATCAGAGCTTGGGCTCGAGATTGATTTAAACTAACCTCTATCGAGCAAAATGATCATAAATGGCTCTAGGTGATGATTTTGAGACTAGCTCACAAACTTTAGAAGAATATTCATTTGATGAGCTTCAAGATGCATTTAATGAGCTAAGTGATGAATATAAATCAATGCATGCAAAATATAACAAAAAGTTAAATAAATTTAGAAAAGAGAATGAAATTTTGATGAATACTAATGTTGAGTTGGAGGAGAAAATAAAAGATCTAGGCTCAAAGAATGATGAACTCACCAAGGTGAAATTAGAGCTAGAAAAGAAATTAGAAGACATTAAAGATAAATTGGCAAATCCTAGCTCTTTGACTATTGAGGATGAAAAGGAGAAACCTAGCTCTAGTGAATGCAATGACCATTCTTACGATAATTTACAAAATGCTTTTGATGAGCTAGCTAGTGAATTTGAATGCATGAATTCAAAATACAAGAAAATGATTACAAAACTAGAAATGGAAAATGATGAGTTATTGATGCCAAGCTTGATTTTGAAAAGAAATTAGAAGAAGCAAATCTAGAAATTGATGAAGTAAATAAAAAGAATTTAAATTTGCATAATTCATTTTCTAGATTCTACATGGGTCAACAAAAGCTAGATCATATGTTAGAGACCCAAAGAGCTTTCTTTGACAAAGATGGGTTAGGCTATAATGCTAAACAAAAAGAAACTCATCTTAAGAATTTCCTAGTGAGCAAAAATACTATGCATGATTTATCTCTTACAAGCTCACTATGCAATAGAATAGGACACTCTTCACAAGCATGCACATATAGGAAAACCACATTTAGAGGAAGAGTAGTTAGGAAAATATGGGTGCCAAAGCATGCTGTAAATAATGTTGAATTGTGCTTGAAATGGATCCCTAAAGGATAAAAAATTGTTAGCACTAACTCTCATGGACCCAAGAAAATTTGGGTACCAAAGCATGCTTGAATTTGTTTGTTGTAGGAGTGTTAGAGCATGGAAATACAATGAAACAATGGAGTTCAATTGCTCTACACACCTCTATGGAGTTTGCTTGTGCCAATGAGAGAGAGGAAGAGCTTGAGGATCCACCCTTGGCAAGGTCACAAAAATTCTTTAAAGGATAGCTCAAAGTGGACTCAACACATCAAGGCAAAGCACTCTCAAGCAAAGGAGTTTTATAAGCTTATATTCTATCTTCTCAAAACTCATATATATTAAAATTATTTGTTTGATTTAATGAGACACTTAGTTGATGATTATTGGTGCATTGTGAGTTGAATGAATAAAGAAAAGGCATGTTGAATGATTGTTGATTGGTTAATGGTTAGTTCTTGATGCATTGGATGATTGAATGAAAGGCTTGATTTGTAATTTTGAAATGATTATTGAATTTTTGTAGTTTGAGCAAGTTTGATATGTTTTGATAATATATTTAGTTGCTCAAAAGCTGATAAATGTGTCATATATGCAAAATACCATGTCATGAGCTTTCATGAAGAATATGTATGTTGAAAATCATGGCATGTTGTTCACAAGATGTATGATTTGATAATATATGTGCTTAAAACCTATGTGAACAAGTTTGTTTTGACATATTTGTGGTTTCCAATGCATTGGTTTTGCCAAAACAAGCATAACTCTCAAAATGACCTTCTTTGAGGCCAAAAATGCATTTATTGGTAAAAATCCTTCCAAAATTGCAAAATCTATTGTTAAATAGTTTTTCATTCATGTTTTTCGTTCATACAAGTCCAAAATCATGTTTTACAAATGTTTAACCCTTACTTGGACTTAAAATACTCAAAAACGAAGTTTTGGCACCTCACAAGTTGGATTTTCTGTCAAAAATCTGCAGAACCAGGATGAGGAATCGATCCCTCTACATACAGGATCAATCCCTTTGGAAAAATATGCAGGAAACTTGATTCTGGAGTTTAGGGATCGATCCCTTTGCTCATGGGATCGATCCCTCTAGGCAATTTATGCCTTTTTCTGCATTTTTAAGCCTTAGTTGAGAAGTTTTCTTAATTCTCTTGATATCCTCTTTCTTCTCAACTTAAAATCCAGTATTTTAACTTCTTTTTGATGATCTTTAAACTATGAAAATTCATTTTTCATTGATATCATGCCTCAACTCCATCAACTTGTATCATTTCCAACAAATGGTATCACTTTCAACAATCAATATCATTTTTATTGAGCTCACAAGTGCAAAATCATTTTTCTTGTTGAAAACATTCATGAATCTTGAAATAATCTTGAAATATATTTTCAATGGATGCTTAAACATAATTTTGAGATTTATTTCAAGAATTTATGGATATATTTGAGAAGTTGATGAACTTGTGCATAATGAATATTCTTCATTCCTTTTGTTCATCTTAGTCAAGCATGCTTATAGGATTATGTTTCTTAGCTTGACTTATCATTCCACACTAGGTTTCATGATAATTATACATCTAGTGGATTGATTTCAAATGTAAATTCAATAATTGGTAATGGTCATTGGCCTATAATTTGTGATGGTAAATGGATCCTAAATGTTCAAATGCATGAAACTTTATCATCCTTGTACTTAAAGAACTAGGGTCTTAATGACAACACCAACATTCAAAGATAAATGCAAACTTGAACAAACTTGATATCCATGCATTTATTATTTGAATCCTTCCTTACTCATAATTGGTTAAGGACTTGAATTAGAAAATGAGCATAGGATTTGTGTGCTTGAAACCATGGAAGAAAATGTGTTTGCTTGAATTCCTTGATTTTTTGAATCTTCCATATGGTATCAATTTGTGAATATGAATATGGATTAATATTTTATGATAGTGTGCTAATGTTTAATTGATCCATATGCATATTTGATGATGTGTGATTGTGTTCTTGCATATTTAGAATGATTATTTTCTTGACATGAACACACTACATATTGGATTCATGCAAAATGCCTAAGTCAACCATTAGTAACAATTGGTATTTAGATTGAAATAACAATTAGTATCATTGGCAACCTTATTTTCAACAATTGGTAAGCCAAATCTAAATTGCCAATTGGTATGAGCTTTAAATTGACAATTTTTTTCCTACTCTTTAGTTTGAAATGACAAATAGAGAAAAATTCATTTAGGATATTTTTGCATGAAACTCTTGTGTGCTAGAATTTGTAGTTAATTGCTTTATATCTTGATTCTATGCATACTCTTGCTTGAACGTGATTTATGAGCTCTTGCATATGATATGTCATCTAATTTTAGCTCATAATCATGATGTATTGCCATGCACCTTAGTTAGACTTTAGAGAACAATTGTTATACTTAGGTGCTTGCTTAATTTCTTACCAATTGAGACCTTATTGCAAAATTATTTATAAACAATTGGTTTAGGATCATAAGTCATGTTCTTTGCATGAATATTTCATAATTTTTATGAACAATTGACTTATTTATTTGTGCTATGAGTCCCATGTACTAACATATTTCTTGTTGGATGGAGCATATTCTTCTATCTCTTCTCACATAGCCATGATTTTAGGGGGAGCATATCTTTTATTATTTTTCCTTCTTTTTGCTATGACAAAAAGGGGGAGAGATAGATATTAAAAGGGAGAGATATTAAAGGGGAGAGATAATGGGGGAGAAATAGTTTGAAAATTCATTTTCAAAACCCATGCTTATATTAAGGGGGAGCTTTATAAAATCCTGCTTTATTTGATGAGGAGTATTTTATCAAAGAATTTTCAAAGCAAATTTACATTAAGTTTTGTCATATCAAAAAGGGGGAGTTGTTAGCTTTAAATTGCAATATATATTTTGAAATGACAAAAACTTAAGTAAGCTTTAATGTTTTAATTCATATTGTAAATTTGCCTTATCACACATGATTTTCTCAATCCATTTTTAAGTGTTCATATTAAACTTTAAGACCATGATTTAATGATATATTCATATGGGTCTTAATACTCTATAAAATGGTTTTCAATATTAAGTAATTTTCTCAAGAATTATTGAACATAAGTTTAGAAAATTACTTATAAGTTTTTTGACAATATTTTCATTTGAGAAAGTCAAGAAAAACTCCCTTAAAGCTTATAAATGTTTTGGGTTGAATTAAAATCAAAAGCCATATCATTTCTAACCTAAAAGTGCAGGAAAAATGCCATCTGGAAGCATGGGATCGATCCCATATGGAAAGGGATCGATCCTTTTTTGGCAGAAGCACTCCAATGCGTGAAATGAAGAAAAGGATCGATCCCTTTGGTGAAAGGATCGATCCTTTTACACCAGAAAGTCCCCAACGGCTACTTTCTGTGAGATACAACGGCTAGTTTCTGTTTTGGCTCCAACCAACGTCCACAAACCATCCAAGGGACTATAAATAGAGGCTTAGAAGCTAAAGGAAGGAAGGGGAACTACTCAGCAACTCTATAACACATATTCCTCAAATCCTCAAGCCTCAAACAACAAATCAAGAGCTCCAAAGTCTTCATCTTCTATCATTCACTTATCTCTTGTATTGTTTAGTACAAATATTATATAGGCTTTTCTTTGTGCCTAATTTCTGTAATCATTTGCCTACTTAGAGGCCTTCTTTGATTACACAATAGTAAACACAAACATTCCTTGTAAAAGGGGAGGTTTCTTTTTAGCCTAAGAAAAATAGGGAGGTTTCTCTTTAGCCTAGAAAAAGAGGGAGAAGAGGTTTCTCTTGAGCCTAGAAAAAGAGAGAGGTTTCTCTTTAGCCTAGAAAAGGAGGGAGTGTAACAAATTCAAGGATAGTGAATTTGGGAAAATCCTTGGGAGCGTCTCAAGGTAGAGGACGTAGGCAAGGTTGCCGAACCTCTATAAATCACTTAGGTAAATTTCTCTATCCTTACTCTCTTTACTTATTTGCAATTATATTTGTATTTATTGTATTGAATCTATATTGTATAATTGCCTAGCTTAGAGAACTTAGAAAATATCAATATAAGCTAGAGAATTTATAAGAATCGCAAAACGAACTTAAAGTTAGCGAAAAACCGATTCACCCCCCCTCTCGGTATAGCCTATAGAGCCAACAATTTCTAACAATATGCCAAAACTTTTGATATAATAGAACAGGCATACCGTCAGATCTTGGTACTTTGGTTGAGTGTATTTGGTGCAAGGCTTACTCAATCTCTTCCACCTTGAATTCTGCCAGAAGGAAGTTGCTCATCTCATCCGTAATACAAGATTCAACTGACTCTAGGATTTCATCAGCACTTCTTAAGCTTTGTGATTGAAAAATGTTTTTAAAGTAGTTAGTGGCTATTTTTTGGATTTCAAGATCATTCTCTTGCATTATACCGTTCTCATCCTCCAATTTCCTATTTATATTTGCCTTCTTCCTCAGAGTAGCTTGCGAGTGGAAGAACTTTGTGTTTTTATCCCCTTTTTTTAGCCAATTCACTCTCACCCTTTGAAGCCAATAAAGCTCTTCTTTCTCTAGAAGCATATTAATCTCTGTTCAAATCTTTTTCTCCTTCTTTAGAGTAAAATCACTCCATTATTGTCCCTGTAACATCTGTAATTCTCGGTTCAACCTTTCGATGTGCTTTCTATCCCTCTGAAACGTGACAAAATTCCACTTAGATAACTCTAACCCCGTCTTTTTTTATCTTGTCCACTATTCTCGATTGCACATCTGCTTCCCATACGTTGCAAACCACCTCAGCACATGTATTATCCTTCAACCACATAGCCTCAAACTTAAATTTTTTTTTCCTACTCCTACACCTTTGCCTTGGGTTTGCTTCAGTATTAAGCAAAATAGGACTATGGTCTGAGGTAGTGGCCATTAAGTGATAAAGTACACTGCTTCCAAACCTTTCGCTCCAACTCCTCGAAACACAGCATCGGTCCAGTCTCTCCCTCACATAGTTTTCTTCCGTTCTACCCCGTTTCCACGTGAACCAGTCTCCTACATATCCCAAATCTTCTAACTCACAATCTTCCAATGCTTCTCGGAAGTCTATCATTTGTCTTTCTCTCCTTAGACATTGGCCGAACTTCTCGTGATCCCATAGTATCTCATTAATGTAACGTTCGAAATTAGAAAATTCTGAACTAACTTTTTCGGTTTTGATACTATCTTTCTTATTCAATTAATCGGTATTCAATTGGTTTGCGTTCGGTGTCGATGTAAGTTCGATTCTGTAAATTTCATTACCAATACAATCTTTATATCATTAAATTTATGAATCCATAAATAATAAATAAGAAATTATAATAAATCTATAACATAATATTTATAATACTAATTATATCAGTTCAATGTAAATACATCCTACTAATTCATGTACATCCCTTTAATTTAACATTTCATTAATTGCATCCCACTATAATTACATTTGATGTGCATATACTTGTCAGAACATAAATATAAAATTTAATATATACTTGTATACTCGATATTATAAAACTTCTACGATCTTCATCAACTAACCTGTTATTACCGCGTACACTGGATAGCTATCTAGGATGGTAAGTGAGAGGGGTGAGCTTTGGGAAAAGCCCAGTAAGAAACATATATAAAAGTACGTACTATATGCAATTAAATAGAAATCTTTATTTTATTAATTATAAAAAGCATGCTAAATATAAATATTAAATGCATAAAAACATTTATTTCCTAACAGCTCACTAAGGGATAATATAGGAAGGATACTGTAGTCGACTACGTAATAGAGTAGAGTATTGGAGGTACTTTGAAGTACTTGTCGTGTTCCGATCCCTAGATACGATTATAGGAAGTAAGTAGTTGATGATGCAGTAACTAATGAAATAAACCATTTAATAATTTATGCAATTTCAAATCGCTATCAGTATGTAAAATAATTTACTTAAACAATGTCATGACCTGAAGGCCATAATTTGCACTTGATACTCATACTTTTTCCTTCTTATAATTTTACAGACTAAATTTTTCTTTTCCATTTTATAGTTTGTATTCAACATCAGTGTAGTCACTAAACCACTTTCACTCATTCTTTAATTCAATTATGGTTGAAATTACTTTCTAAGGTAAGAAATGAAAATTTATAGTCCATAACTTACTATTTCTTAAAAATAGAAGAAAATATCCCCCTTATATTTTGAGATTTCCTTAGTTAACTACCTGCAAATCATCATAATATAATAGAACAACCTTTTTCACAGTCCACATTATATTCACCAAATGTCTATCATTTCAACAGCTCTAGTATCCACTACTAATCACCACGTACATATCATATAATATTAGAATATTACATCAACTACTCATTATCCTATTTTACATCTCATCCTACAGTACTGTACAAACATTGCCTGAAAATAAAAGCATATAGAGCAGAAATATTACTATGCCAAGATATTCAACAACAAAGACTTCAAAAGTCGAGACACTGTCAAATCACCAGAACCATCCTGCGTGTCCCTTGAATCAAGCTGAAAAATAATTCTCGTTTAATGAGTGAAGGCTCAGTAAGTCATTTATATAAGTGCAGAATTAGGCTTATACTATTCAAATGCAAATGCATGAAACCTTTAAGTGTAAATTTTCATATCGTGTTCCATTTGTAAATGTTTATCAAAACATCTCAGATCATGTCCTAAAGTCAATAAGTAAGCAAGAGTCTGAAGATATCAATGTAAGAATACTGGAAGATACCTTATCATCTCCTGCTCTGGCACCTATCTATCACATAGACCTCAAATCATATCAATTCAATTATGTTTCAATCTTTTTGTCCTTATACCACGATATATCATGCATAATGCATCGTGTATAATTCCAATATCGTATGGTACTAAACCAGACTCATATCAATCTCATGGCATATTACATCTCGTATGAAAACCATGATCAAACATAATATCAAATCAGTTCATTTATCATCTAAAATTTATGCTCTTCTACTCTATTAATTCATCTCACTCTTCATGTAAGAAGACATAATCACATGTAGTATATAGTCATGGCACTTTTCATATAAATTCCATGTTCATGTACAGTATAAGGTCACGCCATCTTTCACATAAAAAACATATTGTTATATCATGATCTAGTATGCAAACTCATGCAAGCTTTACTATATAATAAGACTATCTTTTTAAATCATATTGCATTTGGCATATAGTCATATATAAAGCTTATACAACCTCGAAATCATATTACATACACTTTTGAAGCATGTTCAAAACGTGTGAAATCTCAAATATTTCATGTTTACTTTTGAGACATGACGAAAGCATGTACAACTCGCAAATCATATCACATGTACTTTTAAAGCATGTTTAAAACATGTATAATTTCAAAACATATCTCATGTTCATCTTTTATAGCATGTCTAAAACATGTACCATCTCAAAACATATCTTATGTACTGTAAAAATCATGTCAAATCTAAAGTTCATATCAAATAAAATCATATTTTAAACTGTATATCATATCGGTTTGAGACTAGGCTACATCCCTAATGCTCTATCAATAAAGACTTAAATCATTGTAACTAGTAATGAAAATCACGTCATCGTCCCCTGAAACCCAACTAAGGCGCTATCTATGGCCATAGACCTCATGTCTCTCAGCCCAACTGATCAGGTGTGACTGAGCCTTGTCCACGACTATTGTCAGACAAGCATCTCTACCTAATGAGTAATCTCCAATTAGGTGGTTTTCATTATGCTTTATTGAGTTTAACTCTCTTAGGGTGCCTATAGTCTCATAAAACATTTAAACATTTCACTTTTCTTATGAAAATAGTGTAAAGTATGTAACACATTTCTTTAAGATCATTTACATATATAAATACATACACTTACACTATGTATTCAGTCTTTTTAAAACAATTCAAATATATAAAATATTCATATAAGTGTCACATGAATAAATCCTTTAAAAATTTCAAGTTATAAACAAAATATACTTGAAAGGCAATTCAAATTAAACTTGTGTTTAAAAAGATTTACTATCATGCTCATGAATTGTATCGATGCAATATCATCTGATATAGTGCTAACCATAATGCCAATTCCTCTTTCAATCCTTACCCTCAAAACACATCGATATATTACCTATATCCAGCTTAACATCATTACACATTTCTCTTTAATTCCTCAATTTCATCCCTTTCGATTTCAATAAAATCATATCTAACAAATCAATTCAATATTTCCTATCATTCTACAATATTCAATTTTATTTCACAACATTTACCAATCAAATCAATCATCTTTACTTTTCGATATCGATACTAAGACCCCCACCACCAAATGTGAATCCTCTTAGTATTTCAAGTATATTTAAATATTATCTTATCAACTTTTACAATAATGGTAAAATCATTCAAACATAAACAAACTCATTCAAGGCATATTTCGTAAATCATTCAATCATAATACCAATATTACTCAATCATTTCATCAATTTATCATCATACCATAGGCTTATCACTCTTTGTGTATCACTAAATTTCAACCTTTAATGATCATTACCATCATCACTCAATCTTAACTATACTTATACAATATAATTCTAATTCTGAATTATATAAACGTCTTACCGACTCCAACGCTTAAAAGTTCAAGCGTCAAGCTTAGCTGGATTTGTGTTCGTCACCTCAATGTCGTGCTACACATTTAAACATCGTTAATCAATTTAGTATCAACTCGATAAAGTTTTTTATTTATATTTTAAATAGTAAGACAATAAACGACCTCTCTTACCAATTTCTTTAAATTGAAACACTAGGCGAATGTCCTGAATTTAACAAAATCCACGTTTGTCGCATGATCTTTCACAAGGTCTCCGTCCTACAACTTCTCTACAATTCCGACATTGTAACATATTCAAGAATTAAATCAAACACAATCATATATTACAAAGTCTATTCATTGTCTTACCACTTTCATATTTATTCAAGCATTCATATGGTCCTCCTATTTCCTTCCCATTCTTCTTCATCTTCTTCTTCTTCTTCTTCTTCTTCTTTTATATATATATATATATATATATATATATATATATATATTATTTTCCTCCCTTTGTTCAGCCTATTTTTAATTCCAAACTCCTTTTGTTCAATCTTCAACTTCTCTATTTTATCACTATTCAGCCAACCCAAAAGCACTCCTTAAATAGCCACTATACAACCTGCTTATAACCTCAAACTCAGCCTTAAACGCCTTTCTTCAATAGCCACCAAACACCACCCGAAGTGACCTTGCAATCCCTCCTTCAAACAGCCACGATTTTCCTTGTATTGGCCATGTTCTTCATCGGTTGAACACCTATCTCCCTTGTTTGCTCTTGTATTTTAGCTCCAATTTGGCATCAAAATGAGCAGCTTTTAGCCCTTTCACTACCTATTTTTTTTGCAATGTAATCGGCCCCTGTTCCAGCCCATTTCAACACACTAAAACCACGTTTTGACCCTTTTCAAATCAACCAGGTTATCTAGCCCCTAACAACAGCTAGCGCAGGCGTGAAGTCCCCTCTTTCTTTCCCTTTTTTGTTCTCGGTTTCCAGCCTAAGGACCTTTTACTTCAGATGCTGTTTCTCCTATTTCCAGCAACAACAGCAAACCTTGGTTCTTCTTCCTCTTTTTTTTCAGCCTCTAAGGAACGCCTAAACAGCCACCAAAGGCCGGCGTTTCAATCCTATTTATAACCCTTACAAGACTTTTATTCCAGCCCTTGAAACAGCCTTAAATCGCCAGCCTCATCCACATCAAGATCGGCGTGGTTTTGAGCCTCTTTCTCAGCCATGTTTCTCCCCTGTCATACCTCTTTAAACAGCCACGTTTTCAACTTCCAACACAGCACCCACAGCCCTTCGATACCCTAGTCGAAGCCCTGCTCATTGTCTATGCACATTGTCTCTGTTCCCTTCCCTAAACAACCAACATCAGCCCTTACAAACCTCACTCGAGATCCCTGTTTTCAGTACCAAAATGATCACCTAGATCTACCCCATAAATGGCCTTGCACCACCAGCTACCATCAACCCCAAATTAGTTTCGATCCAAGACATTTTTCGGCTGCCTTTCCAGACACCGTATGCATGCCAAAGTCACCTAGAAATGTCACGCATGACACTCCCCTTATTGGCAGCCCTTCTCCTTTCGTCTGCTACTTCTTTCTTCTTTCCCTTGGTTTCAACTTATTAGTGCAGGGGTTTTATGCGACAGAAACGTGAGTTTTAGATGATGGATGGAGTGAGAGAGAAGAGTGAGGAAGATGATTTGAGGGAACCGAGAAGGAGAGGTAAAGAGATGCAGAGAACATGCGAGTGGGAGAAGATGAGAGAGCAATTTTTTTTTGAGTGTTTGTTTTGCTTTTGAGAATGAGGTGATGGGCTGCCATTTGAGTTGATTTTGGCAGAGCAAAAATCCCACCAAACCCGGTCATCATTTCTTTATATATATATATATATATATATATATATATATATATATATATATATATATATCTCAATTATATATTAAATTTACATTTCATTTTGTTTTATATATATATTTTAATATAATATACCTATATACTGATTTAAGATGTTTTTACATAAGATTTATATTTATACATATATCATCTATTAAACATATATATATATATATATATTTATGTATGTGTGTATATATATATATATTTATATACTTTTATATTTACATTTCTATTTTTTTTCTTGTACATGAGTTTCTCTTTATTTGTATAAACATAAATATATCTATATTTATACGTTCTTATTTACATGCATTTAACCTATTTTCTTATTTTATTATTTATTTTTATCTCACTTGATCCTTTATTATTTGTATATACATTTATATACGCTCGTACGTACGTTGTATGCATGCACATTGCATGTATGCATTTTTATGTACATATGCATGCATGTATGTTGCTTGCATGCATGTTGCATGCATTTCGGTTGATTTATATGCATACATAACCGTGTGTATAACTATAATTCCAACTCTTTTCGTATCCATTCAATGTACATTGAATATACAATTCCATAAATATAACCATGATCTTACAGTTGCAAATCCCAAAATTACATTATTGCATTATATTATCTTATAATTACACTTGAGCACATGATCAATTTCGAAAAATTTACGATTCTCACAAACAATTCTATAAAGCAAGTTTAGTAAACATTTAATAATTTATGCAATGCAATTTCAATTCGATATCAGTATATAAACTAAAAATTTAAATGAATTCTATAAAATAATTCTGGCACTTGCTTGACCAAGTGCTCTTATGGTCTAATTCTCATTATTTTTCATCCATCTTTTTCTCAATTAATTTAGGAATTATTTTCTACTCTCTTAATTTATTTGTCATATATCTATTTTATATTAAAATTTGCACAATTTCTTCCATTCCCACAGCCATAGCCGTGAGCTTCCATGGCCTCACCTTGTTGGTTTTTTCATTATTTCTTCTTCACCTATCTTATAGATATTTCCTATCTCACTTAGGACTTTTATCAAATAGCTTTTATTTATCAAAATAGCATCACCCACATACAGCTCACACCATGGCCGGCTACACCATTCATCACACCACTTTGCTATTTTGCACAAATCATCACTCAATTCAAGTTTCAGTCAAATTCCTTTCATAGTTTACTACTAATCCCTAACCAACTAGCATTAAAATCACCATAATTTCTTCATTTTCTTTCAATAACCAAATCTATCCTGCACCTTACACCCTTATTTAATTCAATTTAAAGTCCTAATCACATCATCCAAGCTTAAAACAAGTAGATACCATAACTAGAATTAAGGGAAACATATCTAAACCAATTTACCTTAAATTACCGAACAGTACCGCCCAGAAACAGTCCCGATTTTCTTCAATTCTACACTCCCACTTCTAGTTTTATGGTGTTCTTGAGGTGAAGGAAAGATTTTGTGAAGATGGTTGGATGAACTGATGAAGAGAAGATGGAGTTTAGCAAAGCAAACGTGAAGAGCTTGAAGAAAATGAGCAGAAATCGTGCAGGAGAGCAAACAGGGGAGATAGGTTGGTTGATGAAGATGAACTGGCTGAGTTTTTAACTTTAATTTATATTATTTTATTATATAAAAATCATCTCAATGAAATTTAACAAGTTTATCTTTTTAGTTTTTCAATATTTACATTTTTATCATGCTATTGTTTTATTAATTTCACTTTTAGATTTTTAATTTATATTTTTATTAAATTTTATTAATTTGAGACCATTTTGGTCAATCTTTGATCAATTGACCAACCCTCATGTTAAATGACCATTATACCCTTGTTCAATTTTATTATTTCCATTTATGTCTTAGCATAAATTTAATAATTTTTAAATTCAGTTTTAATATTTTATTCTTATTATTTTTCATATATTTTAGTTAAACATGGTCAATTATTGACTCACAAAGTAGTTTGAGTTATTAGGGATAGTGAAATTACTAAAATACCCCTATACGAATGTTTTCGATTTCGTTTGCACTGTTTTTAGCACTTCCGCAATTTACGGGCTAGATCCATGTGAAACTTCTTTACGTGAGAATTATCCTATGACGGTTTGTAGATTCAAAGTCAATTTGGTTTGACCGTTATTTAGAAAAGTTCTTCTAGAGTATGGACTAAATCGTCATTTTCGAATTTGTTGCACATAAACCTAGGTATGCTTATCTTAAAAAATTCCAGAAAATGGCATTCTTGTCCTTTAGATATTTTGGGCCCAATTTTAATATTTTTGCCACTTCGAAGAGCAACCGGATTACGAAATTGCCCTGTGAGGCTTACTTGACAATTTTTCTCAATAATTCCATAACATAGGAGAAGTAGTTATCATAATTTAACTTATTATTCTAATTCATCACCTTAAATAGGCATAAGAAGAATAGAGAAATTCGGGCTCTCACAATTAAAGTCACTGATAACTACCCATGGACACTCATTTCCTCTACCAACCTTCATAGTAGGTCTTACGATTCTTTCTGGTTACTCATATTTGGTTCCCCATAGAAACTAGTTAGTCTCCAGGTAGAGCTATCTGTGTCCTCTATTACACTCATATCTATATGGTTCTTTGAGAAATTGATCAACTGCAAGTTAACATCTTGTGTCCAAAGCATAGATAGGCCTCCACTGCTCCCATTGGCACTGACACTAAAAACATTAGCCATTTTGCACCCTTTACGGATTCTGTCCATCTTGCTCTCATGCAATTTCGTTTCACTTAGGAAAACCACCTCGGGAGCTTATTTTCTTACGAGCTCTTTAAGAGCTCGTGGGTTCCTAAGCCCATAGCAGTTTCAGGCTAGGTACTTCATTTCTCTCTGCGGGACTAGACACCAATCTTTGTCGATAAGTATAAGGCAATCTCTTATTTGCTTTCCCCCTCTTTGCTTTTTTTTTGGAGTTGGATCCACTTCCATAAAATCCCCTTCTCTGTTAATTACCTTCGATTTCCTCTTTGCCTTTATGCCCTCCTCTTTGTGGTGGCTGAAAAGCAGCCCGAGCCTTCCTCTTCCACTTTTGTCGTCCTTCTATCCCAACATGCACTTCCTTGGCTTGATATTGCATTTCCCGTGTTACCATCTTTTGTTGACTTAGCCATCTCTATGTTATCCATTTTTTCCACCTCATTTTCTTTTAAATCAACTACACGTGGGGCCAAAACATTTCCATGCTGAGATGGACTCTCTCCCTCTATCCTTATTATGTGATTACTCCCAACTTTTGCTTGATTTTCTGCTCCCAGCATTATCGCACTTATCTCCTTTAGTACTCCAAAAAATGCAGGATTTTGAAATTCACTCTTATCTTTGCCTAAACTCTCTTTATTGTCCAACTGTAGCGTCCTCCTCACTGGACCACCACCGTCTCTCGTCCTAGTTCGATCCTCTTCTACTTGAAACACTAGAACTGTACTCTATTTTCCTTGCTCTTTTTGTTTTCAGTGCTTCTTAAATTTGTCCTCAGACCCACTTGTCGTAGCTAGCCCTCTCCTAATGTTTGGTGATGCTCTCATCCACTCTCCATACTGTGTAACGGCATTGGAATCAGCCTCATTATCCTTTTTGTTGTTGCGTTCAACATCGGTATGCTCAATAATCCCACATTCATAATAGAAAATGCGCAACCTCTCATCGCTTAATCGACACCTTATACTCTTCTTCCCTTGTATCCCCAGAAGGTTCACAAAATGCATCGGAGGTTTGCTAACACTGAGCTTACTCTGATTTTGAGGAAACAACCCTGACCTTAATAATCCATGTTTTCATCAACCCCCTTATACACCCCTATTTTGGAACCTATCACCTTCGCCACTGAATTATTCATTAATTTTAATGGGAGACCATATACCCAAATCTAAAAATTTGCACTATCCAATCTATATTCATTCGGGCTCAAATTGCCATCATACTCTTGGAAAACCATCAAGTGTTTGTCAAATGACCACTGGGAACCATCAAGGATTCTCTGTCTGACTCTCTTCGTTGCAAAATCTATGCATGTTGCTTCCACATACTGGGAAAGCCTCCACACCACTTTCATTATGCCAATCAGAGCATCTTTATTGAAAAACCTTTTAGTGCACAACCTTACGACAAGCCACTTCTGACATTCCTCCTTATCTTCATCACCTTCCAACCCCTCTAGTACTATTGTATCATCTTCGTCCTCTGTGATCTTCAAATGTTTCCATGCTTCCTCTAGATCATTGGCCATGCTCCTATCCTTCAATATCCTCAAAAGCATGCGCTCCACTCTATGCCTTTACTTTGAACGATACCGAAATCCTTGTTAGCTTTAAATTGACAAGTACTTTGAAATAATAAAAACTTAAGTAATGCTAAATGTCTTACTCTATATTGTAAATTTGCTTAAGACGAGCACAATGATAGAAAATCACATAACAATGTTTTGGACTAAGTTTTCAATTGAGAAAGTCAAGAAATATTCTTATAAAATTGAAAGAATGTTTTGAACTGAATTAAAATCACAAAACACATCATTTCTATCCCAAAACAACTCACAAAAGTGCAGGAAAGACATGAGGGATAGATCCCCTTTGATGAGGGATCAACCCTAGTTGGCAGAGAGCTTCCAAGGGCCAAAAAGAAGGAAGGGATTGATCCCCTCAGGGAAGGGATTGATCCCCATTTGGCAAAATGTTTTCAAAGTGATTCTGGAGTTTTGGGATTGATCCCATATGGCTAAGGATCAATCCCCTATCACGAGAACAGTTCCCAATAGCTAGTTTTTGAGGGTTTCAATGGGAAGAATTGCATTAAATGCTTCAACAAACGTTCTCAGCTCTTAGTGGACTATAAATACAGGTATTTATGAAGATTAAAGGTAGAACAAGCACTCAGCAACTTCTCTAAGCCTCAAGAAAGAATTCAAAGCTGAAAAACCATTCTTTGTAATTGATTTATGTAATTCCACCTTGTACACAACCCACTCATATTAATATCTGTGATTTAGAAGGGAGTGTAAGCCTTATAAAGTTATCTTGTAAGAGTGTGGGTAGCTTTACAAGGGGATAAGTTAAGAAGGTTATTCCTAAGCCTACAAAAGGAAGTGTAAGAGGTCTCTTCACACCTTGAAGTGGCCTGTACTGATTCACAAAGAAGAGTGAAATCAATCCCTTGACAAGAGGATCGAGGAGAGAGGACGTAGGCAAGAGATTGGCCGAACCTCTATAAATATCGTGTTTGCTTCTTCTCCCTTATCTTTATTTACTGCATTTGTTATATTATTGCAAAGATTGTTTTATTTTGTTAGCTAAGTTCTTAAAATCTCGAATTTAGTAGTTAAACTGATTCACCCCCCTCTCGGTAGAGTCAATAATCCTAAAGAAAGGAAAAACCACTAACTAAAAGAAAACTACAAAAACTATTACCAATCTCAAAGATCAAGCTAGATAACCTGAGATAGAAGAACTTGTACAGAGATAAGACTATGACAACCTTCTACAGAACCTTAGGTTCAGAGAAGACTAGGTTAAATTTTACTTAATACTTATTTTCAACAACTTTTAGAAAGTTATTTCATTGCTCATAGCAAAGCCCAAATAAAGATGACTTTTAAATCCTAACATGGTAACAGAAAAAAAATTAGGTTCAAGAATATATCTGCTTGAGAGCCGGCTATTCACCTAAACCCGAAGGCTTGTTCGATATTTTGTCGGACTTGGATAAAAATATCGAATATATTTACCAGGCTTAGAAAGCTCAACCAAAAATTAGACTAGGCCTGAGCTTGACCTTCCAAAGCCCGAGCTTAGCCCGACTTGAATATAATTATTAATTGTTTTTTAATATATTTACTAAATATAATATAATTATATGTATATAAAAATATTATTGATTAATAAACATGATTATATATTTAATATTAAAATTAACATGCAAACTTTGACAAATCAAATTAAATTTTAAAGGAAATTAAAGAATAAAAAACAAATAAATAAAAAAGTAAAATACAAAAAATAAATAAAATAATACTTGGGTGGGTTGGGCTCGGGCTTGTATAATAAAAAAAGAGAGTTTGGACTAAAAGTTAAGTTCGAATTTATGGATTAGGGCTTGCACATAAGTCATTATTATGTGGTTTGGGCTCAGCCCATGATCAAGTATATTCAAAAAGTCGACATTATTATTATTATTATTATTATTATTATTATGAAAGTTCAAACTTTTGAGTGGTCTTAATAGAGATGCTAGTAGCCCACATTCTTTAATTGCTTTTTTTAAAAGATATAAAAATACAAATCATGCACAAATTTCAATAGGCTTAATTCTAAAAACCACCATCCCAGACACACCTTTCTCAAACACGTGATCACATGTATTTTGGCTTGCTTGGAATACACTCTTGTAGACCATAGCCTTTTTTATAATTTTTGAAAAGAAAAATAGAATATTAAAATGTTTTAACATGTCAAGCTGAGCTCGAGTTTGTATAATAAAAGTAAAATGAATTTGAGTGAAAAATCCAATCCGAATAATCAGATAAGACCAAATTCAACCTTGCATATAATCTATTAAAATTTGACTTGAGCACAACCAATCCCGACTTATGAATAAGTCCAATATCAACCGTCAACTACTGTCGGTCTCGTATTTTCGTCATCTTAAATTATCCGTCACATTTGCAGATAAAAGAAATTTAAGAAACAAAATAACATTATCCTATAGCAATCAACTGAAAAATGAGTGAAATTCTTGGGCAGTTAATGATCTAAAGTCAAGATAAGTAAAATTATGTAGCATATGGAAGTCCCAAGTGAAGGAGCATTAACAAGCGAACAAAAGTTTAAAATTATTTACAGGACACTAATAAGCTTCTGAATCAAATCCAGCGCTGCAAGTATCGATAAGATCAGACCATGGTCTTATGTTCGGGCCGATGTGTAAACTCAAAATCTATATGCACAAAGGCTCGCTCAACTTCTGGTAGCTGTTCAAGCTTCTCCTGGAGTTTCTCACCTATGTTATGTGCTTTACTCAGAAGCATGTCTTCAGGCAACACAATGTCGACCTCCACAAAGTAATGAGAACCAAAAGTGTACGCCCTGACTGTGTCAATGTGTTGTATATCTTCATGGTGGTTCCATATCAGATATGTCAATTTTGCAAGGAAATCAGGTGGAGCAGTCCTTCCAATCAGTGACCATACATTCTCAATCACTGTTCTGGCCCAGGTACTCATTGTGTATAGTGCTATCTGCAGTCATGGATTCAACAACTTCTTGTTGTCAAGGATAAATAATGAGCTTCTAAGCATATTAATAGCATGTGCAGATGAGGCATTATAGTGCTAGAACAAGTGACTGAAAAGAATTTAAACATACTATTATAGCTCCAGTTGGATCAATCCACCATTTCAAATGAATAGCTAGAACAGCTGTTGCTAAACCCACTGAATTTGTAATCACATCAAAGAAATGATCCTGTGCATAGGCTCTAACGATTTCATTTTTAAATTGCCGGCAATAGACCATAAGGATGAACTTAACTACTGTTACGCAAACCATAATTCCAACCATCCATATCTCTTGATTGTGATTGATCTCAGGGCGGGACTGTAACAACAAAAGGAACAAAAGTACTAAATGAGTGGAAGAGTTGTGGCCGTACAAAAATGATTAGAGAAATTAGTGGTAAATTTCTGTAAAATACAGCATCTAAATTTTTTTTTTTTTAACTGAATCAAAGTAGCATACCCCTGCAATAAGTTCCCTGACAGACTCCAGCAATATTTGTAATCCAAGAGTTGCCATTACTGAAGCAAAAACAATGATACCCTGAATTCTCAAGCTTGGTTAGTAGATATTTCTTGTAAAATGCAAGGTAATACCAATTGTTATTGAAAAATCTGTTCAAGAGGTGAGAAGAAAAGCAATCTGAGAAAGAGTTTGTGAAGCTAAGATCAACAGACGATGATCTTTTAAATTAATCATAACCTTCTATTGGACTGGAGACAAGAAAAATAACTCACCACTGGCTGCATTCGTTTCTTTCCAATTGGATAGTGATAATGATTGGGGGTTCTCATGGCATGTGCAGTGAACCATAGAATAAACCCTGATAAAAGATCCAACAGCGAATCCAAAGTTGATGCAATAACTGCTAAAGATTTGCTTTCAATAGAAGCGAAAACTTTAGCAGCAAAAAGCACCAAGTTAGCAATGTTCGACACATGAACTGCCATTCTCTCACTCCTAGCAAGTTGCTTCATTTCATCCTGAATAAAAATAGTATTTATGGATTAAATTTTGCTTTCTGTGAAGAAAATGATCTATATATACTTATAATACATCGAGTTATGAGTTTTATTTGAGGTTTAAGGCAAAAGGAGAAGAATATCGTAGACTAGGATTTTGATTAAATGATTTTGTCTGCATCATTTAACTAGAATGAAGAAAACTCCTCATTTATTGCATCTAAAAGCCCAACAGAACCTTTAAAACCATCAAATTGTCCGGAAAATGGAAGTGCATAACGGTCTGATCCAGCAGACACAGTTCAATGCTCTGATAGTTGGATGAACAATGTCATCTAAAGCCTCAGAATAGTCCAATGCCCCTTCCATATTATTTGAACTCACTCAAACCAATAAGAAACCACATCTAAGTTCTCTTTTCATCTCTAGATGTGATAAAAACATTAAGGGGGAAGAGCCAGTGAAGGAAAAACAACCTCTGTTAGGCTTCCAGGCAAGCAACCCATCTCATTCATGGTCTCCATCTCATTAAATCCTTCCAGGAGCCTTTCTTGCTTTTTATAGTACTCTGAAACCTTGCGGTGTTTCTCTGAAGTCAAGAGTGAAAGAAAGAAAACCCAAAAACAATCATAAAATCTTATGAGGAAAAATTACACATGACATCATTTGGCAAACTGACTAAATGAAACTACTACTCGTTATACAAACCATATCACATGGAAAAGAACAGCAGGGAATAATGAAACAATGAGCTTGTGCCTTCAATATGGTAAAGAATGTAGAATGGAGTTGTTGTAGTCATCTAAGAGTCAAACTGTTGGTCAGCTTGCTCCTTACAAATCTAAGATGCAATCAAAAGAACCCCTTTACTGCTAATAACATTATAGAAAAAAGTGAGGTGATTTTGTTTTATAACATCATGGAAATTCCCATAATGAGTGTTTGATTAGCACTGTACTTATCTTTCATTTTAAAATTTAAGGAAAAACAAATTTATGTCTAAGAAACAGGTTTGGTTACAGTATGCTTCACAACAAATAAAATAAAAGAAATTAAGATCAAAGGATCCAATTCAATGCCCATCAAGCTCATGAAGGACCACCGCTTAAACTCCAAAGCTCAATCGACTTCAAAAAGTTGAGGAACAAGGCCACGAATTTAGGATTTTGCAAATCAAAATATCTGGCCCAAGTCTCATCTCAAAGTTTTTCATTCGTCTTTTCAAAGGCTGAATTACCAAGAAAAGTGTGCCCCACGATAATCTCTGTATATCTTGTTGGTACAGTGGCCAAACACGTCCACTTTGAGCAGATAATACTCTCTCTCTCTCTCTCTCTCTCTCTGCACGCTTAGTTTAAGAAAAGAAAGAAAACATTTACGATGAAACGGATCTACTTTTCCCATTCCAATTTCCATACAGCTGCAGTCCATTTAATATTCGAAACCTCACTAATAGAAAAAGAACACGATGAAGCTTCAACAGTGTTAAAGTACTTTTGCCAAAAACATCTAAAACTTTTAGAGACGATCCAGTAGGATTCCACTGTGAATTACAGTTATAAATTATTAACAATATTGCAGTGCTTCTACTCATAGCATCTGTTGACAGTCAAATTCATATGAGATGCATCTAAATTTAAAAATCATTATTTTACGATTCTCAGATAAATCTAGAAAGCAAAAGTAAAATTGCCTTTGAAATTAAGAGTTCATCACTCTACTAGCAGACCACTTGATTGTTGGTAGAAAGAAAATCTTTTCTCATGGGTTTTCTGTTTGGTTTTGAAGAAAACTGAATGGTAAAATTGGTTCATCATCGTATGTGAACTGAGTTTAAGATATCCAGTCATTCATAATTCCTAGCCAAAAAAAAAAAAAAAAGGAAAAGGAAAAGGAAAAGAGAAAGCAACGATTTAATGGAAATGATATGCCCACTTTTTGTTTTTAGTATTGTTTATGCATACGAGTCTTGTTCCATTTATGCACTCCGCCATACCTCCACATAAATTAAAGTTGATGATAATTAAATAAAGATAAGCATTCACCCAAAATATTGTTTCTCAGATATTAAGGAAAGATAAGCAATGAATCATTAAGAAGATTTAGGAAATGTAAATCCATGCATATTCAAATATTCTCCTTTTAAATTTTATTTTAGTTTTTATATAGAAATTATAAGAGGACAAAATGAATTTAACAATCCTCGTGTACTCAAGGACAAGGACCACAGCAGTACCCAGAAAATGTTCTGAGAATGTTTTTGTCCTATGAACGGAAGCGGTTAAAACGAAAATGGAAAACAGGAAAATCTCTTAAAAGAACCAAAAAAAAATCAAACAGGAAAATCTCCAAACAATAATTTTTTTTCCTCTTAAAAGAACCAAAAAAGAAAAAAAATCAGACAGGTTTCATATAGAAGTACCGCAAGAGAAAAGAGAAGTCGAATTTGAAAAAGAAAAGAAAAACTGAAACTTACTAGGCGTACAAAGCAGTCTGGAGAAGGGAACGATATGGCGATGATCGTCAGGGCTTAACCTTTGTTGGGGAAGGCGAAACTTGTCGAGGGTGAGACGCCAAGAAGACGACGACGTTTCTGCTACTTGCTGAGGCAGAAGCTCTGTATCGTAATCATCAACGTTGATGCCACTCTCATTGCTCGCCATTTCTTTCTTTCGTGTTTGGGTGAAACTGAGAAAACCAAAGTGCTGCTTTCTTATATGTTATTTATGAGTTTTCAAAAAAACACGCAAACACAACTGCTTCCTTATCGCGCTCCTTGCTTTCCTTATAATTAGGGAGACATTTTTTATTAAAATAAAAGAAAATTTCCTGATTTTTTAACAAATCAAAAAAAAAAAAAAAATACACACAAAGGAAAATGATCTCATACAAGACATGAGACAAACATAATTCATAGAGTTCAAAAATTTTATTGATATTATAAAATAACAATCATAAAAATATAAGATCGCATAAAGTTTTAATAATTTAATTTAATTTGACTTGCTACTCATTTTTAAAATATCATGACTTATCAAATATTTAATCGAAAATTTTTTAAATGAAAAAAAGTTCCAATCGTTTCAATATTGATTTATATAGCCTAAAAAAATAATTGTAACGTTATTTTTTTTTTTTAACAAAAGATAGGATTTGTATTATTTAAGTTTTGTAACAGTTTATTGGACTCAATGATTAATGTATGATGAATAATATAGTTAAGATTTCCTTAAAAAGCAATTGTTTTAATTGAAAACAACTCTTAAAAATAAATTCATGATAAATATAAAAATTTCCATTATATAATTAATGGTTTTGATGTTGAATTTTGTGTGCTATTTTACTTGCATTGAATTTTTTTCATCATAATTTTTATTTGATTATTTTTTGCACAAAAAATAAGTGAATGAATATTTTATAAAATAATTCGTCACAATCATTTCTGCAAATTTTGTGACATACAAAGTTATACCATAGAATTTCATACCAGTGAAAAATTAACACCGTACCAACCATCCATTTTTAATTTAAATTATTGTAGAAATTTTGAACTACCAATCACTTGTTTTAACGTGAAGCGTATTAGTTGCAATTAATTGTATTACAATTAATCAGTCATAACTGAGGAAATTCTATAATAAAATCATAAATTTTGATATTTTTGTAAGATCAATGTAAAAAAGCATATGATTAAGTTTAAATTTAAAGTCATTAGGAGTAAAATATATTAGAAGTATTGTAAATACTTGATAATTAACTTAATTTTAATGTAAACAATACATAATTAAACATAAATATAAAGTTTTTAGATGTACCAAAAAAATATAAAGTTTTTATGTGTGAAATATGTTAAAAGTATGTAAAAATATGATAATTAACATAAACATACATTATAACAAAATTATTATGTCACTACTAGAAAATTGGTCTTTTACAACGCTTAAAGTCGTTGTAAAATGTCAATTTATCGCTACTAAAGCTTTTTTGCAACGACTTTTAGTCGTTGCAATGTCGTTGCATAAGCTTCCGTTATTAAAAGTATACACAACGACTTTCATCGAATAATAAGTCGTTGCAAAAATATAATTATTGCAACGACTTTTTCTCGTTACTAATTACAATTTTGTTTTAGCAACGACTTAATATTTTGTCCATAATTTTTTGGCAACGGAATATATATGGTAATTGCTTTTGGCAATATATATGGTAATTGCTTTTGGCAACAGTTTTTTATTGTTGTAATAGTTAGTTTTGCAACGACTATAGTCGTTGCTACAAATAAATAGAAAACGACAATTTTGTCGTTCCTAATTTTATTATCAACGACTATAGTCGTTGTTACAAATAATTACAAAACGACAATTTTGTCGTTCCTAATTTTATTCTCAACGACTATAGTTGTTGCTACAAATAATTACAAAACGATAATTCTGCCATTCTTAATTTTATTTAGGACGACAATAGTCGTTGCTACAAATAATTACAAAACAATAATTTTGTCGTTCCTAATTTTATTCACAACGACTATAGTCGTTGCTACAAATAATTACAAAACGACAATTTTGTCGATCTTAATTTTATTCATAACGACTATGGTCGTTGCTACAAATAAATACAAAATGACAATTCTGTCGTTTCAAATTTTATTCCTGACGATTATAATCATCGTTAAAAAATTAATACAAAACGACAATTCTGTCGTTCTTAATTTTACTATGACAATCATAATCGTTGCAAAAAAATAATTATGAAATCAAAATTATGTCGGTTTTAATTTTATGTACATTAATTATAATGTTTCTAATTTATTTTATTTTAGAAACAAATTTTTATACCTACTAATTTATTTTTACAACGTAAAAAAATTAATAATCAAAATGAATGTTGCAAATAATATTTCACTACAATATTGTTTTAATTACAAATAATAAATTATAAAAGAATTAATAATTTAAATATTTATTATTGTAGTAATTAAGTTTAACAAGCTAAAAAGCACATTAATCCAGTAAGTAAACTGGCAACTTTGCAACAACTTCTGCAGGCTTTACGTCTGGGTTTTGCTGGAGCTCTTGCTTCCTAGAAGGCATTCTTTCCTGTCCTTAAAAGAGTATGCAGAGCTGCATCAGGCTAGACGTTGCCCTTCACAGTCACTTTCTGCTCCTTCAAATCTACTTCATATGATTCCACTCCTTCCATTTTTTCCAGAACTCTCTTCACAGCTGCAACAGAGCCCTCACTTGACAGACCAACCTTGAGGACAACACTCTGAAGAATGTAAAAACAGAAGAATAAGCAAGGATCCGCAAAAATTCTGAAGCAAAATAACAAACATCTCTTGGGCACAATCAATCGAACAACTGTACCCAAGAACCGAAAAAATAGACATCCATTACAACAATCAACAACACAAGACAAGGAAACACGACAAGCCTTAGTCAGTAACACCATCACAGAAGCAACACCCATAAATTGTCGTTTTAACTCTAGTTAATATTTTTTTAAGAGACTAAGCGTTTGGAGTTACAGTGAAACCAATACATCAAAATCGGAACAAGCAAAGAACAAAACGCTAGCCAATCAAAAAGCCGATCTAAAATCAACTAAGAACATAACAATCCAAAGAGCCAATCTGCAAAAGCACCAACCAAAGGAAATGAGTTCACCTAGTCAAAGACGTCACCACTCACCACCGAATCCACTTTTGTTTCCACCAATGAGTTGATGAGCCGCAAGCCAAAAACCTAAAAAAAAAAAACTCAAAAAAAAGAGAGAAAATATCATGAATCAAGGATTTCAAGACAAAAAAAATAGAAATAAAATAAAAATAAAGATCTATCTTGGAAAATTATTACCAGGCGTAGGAGGAGTCGATTGTGAGGAAGGGAGGACTGAAGGCGCGATCTGGGCACGCGTGAGGAAGGTTAGCCTAGATTTGGAGGCACCGAACCTCAGGGGTTGCAGATTGCAGAAGCAGTTTTAAAGGAAAAGGGAGGCGAATGGTGCAAAGGAGAAAGAAAGGAAGAAGGAAAGGGAAGAGGTCAGTGTTGGCTAGGTGGCGGTGGCGGGAGGCTGGTGACGGCTGGGTGAAGGTGGCCGGTGACTGCTGGCTCTGGATCCTTTGGGTTTGGGAGGCTAGGATGTGGGCATGCGGCAGATAGGATGTAAATGCAGCAAATTAGTGAAGTAGGGTTTTTAAAATTCAAAGTTATATGAGTAAAAGAATTATGCCCCCCTTCGCCGAGGCTTTTTTATATAATTTAAATAATATTAAAAATTATTAACTTAATTAATTTTTAAAATGTTTTAATATATATTTTTAAAATTTATTATCATTATTGATAAATATTAAAATAAATATATAAAAAAAACAACCAATTGCATCAAAGGCAATTGGCAATAAAATGGACTACAAATTGCACAGTACCAATTTGTAGAGTACTTTATAAAATATAAAAAATAGATTAAAAGTATGAAAAAAAAACAAATAAAAAAAGGTTGAAGAACCAAAAAAGGAAAAAACTGAAAAAAAAAAAAACCAAAAGTTGACAAGTGGATAGTGAGGAGATAAATATATATATATATATATATATTATGTATAGATATGTGTAAATTTATAATAAAATAAACAGATTTATTTGCTTCTTTTTTGGGTAATTTCGTTGAGTAGTCTCGATAATTTCGTAAAAATATAATAATAGTGAGTTTATTTTTATTTACACTAGGACGATAACCTCTTATAATAATTTTGTAAAAAATATTATAAAAACTCTAAGCATTAATAGTACAAAATTAACATTAAACAAAATAAAAACAAAAACTTTAAATATATTATTCATCATCAATAATATCATTGACGTTATCACTCTCTTCGTTACAATCCATGTTGAGCTCCACATCATTGTCGTCATCATCATCAATAGACTCTTCAATGGGTGTGGTCGACTTTATGATTGCTTCAATCTCTTTAGCTACCTCACATAGAAATATTTCTTTAGTCATCTCATCCCTTTGCAATCTATTAATCCCACTATCATCATTCAAATCTCTTTGTAAAAGACTACTTTCATCACACTCCTCCAGTTGATAAACTTCTTCATTATCTTCTATAACATCTACCATATCATTTATATCTACTATAGGGATGTTATATAAATCACGAGGTGGGGCCTTTATCACAATAAACCAATTAGGATCTCTTGGTTCTTGCACATAATATACTTGCTCAACTTGAGATGCTAAAACAAATGGTTCTGTTGTCTTAAGTGTACGATTAATATTGACACTTGTAAATCCATAAAAGTCAATCCTGTACCCAGTGCCATAATGCAAAACATCCCACCAATCACATTTGAATACCACTACCTGTTTTCCTCCTACAAAGGATAACTCGTATATGTCAGTCACAACACCATAATATTCTTTGCTAGGGGAATCATTATCTCCTCGAACCATAACTCCACTATTTTGAGTTTTTCTATTTTATTCACGATCACGGGAGTGGAACCTAAAACCATTCACAATATATCCACTATATCTTCTAGCAATTCGTAGAGGAGCACTTGCCAAATTAATTAATTCATTTTCCATGGATCCTTCACCATGTAATTTTGACACCTATTACCTTGGCAGTATATCAATATTTTAGAATTTATTTAAATATAATTGAAAGACATAATATATAATAGTGAAGGACACAAGAATGGCTCAGTAGTGTGAATGACTAGCGCAAGAAGGTGATGTTGCGGGAACCATGGCTCAAATTAATTGTGGTGCAGGGCTGCTAAGTAACATAGGTAGTGATGATAGATGGTGATGCAGTACTGTGAGGCCCGTATCCCAGTGGCCCATACCTCACTCATCCGTATTGTCCGCTTTGGATTCTAGAGGTGGCCCCCGTCAGTTCTGCTGACGTGGCACTTAGGTCCTCACGAATTTCTTTCGCGTCCCGGAAGGTTCGAACACTTGATCTCAATCAAATGTCAAACACCTCCTACCATTGGACGTCTAATGGTTAGTCGTTACTCGAATCGCTTGGATGTCAAGAGTTCGAGTAGCGGCGGACGCAAAAGAAAACCTTGAGTGGTAGTGGAACCTGGTGGGGGGAGAAGCCCATCACTATGCCCAAAGAGGACAATACGGTTGAGTAATGACCCAGTGGATGGGCTAGGCGTTACAAGTACAGAGGCAGGAATGGCTCAGCAGTGTGAATGACTAGCGCAAGAAGGTGATGCTGCGGGAACCAATGCAAGACACAGTAGCTTGCTGTGTTTATCTTTGCTTGTGTTATTTATATAGACCTAGGACCTATTTAATTTTAGAAAGTCTTGTATGGCAAGAATAAGATTTTGTTTGATAATATTTGATTTGGTCTTCGAATATTTATTTTTAGAAAGCCTTGTTGTTTGTCAGGATCGGTTTTGTTGTAAGGGGTCCAAATATTTTATTTAAGTCTTGAGTTTGGCATACCACTTGTTCGATGTTATGCCTTCAACCGGACTGTTTGTAATCTACCTTAAAGTATCCTCAATTAACAAATATAGCTGACCACTGAAGTGCAGTTGCAGTAAATTTAGGTGGAACTTGGCTCATTTTACAGTGTGTGTTAGGGTCGTGGTTACCTACCAACATTTGCACTTAGAGTAGCTTTAGGTAGACCGTTGGTAGGATTTCTCCTGCCAAAATTTATTAAGGTTTTGTCTTTTGCAAAGTATATTCTGTCGCATGTGAATTGATCAGGCAAAAGATTGAGAAATTGTCAGCTCTTCTAGCAAATAAAGTTTTATGAGAAAACGAGAATTACTTTTGAATTGATTGTGTTGAACAGAAAACATAGGATGTCTAAGCTACTCTGACTCAATGTTATAAATGGTAACAATCAAGGGAAAATGCCTAGAAAACTATTTTGCTCTTGTGAATTAATTATCACTTGTTTGTTTATGGAGAAGCCTTTTGACTTTTGTAACATCCTTCCATGTTCATTATTGGAAATTAATGTGCTATTTGAACCCAAAACGTGTAGTAAGAACACTATCGACCCAAACTTTGTAATTGTCTGATTATAAAATATCCGAATCGAAATATGGCAAGAAAAATGAAAAGAAAACCATTCAATTCTCTCATGCTTAGGGCTGAAATAAAAAACACAACAACAGCCTGTTACAAGGCATAGAACCGTTTTCTCAATCACATGTCGTGTATCAAACAACCTAAGTCTATCTAAGAGGTTCCACTTCCAACGTCACAGAACCATTTTCCTAAGAGAAGTATAAAGTAGACAACATCGTTTCAATTAAGATACCAATTATGTGAATGTTACAGGTAGAATCTAAACCAAGAATTCAGAGTTACATCTAAAAAGAATTTAAAACAACATTAGGCGTACACACTCCAACAAGAAGACCTTACAACATAGCAATGCGTTTGTGTTTTCTAAAAGCTACATAATGGAAAAGAGATAGCATGGCCACTTTATCCAAGGATATGGGTATTTCAAGACAATAACAGCATGCTACAAGGCATAGAACTGTTTTCTCAATCACATGTCGTTTATCCACTTCCAACAGAACAGAACCATTTTTCTAAGAGAAGTATAAAACAGACAGCAGCTTTTCAATTAAGATACCAATTTTGTGAATGTTACAGGTAGAATCTAAAACAACATAAGGTATTTATTGGGCGTACACATTCCGACAAGAATTCCTTACACTGAATACCAAAACTGTGGAAACTGGAAAGGCCATCTGTCAAACACAAACCATGCATCTGTAGTCATGAATTTTTTCTACCACAAACTAGCTCAACTTGCAATGCTTTATTATCTCATATGTTTTATTGCAAAAGTAGCATATAAAACACAAACATTTAAAAGACAAGACCAAACATAATGTCAATAATAACACTGAAATCCCACTACTAAAAACTATATCATAAACTAGAAAAACTTCAAAGTAACAACATTTCCAATGCATACAACTTGGTATGAATTAATTATTTTCCTGCAAAACAAAATAAAAAAATCATATTGTGTGCAATTATTAAAAGTTTAAAACATAAACAAATTAACTATTATTTGAATTATCAAATTTCATACCACAGGTTCTGACTCAGTGAACTGAAAGGAAGGAAAATTCATCTGCATAAAATCTCGTCGCAATTCATCCCTTACTTGATTTTGGATTTCCCTCCGAATCCTCTCTTCACGCGCCACTCGATCTGCTTCGAAATTATCAAGCTTTTCTCGAAGCTCAGCCACTGTGTCACGTAATTTTGACACCTCTTGCTCATTATCTTTCTGCACATATTGAGATACACATACCCTTTTGGTAAATCCCTTTTTCCCATAACCAAATCCTCGTCTATATCCGGATCTAACTCCCATTGCTTCGTCATACATATCTTCCTTCGTCATTGGAGCAGCTCCTTCTTGCAAACTTTTTTCAACCAAACTTTTAAGCTTATCCTACATTACAACAATAACTTTATGTAAAATATGCCCCAAAATTAATTTTGATACGTTAACCAAATAATACTTCAACTTAAAAAGAAAAAAAACATACGCCTATTTCTTTTGACTGATTATCGGCCCATTCCAAATTTCCTTCCTTGGTTTTATGAGCATGTTGATAAAACCAAATGTCCTGAACCGTAAGCTTCTCTCCAGAAATCGGATCAACCTATTATATTTCCAACAATTAAAAACTAATTAGATCATTGAAATTTGGTTAAAAAATCAAATTCAAATATGTGATATGCTCTTACCATTCTTTCTTCGATCTCAGCAAATGAAACATTCCCAGTAGTATGTATTTGCTTCCATTTTTTTGCATTTGCCGAGTTACGTTGACTAATAATCTACATAAGTCAATTATAAAATATTTGATCAATAAGTAATCTTAATTCAATATAAAATAAATCATTTTAAAAACAAAGTGTACTGTATACCTTAAAGTCTTGTGAACCAAAATATTTTATATAATATAACCACTGATCCAATTGCATGTCGATGGGCTTATTTTCCAAGCGCTCCCTATCAGATGCATATTGTTTATAATGCACGTGTAACCTATTCTTCCATCCCTTATACAATCGCCTCATTGTTGTTACAACAAAGGCTTTTAATCTCTCTTCATTTCCAGCAAATTCAAACCGGTCCTGAAAGTAAATTATTAAATGAACAAATTAGATATACACATGTGTTATAAAAATATATTTAAAATTAGTAAATAAATTGGTATAATTTCTAAATTACCTTTACATGCATCCATATTGACTCGCCCGTTTTTTCATATACTTCTTTCCAATTTTTTACATTCAATGGGGCCTTGGTCCTGACTATAAAGCCACAATAGCTAACTAAATCTCGTGCATTATCCCCAACAACACGCTCTATATCTTGAGGCATATTAACTTGCAATTTTGATCTTCCGCCATGGGTTTTCATATCCACTTTTATGCTTTTATACCTCCCGCGACCTTTCCTTGCATCTTTTTGACAAAATAATAATAATAATAACTAAAACATAATAATATATCAACAACAAGGTATAAGCATATTAAAACACTAATGTCATATCATACGTACATACATAAACAAAACATTAAAAGACAAGTAATGTTATATCTAAAAATGCGAAGTCCAAGTGCACATGTAGTGACCAAATAAAAAAAGCTAGATGAAAGCCGTGATAACCATAAATTTTCTAGTTATTGGAAATAAATATTGAAAAAAATAAATCAGTGGAAATAAATAAAATTGTGAGAACGGGAAATTGGTGAAAATCCCGAGAATTGAGGAAGTGATAAATCGAGAAATACGAGTGAAGGAAAATTAATTCGGAAAAATAAGATGAGAATTATGGAAAATAATGAAAAGAGGAAATTTAATTTGGATAAATGGAAATCCAAATTAAATAAGAAAATGAGAAAAGAAAATAGGAAATATATTTATATAATTATATATTATATAAATATATAAATGTTATGTAAATTAAAGTGAACAAATATAAATATATATACACACACACACACACACATATATATATATATTAAATATGTATTTTGTAAATACATATATATAGTACTATACTATATATAATAATAATATTATGTGTATTATATATATAATATAAATATAATATATGTTATGTTATAAGTATAATATATATTATATAGTATAAAAAAAGAAAAAAAAAGGGCAAACAAAAATGGAAAGGGAAATCGGGAGGAACCGATTTCCGTCCCAGCCAGAGCCGACCACTGTCGGTCGGCGAGAAGGAAAAGAGAGGAGGAAGGGCCGTCGTCGGACGGCGAGCCAAGGAGAGGATGAGACGACGGCGACGGAAAAGGAAGGAAACGGAATCGGAAACAGAAGGAAATTTACGGCGGAAGCCGAGAGAAAAGGAAAAATGGCAGACGGCGGTGCCGGCGGAATTGGCCACCGAAGCACCGCCAGAGGGAGAGGAAGAGGATGGATGACACCAGAGGCGCGGTGAACGGCGGAGGAAGGCCGGTGAAGAGGCGGAAGACACCGAACTAAAATCGACTCGATCCGCCGCGGTGCTGCCGATCCAGGCCGAACGGAGACCACCATCAGACTCGCCGTGCCGTCGGCCAGCTGAAGGGCGCTTGAACTGCCGGAGAACCGGCCGCCGACGAGGAACCGGCAAGGAGGGACACTGACCGGTCTGACGGGAAAGGAAAAGAAAAAGAAAAGAAAAGGAAAAAGAAAAAGAAAAGAAAAGAGAGAAAGAAAAAGAAAAGAAAAAGAAAAAGGAAAAGAAAGAAAGAAAAGAGGAAAAAGAAGAAAGAGAGAGAAAAAGGAGAATTTCAAAAATTATGGGAAATCCCGAGAATTCGAAAACCCGAGAATTATGGGAATCGGTAAGAAATCTCGGAAAGTGATAAATTATTTAAATAATTTATTTATTTAAATAATTATGAAAAAATTCTAAAATTTAGAATTTTAATTTCCAGAAAATTCCCTCGATGACTGAGCCGATGAAATCGGGCGAGGTGAACACGGGCGCGACGGACGAGGCAGTCGTCGACCCGAAACAGGTAAGGGATGCATGTGCAGCACTGTAAGGATATTTAGTCTGCATGATTTTAAATTATGAAATATTTTATGAAAATATTGCGATGAATGATTGGTTGGAAATTTGTGGTGATGCACTGGCTGGATTTTAAACTGTATTTTCCGTGCAGGAGGCTAGCCAA
Source organism: Heritiera littoralis (assembly GCA_031772115.1). Taxonomy (NCBI): domain Eukaryota; kingdom Viridiplantae; phylum Streptophyta; class Magnoliopsida; order Malvales; family Malvaceae; genus Heritiera; species Heritiera littoralis. Next base: position 54,901 of record JAPDPK010000037.1, on the reverse strand, counting down.
TCGGCAGCCGTTATACTGCTGAAAAATTATCGAAAATTATCGAAAAATTCTAGAAAATTTCATAAAATCATAATAAATGAAAAATGAATATTTTCCATAAAAACATGAATAAAATGAAAGTAATTTTAAAATATTCATGTTTTCGAGAATGGTGATAATGAAATCACTGAAAAATCTCTTTGAGGATGGTGATAATGAAATCACCGAAAATTCTCTTGATATGTAAATTTCACGTAATACGAGATGAAAAATACAAAGAAATAAAGTGAATATTTTTATATATATTTCTTAAATATTCACTAAATGGTTTTATAACCTTTATGGTTTTAAATGATGAAATTATATATTTTTATAAATTCCATAAAGGTTTTTTGATGATGAAAAATATGGTTTTTGAGACTAGTTGGCATCCTATCATGCTGATATGTGATATGTGATATGTGACATGTAATATGTGATATGTAGTCCCGGCCGACACCTGATCAGTGATCCGCCGAGGACAATTATAGACTATAGCCATAGATCTGACATGATTATCTATACCCTTCGGGGTCTATAGCATGATACGAGTAACGACCCAGTGGACGGGCTGGGCGTGCCTCAGTCTCCATATATGAAAATGTTTTATATGATATGTGATATGTGAAATGTAAATGTTTTACATGATATGTGAAATGTAAACGTTTTACATGATATGTGACAAGTTAAATGAAAGAGATTTACAGCATTTTACAAAATGCTTATTTCAGTACTGATTTTAGTACTACGAGATGATTTTCATATGATATGTGATATGAACATGTAATATGTTTTCAAAAGGAAAAAGAGTTTATAAGTCTAATATTCTTACTATGATTTAAATTGAATATTAGACTACATGTGACATGAATACGTGATATGTTTTCCAAAAAGGAAAGATGAGGAAAAATAAATCTAATATTCTTATTTTAATGTTTAAATTGAATATTAGATTTAAATGATATATATGCTATATAAAAAGGATTTAATAGCTGATTTTGCTATTTAAAGTACTGTACTAATTATAGTTGTACAGTAAAACATGAAATGAATTTTATATGAGAATGATGAGAATTTAACTAATATTCTTTTCTAAGAATATATGAATATTAGTTACCTTATTTAAATGCTTTATTTTATAAAAGCATTATTTTGAAAAGAATATGGAAATGTTATGGAATAAAAAGGTAAAAGGGATTAAATTTCCAAACGAAAAGGAAATTATTCTCTACAGTTGCTTCTAGGTTTCGGGACAAGATAGGTATTTTAAAATACCTACCTTACTCCATCCGGATCCTTAGCCGACTGTAGTATCATTCCTATATGTGAGCCTAGAGCCCATAGGAAAAAAATGAAAAAGTTTTTCTGCATATAGATAGCTGAGTATCAAGTGAGGCATATAATTCTCTTACTGAGCCGTGGTTTGCTCACCCCTTAATATTAACATTTCAGGTTTACGAGGACTAAAAGCCTGACATCTTAAGTACTTTAGCTGTGCATTTGGGGACGATGCGACGACTTGATTTATTACATAAGGTACGATCATTTATTTTTTGTATTTAGACTTATCTACAGTACTACTTCCTTATGAATTAAGATAGGGGATGTAATTCATATTATAATTTACTATGAAATTGTTTATATGTAAAAGAAAAGTAAAGTATCGCAGACAACTCAACCAAATAAGATGTATAGAATAAAGGTGAAAAATAGGGTCACGGGCTGTGACAGATTTAATGGTATCAAAGCAAGGTTGGCCTGATGTCTGTCGATACTTTTGGAAAGGAAATGTGTTGTAAATGTTAACATCCCCTGTAGTACTGTATAGTCTAAATACATAGAGAAAATAAATGGTTGCAAATTGAGTTAAGTGTTTAGAAGGGGGTGAGGATTATGAACTAAGGATGTTAAAAGGGAAAACGGCTCAGGAATGTTACCTAAAATTGGTGATCTTATAATCTAAATGAAGGTCGGTTCGATAAGGAATAGAAATGTACTCGATGAGGGCCCCACCATTACTTTTCTGTCCGGATCGAACTAAGATCTGAAAGTGATGATATAAAGGAGGGGAATGAAATATCATCATTAAATAGACTTTAAGATCATCGATTGAGGGTAATTTGAGGAGAGAGAAAATTTTTGGTCAAAAATGACCAAAATACCCCTACCTCCAAAATTTTACAGGGAGTTAAAATAAATCAATAGAGGTTGGAATTGATTGATCTAACAGAGAAATTGATGATGTAAAGCTGAATTACAAGCAAAATAATCCAATTATGGATTTTAATGAACTTCTCTGTCGAAATCGAATGAGATCTAAATTGCTGATATAAGTATCAGAAAGGATAATATCAGCACATAGATATTAAGATGACTTATTTAAATGTATACTGAGGAGAAAGAAATAAATGCAAAAATGACAAAAATGCCCCTATGTTGGGCGATGTGCTGAATAGTGATGAAACCAAGTGATTTCAAATTCCTTGATGATAATGGAATTATTAATGGCATAGAGGATGTCATAAGGATATACCGATCCCTATTACTGATTCCACTTACACTTCGATTATGGACGCAAATTACGAGTGACCTAGTGAACGGGCTAGGCCTCATGACGAAACCTCGAGGGGTGACCCAGTGAAAGGGTTGGGCATTCTCAAAGAGGTTAGTACACATGTGTATAGGCGGACGGCGGACGAGCCGAGGCCTTATATGATGCAATCCAATAAGAGTGTATAGTGGAAGGTCATAAGATGATCGGCCAGGTTATTGATGATAAGGGCCTGAATTATGAGGTACTGAATTGGGTATTATTACGGGATCGTTAGATATTATGAAAGTGAAATGAATACAGAAACTGATTGAGAAAGTGAATAGCACAGGTAATGAAATCCATAGCAGTATGGTTGATTGAGGTTCTATACATATATACTGTTTTTGAGGTATTAAATGAATAATTAATTATAGAACCGGAGTATTATGAGATATGCCTTGCAAATTGATGTACTGTATGGAGTATTGTGAATTGGAGAATATGCACAAGAATAGTAAAGTGATAAAAGAAGATGACAGCTAACCTAAGTTCTTCAGGACCCTTGAGACAAAATGAGACAGGTGACCCAATGATGGGCGACCCGCAGTGGACAATATGTATGAGATGCAGGCAAACTATGTTATCATCGACTCACTTGTAAGGGTAAACTTGGGGCGAAAGGATCGCTTAGGGGATGCTCGCCGACGGCTGATTCGAACGGGCAGGACTCTTACAAGGAGTTTAATGATAACACGAGTATAAGGAACTAGGTACGTAAGGGTACCAGGGTTCGAACCTCGTGGATAATATGCTCAAGGGAGTTAAACTTGAATTTATTAAATGAACTTGATTCCAAAGTAAATTACAGTGGTAGTAAATTGGTTAGCTGTAACATGTGTTGATAACTGTTGTACTTACTACAGCTTACTGGAATGAGATTTGTAAGGCTGTAAAGTATGAGTAAACAATGAAATCAAGGTAGAGTATGAGTCGAAATGAATCGAATAGTAAATGTCTCTGCCTTGAGGATATATAGTGGAAATAATAAGACATAGCAATGAAATGTCTAAAAAAGGTACGAGATATGTGATTAAAGAAAGTATTGGATTTGATTTCCGATAGAACTTCCAGAGTTATATAAATTGAAGGAATTGAGATAACATTGACTCGATTTTGAATATGAAATCTGATTCTAAGCTTATATCGAAGAACTTAAGAAAATCCGAAAGCTTAAGAAATCCACTTTGGAAAATGTGAGAATAATGAAATACATGTGTATAAGGTGTGATGGAAGGAAATACAGATAACGTAAATTAAGTGTAAGTGAGAGAAGCACTGATGATATTGAGATGTAGATGAAATAAAGTGATAAAATAAATGTTTACTATCTAATAAAGTTCTCATGAAGAATAAGTATTCATCTACATGAAAATAGATGCTTTATTGATCTGATCACAGATATATGAGGAGTTAATAAGACTAACCTCAGTATAAAGCGTCCTTAAATAAAAGATTAGAGACTAATGTCCATAAGATGATGATTAGAACTCAGAGTAAATTTTACGAGTTCCTATTGAGGTTACGAGGTTAATGAATTGCCTTGTGAGGTATAAAAGCCTAAAGAATGGGGCATCTATACATGAGTAAATTGATGAAATACTGATAGAGTCTAAAGTACAAATGGAAAATGAGCAGCATTGTGGTATAACCCTTAAACTCTTAAAGACTGTAATTTATAAGTTAAGATTGGCAACTAAGAGATGTGGCTAGACAGTGTCTCTTTCTAAGATAGATAATCTTGAAATGACAGATGACAGTGAACCTATCGATGATATAGAGATAATGATTGAGATACGAAAGTAATGAGTCTAGCTAAATATTATTGCCAGTCTATAGAAGAGTTCTGGGTTAGCTGCTCTATAGATGTGACTGCTAATTAAAGAAGTTAAAGTGGATGAGTAAATATAAAGATGGCATACAAGATGTGAAAAGAGGTAATAATGGAATATGTTATCACTAAAGAAAAGTGATTGAAATGATGATGAAGGAAAGGATGAATATGTAATAAGAAGATAAGTACATGATGAAAAGGGAACACAAATATGAAGTAGTTCCCGAAGTTAAAAGCTAACAGTGATTTTATGGTTATCACATGATTATGGTTGGATATAAGATCGAGCCAAACTCGATAAAGGAAAGGTAATCATACTCCAAGGAGTAAAGAAATGATCTACATTTTACTGCCAGTAATGTAAAGGGAAAAATGATAAATATATATACCACTTCGAAATGATGGAAATATTGGAATTATATGTATAATGAGATGATTAAATTGATAATTATAGATTCAATGATGAAGCTAAATAATGAGAAGATTAAATTATAATTTGATGATGCCATGATGGAATCTAAATTATCAAAAGAGTATATTCTCCGGTATATTCTAAAACCTAAGTGATATAGAGTATACTATAAGAATAAGAGATGTAATGATGAGATTACATGGAAGTAGATATGGGGAGGAAATAATTGTCTCCTGATTAAATTATGGTAAAAGATGGTGAATGGTAAAGTCTGCAAATGAACTGCAGCATTTGATGAAATAAATATGAAAAGAATATTGGAAATAATAATGAAGAATCTATAAGAGATATGATAATATGGAAGTGATTATAGACTGATAGTCTAATGAAATCACTTCTCCTCTATCAAACTCTTAGATTCTATAGTGCCATAGTCGAAATATGATTATAAAAGGATGAGAATGTATTGAAGTTCCAGTGAGCACTAGATGTGATGGGAATCTCTGAGTAGCTATATGTTATGGGAAATATCAAAAGGCTCTGAGATTCCAAATTTATAGACAGCACCGCTCCGTACATGATGTAAAAAATGTTGAGCGTAATACGAAAACGCTCGATGATATGTTGAGTGAGCGGATGCGTGAGATATGAAAGCTACTAGACCATTACATACTATTGATTTAAATCGGTAAATGATAATTATCGAAATGTGTCGACTTGGCACCAAACAAGGAAGATGGATGATGAATAATATGAATAATATGTGATATGAAAAGGAGTGAAAATGGATAACTCCCAATTGATAAGCATTTCACAGGAAGTATAAAATATGATGAGAAATAATATATAGTGAAAATGATTCTGAGGCTAATGGCATATAGGCAGTATTAATTAAAAGATGATTAAGAGGACAAGAATGATGAGTATACAGAATGGTACCACCTTTGACTTAAGTTAAATTCGGAGGACTGAATTTCTTAAGGTGTGGAGAATGTGATAACCGTAAATTTTTCAGTTATTGGAAATAAATATTGAAAAAAATAAATCAGTGGAAATAAATAAAATTGTGAGAACGGGATATTGGTGAAAATCCCGAGAATTGAGGAAGTGATAAATCGAGAAATACGAGTGAAGGAAAATTAAATCAGAAAAATAAGATGAGAATTATGGAAAATAAAGAAAAGAGGAAATTTAATTTGGATAAATGGAAATCCAAATTAAATAAGAAAATGAGAAAAGAAAATAGGAAATATATTTATATAATTATATATTATATAAATATATAAATGTTATGTAAATTAAAGTGAACAAATATAAATATATATATATATATATATACACACACACACACACACATATATATATATATTAAATATGTATTTTGTAAATACATATATATAGTACTATACTATATATAATAATAATATTATGTGTATTATATATATATATAATATAAATATAATATATGTTATATTATAAGTATAATATATATTATATAGTACAAAAAAAAGAAAAAAAAGGGAAAACAAAAATGGAAAGGGAAATCGGGAGGAACCGATTTCCGTCCCAGCCAGAGCCGACCACTGTCGGCCGGCGAGAAGGAAAAGAGAGGAGGAAGGGCCGTCGTCGGACGGCGAGCCAAGGAGAGGACGAGACGACGGCGACGTAAAAGGAAGGAAACGGAATCGGAAACAGAAGGAAATTTTCGGCGGAAGCCGAGAGAAAAGGAAAAATGGCAGACGGCGGTGCAGGCGGAATTGGCCATCGCCACTCCCACCGAAGCACCGCCAGAGGGAGAGGAAGAGGATGGATGCCACCGGAGGAAGGCCGGCGAAGAGGCGGAAGAAGGAAGGCCGGCGAAGAGGCGGAAGACACTGAAGGAAAATCGACTCGATCGGCAGCCGTGCCGCCGATCCAGGCAGAACGGAGACCACCATCAGACTTGCCGTGCCGTCGGCCAGCTGAAGGGCGCTTGAACCGCCGGAGAACCGGCCGCCGACGAGGAACGGGCGAGGGGGGACATTGACCGGTCTGACGGGAAAGGAAAAGAAAAAGAAAAGAAAAGGAAAAAAAAAAGAAAAGAAAAGAAAGAAAGAAAAAGAAAAGAAAAAGGAAAAGGAAAAGAAAGAAAGAAAAGAGGAAAAAGAAGAAAGAGAGAGAAAAAGGAGAATTTCGAAAATTATGGGAAATCTCGAGAATTCGAAAACCCGAGAATTATGGGAATCGGTAAGAAATCCCGGAAAGTGATAAATTATTTAAATAATTTATTTATTTAAATAATTATGAAAAAATTCTAAAATTTAGAATTTTAATTTCCAGAAAATTCTCTCGATGACCGAGCCGATGGAATCGGGCGAGGTGAACACGGGCGCGACGGACGAGGCAATCGTCGACCCGAAACAGGTAAGGGATGCATGTGCAGCACTGTAAGGATATTTAGTCTGCATGATTTTAAATTATGAAATATTTTATGAAAATATTTTATGAAAATATTGCGATGAATGATTGGTTGGAAATTTGTGGTGATGCACTGGCTGGATTTTAAACTGTATTTTCCGTGCAGGAGGCTAGCCAATCGGCAGCCGTTATACTGCTGAAAAATTATCGAAAATTATCGAAAAATTCTAGAAAATTTCACAAAATCATAATAAATGATTTTATTTCACGAGAAATGATTTTCAACCACAAAAATCGAGAAAATGAGTATTTTCTATAAAAACATGAATAAAATGAAAGTAATTTTAAAATATTCATGTTTTCGAGAATGGTGATAATGAAATCACTGAAAAATCTCTTCGAGGATGGTGATAATGAAATCACCGAAAATTCTCTTGATATGTAAATTTCACGTAATACGAGATGGAAAATACAAAGAAATAAAGTGAATATTTTTATATATATTTCTTAAATATTCACTAAATGGTTTTATAACCTTTATGGTTTTAAATGATGAAATTATATATTTTTATAAATTCCATAAAGGTTTTTTGATGATGAAAAATATGGTTTTTGAGACTAGTTGGCATCCTATCATGCTGATATGTGATATGTGATATGTGACATGTAATATGTGATATGTAGTCCCGGCCGACACCTGATCAGTGATCCGCCGAGGACAATTATAGACTATAGCCATAGATCTGACATGATTATCTATACCCTTCGGGGTCTATAGCATGATACGAGTAACGACCCAGTGGACGGGCTGGGCGTGCCTCAGTCTCCATATATGAAAATGTTTTATATGATATGTGATATGTGAAATGTAAATGTTTTACATGATATGTGAAATGTAAACGTTTTACATGATATGTGACAAGTTAAATGAAAGAGATTTACAGCATTTTACAAAATGCTGATTTTAGTACTACGAGATGATTTTCATATGATATGTGATATGAACATGTAATATGTTTTCAAAAGGAAAAAAAGTTTATAAGTCTAATATTCTTACTATGATTTAAATTGAATATTAGACTACATGTGACATGAATACGTGATATGTTTTCCAAAAAGGAAAGATGAGGAAAAATAAATCTAATATTCTTATTTTAATGTTTAAATTGAATATTAGATTTAAATGATATATATGCTATATAAAAAGGATTTAATAGCTGATTTTGCTATTTAAAGTACTGTACTAATTATAGTTGTACATTAAAACATGAAATGAATTTTATATGAGAATGATGAGAATTTAACTAATATTCTTTTCTAAGAATATATGAATATTAGTTACCTTTATTTAAATGCTTTATTTTATAAAAGCATTATTTTGAAAAGAATATGGAAATGTTATGGAATAAAAAGGTAAAAGGGATTAAATTTCCAAACGAAAAGGAAATTATTCTCTACAGTTGCTTCTAGGTTTCGGGACAAGATAGGTATTTTAAAATACCTACCTTACTTCATCCGGATCCCTAGCCGACTGTAGTATCATTCCTATATGTGAGCCTAGAGCCCATAGGAAAAAAAATGAAAAAGTTTTTCAGCATATAGATAGTTGAGTATCAAGTGAGGCATATAATTCCCTTACTGAGCCGTGGTTTGCTCACCCCTTAATATTAACATTTCAGGTTTACGAGGACTAAAAGCCTAACATCTAAAGTACTTCAGCTGTGCATTTGGGGACGATGCAATGGCTTGATTTATTACATAAGGTACGATCATTTATTTTCTGTATTTAGACTTATCTACAGTACTACTTCCTTATGAATTAAGATAGGGGATGTAATTCATATTATAATTTACTATGAAATTGTTTATATGTAAAAGAAAAGTAAAGTATCGCAGACAGCCCAACCAAATAAGATGTATAGAATAAGGTGAAAAATAGGGTCACGGGCTGTGACAAAAGCCATATATATTGAATAATTAGAGGAAAAACAGATCTGTTACAACTCAAATACATGCCTAAAACTTGTGCAATTAAGATTCATGTCTTCTTCTATTATTAAGCATATTTCTACTCCATGTCTTATTAATAATTAATCATCAATCTGCCCACTAACTTGTACAGCATTTAACAAAAAAAAATAGAAAAAGTGTTAAAGAAGAGAAAATATACAATGGGTAAACGTATCTAATTTAAATTAGGGAATTGTTGGTGCTAGAAATGATGATTTTTGCAACCTGCAGTGCTTTTATCTTAAAAATAGTCTTTCAGTACTTGTTAAACCTCATCCTCATCCATAACTAAATAATCATAGCAAGGAGATAGTGCACCTGTAAATGTTCAATTCTTTTGTCTAAATGGTAATTCTTCAAAGTTGAAGTTTCTAGTTATAAGTAAGGTTTTAGAGAAATATAGATTTGTTTAAGTAAAGATACGGAAAATTTTTAATGTTTTTTACTCAGTTTTCAAGACAGAGCATTACTTAACACTGAACAAATGATACATACAGTCAGAAACCAATGAAAAATTTGCATCAACAACACTTAACAATCTTCACCACATCCATTTATGCCAAATACATCATTGTCAAAATCTAAAGCTAGAAGGAAAATATTGTACAATATAGTTTGTTTGTTTGTTTAAGAATCATGAGGGGCAGAGGCCTGAGCCCAGTTCTGTATAAGGAGAAACTGGGTTTGAGCAGAACACAAGAAAGCAAAGCAGAAGAAAGAAACAAAGAAGCAATTTGGAAACTTCTTTGAGGTAAAGATTCTGACCCATAACCAATTTGAAAACTTATCTGCCATGTCGACTAGGTTGTAAATTGCTATCAGATTTTTAACTTGATGTTTGGTCTGAGTAGTATTTGTTTGGTGTAGTTGCACTCTGGTTTGACTATGTATATATATGGCAGAGCCCTTTGATGAATATACTAAGACATAAGACTAAATCCTTCAAACATAAGGTTTAAGGGATACTAAAAAGCTTTGCAAACTGATAAATCACAAGAGCATCAAAATTAAAATGATATTTACAAAATTACGATAAAGAAATAAATAGAAGATAACAGATTACGTTTATCGCCTGTTGTAGGTAAGTTTTCATCAACTCTTTCATTTTCTGTGAAGACCGAGAATTTTCTAAATAAATATAAGGTATCCGGAAAATTTAATTTGGACAAATTGAAATCCAAATTTAAATAAGAAATGAAAAGGAAAATTAAATTGGAAATAAGAAATGAAGGAGGAAATTTAATTTGGATAAATGAAAATCCAAATTAAATAAGAAAATGGAGAAAATAATTTTGGATATTTAGAAATCCAAAACTTAATAAGAAATAAAAATATTTTTTGATATATTTATATAATGATATTATATAAATATACCTTTGATAAATATAAATATTATTTCAGTATTAAAAGTGTAAAAATATGTATATGTATTTTGATACAAAAAAATATGTGTTTAAATACATATTATAATGGCATATTTATATATACTTATAATTATATGTATAATTATAATGTGTATATTTACTATTATTAATTAAGTATATTAATAAATAATAATAAAAAAATAATTATAACAGAAATGGGAATCGGGAGAACCCGATTCCCACTTCTTCTCTTCTGTTTTGTTAAACAGAAGAGAAGCAACAAAGGGCGGCCGCCACCGTTGGCCGGCCGCCACCGTTGGCCGGCCGACCAAAGGAGAAAGCGGAGGAGAGAGGGCGTCGCCGGCGAGTGAGGAAGCGAACGACGGCGGCTCGAGTCGGAAGGAGAAGAGAAAATCGAAAGAAAAACAGAAAAGAAAAAGAGAGGAGAAAAAGGAAAACGACGGTGCCGGCCAATCCGAGCACCGCCACTCCAACGCCGACACCGGCGGAGGTAAAGGGAAGAAAAAGAGGTGACCGGCGGTGAAGGAGGGAGAGAAAGGAGGGAGAAAAGAGAAGGGAAAGAGGTCGAAACCCACGGTCCAGATTCGCCACCGCCGGCGCCGCCGCTGAGGAAACCGAGACCAGATCTGGCATCCCTGCAACCGTGGCTAGCTGTGGAGGGTGCGAACCGGCGGTGATGCAGGCGGGAAGACGCCGAACCGGCCAACAGAACTGAACCGGCCAGAACCGGCCTGAACCGGTCCGAACCGGTTCAGGCCAGAAAAAAAAACAGAAACAGAAAAGAAAAGAAAAGAAAAGAAAAAAGAAAAGAAAAGAAAGAAAAGAAAAGAAAAGAAAAGAAAAGAAAAGAGAAAGAAAAGAAGGAAGAAGAAGAAGAAGGAAAGGAAAAAGAAAGAAAAAAAAATGTGGTAAGGAAAATTTAAGTCTTTTCGCCATATGTCTATTGGATTTATTGGAAATTTTCGGATTATTTTCTAAATGAAAATATATGTTAATTTTTGAAATTGTAGCAAAAATGGAAATAAGACGAATGGTGGAGTTCGGCAAGGCTCGAAAAATCGGAAAGTGCGCTAAGCTTGGCGAATAGGTAAGATACTTTTATAAAGATTAGTAGCTTTATATTGTATGTGGGAATTATGATTTTATATATGATGCATTTATTTAATTGATTTTAAATGGAATTGTGATTTTTATATGATGCATCGATTTAAATTGATTTGCTAAAAATGCTAAGAGGACCCACAACTGATGGTGTGGGTCTTAGTAAGAGGTAAAATGGGAGAGAATCAACGGCTGCAAGTATAAATTGTGTTTCCCTTGCAGGAGGTTAGGGAAAATTAAGCCGTTATGCTGCCGAAATTCTTAGGAAAACATTGAGGAAAAAGATTTAAGTTCTCACGTAAATGGAATCTTGGAAATAATTATTGAAAAATATACATTTAAAGGACCTTATGATATTACTGGAGAAGTTTGATATTGAAATCGATGAAAAGATAGATCGTTGAAACACGATAGTGTGATGAATTATATGGTTTAAACCTTAAGACTCGATAAATCCAGTGATTTTAATAGCACAAATGGTATCAAGTTGAGATTGAAGTGGAATTAATTATTAGACGGATCATTGATACAGTGATGATTATAGAATTGATAAATTCAAATGAATGGACCGTTTTAGTGGTATGATTGTGATATCGATGTTAAATAGATGTGAACTGAGCTTTTTTGCAATAATATGGATAGTCGCAAGGCGACTTAAATGATTGAAACACTGTTGATAATTGAAATTGGCAAATTCTTTTAAGTGGTAAATTGCCAATCAAAAAAAAATTTGAATTGAAGAAGTCTTATAGATAATTCTAGCATGATATTACATTCTACAGACCATATGAAAAGCGAATTGAGGATTGTGATTTGATTTTACGATAGTAAATGAAATTGAACCGCAAGTTGAGGATTCTGAATATGTACCTATAGGTCAAACCATAAATGGATTTGATAAGCGATTATTGATCTTCTGGTTCTATAATCCTCGATGTCGACTCTGGAATAGATAACGAATGAGGATAGTAATATTGCATAATTTCAGTATTTTGATGGCTATATAGTGACATGATATTTAAATATTTATGAATACTAAGAGGATTCATGCAAGTGATGTGGTCTTAGTATTAATAGTGAAAGGTAGAAATGATTGGTATAGTTTATAGCTATCGAAAAAGGATATCGAATACTGAATGACTTGAATACCAAATGATCTGATTATTGAATAATCGGAGTACTGAATAAGTTGAAAACTGAAGGAAATGAATATTGAATTGATTTGAACACTGAATTACTGATGTGTCAGAAGGATAGTTTGAAATCGAACGATTGATAGTGATAAAGTTAAATGAATTATTTCACCGTATTAGAGGAAGGTATTACTTATATTGACATTTGAAACTATTACTAAAATTACATACGGAGATGATTTCATAGCATCGCTTTTAAGCATAATTTGCTATAGTTTCAGATGTCATAATAGCATTTATATAAATGCTATAAAGTATAGATTAGCCTTAAAAATAAAGTATATGGTATATATACGTATTTTTATATACGAAACCTCTTAAAGAATTTCACCATATGCTTTACATGATTTTAAAACGAAAAGTTAAAGATTTAAATGTTTTATGAGACTGTAGGCACCCTAAAAGAATTAAATTCAATAAAGCATAGTGGAAACCGCCTAATTGGAGCTTTGCTCATTAGGCAGATATGCTTGTCCGACAATAGTCGTGGACAGGTCTCAGTCACGCCTGATCAGTGGGGCTGAGAGAGATGAGGTCTATGGCCATAGATAGCGCCCTAGTTGGTTTCCAGGGGACGATGACATGATTTTCACTGCGAGCTACAGTGATTTAGGTCTTTATTGATAGAGATGATAGGGATCTAGCCTAGTCTCTAACCGATATGATATGAAGTCTAGAGTATGATTTTATTGATATGAACTCTAGACTTGACATGATTTATACTGTACATGAAACAGATTTGAAATGAAATATGTTTTGAAACAGTACATGTTTTAAACATGTTTTAAAAGTCCATGAGATATGATTTCGACACTTATATGATTTATATGTGATTTTGTGTCGAACATGGCATGATATGTGGTCTAGAGTATAGTTTGATTTGATATGAACTCTAGACCTGATATGATTTACAGAATATGTTTTAAAAGTATATGATAAATGATTTCGACACTTACATGATTTATATAAGATTTTGTGTCGAATTTGAAATGACATGCGGTTTAGAGTATAGACTGATTTGATATGAACTCTAAACCTGATATGATTTATAATATATGAAAAATGTTTTAAAACCGCACATGTTTTAGACATGCTCCGAAAACTGATACATGAACTGAAATTGAACATGTTTCTATCATGCCTTAAAGGCAAATTTGAAATGAATTGAAAATTCATATGTCAAGCATGTCCTAAAGTATATATGATATGATTTGAAATGATAGCGGTTTAGACAGAAAAATTACATGAATTTGCATATTAAACCTTGATATGATAATATGCTTAGTATATGAGAATTCCATGAGGAATGTCGTGACTCGACGTAAATGATGTTTCACCTATACGATGACATGACATGATATGATATATGAACATGATATGAAGAGGATTCTGATCTCACTCTATCGTGATCATAAATTCCCAGACGATAAGTGATATGAATTGATGTAATACGGGAATATGATTATTAAATGTAAAGTGAATTCGATAGGATATCTGCATTAAACATGGAGAATATATGAGGAGTGTCATGACTCAGTGGTAGTGATATTTCATCGATATGATGTCATGATATGATATGATATAAAACATGAATATAGAAACACACGAAGAGAATTATGACTTCGTACCACCGTGATCATGACCCATAATATGAGACTTGATAAGAGATGATAGTATACAGAAGTATGATTATGAACTGAAAAGTAAATATGAGAATTGATACGAGAAGATAGAATACAAAAGTATGATTATGAAATGAAAAGTGAATATGAGAAGTGATAATGAGATGTTATCGATGAGAAAGGATTAACTGTAATTGCATCCTTGCAAGTTTTAAGCATTTGCGGTTAAGACAGTGTAATCCTACTCTTGCATTTATATTAGTATCTTACTGAGCCGTGGTTTTGCTCACCCCACTAAATTTCATCTCTTTCAGATTATTGAAGTTAACATCTGTCATGTGAGCTGCTCTGTGGGCATCGGAGATGATGTATGGACTTGGTACTAGTCTTCTGAGGTATATGTTACTTATAAATACTTGTTTACATGTAAGACTTAAATTAATGCACAGTACATATTCTGTTTAACAAGTCGGGATGTAACTAAGAACCGTTTTCGTGGTTGTTAAATATTTAAATGAAATGACTATAGGTCACCTAAATAGTATAGTGACTACACTGACACCGAATACAAACCTTAAAATGAAAAAAAAAAATTTAGTCCATAAATTTGTAGACTAAGAAAAGTATAAGAATCAAGTGAAAGTCGCGGTCTTCGGGTCATGACAGATTAAATGGTATCAGAGCACGGTTTGTCTAGTACGTGTCGGTGTAGTTGAGATAGTAATAGTGTTACATCCCATGTACTGTGTAGTGTCTACATGTAAACTTGTTGATTTTCAATCTGTACCAAGAATTGTCAGCTATTGGTATGGTGATACTAGTCGACGACCTATTTAAAACAGGCCGGGCTTTGACATAAAGATGCCAATCGATGTCCTGTTGAAACGGATTGGAAACCGTTAATGAATGGTATTGATATGGTATAGAAGAATGGTGTATCACCTTAAAGGAATAGGATACAAATGATCGAGAATGATTGATTGTGGCAAATTATATGGAAGATAATGGAATGATTGTATAGAATATGATCGATATGTGGACTGAAAAAGGATTGGAAGAGGTAAAGGAATCGCCAATGAAAATGATCGAACAAGGTATATGGTTTGGTCGAAAGTACAACCCTACCTTAATTATGAGGACTATTGGGAATTGGAAACTATGATTTCGAGTTATAAGGGAACACGAATATGAAGCAGTTTTCGAAATTAAGACTGAGGTGATTTCACTTTGGTTATCACATCGAGATGTAATAAGAATACTGCATGAAAAGAGATATAGAGAGGAAATGATTGATAAATGTTGCATTATGGCAAGAGATGATTAACAGTAAAGTCTGCAATGAGGTGCAGCCTTGAATTATCAATGTGATAATGAGTGTTGTGGGATAATACGAAACCCAAACGAAATATGATATTATGAAAGTGATTATAGACTGGTTAATCAAATTGAATCACTTTTCCATGTTCAGACTTCTAGATTTCTCTAATACCTTAGTCGAAATAGAAATATGAAATGGAGAGAATGTATGTGAAGTTCCAGTGAGCATTACATGTGATGGAATCTTGAATTGCCATATGTTTATGGAAAATAGTGAAAGGCTTTGGGATTCCAAATTTATTGACGGCATCGCTCCATACTGATATGAAAATTCGAGCGTAATGTGGAAACGCTCGAAGATATGTTGACAAAGCGGATGCACGAGATGTGAAAGCTACTGGGACAATTACATACTACTGATTAAATTGCTAAACGATAGTTACTAAACTTCATCGACTTGGCACCAAATGAGAGAAATGAATGATAAATTGTGTGAAACAGCTATTATGTGGAAAGAGATGAAAGTGACAACCCCCAAGGTGATAAGAAATTTTAAAAGGTATGAATATATGGTGGGAAATGATATGTAATGGTATAAAAGGTGATTCTAATGATGGAGGTACGCGGACAGTATCATTTAAAGGATGATTGAAAGGATAAGAAAGATAAGAGTACAAGATGGTACCACCTTTTTATTTAAGTTCAATTCGGAGGACCGAATTTCTTAAGGTGGGGAGAATGTGAAGACCGAGAATTTTCTAAATAAATATAAGGTATCCGAAAAATTTAATTTGGACAAATTGAAATCCAAATTTAAATAAGAAATGAAAAGGAAAATTAAATTGGAAATAAGAAATGAAGGAGGAAATTTAATTTGGATAAATGAAAATCCAAATTAAATAAGAAAATGGAGAAAATAATTTTGGATATTTATAAATCCAAAACTTAATAAGAAATAAAAATATTTTTTGATATATTTATATAATGATATTATATAAATATACTTTTGATAAATATAAATATTATTTCTGTATTAAAAGTGTAAAAATATGTATATGTATTTTGATATAAAAAAAATATGTGTTTAAATACATATTATAATGGCATATTTATATATACTTATAATTATATGTATAATTATAATGTGTATATTTACTATTATTAATTAAGTATATTAATAAATAATAAAAAAAATAATTATAACAGAAATGGGAATCGGAGAACCGATTCCCACTTCTTCTCTTCTGTTTTGTTAAACAGAAGAGAAGCAACACAGGGCGGCCGCCACCGTTGGCCGGCCAGCCAAAGGAGAAAGCGGAGGAGAGAGGGCGTCGCCGGCGAGTGAGGAAGCGAACGACGGCGGCTCGAGTCGGAAGGAGAAGAGAAGAAAATCGAAAGAAAAACAGAAAAGAAAAGAGAGGAGAAAAAGGAAAACGGCGGTGCCGGCCAATCCGAGCACCGCCACTCCAACGCCGACACCGGCGGAGGTAAAGGGGAAAAAAGAGGTGACTGGCGGTGAAGGAGGGAGAGAAAGGAGGGAGAAAAGAGAAGGGAAAGAGGTCGAAACCCACGGTCCAGATTCGCCACCGCCGGCGCCGCCGCTGAGGAAATCGAGACCAGATCTGGCGTCCCTGCAACCGTGGCTAGCTGTGGAGGGTGCGAACCGGCGGTGATGCAGGCGGGAAGACGCCGAACCGGCCAACAGAACTGAACCGGCCAGAACCGGCCTGAACCGGTCCGAACCGGTTCAGGCCAGAAAAAAAAAACAGAAACAGAAAAGAAAAAGAAAAGAAAAGGAAAAGAAAAGAAAAGAAAAGAAAAGAAAGAAGAAGAAGAAAAGAAAGAAAGAAAAGAAAAGAAAAGAAAAGGAGAAAGAAAAGAAGGAAGAAGAAGAAGAAGGAAAGGAAAAAGAAAGAGAAAAAAAAATGTGGTAAGGAAAATTTAAGTCTTTTCGCCATATGTCTATTGGATTTATTGGAAATTTCGGATTATTTTCTAAATGAAAATATATGTTAATTTTTGAAATTGTAGCAAAAATGGAAATGAGACGAATGTGGAGTTCGGCAAGGCTCGAAAAATCGGAAAGTGCGCTAAGCTTGGCGAATAGGTAAGATACTTTTATAAAGATTAGTAGCTTTATATTGTATGTGGGAATTATGATTTTATATATGATGCATTTATTTAATTGATTTTAAATGGAATTGTGATTTTTATATGATGCATCGATTTAAATTGATTTGCTAAAAATGCTAAGAGGACCCACAACTGATGGTGTGGGTCTTAGTAAGAGGTAAAATGGGAGAGAATCAACGGCTGCAAGTATAAATTGTGTTTCCCTTGCAGGAGGTTAGGGAAAATTAAGCCGTTATGCTGCCGAAATTCTTAGGAAAACATTGAGGAAAAAGATTTAAGTTCTCACGTAAATGGAATCTTGGAAATAATTATTGAAAAATATACATTTAAAGGACCTTATGATATTACTGGAGAAGTTTGATATTGAAATCGATGAAAAGATAGATCGTTGAAACACGATAGTGTGATGAATTATATGGTTTAAACCTTAAGACTCGATAAATCCAGTGATTTTAATAGCACAAATGGTATCAAGTTGAGATTGAAGTGGAATTAATTTATTAGACGGATCATTGATACAGTGATGATTATAGAATTGATAAATTCAAATGAATGGACCGTTTTAGTGGTATGATTGTGATATCGATGTTAAATAGATGTGAACTGAGCTTTTTTGCAATAATATGGATAGTCGCAAGGCGACTTAAATGATTGAAACACTGTTGATAATTGAAATTGGCAAATTCTTTAAGTGGTAAATTGCCAATCAAAAAAAAATTTGAATTGAAGAAGTCTTATAGATAATTCTAGCATGATATTACATTCTACAGACCATATGAAAAGCGAATTGAGGATTGTGATTTGATTTTACGATAGTAAATGAAATTGAACCCAAGTTGAGGATTCTGAATATGTACCTATAGGTCAAACCATAAATGGATTTGATAAGCGATTATGATCTTCTGGTTCTATAATCCTCGATGTCGACTCTGGAATAGATAACGAATGAGGATAGTAATATTGCATAATTTCAGTATTTTGATGGATAAATAGTGACATGATATTTAAATATTTATGAATACTAAGAGGATTCATGCAAGTGATGTGGTCTTAGTATTAATAGTGAAAGGTAGAAATGATTGGTATAGTTTATAGCTATCGAAAAAGGATATCGAATACTGAATGACTTGAATACCAAATGATCTGATTATTGAATAATCGGAGTACTGAATAAGTTGAAAACTGAAGGAAATGAATATTGAATTGATTTGAACACTGAATTACTGATGTGTCAGAAGGATAGTTTGAAATCGAACGATTGATAGTGATAAAGTTAAATGAATTATTTCACCGTATTAGAGGAAGGTATTACTTATATTGACATTTGAAGCTATTACTAAAATTACATACGGAGATGATTTCATACCATCGCTTTTAAGCATAATTTGTTATAGTTTCAGATGTCATAATAGCATTTATATAAATGCTATAAAGTATAGATTAGCCTTAAAAATAAAATATATGGTATATATACGTATTTTTATATACGAAACCTCTTAAAGAATTTCACCATATGCTTTACATGATTTTAAAACGAAAAGCTAAAGATTTAAATGTTTTATGAGACTGTAGGCACCCTAAAAGAATTAAATTCAATAAAGCATAGTGGAAACCGCCTAATTGGAGCTTTGCTCATTAGGCAGATATGCTTGTCCGACAATAGTCGTGGACAGGTCTCAGTCACGCCTGATCAGTGGGGCTGAGAGAGATGAGGTCTATGGCCATAGATAGCGCCCTAGTTGGTTTCCAGGGGACGATGACATGATTTTCACTGCTAGCTACAGTGATTTAAGTCTTTATTGATAGAGATGATAGGGATCTAGCCTAGTCTCTAACCGATATGATATGAAGTCTAGAGTATGATTTTATTGATATGAACTCTAGACTTGACATGATTTATACTGTACATGAAACAGATTTGAAATGAAATATGTTTTGAAACAGTACATGTTTTAAACATGTTTTAAAAGTCCATGAGATATGATTTCGACACTTATATGATTTATATGTGATTTTGTGTCGAACATGGCATGATATGTGGTCTAGAGTATAGTTTGATTTGATATGAACTCTAGACCTGATATGATTTACAGAATATGTTTTAAAAGTATATGATAAATGATTTCGACACTTACATGATTTATATAAGATTTTGTGTCGAATTTGAAATGACATGCGGTTTAGAGTATAGACTGATTTGATATGAACTCTAAACCTGATATGATTTATAATATATGAAAAATGTTTTAAAACCGCACATGTTTTAGACATGCTCCGAAAACTGATACATGAACTGAAATTGAACATGTTTCTATCATGCCTTAAAGGCAAATTTGAAATGAATTGAAAATTCATATGTCGAGCATGTCCTAAAGTATATATGATATGATTTGAAATGATAGCGGTTTAGACAGAAAAATTACATGAATTTGCATATTAAACCCTGATATGATAATATGCTTAGTATATGAGAATTCCATGAGGAATGTCGTGACTCGACGTAAATGATGTTTCACCTATACGATGACATGACATGATATGATATATGAACATGATATGAAGAGGATTCTGATCTCACTCTATCGTGATCATAAATTCCCAGACGATAAGTGATATGAATTGATGTAATACGGGAATATGATTATTAAATGTAAAGTGAATTCGATAGGATATCTGCATTAAACATGGAGAATATATGAGGAGTGTCATGACTCAGTGGTAGTGATATTTCATCGATATGATGTCATGATATGATATGATATGAAACATGAATATAGAAACACACGAAGAGAATTATGACTTCGTACCACCGTGATCATGACCCATAATATGAGACTTGATAAGAGATGATAGTATACAGAAGTATGATTATGAACTGAAAAGTAAATATGAGAATTGATACGAGAAGATAGAATACAAAAGTATGATTATGAAATGAAAAGTGAATATGAGAAGTGATAATGAGATGTTATCGATGAGAAAGGATTAACTGTAATTGCATCCTTGCAAGTTTTAAGCATTTGCGGTTAAGACAGTGTAATCCTACTCTTGCATTTATATTAGTATCTTACTGAGCCGTGGTTTTGCTCACCCCACTAAATTTCATCTCTTTCAGATTATTGAAGTTAACATCTGTCATGTGAGCTGCTCTGTGGGCATCGGAGATGATGTATGGACTTGGTACTAGTCTTCTGAGGTATATGTTACTTATAAATACTTGTTTACATGTAAGACTTAAATTAATGCACAGTACATATTCTGTTTAACAAGTCGGGATGTAACTAAGAACCGTTTTCGTGGTTGTTAAATATTTAAATGAAATGACTATAGGTCACCTAAATAGTATAGTGACTACACTGACACCGAATACAAACCTTAAAATGAAAAAAAATTTAGTCCATAAATTTATAGACTAAGAAAAGTATAAGAATCAAGTGAAAGTCGCGGTCTTCGGGTCGTGACATTTTCTTCCCAGTCATCTGGTGGTTGTGTTTCATCTTCATCTACAAGACTCATTCTCTCCATAAAACTAATCTTTTTTCTTGAATTAGGTTCGCAATAATTCTCCGATCCATTACTTTGCATTCTCTCTATAGGACTAATCCTTTTTCTAGAATAGTCCTTTGATCCATGCAAAGATTGCATGGATGTTCTTGCAGCGCCACCCTTGACACCTTTTCCTCTACCTCTGCCTACCATTTCAGACTAGAAAATTAAGCAAAATTTTCTGAATCAATAAAGAACAATGTGCAATATATAAAGCATGAAAATAAGCAATCTATGGTTATTAAATACTACAAAATAGTGTGCAGATAAAAATTCCTTTGGAGGGAAATAACATTCCTTTGGCGCCAATTAAGTAACACTCCTTTGGCGCCAATTAAATAATGTTCCTGGAGAAAAATTTTTACTAACATATAATTTTTAATATTTTAATATTACGATTTTACTCTGAATATATTCAAAAAATGGCATAAAATCCCTAAAAATTAGGCACAATTTGACAACGACTTAAAACAAATTATTAAAACAAGGAAAATAGCTTGAATAATCGATAAAATGTACAAGGAAAAATTGCCCACTTACCTTGGAAGCCAGAGATGGTGATTGAGCTCTTAATTGGTTTTTTAAAGCATCTTCACCACCCAATCTTTGCTTCAGAACTCCATGGTGCGGCTAATTTCATTCTGTCAACACTTTCTTCACCACTCGATCTCTGCTCCAGAACTCCATGGTGCGGCTAATTTCATTCTGTCAACACTTTCTTCACCACTCGATCTCTGCTGCAGAACTCCATGGTGCCGGCTAATTTCATTCCGTTAAAACTCCATATTTATCAGATCATTCTACCCATCAACACTTAAGATTATTCGATTGCCTTTACAGTCATAAGAGCAACCACAACCAAGTTCCTCACGGGATGGTAAGTTTAGGACGCTACAAGGGTGAACGTCCATGGTGATTCAAGAAGTCAGAAATTTAAGGAAGAATGCAAACGTTTAGTGCGTGGGTACCTTGAAAGTTTATAGGAATTAAATTTTGGAAATAGAGAAAAGGAACCCATTTTTAATTATGAAGTTCTGTAATGGGTTTTACATAGTGAGATGTTACTGGCAGAGAAAACAGAGTAAAAGTTATAGTGTAGCTTGTCTATCGCGTGCTTCATTTGTTTGGTTAATTTTTGTAATGTTTGATAAAATGTACAAGGAAAAATTGCCCACTTACTTGTTCACTTGCTTTTGAATAAATCATCATTTAGAAAAGAAAATTAAGCTACAAGATTTAAATAGAAACAATATACGGTAAAAAGGGAATAGAATAAAACGAAATAAATTTTAAATCAAATAGGAAATAGGAAATACCTTTTACTTGACTGGCCTTGATATTTCTTGAATCTTGGCCCTCGATCGTTTCCTCATATTTCACTGATCAAAGATGGGCACCTGCTTTCTATTTCTGGCGGTTACTAAGATGTAATTATATCTCTTGGTTTTCTAGATCTTTTTGCAGGGAAACACTCTAAGGAAACTTCGAAGAAGGGCGGTTGTAAAACCGCGTGGAGTTCAATTAACTTTGAGTTTTTTTAATAAAACAATAATCTTTGTTTTCCCTTTCCGCGTGGAGTTCAATTCTATGCTTAGCTTTAAAAATTTTTAATTAGTAAAGTTGCTTTTAAAGGGATTAGTCATAGAATTAGTAAAAGTTTTAATTAATAAAGAAATTTACAATAAAATTGCAATACTGAAAATTTAAAGATAATAAAAAGAATTAAATTTTTGAATACTATACATAAAAATATTAATTTTGTACTATAAATAAAAGTGTTTAAAATCACATCTTTCATGTGAATATAATACAATGCAAGAGAAATTGTGTTTATCAATGACATTGACAACGAAACTTCGTAACAATTATTTTTTATTGTTGTATAAAATGTTAAAAAAATTTAATTTAATAACAAAATATGATAATATTTTGAAAAGAAATATTTTTGTTGTTATAAATATTTTATATATATATATATATATATATATATATATCAACAAATTTTTAAGTTGTTGCATAGATTTTTTTAAAATCTTTTAAGGCAACGACAATGAAAAGTCGTTTCAAATATAATAAAATATCACAACGACTTATTTTAATCATTGTTAATTTAATATGAATTCGCAACAATAAAAATTATCGTTGTGTAAAATATAAAAAAAACCAAATAAGCAACGACTATAAAAAGTCGTTACAAATATAATTACATTTTGCAACAACATTATTAGTCGTTGCATATCATGGTTGCTAAAAGTCTATTTTCTAGTAGTGTGTGTTTAAATCCATTGACATTAATTATGTGCTTTTTACATTAACCTTACAATAAAATCAAAATTTATGATTTTAATGTAAAAATTCCTCTTATAATTTAGAACTGTGTAAGATCCATTAAAACTTTGTATTGAGCTCACCCTTATGCACGGTGGAACCTTCAGAGTAAGAACAACTGTGAGTGAAATGCTCTGGTTCCTAAGAGCACTACCATTATTTTTTTTCTTTCAAAATCTCAGCAAAATTAGTTAAATTTTCGAAGGTATTTTAAAAATTAAAGCTAGTGATGGATTTCTTCTACTAGTGACCAAAATTTTTCATTGCTAATTATCGATGGAAGAGTTCATTAGAGAAATTTCATTGATAATTTAACGACGAATTTTTTTGACTGTTTTTAAAATGATTTTAGTTCTTTTTCCTTTTTAAAAAATCCATCAAAAAACCGAACTAATAGGGAAAAATTTTATCATAAATTCGTTGAAAAATTGAATTAGAAACGAAAATTTTCCATTCAGTGAATTTTTTTTTTTGCTAAAAGCTACAATCTTGTTGTGTAGCAACAAAATTGAAATACAAATATAATTTTCATTATTGATACATAGCATGGTGGTTTTGAAATTTTTTTTTTCTATTAAAGTAGTATTTGAGATAATGTCTTGCTGCGGTACTGAATAAGTAAGAGGAAAAAACAGAAAGAGGAGGACATCAAGTATCACAATTAACTTTGAATTTTAAATATTGATAAAAAAGCATATATAAAACAAAATTATTTAACTTTTTTTTGTGTAAATTACGGGATTTGTCCATATCATACTAGATATGAGATTAATTTTCGCTCACATTGCGTGGCTGGCACTGGCCTAACGGAATTTAATTTGGTAAGGATTCGAATACGGGACTTTTCCGTTATAGATCATCTTCCCTCAACGAAATCTTACACCATTGAATTAACTCTTTAGATTTTAACAAAATTATTTATTTTACAATCACAGAAGTATGTGTATATATACCTTTTTCCTTTAAATAAATTATGATTGACATGGTTATATAGGAAGTGATTAGAAGAAATGATTACTTAAAACAAATTAATGAGATTGAGAAGTTTTATGGGTTGGTGAAGAGTTATAAGTAGCCAACTTTTGTTTTCTTTGTTGTTGTTAATATCAAGTAATGTAACAAAAATTATGATTCCCTTGGTGGAAAACAAAATGTAAGGACATTCTTATTCTCTCGACGAGAAGTGATCCTTTTTCATCGAAGAAGACAAAATTCTTGGAAAGCATTTATTGATTTGATGAACAGATCCTTGGAGGCTTTTTTTCTTTTTCTTTTTATTTATTGAACCACTCATGCAGCCGAAGTTTTAAATCTGATCAAATTCCAATCAAAAAAAAAAAAAAGCTCTTATCAAATTCGTACCAGTTGTTTTTTTTTTTGTCCTTCTTTTAGTATTGCTATGATGAGCCGATTTCATGAAGAAGATTTGGGAAATTTCCTCCCCATATCGGCGCTGCCACTCTTTTCATCTTTTATTTTGTTTGTCCATTTTAAACGAATATTCGTATAGAAAAAATTGTAGCTTTCAGTTTTATATAAAAATTTTGACAACGGGTTATTAGAAATAAATGGAATCTAATATCTTTAATTTTGGGTTTATCTATAGCAAAATTACATAATATAGATTTTTGTTGGATTATGCCCTTAGAACCATTCATTAGATGATTGACTTTGGCATTTTTTTTATGTATCATGACATTTTATTTATTATAGCTCATTATTATATTTGTCTTATAACTGTGTAATGTAATCTTATATGATAATGTCCTTAGAATAGTAATAACACACTATTCTTAAAATATCCCTAATCAAGTATTATTGTGAACAAGGATAACAATGTACGATAAGACTAGTATGTGGTTGACTGATGACCATTGTCATAGATATGAGATATCAAGTCATCACATAGGTACATGTTAGAGAACTATGTACTGGATCGACCCTCCATGAGAACGCTACATGGATTGTTATATGAGTGTCATAAGCGATTCTCATAGTGATGATGGTGTATGTGATCCTTTGACTTGAGATCATCAGAGATCCCAACATAGAGAATTGCATACTTTAATGCTGCTAGATGTCATTCGTAATAGGATGGACTATAAAGGTAGTAATTGGGTATGCCTTGATCTATGTAGAGGGATGTTGAGTGATCAAGATAGGATTTATCCCTCTTATATAACAAGAGTGATGTCTTGGGCCCTTTGATAGAGTGAGACTAAGAAATGCATGGCCGTGCTCGAATAAGTCAATATGAGATATTGATTTTATTTGTTTAATTAGTCTACTCAGGAATCAAGAAACGCTGATTAGACTATACAAGTGTGACACATTCCATGACTTGTGTCTAATCAAGACATCAAAGGATAAAGGGATTAGACTACACGGTAACATCTATCACGAGTAAGGTTATGTCGAGTCATTGACATTCTCGTTACATGGGTAGCAATGATGTGTTGCTAGATACCGCTCATTGCCTGTGACAATTTCGTCATTGTCATTGTTTTGAGAACCTATTGGGTCGCACACTTAGAACGGATCAATGAGGAGCTTAATTAATCCTATTCTGAATTGGATTAAGGATATATCTAATCCTATTCTGAATTGGATTAAGGATATAGTTAATCCTATTCTAAGTAGGATTAGAGTTCTGTTTGGCAGTAAATTTTAAGGTAAAATTTACTGCCTATAAAAAGATGTTTTTCTAAAAACAGAGCCGCACAACCAAAACAGAAAAGGTATTCTTTTAATCGAAGCTAGCAATTCGATTATAAGAAATCAAAAACGCTCTTTAAGGCTTCTGATCATGAGACGTTCAAGAGTCGTGAGATCTGTTCGTGTGGATACTATAGAGGCAGGAACGAAAAGTTGTTGCTTGTGATTCGACCAAAGACAGAAAAATCAGAGAAAACGTTAGGTAAAATCTCAAAACCCTAATCAGGCAACCCTTCGAATCGATCCTGGTGGAGGCCGAATGATTTAAATTCCGCTGTGTGTTTGTTTCGGTTTCCTTCAATTTTAACGTAAGGTTATGAGATATAATGAAATATTTAATATTTCATTAGAAATAGAATAAATAATAAAATCAAAAAGTGTAAATAATGATTTAACTAGTCAATTGATGAATTTACTTTAATGAAATATGATGTAGATTACATTTTTATCCATTCAAAAAATAATAATATAAATATCAAAATTACAAAAAATTATGTGACATATTAATATTAAATTCCATTATTTTTACCATAAACTATACAAAAAATAATGCCAATCCACTACGTTTTTATCAGTCGACTGCCCATGAATGTGTTTATTTTCAAAATGCATTTTAAGTTATGGCAGTAAACTGCTTTCTAATTAATATTACACTTATATATAGTAACTATAAGCTTATGTACGATAATTTTATAACAATTCTAATAGTTTTACGATAATTCTAGTAATTTTACAATTATTCTGAGAATTTTGCATAAGAATCATAGTTTTACATTTATTCTCAAAAATATTACTTTAATTATCATAATTTTATACTTATTCTAGTATTTTTACGTTTGTTGCAATCAATTTTACGTTTATTCTCATAAGTTTTCTAGTTAATTATCATAGTTTTATGCTTACTCTAGTGTTTTTATGCTTATTATCATCAATTTAACTCTTATTCTCATAAATTAGAACTTAGAGTAAATATTTTTCCCATTAAGGGATAATAATATTTTTCGCATAAAGAGATACTATGTAAGATTATATAAGGATGTTGATTGTATAGTCTCTACATAGTATAGCAAAAAATGGTTAAATTAATAATATGCTTAATGATAATTCTATAATTTATAGAATTATCATGAATTTAATGATATAATTTATCTCTAAATCATTAATATTAGATTCAAATCCCTCATTTATCTGTTAAATTTCTCTCAATGATGTAGGAACTCCAACTGATAAAGAAGTCAAAGATGTGAAGGATTTCAGTTCCAAATTTCATTCAAACACAAGACTTTGTTGATAAAGCTTCATGCATGGATATCTCTACTTGCTGCCAAGAAAGATAAATTGTTGCATTTATCTTTTATGAAGATAAATTATCAAGATGGACTTTTTGCTAAGGATAGAGATAAATAAGGGAGCTGATAAAAGATAAATTTTCTTTGAAGATAAAGATCGAGCCCTATCAGCCAAGATTTTGAGCTAATCATCATCCCCACTGCCTCTATAAATAGCCAGCTTCAGCACCATGAAGAGAATTCAATCCTACTAAGGGATATAGAGTAGTTTAGTTTTATTCTCTTTGTTTTAGTCTTCAAGTTTTCATCTAAATTTCTTTTGGTTTTTATTTTGGAATATTTTAGAAGTTTTATTTAAATAAATATTTTTTTATTTTCAATTTCCTGCTATTGATTAAAAAAATTCTTTTTCGATCGTTTGAATAAAATTAGGGTGTGAAATTTTAGTACTTAGTAAGCAATTCACAAATTCAATCCTCGTGGGAATGATACTCTACTCATCACTTTATTACTTGCTACGGTCTGTATACTTGCGGTACACTCATCGAAAATTCGGTAACAAGTTTTTGGCGCCGTTGCCGGGGATTGAAGGATTTGTTTTGCTAATATTAATACCAAGCATACCTAGTTTTAATTCAAATATTTTTTTTTCTCCTTCCCTGATACTAATATCTTCTCTTGTTATTTTTGCGAGGTACCATGGCTTATCGTGCTGAGCCAAGAACCATGGGAGACTATGCAAATCCTTCGTTTTTCGAAATCCATTCAAGCATTAAGTT
This sequence comes from Heritiera littoralis, assembly GCA_031772115.1. Taxonomy (NCBI): domain Eukaryota; kingdom Viridiplantae; phylum Streptophyta; class Magnoliopsida; order Malvales; family Malvaceae; genus Heritiera; species Heritiera littoralis. The sequence continues at coordinate 26,232 of JAPDPK010000037.1, read as the reverse complement.
ACCGAAAATCGAAGTTGATTTTCAGATAGATCCGAACATCATCATGATGATCCAGAAGTCGATTCAATTTGGAGGGTTGCCCAATGAAGATCCATGCAATCATATAGTCAAGTTCTTGGAGATGAGTGACCTGTGCAGATGTGATGGCGTTACTGATGATGCCATTCGACTCAGATTGTTCAATTTCTCTCTTCGAGATCGGGCAGAAAGGTGGTTAAACGTACTTCCGCATCACTCAATCACTACATGGGATGATTTGGCTCGTAAGTTCCTTGCTAGATTCCTTTCACCAGCACTCATAGCAAAGAAGAGGAATGACATCTTGTCTTTCATGCAATATGATCTTGAGCCTTTTTGTGAAGCATGGGAAAGATTTAAAGACTTACTTCAAAGATGTCCTTCTCATGGATTACCCTTGTGGTTACAAGTCCAAGTATTCTACATTGGTTTAGGTGATCCTTCGAAGGCATGGATCAATGCAGCGGTAGGTGGAGCTCTTATGCAAAAGACTATTGAGGAAGCATATGATTTGGTCGAGGTAATGGCTTCCAATGACTACCAATGGTACTATGGAAGAGTTATGCCTGAGAAGGTCATCAACACTCAAAGTATAGATCCAGTTATGACTTCGACTTCTCAAGTAGTCACCTTGCCTGAAGAAGTCTATCAGAGTCCCTTTGTTGCTTGTAAGATAGGTGAAGGGAACCATGTTAGAGAGAGTTGTCCCGTGAGCTTGGATTTTGTCACCCCAGTTAACATTGAGAATCCAAGTATGGAGAGTCATCCGATCCATTCTTCGAGTTATCACAAAAGTCAACCATCAATTTCCTTGGAGCCACCGAACATAGTTGACTTTGAGTATCAAGTTCCATTGCAACCACCAGTTGAAGAAGTGGTAACTGAAGAGGTTGAGAAGCCTTTACCACCTGAGCTCATTATTGAAGAAAAAGTCAAGGTTGAAGAGCTTTTACCGTTAGTGCTTATTGAAGAAAAATGTGTGGTGGAAATAATTGAAATGGAGAATAGTGAGAGTGAGAAAGAAGATGAGCTTAAAATAGAAGTCCTAACTCCAAAAGTTGATGAGCAGTTATATGAGGTAGCCTTCATTGCTATCCAGGGCTATCTACAGGCTAATGACTTGGGCTATATATTAGAAAAAAGTGAAGACTGTAGAGCTAAGTCCTGTGAATCGAAGAATCTGCTCGAGTCTCCTACTAGGAGGGTGCATTATGTGCATCCATCCATATTTAGAATTTTTGAACCACCTTGAAGAATGACAGACATAGTCAGGCTGATGACTATAAATCAAGCGCTTCTGGGGAGGCAACCCCAGCATTTTATTGCTTTCTTAGTTATTTCTCTTATTTCTTAGTTTAGATATTTCATTCGTTGATTTCTTTTCTTTATTTTATAGGTGTCAGAGTCTAAGTTTGGGGGAGCGACAAAGGAATTTGGCAAGTTTTGCAGTTTGAGCTTCATTAAAAAAAAAAATTAGGGGAGTTTCCTTTATCCTTTTCTTGAATTCTTGAATTTCTTACACATTGAGGACAATGTATGTTTCAAGTTGGGGGAAGAGCAAAATTTTTATTTTTAAAGATTGAGCAAAATTTTTTCAATTTTCTTTTGAAATCTTGGCAAAAATTCTGTGCTTTAAAATGGTTTTTACCTTGAAGTGATTATATGCTTGCTTGATAATTCCTCGATATTTAACCATTGATTGAGAATGTTATAGCAATTTGAAATTCATGAGTATGTGCAAAGTATGTGAATGAATTCTTTAGTGAATAATCTTTTTGATTGAGATTTTTCCAAAAATTGAATGCACAATGTTTCTATCATTGAAGTCATGCATATTTAGAGAAGATTTATGTGAATAGGAATAAACACTAGTCCTTAAAGTTTGTTATTTGTCTAGAATTTGTTCTATCATCTCTCAAGGCGAAATCCTAGAACACACTTAGCTAAAGAGGTGATTTAGGCCATTTTTGGACCGTTTGTGCTTTTCAAGACTACCATAATGTATTTTATCCTTAGTCACCCAATTTGAGCTTAAATAGACCTTCTTTCTTGTTTTACCTACATTAATAATTAGCCTAGCCTGTAAAAAAAATTCCTATACCCCATTATATGCATGAGGACTATGTCAAGATATATTTAGAGCTACGCATATATGGAAGAACGGGTGAAATTCAAAAAAAAAAATTCAAAAAAATAAAAAGAAAAAAAATCAAGTTGGGGAAATTATTTGAAGGCTTTTAAAAAAAAAGTCCAAGAAAAAAAAATGCATGATTAGGGGTTAAGCCTAAAAATCCTTTTTCTCCTACCTTTACCCTAGCCATACATTACAAGCTTATAAAGTCCTATTGATCTTTGGCTATGTGTGTCTACATTAGTGGAGAGAAGATGAGAAAAACAAACTTATGGAAGATAACTATTCTTTGAGATCTTTTGTTATGTTCATATTTGTATAAATTCATCCGGATTGCATGAACTAAAATGAAGAAACATTTACACACACACACGGAAGAATTCAATTGAATTGATACTCTCTTTGGAATGAGTTTATATATATTTAGCTAATGTTTATGAATTTTCATGGAGTTGTAATGTTTTCAAAATCTTTGGGGAAATTAAAGGGAAATCATTCTTGCAAGTGTATTTGACCTCTAGGTACATTTCTTTGTGAATTTTATTTTGCTCGAGGACAAGCAAAAATTCAAGTTTGGGGGTGTGATAATTCTATAATTTATAGAATTATCATGAATTTAATGATATAATTTATCTCTAAATCATTAATATTAGATTCAAATCCCTCATTTATCTGTTAAATTTCTCTCAATGATGTAGGAACTCCAACTGATAAAGAAGTCAAAGATGTGAAGGATTTCAGTTCCAAATTTCATTCAAACACAAGACTTTGTTGATAAAGCTTCATGCATGGATATCTCTACTTGCTGCCAAGAAAGATAAATTGTTGCATTTATCTTTTATGAAGATAAATTATCAAGATGGACTTTTTGCTAAGGATAGAGATAAATAAGGGAGCTGATAAAAGATAAATTTTCTTTGAAGATAAAGATCGAGCCCTATCAGCCAAGATTTTGAGCTAATCATCATCCCCACTGCCTCTATAAATAGCCAGCTTCAGCACCATGAAGAGAATTCAATCCTACTAAGGGATATAGAGTAGTTTAGTTTTATTCTCTTTGTTTTAGTCTTCAAGTTTTCATCTAAATTTCTTTTGGTTTTTATTTTGGAATATTTTAGAAGTTTTATTTAAATAAATATTTTTTTATTTTCAATTTCCTGCTATTGATTAAAAAAATTCTTTTTCGATCGTTTGAATAAAATTAGGGTGTGAAATTTTAGTACTTAGTAAGCAATTCACAAATTCAATCCTCGTGGGAACGATACTCTACTCATCACTTTATTACTTGCTACGGTCTGTATACTTGCGGTACACTCATCGAAAATTCGATAACACTTAATATATAATGATAAACTGAAAAACTAGTTAAATAAGTTATCAGATTAAAACTTTTTTTTAACTTTAAATTTTAATCAATAGTTTAAAAATTGTTTTTGGTGAGAGTCAAATTGAAGATCATTGGTCTAAAGATAGATTGAACCTAAGTAGAAAGAGGACTTGGAAAAACTATGGAAGATCTATTAAATGATTATTTAAGCTGTGGGTCTTAAAAGTAATTACGCGTAAAATAACTCCTATAAATAAGTCACAAGTATTATCTTTACTCTCTAATCTCTATTTGCTTATTGAAACCTTATCAAAATCTTATCTGACTTAAAATATGCACCCTTTGCTAACATGGAGATCGAGATTCATACGTCATCAAATCATCGTCGTGAACATACAACAACAATAGACGCTGTTTGTTGGAACAATAAGCTATGTGCTCGCCATTGTTTCAATCTCACTTCAAAATTTTCAACCAGAAAACGGGTTAGCTTTTGATTGCTTACAAATTTTTATAGGTTTATTCTAAAATACTATGCACAAAATTGATTTTTTAAATATTTTTAAGAATTCGTCTTAATTGAAAGTTTGAAAAATAGGAAAGAAACATGAAATTCTTCCCGCTTGTGAATAACACTGTTGATGCCAAAAAGGTTGCTAGGCTTGTTGATGATGAATCAATTCTTTCCTCAGATCAACTTACAAAACAGAAGGTCCACCGGGGTTGTTCTGGGCGGGACTTGCTCCGATGCTTAAGTCAATAAAATGTTTAAGGAAATTATAAGTAACAGAGTAGAAGAGAGTGAGAGTAAGTCCTTTTTCTCGTGTATCTGCCTCTTTATATAGGCGTTTGTGTAGTTAAATAGGCAGTTATTCCTTGTGAGTGGTTACATGTAGTTAAGTGGGTGGTTATGGCGATTACTCCTTGTGGGCGGTTACACTTTTGACTGTGTTTTCACATAAATGCTCTTTATGTTACAGAGACTATGTGAGTATGACTTGTGGGCCACTTGTTATCAAGCTCGGTGAGGTGGGCCTATTGGGTCTTCTGATAGTGATACTAACATTATGCCCCCTGGCGAATGGTGATTACAAAGTGATCGGTATTCGCCATAGACCTTTTACTCCTTTCATATTCTTGAAATTTGTATCCTTTGTCCAAGGGTTTAACCAAGGTAGCATCAAGGTTGTGACTGCATATGAGCTTTTAAATTCTAGCGCTTAAGGCGATGAGAATCCAAGATCATGGGCAAGGAAGTCTCTGAAGACTGGCGCTTTGGCCAAGAGTGAGTGTAAACTCAAGAAACTGGCACTAAGGCCATAGCGAGCAAGTGCCTTAAGAAACTGGTGCCAAGGCCATAGGCGATCAATTGAGATACTGGTGCGAAGACCACGAGCATGTAAAGTGCCAAAAATGCTAGCATTAAGGCTACGGGCAAGTAAAAGCCCAAGATATTGGCACTAAGGCCACGAGCGAGTAAGTGCCGAGAACTGGCGCTGAGGCCAGGGCGAGCAAGGGACTGGCACTAAGGCCCGAGGCAAGCAGGTGCCCAAAACACTGGAGTGCCCAAAACACTAGCATTGAAGCCATGGCGAGCAAGTGACTAGCGCTGAGGTTCGGGGTGAGAAACTGCCCAAAACATTGGGGCTGAGGCCATGGCGATCACATGATCGAGATACTGGTGCTAAGGCCCAAGGCAAGCAAGTGCCCAAGATGCTAGTGCTAAGGCCCAGGTCTACTTCATACCAGTACTTATAACTGCAACTATAGTCAAAACACTTTCTTTTTCAGTTCTGACTTCACCAACAGTCTTGTATTAATTTATACCGTATTTTAAGACCATAAAGTCATCAAATTGAGTATGGTTTCGATCTCCCTTTCACTTGGCCGAAACTTAAAGGACGTCGTACACATAGTTTTGTTGCAAACTAACACCATAAACATGCTTAGTACACCTTAAAATATCACATATATTGGATTGAGCAAGAGTAGAATTTTCTCTCTTTTACCTCCTCTGTTGACTGAAACTTCAAGAGAGAAATTCACCCTTCAAATGGCCATTCCAATGGCTGGTTTCGAGGCATGTGATAGAGCTCATCAAGTCGAACAACTTTCCTTTAAGGTGTGTTTTGATTTGGGGTAGTTACAATAGTGTTTTCTTCACTTTTTCTTTAGAAAAATCATAAAACTCATGTTTTCTCTCACCTCTCTTAACCATGGCCTGCCACTTTGAGAAGATCATGACTTTTTCACTTTTTAAAATATCTTTTATAATATGAAAATATCTTTGGTGGCAAATTACTATTTTGCCCTTCAACAATTTCAATAATTCTCTTTACATCCCTACTAATTCAATATTCAGTTTAATATTCAGTTTAATTTCAAACTATTTTTATTTCTATGCCAAATATATCTATTTGGCATAATTTAGCCAAAACATTGACTTTTATATGGATTTGATTGGTCATTTTGGTAAAATTACCAAAATACCTCTAATTATTCATTCGTGTTATTTTCAACATTTTCGTGTGATTTAATCTACGTGTTGGAATCTTGTAAGCCTTATTCACAAGAGAATTTGACTAAAACTGTCCATTGGTCCAAAGTCAAACTAGGTTAATCATTATTTGCAATTGTTTCTCTGGCTTATGGACGTAACTGTCATTTTCAAAATTGTTGCACAATTCCCAAAACACGCACAAATGAAGGAAATTTGAGATGCAGATTCTTGCCATCTCAATGTTTCACTCCAAATATCATTATTCTGGGGTTTTATTTCGATTTGGACACTTAAAGTTCTTGTGGGTCCTACTTGGATTCTTCCTCAGTTATTAACGAACAGGTCCACTATTTAGAAATCTTAGCGATCAACTCTTGCTCTTCGATTTCTACACTCTTTAACTTATATTGGATGTAGGAAAAATGGGATTCTCACAACTATAAAGAGGTATGGCTACCCTAATGTCCATCATGCATGTGCGGTAGCCTCTTGTCATAACATTAAAAATGTGCAATTAACCTTTATTTTTAGAGACAGAGTGTTGCCCTTTTTTTTTAGATCACTAGGAGTGCAACTCTTGAACTTTAATTACTTTAATTGGGTTCATAGTTTATATTAAATCCAATTTAATAATTCTACTGTTAATAAAGTCCAACTTAATATCTCATTTTAATTACTCTTTTACATTTTTATTGTGTGTGTGACACATTAGGTTTCAAAATAAGTTGGAAGTATATAAGAATTACATCCTAAAACTAATTAGACTAGGTATACTAAACATCATTTAATTTTTCAATAGATCAAATTCCTTTGCATAAATCATCAATTAATTTCAAATTGAACAAATTCAATATATATAAATTGTGACTAGCCACTAGCAATAGCTGCACAACCCTCAAGATTAAAGAAAGAGTCAAAATGGTGTAACAAACCTATCTGTGCACAGTCTTCCCATATAATTCAATCTTTTTATCTTTATATCCTAATTAGACATAGAATCTGGAGTAGTGTCTACTTTATTATTGTCTAATCTTATTATTTTTTGATCATAAGTAATCAACTTATCTTAATGAGATTTGAAAACTCTCAGTCAAATTTCTTTTTACCGTAATCAAGGACTTTAATTAATCTACCACTGATCAAAGCCCTTAGGATATATTTTCCAATGTTTATTTAGGGTGATGAATCCTTGTCACGACTCGAAGTCCGCGACGTTCACTTGATACTCATACTTTTTCCCTATTTAAAATTTTCAAACTAAATTTTTCCTTTTCGATTTAAGGTTTGTATTCAGTGTCAGTGTAGTCACTAAACTAATTTCACTGATCCTTTCATTATATTTTAACCTTGATAACTTAAACATTTATTTTATGAGTGTATGTACTCAACTCTCTAGGTGAACTATAGTGATTTCACTTAAATATTAAACTGGCAAAGAAATGGGTTGAAAACCTCCCCTTCATATTTTATCACTTTCCCCAGTTAATTAACCTATAAAAATCCACAATCCACAATCCACAATATATATACCTCATGTACTACATACAATCTCAGAATCATCTCCATTACAATTTCATATTCTACAAAACATACAGTCAACCAAACATCATTACATCCCAGATAGAATTCGATGATTTTATGAACCTATATAATAATTTACCACGATCCTAAGTTACATCCCGACTCATTGAATAAAATACGTACTATGCATCAATTAAAGTCTTACATGTAAACAAGCGATTTACAAAGAACATACACCTCAAAAGAGACAAATTAGGTTCGGAGGACAAGGGCCAGTACCAAGCTTACATACCGTCTCCGAAAGCCCACTCAAAGCTCTCATGATGGAGTTTAACTTCAATAGTCTGAAAAGATGTGAAATTAATAGGGTGAGCAAATCCACGGCTCAGTAAGTTACTAAAATAATAATAGAGTTAGGATTATATCGTCTCTAATGCAAATGCATGAATCCTGTAAGTATATACCCCCAATATCATTTAGAAATCAATAATCTTTGAGTATGGATTCGATCATGCCCTAATGACACTAAATATCCCCATATCATTGCATATCGTGCATCAATATGGTATGTACAATCATGCAGGATTCAATAGATAAGCATATGAAAAATCTGCTATATAAAACATTTGCTATTTTAAATCATGTCACATGTCTATAATCCCATATGAAGCATAAAAAATCTCAAAAGCATTTCGCATATACTTTTAAACATGGTTTAATCATATAATGCGTAATATAAATCATGTTTAAATCATTCAGTTTCAATCATTTCACGTATATTGTAAAAACATGTCACGTCTAGAATTTCATATAAAATAAACCATACTCTAGACATCGTTTAACATTTAGTGAGAGACTAGGCATAAATCCCTATTCTGTTATCATATCATCTCTAACCCATTGTAGCTATCAATGAGATAGTTTCCCTTGAGGAGTCACTATCTATGATCATAGATTGTCCCAATCCCACTGATCAGCTGGAAACTGAGGAATATGTCCACGACTATTGTCGAACAGCCTGGGATAGTCCATCAGGCAACATGTACATATCATGTATACATAAATGGGGTTCCATGCCACACAGGCAGAACCACTTGATGCATATATACTCCATGCCACGAAGGCATATGTCACGCAGGCATTCCATAGGGTACCTGTCGTCTCTAAATCAAAATTTTTGATATAACATTTCAAACCCATTTAGACAACTTACGCAGTAAACATTTACTTATGCATTATTTCTCAAATCAATGTGTAACTAAATCGTATGCTCAATTTGTACATGAATGATGTCAAACGAGTGTTAAACATCAAGGTTTGAGGTTGTCTATTTATTTCAAATATTCATATCTTCTTAAAAAATTTAAATACATCTCTTTTAAAACCAATACTTTCACTTTTAAAACCACACATAATTTAGAGATCAAACTCACATGTTATGCATGCATGAGCTTTAGGATACCATGGCATATCTCACTATTTACAAAGTCCAGTACCATGCACGCTTATACTTATACGTTAAGGTGTGCTTACAATGGCCTCAATTTCCAATTACCCATGACCATAAACAACTAAGCATAATTCATCAATCATCGCCCAATCACATATAATTATGGTATAGGTACAATTCGTAAATCTTAATACATGTATACATATTCCATCAACATTTGCAACGAATATCTTCATTTCAATTTCCTCAAGACCATTAAGGTATCAAGAGCATTCTAACATTATTTCGTAATCTCTTAAACCTTAAAATCAATATTCATTCATAAGCAAATCACTTTTCAACATATTCCATAGTACTCTATCAACAATATGCTATTATAAATTTTCAACATTCTACCAATATCAATTCGATATTCCAACATCAACTCATAGCCATATTATTAAATAAATAATATTGCATAATATTTTCTCATAGCATAGTTATACCAACTATCCATTTCAACATTTACTTTTCACTAAATTATTTTTATTTAATCATTCTCATACTTAACATCTTACCCGAGTTAACATCTACTAATAATCCAACATTTTGTATCACACTATTCAATCGAATCACAAACGTGATTATCAAGGTTCACAAGGTACTCATTTCCCAAACATACGCCTCTATTTTTAAGGTAATAATCTATTAAGATTACCTTATCTTTGCATATCTATATCCAAATAGACTTCCTCATAGTTTTCATAAAACATATAAATCATATCACTCTTGTCAAAGTTACATTACCTTGGAGATAAATGCCCCAAGGACCACATTCTCATTTTACCTAATAATTTAATCTCTCTTTGTGAATTTCTCAATAATTATCTGATAATATTCCTATGACCTTCAAACGCACTCCATTCGCGCTAGATATTTTTATCTAGAACAACAATATTACATTCACGCGGTTAATTAGCCTAGCCAACCCATAATTCGAAATTTTGCATCCAATTTACCAATTTCACTTCCACTGGATACCAAAATTTATATTTAAATAATTACCCATCATCTCACAACACATTTCACATGTTATTACACAAAATCAATCATCACAGTTTCCAACTCACACTTACTCGTATATGTGCATATTTATATAAGCATATATATCCCAATATAACAATGAAAATAAAATCTCGATTCACTTTCCAATTTATCTAAAAATATCCCAAAAAACTTTTCAACACATAAACAATATCAAACTCATTATATTTTTTCATCATCAAACCATTATAAAACCAACCAAATTGTTTTCAAAATTTTCCAACAATATTTCCACATAGTATCTCAACATATAAAAATGCTCAATTTACTACTCCATTATGTATGTTGCACATTAAAATTTTCCATCATCAAGCAATTATCATAACCGTCTATATGATATAACACTAAAACCATCTTATAAAAGTATCTTGCATAGTTAGTATCCATCTCAAATTTTCAAATTTCCAACCATTTCCAATAGCACTCTGCACTATTCAAAAAAATTTCCCAACGATAACACTATCAACATTCAAATCAATATCACACCAAGTTCCAACAATATTTCAATGATGTTATATCAAGCTTCTAATGATATTTTAGCAATGTCGAAATAATGCTTTAGTAGTGTTTCATAACATCACAAAAATTTCCAATTGCAATTTACAATATCTCAATTAACATAACATCACAAAAATTTCCAATTGCAATTTACAATATCTCAATTAACTCATACCTATAACAATATAATTCTAACTTCTACCTTATATAAGTAACTTACCGCTTGTCAAAGCTTAGGGCTTTGACGAACACCAAGCTTCACAAGCTAGCGCTTGGTCCAAATTTTTGCAACTCGCTTATTGTGTAACTTTACAATTTCAAATCCAATCCATATTCACACTTAGGAAATTTCGCAACAATTTAACAATCTATTAAATAAATAAAACTAAATAAAATACGGTAAGGTCCTTTACCATTCTTTTATTTCTGTTTCTCTCTTCCTTTCCTATTATGTCTTTTTCTCTTATTTTTTTTCTTTTTTTTTCTGGTCGAACCAATTCGACCCGATTCAGAACTGGTTCAACCCAGTTCAGCTCCCTCTCCCCCCCTTTTTTTTCTTCCACCACACTTTTTTTTCTCCTCAATGGCACCGGAATCACTCAATCGGCATCAATCTGGGTCGATTGGGTTAGTGGCATCCGGCGACTTCCTTTCCTTCTTCTTTCTCTTTTCTTTTTCTTCTTTCCCCGATCGCTTCTTCTTTCTTCTCTTCCTTTTTCCTTTTTCCGATCGGGCCCTTTTCTTTCTCCTTTGTCTTTCTTTGGCGTCGCCGGCCTCTTCCTCCTTGGCTGGCGGCGAGCCTCTTCTTCTCTTTCATTCTTCTTCATTCATTCATTTTTCATTTTTTTTTATCTGGTCTGCTGTACAGACTCTTTTTTTACTGCGTAGCAAGCTTCCACGAGAAGCTTGCTGCGGTTTTCTTATTATTTTTTTTATCTTTTTATTATGTTTTTTTTTGTCTGCTTAACAGCCTTTTAGTCTGCTGAACAGACTTTGCAACTGGGACAAGCTTCCTTGAGAAGCTTATCCAATTTTTATTATTTTATTATATATATTTTTAACAATACACATAAATATATATTTATATGATAAATTTATTTATATTAGTAATATATATATTTATAACATGTATTATAATTATATTTATTTTTTAAAATTTATACTTTCTAAATAACCAGTGTATATTAAAATATATTAATATATAATACATATATATTGCAAATATTTTTGTTATAAATATATTTATACTCGAAAAATAAAGATATGAATCCAATATACTCACTTTTTATTTAATTAATGTATAATATGTTTTATACATTAATTTGATTTATTTTCAATATTATATATATTCATGTATACTTGTTATGTACACTAAAAATTTAATTCATTAAATTCCTCATGGTATTTCCATTTAATCTATTACTTCATGATTCTCTTAATTCTTTTTTTTTATTCCTTAATAATCTATTTGATTCAAGTCCCTATTTTGATTTATATTTACTGTGATTCGAAATTTGCGGTTATCACAATCCTATCTTGATCACACATATATCTTCATGCAATTACTACTATACCCAATTTCATCCATATTGGCAATTCTTTATAGGAATTTGTAGAGAATAGTCAAAGTATAATATTAATCACAAATTTCAACGACATTTATTAATATCCTTTTTTCTTAACAATGCTTGACCAAGAACAATTTTAGAAACATTATACTTTTATGCAATAGGGATCTTATAATTATAACTACTTTATAATTCTTTTTGCAAAGTATATTTTGTTTCAAGGCTAGAAAGTATTAATAGTTGAAATAATATGCTTTGTAGATCAAGAATAATGCCTATATTAAATGAGTATTTCAAAACAATAAATATGCAAATATCCAAAATTGAATGCCATAGGGCATACCTCTATGCCAACGGTAGGCATCAAGCAATTTTATATATTTAATTAATTTGCCCTTTTAGCACTAAGAAGAAAAGACAAAAACATAAAATAGGTAACTTGTGTAAGATCAATTATACAATTATCTTATGCAACACAGGAGATATTAAACAATTAATTAGGCATACCTTTTTAGCAAACATTGTAGAACTTGAAGCCTGGTTTTTGACAAGTAGGTCTTCCTCTTCTACTTTTCCTTTAGGGTGGCTCTCAATGGGCAAATACCAATACGTTGAGAAGTGAAGTGGGGACTTAGCCTTATATTTGTAGTTAAACCTAATAGTCCCCCTATCAAAGACTATTAAGTTCCAAGTCTACACAACCGTCAAACCACGATGACCCAATAAGATGTGCAAATGCCTACACATACTGATCACAATTAACTACTTATGTTTACTTATATTTTCATACCAAGACTAAATTATTAGCATGCTTTATTAAAACTCAAAACTATCAATTAATAGTAGTCCACCGATTGGAAAAATCTAACAACTTCAACACCAATTTTCATTGGTTGTCATTTCTTTGAAGTTTGAGGTAATCCCTAAAGAGATTTGTTTAGCGTCCGAAAGATTGAAGGAGTTCACCTTAACAAATTCCCAATATCTAGGAGTTGGTTTTGTGGAAAAGGTGACAGGAAGGGGAACAACAACAGCCTCCTCTAAATCACAAGTGAATTTATTTACTATTGTTATTATATTTTTGAAAATGGTATGAAATTAAAGTCAATAAGAAAATTATAACAATTTAAAAGTCATTTAGAAAGAAAATAAAAAAAAAAGAAGTTGATTTGAAAGCATAGAAAAAGCAAAATATTAAAAAAGAACCATTGCCTAAACTTTGCTAAATATAACATCTTGAGGAGCATTATATCTGAATGATGTTTACTTGCAAATCCGTATGAAATGTTACAATATTGCTTAATGTTTAAACAAGAAATCTGCACAAAGAAAGCAGAATTCTACCATGGCTTTTGACAAGCTAGAGTAAAAAACACAGGGTTTTATTTGACTGAAGAGTGAAGAGAATCTTTATGAATTGGAAACACCTTGTGCAAACGCCGCTGTCACTAAATGTCCATTTTCCTGTAGTATTGTTACATTCTACAGGGATGAAGTGTTAAAGACATAAAGCCATTAATGGAATAAGAGAAAAAGAAAAAGAGTGAAAAGGTTTACGAAGAACCCTTCTTCTCCTTCTTCAAAAGACAGCAATTCAGAGACCACAAATGAGCATCTCTTTGCTAAGAGATAAAAAAAGATAGCTTTTTATATATGTGTGAAGGAAAAAATAAAAAAAAAAATGTTTTGGATTAAAGAAGGAAGAGATGAAAAAAGACAGCTTTTTCTAGATGTAAACTGCACTTGCACTTCTACAATCGTTGAAAAGAACTATTGCTGCAAATAATCGACCTTAAGTCCCAGTTCTCAGCCTCTATGCCCAACTATGCTCAATCAAAAAACGAAAGAAAAAAAACTGAGGCCTTTTGGATATGCACTTTAGGTAGCTCATGGCTGCATAAGAACAATAATAAACAATCATCTCCAGAATACTATTTAGTCAGATGCTCAGTCAAGCACACCTGGTCCAGGAGCCAAGTAAACACTTTTAACTTAAAGTCTCACCATTTATGTGATTGACCATGCTCTTGGCATAGAATACGTCAAGTGGTTTCAGTAGAATTTCTTTGAAATTACATGGTTTTGGGTTTTCGAAGCAACTTTTGGTTGTTTAAACAAAATCATGCTAAATACGAAAGTAGACTTTCTAATAGAACCACCATAATCAGCCAATGATTAAATCTCTTTTTTTATTTTTTATTTTATGCTTCTACTTATCCGTTAACATGCTTATTTAAGTGAACAACTTTTACCATTTAACTACTCCTTACTTTACTTTCCAAATGTTTGATCAACTCTTTATGTATATTTCTCCTTATTCTACCTATATGCTTGACCAACATCCTTTATTCCCTTTGTTTCATGCTCCTGCATCAACTATCGACGTTTTTCTAGTAATAATTTAGAGAAATGAAAGTGTTACAATATGACACATATAATTGAGCCATGTGTTTAAAAATGGTTGAGCCAAAAGCAATGTTTAAGAACCAGACCAATGGGTGGAACCGATAAGCCATAACTTGTCTAGTTAGAAAATTACTAAATCGGGTTTAATGGTATTGTTAAGTATTAAGAAAAAAAATACTGTTTGTGATTAATAGGATTTGAACCCTCAAACCTTCAAAATCTTATTAGTGTACCAAGCACAAAATAGTGTCTAGTTGTGAAATATTTGTGATATATATATTTTATATATAACAAATAGTGCATTTAAAATGTAATTAATGCTTGCAATAAATTGAATTGGAAATGGAACATCCACTTGATTCTATTTTTATCCCATTATTAAAATATTGGCAAAAAATCAACTAAAGATAAATGTCCTTACAGACTAGGGATGGCAACGGATAGGGTACCCGCTAATTTTGAGGTACCCAATCCCGAACCCTATTATATAATAAACTACCCGAACCTTATAATTACCCGAATAATTTTAAACTTTGTTACTCAAACCCTATCCTAATAATTTTGATACTACCCGTTTACTATTCGAATCCGATTAATTACCCGATTATTAAGTCAAAATTTTGACTTTAAAATTAATTGAATGACTAGGGAATACAAATTATTTTACCAAAACCTGAATTCAAACGAAATTTAATTTATACAATTTCCTAATTCAATAAACAACTTTAAAAAGACAACTAGTAGCTTCAAAAAAAAAAACTTCCAGTACCTAAAAATTTGTTTACAAAACTAAAAAAAGACGTAAATTAATAAAAAAATTGAAATTCGTTCCAATATTGGCAAACAATTATTCTCCATCCCCAAACATGTTACTTGAATCTATTGTCGAGCACGATCCTACACAAATAAAATAGATAAAATGAATGATTAGCCATTTAAAATAAACAAATAAAGCATCATACAATATTTTATTGATCAAATCCAGTTTACACTACGAGGGTTTTATACAGGGGATGCTCGTCATTGCCCCTTGAAGGGGCCATGGCCCTCCCAACATTTGTACAACCCTTATGTGTAAACATAAGAAGTTTATGCTCTAATAGAGGTTTGGCCCCCTCAAAATTTGGACAAGCTTAATTTTGCTTATTTATGTTTTGATCCAAAATTAAATTTTATATATTGCAATTTATGAGAGGTTAAAGTCATATTATTATTTGTCTATATATTATGCCTACCAATAACTATTTATAAATTTTTAAAAATTAAAAATGTCACAATATTTAAATTACAGTAATTTTGACAAAAATCGCACTAACTTTTTATCATTCTTATAAGATTTTAAATTTCTTATCAAGTTCTAAATGTTTTTTTTTGTTCTTTTCTTTTATTTTTAGTAAAAAGGAGCTCAAACCCCATGAGAAATAGGAGAGACTAATTTTTTTTATTTTCTTTGTAACTTATTATAATTTCTCCTCTCTATATAATTTTTCATCTTATTCCATATCTTTATTTCATGTTATTTTGCAATCTTCTTTCAATAAAAAGTTAGATTGAAAGCACTTTATAAAAAGTTTAAAAAAATCGTAAATTTTAATTTCAAAGTTTCAACTTTAGTTTTATAAAAAAATATATATCTATTTTTCTTGTTCAAATAAAAAATATAATTTAAAAATTGATTTATTTATTAAATTGTTCGAAAAAGTTTTCATAATTCATTGAAAGATTGTATAATTGGTAAATTTACTATTATATTAAAAGTTTTGACATTTTTAAAATTTTAATGTTGTCATTATAATACTTTTATTTTCTAATTTTATGACTTTATTTTTTTTATTATTAGTATATATTTTCATATAAATAAATATGGGGGGGTGTGCACACTCGAACATTATTGTGTTCATATATGTGATGTGTTGATAGACTATGTCTTATAAAAGAATAAGATAAATATAATATTAATTGGCCTCCCCAAAATCAATTCTCAAGATCTGCCACTGGTTTTATATTATAACTGAAGGAATAGAATAGATAAAGCAATACATCCTTAAAAATATTCAGTTTCCCTACAAACATGATACTCCATCTAAAGATGGAAATGAGATATTTTTCTCTAAAAAAAAGAAACAGCTTTGGCATGACCACATTGCTTTTATAAAAGAAAATATTAAGAATAATGTAGGTTAAGCATAATCTTAATACTTTCTATCTATTAGAATAAAAACAATTTGTTACCTGGATGCAAGTTTGACCCAAGCGCTTAGATTGATAATAGAGCTCTTAGATTGATAATGGAAGCTAGGAATGGGAGTGGGAGATAGGCATCGGCTGTGTGCCGCAGCTGCCGCAAGAAATAGAAAGATTAGAAATAAAAGGGTTAGGGTTTAGAGAAAAGGTGATTTTATATCTCAACCTCAAAGTCTAAACGGTGTCGGTGAGCTTTAGTTTTTTTTTTTTGGTTACACGTGAGCTTTAGTTTATAGTTATATTTGCTTTTCTTCTTTTTTTTTTTTGAGCATAATATTTGCTTTTCATTTATAAACTGAAGGGACGAGATAAAAAAATATAAATTATTTTTATCTTGGTTTATATTCAATTTGTTTATAAATTATATTTGTATTTATCTTTTGGGTTCATTAAGTTTTAAGTCTTTATGGGAATTGGTTAGGATAGCTAAATTACTTTTTTGTCTCATAATTATTGTGTTAGCGTTACTTTTGGTCTTTTTTAAACTGATTTTTATTTTAAAATATATTATTAATTAAAATTTTTAAAAAATCTTGATTGAAAAGATTTCAATTTCAAATATAATCTTAAAGGATTGTTTTAAATATTGAAATTAGAGTTAGTTTTATTAAAGAATAGATAAAAAGGAATTGTTTTAAATATTAAATTTAGATTGATTTAAATATAAAAAAAATCATATAGTGGTTGAGTTCCACAAACAAAATCGTTATGACAAATATTTTATCATGTGATATATAATATACTATATTATCTCTTAATTAATCTCTTAT
Organism: Heritiera littoralis; assembly: GCA_031772115.1. NCBI lineage: Eukaryota > Viridiplantae > Streptophyta > Magnoliopsida > Malvales > Malvaceae > Heritiera > Heritiera littoralis. The sequence continues at coordinate 8,716 of JAPDPK010000037.1, read as the reverse complement.
CATGTGATTTTAAAATAAAATACGTAAACTATATAATTGATTTGTGTATCTTACTATATTGATTTGTATGTAAAGTTATAGTAATCTCTTATCATGCGATATATAATAAATTATACAATCTCTTATTATAATATATGTTTTAATTTCAATCTCTTATTATGGTTTTGGATTTTTTTTTAATTTTTAGAAGTATAATATCTTATCATGTGATCTAGAATCAAGTACATAAAATAGATCACTAACATTTAAATTTATCCTAATAATTTGAATGTTATTGTTACATTATAATGATCTCTTATGGTATGATATAAAATAAATTATATAATCTTTTGTTGTAAACTCTTATAATGTAATTTGAAATAAAGTATATAAAATAGTTAATAAATACTTTTTATCATAATTATTTTCATGCTAATGTCACCTTAAAATAATATATTATCATGTGACATAGAATCAACTATATAATTACTTAATTAATCTCTTATAACTAGTTTAAAGTAATTATATAAAATAGATTATTGATATGTTTATCTTATTATAATGATTTGTACATTATAATAATCTTTTATCATGTAATACAAAATAAATTATACAATCCCTTATAGTATATTATAGTTTTAATTTCAAACATTTTTCATTCGAATCTCTTATCATACTTATAAAATATACTATTGTTTTTAATTTCAAACATTTAATCTCTTATAATATATTTATGTAATTTAGACTAGCTTGATCAATTAATAACCATAATATTGAACAATTAAATAAATAATGATCTTCTCAATCTTTTTTTTAGTTAAAAAAGTTCTTTTTTAAATTTATCATAATAAGTTACAAATAGAATAATGAAGAAATACATCTTATATATATATATATATATATATTAAGATTTGCATTATACCAAAGTTTTATATATAATATATGTGTGTGTTAAATTATCAATATGTTAAGAATTGTATATTAACATATTATGAAATTTTTATTAAATGAATTTTAGTATTTTATATCTAAAAATTTAAAATCTTATTATCTATAGCGTAGCTATTTAATATATTTTTGTAAGTAATAATAACAATATTATTATCCGTTTCATTAAACTGTTCTTTTGGCTAACAATGTTTTATTAGATTTTATAATTAAAATTTGAATTACAATTTATTTTGACATAAAAATAATTTTTACGTGATATTATATCAAATTACAAAGTTGGTTCACTTGGTTAAGTCTTTAATAACAAAGGTTCGCTAGGGTTCGAATCTTTGTATGAGCATATATTTTGCTAAGTTTCAAACATTAATAAACGGGTAGCAGGTTCGAGTATCCGATATTACCCGAATAAATGATAATCGGATTCGGGTATAGGATACCCTAAAGGTGTTACTTGAACTATACCTGAACCCGACTCGGATATTAAATATACTATCCGAATCCTACAATTACTCGTTTATAGGGTACCTGAACCCGATATAAGCGGGTCGGGTAGTGCCGGGTACCCTATTACAAACTACCCATTTACATCCCTAAAATACAGACCATTATATAAGTTACAAATATCTCATTATATGACAGTTTCACTCAAATAATTCCTCCTCACTTAGATATAACAACAAACAATAAGTTTTTTTTGGTGAAGTTGTAAAGCAATTAACGTGTGGAAAAAGTAATAGCATCGTCTCCTTGAAAACTGGTGAAGATCATGGCCCTTTTGGCTTTTGCTCTGGCGCATGAATGGTATCAAAATCCACATGAACGAAAGCTCGTTCTACTTCAGCAAGTTGGTGGAGCTTACTTTCAAGAGTCTGTCCAATATCATGTGCTTGGCCAAGGGACATGTTGTGAGGCAGAACTATGTGAACCTCCACAAAGTAGTGAGAACCAAAGGTGTATGCTCTCACAGTCTCTATGTGTCTAATCTCTTGGTGGTGGTTCCAAATCAAGTATGTCAGCTTCGCTAGATACTCTGGCGGCGCTGTCCTCCCTATTAACGCCCACACGTTATCCATCACCGTGTTTGCCCAATTACCCATTGTGTACAACGCTATCTGCAGCATATATAGTTATACATTCTAATCAACAAGTTAAAATTGTATGTATGCATTGCATGTATCGAGAACTTACAAGAATTGCACCCAGAGGATCAATCCACCAGTAGAATTTGATGGCTAACACAGCAGTTCCCAGTCCAATAGAGTTAGTAATGACGTCGAAGAAATGATCTTGAGCATATGCCTTAACGATTTCGTTTTCGAATCTGCGACAGTAAACTGTGAGCACCAATTTTACCAATGTCACAGATACCATAATCCCAATCATCCATTTTTCCTTTTCAGGATCTCTTTCAGGTTGTGCCTGCAATCGGTAATCAGTGGTCACTTGTTGATGCTTAATACATAATTTCATTTTTGTCTTTGAGAAAATTGTTGATGCTTAATACATAATTTCATTTTTGTCTTTGAGAAAATTGTTGATGCTTAATTATATACCTTGATAAGCAGTTCTCGACCAGATTCAAACAATATTTGCAATCCAAGAGTCGTCATTACTGATGCAAAAACAACAATCCCCTGCACAATTCATACAAAGTTAAACCAGAGAGAGAGTGGGACCCTTATCTCATGCTGCTGTGTCTGATCAGATGGCATGATTCACGAAGTTGACAGATATTATATAATATATACTTTGACCAGTGAAACATCACTTTCGTATTCACTTTGTGATGGAAAAAAGACTTACAACAGGTTGCATCCTACTTTTGCCAATAGGGTAACGATGCTGATTTGGTTTTCTCATTGCATAAGCAGTAAACCACAAAATAAAGCCTGACAAGAGATCCAGTAAAGAATCCAAGGTTGATGCTATGACTGCCAATGATCTACTTTCAACAGAAGCATAGACTTTTGCCAAGAAAAGCACCAAATTTGCCACATTAGATGCATATATTGCCACCCTCTCACTCCTTGCTAGCTGCTTCATTTCCTCCTGCAACAAACAAACAAACATACATAAATTTTGCATCGTAACGCTATGCAATTCCTCTCAAACAGCCCATTTCAGGAAACAAACCTCAGTCAAACTCCCAGGCAAAATGCCCAAATCATTGAATGCGTCCATTTCATTGAACCCTTTGAGAAGCTTTTCCTGCCTCTTGTAATACTCTGAAATTTTTCTCTGTCTCCCTGATAGAAAAATATAACTATTAGGTTAAGTACTCGGGAAGATTGATCAGGCAAAGTAATTAAGAGTGAGATTGGAATTGCTTACTTAAGGCCTTGAGAAAATATCCAAGGCTAAAATATGAAGAATCCATGCGTCTCTCTGGAAGGTGAAACTTATCCATGTTGAGTCGCCAATATTGTTCACTTGCCATTGTCAGATTCTCTCCGGCCGGAGCTGGAGAAAGAAGCTCTGTTCGGTAGTCTGATGAATCTGTTCGAAGGTTGCTCGCCATTTTTCTCCAACAAGCGATTTTCTTATAAGAGAAGGAAGATTCACTCTTCTTATACAGCTCTAGAGATATAAACGCATTTAAATTCACGTGCTCCACTTACCAAAAAGCACAAATGTTTTAACATATAATCAATTAAGAAAGCATGGAGAATGCTGTTTTGATATTACAGTAAACACTTGGCTTTTGTTCCCTTTTTTTCTTTAATGCTATTAAATTGTGCCTAAATTTGACATCATTGCCAAGTATCACCATCTCATGCCTTTTGGGAGTGGAGTAGCTGACTTTATGTATTACATCTAGAGAATTTCAAGTGTGAAAAGAATCTAGTTTTGGAATATGATTTCCTTTCACACCAGAATAGAACAATTCAGTTTTATGCTGTTGTATTACTTTTTTTTAAATGTTTTGAAAAGTATTCTGATTGGCCTTGTCATGGGGATCAAGTGATGAAACTCTGGTGAAATTTCCAGCAATTGACTGGGAAACTCCTCAAACTGATCAAATTGTACAAAGTCTCTTAGAGCTAGTTGAAAACTCACCAATCACTAACACAATAAGAAGTTGAACTGAGTTTATATGGATGCAGGTGATAGCTAATACCCACATTACACAAACCATGAACTGTGACCTTCAAACTTAGATTTAGGGAATCTGAGGGGGCTTTTGGAAAATTTAGCTAGAAAAAGGTTAAAAAGGAGAAGAAAATTATTATTTTTTAAGGAATTTTTTGGAATTTGGCTTGGATTTTTTTTAAGGCTGAGCGGCAATAGGAGAGATTTCCAACCACCGGATCTGGGCCAGAGGATCAAAGCGAAGCGGGGCCAGGGGCAAGAACACTAGCGTTTGTTAAAGCCATTCACAAATGCTTCTATCACTATGTCCAAAGTTACTGGTGATCAATATCTATGGGCTGCAGAAGTCACATATGTAGTATAAAAGTTATTGTTTCCCAATAATAAAGTCATTATGAAATTCTTCGATTTTATTTCTATTTTTTGGTTATTTTATTTATTTAATATAATTAAAAATTGATATGATTTGATTTTAACCTTAATCTTCATAAGCATTAATATGTAGGTTTCTGTGATAATATTCACAAGGTCAACGAAGCTTTGCTGTGGGAACGAACTACCCAAACAATATTAATAAATATCGATTTTAAAAGATAATTTAATAAAACAAAACAATTGGCAATGGATCTAGCCAAACCACGTTACTAACTTTCATATCCAAATTAATAAAAATAATAATTTTACCAATCAAGATTTGGTATTGATATAAGATAGCCCAAGTCCACTGGTTCGAGGCCTAAAAGTCGACCAGTTGCCATGTGGCATAAATCCATTGGGCCATGTGGCATAAATCCATTGGGCCACGTGGCATGCAACGGAGGACACTGCATTGCTCGTCGTAGCATATGCGAGAGGTCCCTCCCGCCAACGATAGGGGGCGACAGGCCATTGAATGTCCACCACCTAACGCCTGCCGCTAATTGAATGGGTTCTCCTGCCTATAGCCTCGCGCCTAGCGGCAGACTTCTGCTGCCACAATTAGATGACACGCAACGTTTTTAGCATTGTACAGGGAACAAACTCTTCAAAAAGAGGAAATTGTCCTCCAGGTAATTACTCCGTCATAATGGTAATTTACTTGCCTATAAATAAGCCATAGGTATTACTTTACTCTTTAATTTTTGACTTCTAGCTTTTACTTTCCCTATACTCAAGAATCTTTGGCTGACTTAAGCATCGGAGTGCATACGCAGGGAACCACCCCTGTGTTCCTTTGACTTTTCTTATTTCGCAGAAGCTTTTGGAAGACACGTGGAGGAAAAGACAGACACTTACGTCAGCAATCACTAATTGTTGTTTTGTGCAATAAAAATTGGCGTTGTCAGTGGGAAATGAAATAAAAACCAGTTGAAACATTAAAGACGGTGAGAACAAGATCAACTAATGTGAGAGATGGAAGTGATGAGAACTCCGTGAGTTCTCCTGAACAATCGATCCACCAAAGTACATAGGTGAACAGGGAAGATGAAAGAACGATAGCGTTTGTGACGGAATTCGAAGCTCTGATGCAGCAGAGCGAGAAAACAACCCAGGCACTGAAGGCCATGATGGATCTGTTTAAGGGAGTTCTCCCGCAGTTGAGCCTTTCGCAAACTGTTCAGAATCTAGTGGGAGATACAAACCAAGGGGTGCCACCACAGGTGACAGGGCGACGGGGTAATGAAGTGGTGACAGACCCTTCGTTACGACAAGGGGTGCCTCCTACGGGAGTGGCTCACAGTCAGCAAGATGTGGCAGGATTGGGGAGTAAGAGGCCTGTCGCAGGGTTTCAGTGGGAGACTGAGGATGTGGCAGAGTTGGAACCTACGGCAAGGCTCAGGTGCCAGGGTCTTGAGGTAGTGCGACAGGGTTCTGGGCGACAAGGTGTCGAGGCAGCTGTGGGTCTTTCGCCTTACGCTGGAGTCTGTCAAATTTTGTTGGTACTGACCTAGGACACGGTGTTAGAGGTGTTGGAAAGATCGGTGTTGATAACGAGAGCACATAGAGGCCTAGGTTGAAGTTTGACCCTTCTTGGAACACGTAGATGACACAAGGCGGTGTACTTCGAAGTAAAGGAAAGTGGATAGTTGTAGAAGACCAGCCTGGCTTATCCCATGTTGAAAGGGATAAAAGTCAACCTGCTCTCCCTGTAGACATGAAAAAGATGATAGAATAGGTACTGGAAGAGAAAAAGCTAGTGTCGGCAAAAGATAGCTAGAGGAGAAGGGTAGCATTTAGCGCGGCCATCATGCAGAAGCCGTTGCCCCCGAAATTCAAAATGCCATAAAAGATTGCATATACAGGGAAGACGGATCCCTACAATCATATACAGAACTATGAGGCCCTGATGTTACTACACAGATGGGAGGATGAAATAATGTGCAGGGCTTTTTCACTCACTCTAACAGGGCATGCGATGAAGTGGTTCAATAGTTTGCTCGATGGGTCCATTGCCTCTCTTGACCAATTACAGAATGAGTTCCTTAAGGTGTTTGTAGTGAATAGTCAGAGAAAGAAGGAGCTGACTTATTTGCTCACCCTTAAGTTAGGAGATAAGGAATCGTTGAAGAGTTACGTAGATCAGTTTAGGGATGCCACTTTGGAGATGCGTGATTTGCAAGTAGAGTAGTTGCAATCGCCATGTTATAGGGGACTAGGTCTGAGAAGTTGCAGGAGTCCCTATCGTTAGACCAACTGACTACAATCTCTAATTTATTTTCTCGAGCGAATAAGTACATCACCCAGGAGAAAGTAATGAAAATGGTGTCGGCTGGGGAGCAGAAGGAAGGAAGGAAGCGAGGGAGAGAAACCTTTGGGGCATCCTCCAATCAATCGAGCAAACCTGAGAAGGCCCTAAGGTTTGAAATATACCACTTACACCCCGCTCAATGAATCTCGAGCTTCGGTGTTAGCAGCTATTGAGGGGGTAGGTATTATACAACTTTCGAAGAAGACCTCGGGGAATCTAAGTCGTAACTTAGATTCATACTGTAACTACCGTTCAGGGTATGAACACTCCACAAAAAAGTGTAGGGAGTTGATGAATCAACTAGAGAAGCTGGCGCGAGAAGGTAAGATAGACCGATTTGTGTGGAGGAGTGACAGAAACAACTATCCCACACGTAATAGGGGGAATTACCCTAGGGACAGAAGAGATGAGAATAGGAGGAATGTGGGGAGAAATGAAGATATAAGGAGAAATGATAATAGAAGGGTGAACAGGAGAAATCAAAAGGAAGATAACAAGCCTACGGGGCTAGCAATCAACGTTATATATGGAGGAGAATCGTTGGCTGGCACTTCCTCCTCTTCTAGAAAGTCCTATGCTCGGCAAGCCTACAAAGTCAACTTGGTGATGGAAGAGAGGCAGGATGAGAAGCCCATCACTTTCATGCCAACCGACAGGAGGGAAATCACAATTGCCCATGATGACTCGATGGTAATCTCGGCAGTTGTGTCAAAGCATCCAATTAGTCGAATCCTTGTCGATAACGGGAGTTCGGTGAACCTGAATTACTGAAACTGCTTTGAGAAGATAAACATCTCGGAGGATAGGCTAAAACAGGTGCCCGCACCTTTGTATGGATTTTTTGGTGAAAAGGTGAAGGTAGCAGGGGCAGTTCAGCTACCTATCACGTTAAGAGAGAGCCCAAGGAGTGTTGTCCGACAAGCGTTGTTTATGATGGTAAAGCCAACTTCAGTGGCTTACAATATGATCTTCAGGTGACCATTATTGAACGACATGAGGGCAATGGTGCACCCCTGGTATTTGCTGATAAAGTTTCCTACTCGTCGTGGTGTAGGCCAAGTGAGGGGAGACCAAAGGAGGGCTAGGACATGTAATATTGCGTCCACCAGCGCAAGGGGATCCAAAGAAAAGAGACCCTTATAATCGAAGAACCACCTAAGTCAAAGCCTGATGAAGAGATGGAAGCAGTTCAATTAAATGAGGAAGATAAAGGAAAAGTGGTATGGGTGGAAAGTCAGTTGTCTAGTTAAACAAAATAGGAGATAATTCAGTGCTTGAAGGAGAACGCTGATGTTTTTGCTTGGACTCCCGACAACATGTCGGGAATTGACCCAGAGGTTGCTTGTCATCGATTGAATGTAGTTCTAAAAGCAAAACCGATTAAGCAGAAGAAAAGAAATTTTGCCCCAAAAAGACAAAAAGTTATAGACAAAGAGATCTCAAAGCTGCTACGAGCAAATGTAGTCATGGTGAAGAAAGCCAACGAAAAATAGAGGATGTGCTTGGACTTCACTGACTTGAACAAGGCTTGCCCTAAGGATTCATATCCATTACCCCGTATTGATAAATTGGTAGACGAGACTTGTGGATATGAACTACTGAACTTTATGGACGCTTTTTTGGGGTTCCACCAAATTATGATGCACCCAAATGATGAGTAGAAAACTCCTTTCATTACCGATAGCTGAACATATTGCTATCGAGTAATGCCTTTCGATCTGAAGAATGCGAGAGCTTCATATCAATGGATGGTAAACAAGGTGTTCAAGGACTTGTTGGGTAATACCATAGAAGCGTTTGTAGATGAAATGATCATAAAAATTCGTAAGGAGGAATCACATTCTGAGAAAATGACGGAAGTGTTCAAAGTGTTACAGCAGTATAACATGAAGTTGAACCCCAACAAAGGTTCGTTTGGAGTGAGATCGGGAAAGTTCTTAGGGTTCATGATCACTAATCGGGGAATTG